>CM063114.1:11246881-11846881 GCA_031841125.1 Acanthococcus lagerstroemiae | reverse complement strand
CATGATCACTGTCATCTTCACCCGCACAGGTGATCTTGCAGCGCACTCTAGTACAAGTTCCAACCCCAATTGTTACAGAAGCTGTACTCATTTTAAAGAAAGAAAAATGATCTGATCTTTGATCTTTTTTAAGTAAAAATTATGATCTAAAGATCAAAGATCACCGGATTCTTAAAATGATCTAGATCTCAACAAAGATCGCGGGTAAAAAATCTTTTATCTTCAGATTATATTAAGATCAGATCATACCCATCTCTGGTCGGTGCTAAATGTGTTTGCCCATTCGATGGCCGACCTGTGTCTCTCTTCGACTGCCTGTCGTTTGTTGTGTGAGCTATCCGACTCACTGGCCTTTCAGTCTAATTGGATCTTGGAATAGCAGGTCTGCGCCTACAATTCCGCTGATCCCCGTAGGCAAGTAGCCTGGCGACTTTTACGTTTTGTTGGAGTGGGGCAGGTTTCTTTTGTAGGTTCAGGGTATTAGCGGACAGGCTGATGGTCTTCCCGTCTGCCCGTCGACGTGGCTAATTAGCTGTCTACTGTAAAGTTTTCCGAACAAGTGCATATCGGTTGTAAAATATAAAATGCTAGTGAGTTTTATCTAGGCTCTGTTTTCTTCCTGTTGGGGGAGGGGGTACCAAAACAACTTGAAGAGGGGGCTCTAATTTTTTAAAAGAAATACTTGAATTTTCCTCTCTGGTGAAAATAATAATTGCTAAACCTCTGGTTCAAACCGAAGAGGGATATCTGCTTAAATGTCTCAATGAATCTCGATATATCTGCTTGTCTAGCTTGTGAATTAATTAACTGACTGTTTCTCTGCCCCCTCCCAGCATACTGAATATCTCAACGTCTCAGGATCATGTTAGATCGTTGTATAACGGATCTGTCCCATCTAATTTTGGGGATTTTAATTCGACAATTCATCCTGAGTGTTTCTTTTATTCACGGAGAAGAAGATAAACGTCAGGAGTTAATTTGTGACGTCCTGTTTATGAAATCTTGGAAGTGCGCTATCAGAATCTTGTTTTTCCAACGGTTCTGTGTAACGCGCACTGTTGTTTGAATCAGCATTGGTAATAGATTTTCGAAAATACAATTAAGTATCGGTTTTCAGCAAAGCCCTATCTTATTGTAGGATCCCATCGCCATACGTCCCACCACACTAAGCAGTAGGACTTTTTTGAAAACCATTACTCACTTATTGTATAATGGTTTTGATTTTTTCAATCTCATTCAACTTTTGAATGAAAGTATTTTATCGTAATATTTCCTCAATTCATGCAGCATTTTATGGTTTACAGCTCCGTACCTGGAACACTCATACAGTCGTGTGAATTTGGATCCACTGTCTGTTAAGTCTGCTCAGAATGCGCACTCAGTATCTGGATTACCTGTGTCTGGTGACGTAGTGAGTAAGTCATGGGAAGTTGGCAGAAGTTTCGGTTTCGTGAAAGCACCAGATAGCGAGGATCCGCCGAACGACCAGCCAAATCAGATCTCTGTTTTTCTCACTGAGAATGAGAAGCCGATTTCAAAGATCGTTATCAATCAGCTGAAATCAGTCAGTGATAAGAAAGATATTCCGCCGACCGAACGTCGCCGCCAGATCGTGGCTTTGATACGTCGCATATTGCAAGAAATGGACACCAGGTACCAGTGTAAAGATACAAGCGCACAAGAAGAACGGAAAACGTTGGTTTCGCGTTTACAGCTGTTGCAGCGAATGTTACTGGGAGTAAATGTTAATAGAAGTCTGTCGAAAACGAAAGTTATCGGAGCGATCGAAATTAGTGACGACGAGGAAGATATCACCATTCAATCCAATGACAAGAAGTACAGCTGTCGAATACAACATTCGACTTCGACCAAATCTAGCAAAAAGGAATCTGAAATTGAATACGCTGTAGAAGACACCTTTGGAACTACGAGTTACAAAGATTGTAGACTTGAAGGTCGTTATGCCGGGGACCAGCTTTCCAACATCGGAGATATAGGCGTTTCTGGTCCAAGCATCAAAAACTTATCTAAGAATTCAGATTTTGAGAAAAATCGCTGGAATTTGAAGAGGTCTAAACCGAAGACCAGTTCGTGTTGTATAGAAGAAAGACCATTTATAGAAAATGAACTCCCGTACACTGATTCCACCGAATCGGGAAATGATTTGGTGCCTGAATATTCGCTGCGAACGAATGTCGATGAAGTAATTCCCAGGAAAAGAAGTAGAGATATATTTTCTCCACAGACTGAAAACGGTTTGCCAACGATTTCAGCCTTGAGGAAAGAGTGTTCTGTTAGAACAACTCCGTTTTTCGGCAAACAAAGGTATATTCCCGTGATTCTTAAACGACCCGGTAGAAATGGTATAAGAACGCAACCAATGAATATCAACTGTAGACAAATTCTTCCAATTCCTACTTCTGATAAAATCTCTGCTAATAGATTTCAGTCTCTTGAGGAACAAATTCCTCTATCCAGGGAGTCCTCTTTTGATATTATAGAAAGACGCATTCGTTGTCCATCGTTCGTTCCTGTGCTGAAAACAGCTGAAGTTCTTGCTCCTGAAGCAGGCGATGTCGTTCATTCTGAAGACAACTCAGCACATGTTCCTGAGAGTGTAGTTACTCCCACAGAAGAAAGCTCGCCGTGTGCTTTTCAGAAAGAAATGATCATTCCCGGGGAGAGTTTGCCATTTGTCCTTCCGGAAGAAGCAGTTGATTCGGAGTACAGTTCTGCGCCATCACTTCCTGAACCTACCCATTCTGAAGACAGTCCAGAACTTATCCTTCCGGATGAAGATACGAATTTCTTTGAAAACTGTGATGAAGCTATGAAGAACGACGTGGCCGAAGGTGGTAGATCAGATGCAGATGAGCGTTCATCTAGTACAGCCTCGACTCACCGTGACACGAACGATTCTGGTAATGAAAGTGACATGCCATATCGTTTGTTCGTGAAATCATTTGCATCCATAGATTCTTTCAATAGTCAAGCTTTGTCAAATGTAGATAAACTTCTGAAATTTTAATTGAAAATTTTTGTGGACTGTATTTCATGAAGAAGTAAAATGGAAGACTGGGATAGCATGGAGAGATGTATTATATTTATATTTTTTAAATATTCATTTTGGTTGGTTCGTATCCCGTGTCTACGAAGAGTGCTATTTGTTTTTATTTTATCAAGATTTTATGTGAAATATGTTGTAATTTTATTGTTATTGTTTTTTTGATATTTGCATTTCGCATTATATTTTTAAGGTAAGATGAGTACTGCCAACAGTAAAGTATTTTGTGTGTACAATATTTTGATTATTTTTTTTTTAACTTTCTTTATTGTATGTTTTTGTAACTACATATTATGTAAGAAATCCGCAAGTTATATTGTGTCCTTACTTACATGAGTTGGTCGTTTTAGATACTCACAAAATACAAGACATTTTGATTCACTTGTGCATTATTGCAAGCTGATGGCACTTGTTCATTTCAAATGGCTTGAAGAAATGAGTAAAATAATTTCTGCTTTTTCAGTAATTGTGGAAAAAGATTATTTGTGCAAAGATCATTACTTAGACATAGCTTTCAAATCACGTGGCTCATGTCCTTCCGTTACTAACTTACATTGAATAAATATCTTCGTGTAATACCATTAGTTTGTTATACATATTTTGGTTTCGCGTAGCGCTCCCGTTTTGTCTGTGCTTCAATAAACTAAATGTATTTTTCTGTGATATTTTCTATGCATAATTTAATTGATGATGCAGAAGCTGTAAAGCTCTATAAGTGTATGAAAATCAAATGAAGATATTGTTATTACGGTATTTGGTTTGTAATATACTTAAGTGAATAATGGTACATCAGTTAGATGTAAATATATTGTTTCCTATTTAAGTTTGTTAAAACAATAAACATTAATGATGTTTTGGTTCTCACCAAATCATCTAACTTGTAATACCATTCTATTGAGCAATTTATTATGAAAATGCGGCGATAAAGAAGATTTTAACATGTAACCAAAAAGCTCAGTGGTTTTGCTGCTGTGGTCAGTTCTGTAGCCACGGGGGTGCCAAGGGGTGCTGAGCACTCCCTATCGCTTGCCGAAGCCCCCCCCCCCCTGGTTAACTTTAGTGAATAAAAATAATGAATTCCTTGTATTTTTCTCGCTAGTTTTGTTCAAAACTTTTCTTTCCACAACATTTTAATGTTAGCTTGGCAACACTGATTCTGCTTTGAAAATTGAAAGCAGGGATGCAAAGAAGCCAGCAGTAGCTGGAAGTCAGAAGCCAGAAGTTTTTGCAATAATTTTGAGGAGCTGGAAGCTTTTTTAGCTTCCAATTGACCTTTTACAATATTCTTCTAATGCGAGAGATTGTCTTACTCAAATTCGAAAGCTCATAATAGAAAACTGATATACTTACCTCTTCTGCTCCACTTTACTTTATTTTCTCTTTTTCCCTCATTTTCTAAAAATAACCTTCCTTAATATTATAAGAACCTTGGGTGAAAATAGGTTAAAGAAGCTAGAAGCTCATAATATATCATACACTAAGGCTGGAAGTGAGAAGCTAGATGAGGATGAGATTTGGCTGCCGGAAGCGGAAGCTGTATCGTTCGGCTTCCGCATGAAGATAGACGAATCGTGTGTTTGCCATTCTTTATAATGTGACGTGTTACATTAAAAGGGCCCGAGTGTCCAACCAGCAGTTTCAGACACACAGGCCTTTTTCTTTTGTCACAACGTAGTCACAACAAAAAATAACAATCCACAAAATCGCAGTGAGAGGCTTGCGATCCAGTTCACATTGAATATATCGATGGTTAAATTAATGTCTGAATGGCTGTTAGAGGACTGATAACTTGATAAGTCCATAGAAATAGAATTTTTTACTTCCAAAAGCTCGAAATTTTGATTGTTGTTAAAAGGATTAATCTTTTTTCATGCGATATATTCAGTTTTTTTCAATGGTTGTCGGTAAGTTGAATCATCATAGTTTTGATTATGAATTTTGACATCAAATTCAATCAGTGGCGTAGCTAGGATTTTCCCGTGGAGGTGGGGAAAAGAGGAACGTAATTTTTTCAAGAGAAAAAAGTGGAAAATGGGGGGTATTTTTTAAAAATCGTCGATATTAGAAGACTTATGAAAATTAGGGTAAAAGATGGCTGGCTAGTGGCTACGGATCTGGCTGCAGTAGAGTTAAAGTTTCATATCTTTCATGATCAGGGGTTGCTTTCATTCATTGACTATATGTTATGTTTTTGAATTAAATTCTTCTTTAATTAAATTCATTTTAAATCTTTATTCATTGAACCTCCAACGTCCAACATTCCAACAACGACGATAACAAAAATAAATTCTTATCCATCTGTAAACGTCTTACACCATCTAGTATACTAGATGGTCTAAGGTAAACGTGGTCACCAATGTTACGACAACTAAAATATAAAAATACTCTTTTTTTTTAATATTGTCGTATTTCCAACATTATGTACATAATGTGTTGAGTTTGTAATTATTATCTGTCACGAAGGGAAACTTTTTTGAAGATGATTGTATGTACATGCGCAGAATCTAAGAATGAGAAACTCCTGGTACCAATAATTCTCATATGGAACGAACGAATAGTTTCCTGCATAGGCAGTAAGCGGCTATTTTTAATAACTGAAACTTCTCGGACGGTAACTGATGTTCATTTACTTACTTTCCCTGGGGATGGAACTTCGACTCTCTATAAATTGCTGAACTCAAGTTTGCAACTAGTCGAGAAACTGTCATGAATGCCTTGAAGTCTTCTTGAAGTTCACATTTGTCTCTATACTTTGTAATAGTCTACTGTCTAGGAGGAATGATGAAATTTAGTGGCTGGGCCTTGAGAAATTTTGATGCTTGGCAACTTCAGAGATCGAGGTTGCCGCTAGCTAACTGGCTGTCTGGTGTGGTGTTAAAACGTTTTCTTTATGGATTGTGCGTTGTTGCATAATCTCGTTCGCAAAGCACTCAACTATGTAAATTAATTAGGATAACATACCGATCGGGCTGATAATTTGCTAGATGATAAGCGCGTATATGTATCTTATCTAGATACACTCCTTAAAAATGCCAGTAAAAATTGAGAACTCTAGAGTGGTAATTTACACGTGAGCCAGGTAACTACTTTCTGTTTCATCGTTCTTGTTTTTCAATCATTATTTTTACTCGTATATCTGCTTCTGGAACTGGTAAATTATACAAGATTTGTGCTGGAACGGAATCATGAATCAGGCGAAGGTGAGCCAATTTGGTTTAGTTACTAAAACTGCAATCAAAAACCATTTTTTTTCATCGTACAACGTGAGAACATTTCAAATTTCATGAATCAATCTTTTGTTAATATTTTTGCGAATACAAATCGTAAAAATGATAAAAATTTCATCGCAACATTTTCGCTGATTTTCACAGACAGCTATACATACAAATGAATCTATAGGATAGGTTAGGTACTACTTGACCAGTTATGCGATAATTGGGAAAATGATTTGAATTTTCGAGAAGGAATTTATCCTATAATTTGTCGATCATTATCTGATTTCAATGTTATGCCTTCATCTATTGCGTATTGAACTTCATTTGATTTATATCAAAGTTCTGTGCCGTCGCTCCTGTTCCCTTAGCACGTGTTGTTCTGATATATCAATATGATTATGAAAATATGATACCGGCATGAAAATCGTAGGGATATAGCACCAAGTTTGTCCAAGGTTGGCGCTAGCGCCTTCCTATTTAAAATGCATGCAACTGCCTGTTTGTCAACATTTTGGGCCAATCGTGGCTGATACAAAATCCATCCAACTTGATCATTGCTAATGGAGTGTCAATTTTTAATTGGTAAGGTACCTATTCAATTTCCGCTAAGATCTAGTGCGAATGGTACCAAAATGGTAGAATTGAGGCTAGCGCTATAATTTCCAGACAGATATCATTTGACGGGTACCAAATATATATCCATGAGAACGGTTCCTAGGTTAGAAAAGAAACCAGAAGGTACATGCGTTTTAGGTATCTTTCACTGGGCATCTTTAGTGCGCGTACCAGCGAATCCTCTGTTGTCTGTTATGGTTAGCTTAATAGAATTGTAGACCTGAAGCAAAGTCATATTTCATATAGATACACCAAGTCGTTCGACTCTCCATTTAACCAATGTTAAACTTCGTATGTTACGATAATTTATCCCGATAGCAGCACTGGCAGCGTTCGACTGCCGTGAAATCAATGTAAACGTTGGGAGCCCTAACAAGGTTTTGCGTTTATCTCAATAACGGTCGAGTTTTATGAAAAAGTGAAAAGAACAAAATTTATTCTACCTGTTATTTTCTATCAGGTAAGATCAGTTTCAAAATTTTACCCATAAAAATTTCGAATTTACTCGCATTTGATGGGAAATTCTAAGGTGAACAAATTTAGCTCTTTCCAATTTTTCATCAAAATTGATAGTTTTTGAGCTAATCCGCAAAAACTTAAAAATGTCCATAATATAAGCGCAATGTAAACAAACGTGTTCAGCGATAGCAGCGCGCTGGCATGACGGCAGAACGCGGAAACGCGCTAGTCTAACTTGGTGTATCTATATGACTTTGACCTGAAGAATCAAAATTTAGAAATAGTATGAACTTCATTTCCTATAATAATCATTTTATTTATTATAATTATCTCAATTAAATTTATATATATAAATAATGAAATAAAAATAAATTCTTTTTCAATTAAAATTACAGGAAATCAATGATTCTGATCATGGTGGGGAGGTTTTTTTTTCCCCAGGCCCGATGTGATTTCTTTTGTATTAACTGATCTTTTCTTGAGTTTTTGAGCACAAAATCCTGATTCCTAATGCCTGTTTCACACTATGCCATGCCATTGGAACGGCATACGGCCCTAAGGATCACCAGAGTAAAATCGCACAACTCTTTCTTCCGGGCTTGGATTTTTTCTCAACGGTCCTGTGGAGCTGAACAATGTAAAACCAGACCAGCAAACAGAGGGACACCAGAAGCATTCAGCTGACAAATGGCCTACTGCTGCACGGAGCACGATGCACTTGCACAACTTTGTTCAACTGATTTTGTAATATCATCAAGAATGCTTGTTCCTCATTAAGGAAATTAAAATAAAAAACAAACAAACACTGCGGAAATATAACATATACTAACGCCGACTTGTTCTGTTCCAGCTTTTTTGATGGTACATACCTAACGTTGGCCTTGTTAAGCACTAATAAAAGTTTTTTGAAACATGAAGATAAAACCCATTAATGTACGCGTTAAGCAAAAAGACGAGTCTTTTGAATGTAATTTTTCAAGATGTGGCTTTCCAAAATGGCAAACATAAAAAAGGCGAGTTTTCAAGTTAAGTTGACAAATTTTACAATCAAGTATGGATAAAGAACGTCATTTGCAATATTTTATGAATTGGAAAACTGTAAGTTATTCTTTACGCAATTGATTATTTTACTTTTTGAGTGAATTTAAGTGTGTTTCCAAACGGCGAATCTATAAAAGTGCAGTTCAAGATAGATTGACGAATCAAAATATGAGGAAACAAGTCTACAAAAGATAATGCGGAAAACTAGTTACCACATATTGTATATGTGAAGTGAAGAATTTGAAGTGGCATACTTTAGGCAGTACTTCTACTGAAGCAATAATGATGGAAATGTCATCACATATATACGAGGAAGCAGAGACTATGAAGATATGCGCGAACCTACTGTACCGCAATTGAAGAGGAAGATGAAGCCTGAAGAGAGAGCACTACTTCAACAGGTACTTCCGCGAAAGCAATAATGATGGAAGTGTCAAGAAAAAGGTAACCCGTAAATCTCAATATACGAGTAGGTGTATGAAATCAAAAAAGAATTCGTCTGTCAACCACAATGATAATTATTCAGAGGATGAGGATGCTACTTGTCTTATTTGCTGCTCACTGTATACATCTACTTTAAATTGGACGCTATTCAGCAAAAGGGAACTAACTAGCAAAATCTGCTTTTTGAGAACACCTGATTCGAAGTTCAAGAGCCATGTGGAAACTATATGACATAGCGTTTACTGATAAGCTTTTTTCAATGTGAGTACACATTTTTGAATCGGGGACCCAATTTTGAAAAATTCTACTTTTTACGCTCTTTCCAACAATACTAACTAATTTTGCTTACAAATGTTGATTGGTTCCTTTTTGCTGAATAGCGTCCAATTATAGATCTTATAGATGGATGCTGTTCAGCAAAAGGGAACCAACTAGCAAGATCCGCTTTTTGAGAACATGTGATTTGAAATTCAAGAGCCATGGAGAAACTAACACTAAGTATATGGCATTCTTTGAATATAAATCTCCTGGGGAGATAGAAATCATTATACGAGCGTGGAACTGTAGAGCGCGCTGTACTGTGTGACACCCGCGTTTCTGTCCTGCGAATGCCCCGTTGTAAACAAACTGATTGCCATTAGCTTCCATTAGCACCAGGGACATCTGCATGACAGAAATGCACGCTCTACAGGTCCAGCATAGGAAACATGGTTTCTATCCCTCCAGGAGATTTATATTCGTACTCAAAGATGGCATTACGTTTACTGATAAGTTTTTCTTAACGTGAGTACACATTTTTGAATCGGGGGCCTAATTTCAAAAAATTCTACATTTTATACTCTTTCCAACGATAATAATCTCATTTTGTTTACGAATTGTTAGTTGGTTCCCTTCTGTTGAACAGTGTCCAGATAATATAGACTGCACATAGTGATAAAAATTATTCAGTTTTCATCGCTATTAGTCTTGGCCAACAAATTTCAGACAATAAGAAGTGGGGTGGCCACTTGGCAGTAGGTATAGTGACAAGAGGAAATAATACTGCGTTTTTTGGGGGGAGGCAATAAATAATAAGTTGGTGAATGAATTGTAAATATCAACTTCGAAACATAATTTGAAGGAAAAATAATCAGAATAATCGTGAAAATGCGAATCGCTTATCACTACCTAGGTATATAGCCAATTTGCCACTCCACTTATTCTCTTTAGTGTGCCTAGTACTTTTTATCAGAGGTGGAAAATTTAGGCCGATACTCGCTTAAGTCGGAGCTTAAGATAATTTTTAAGCGCTTCAGAAGCCAGTCATTGCCTTCTGTATGATGTCTATAAAGCGCAAAGTAAGTCATAAAATACAAGCTAAGTCGCTGATTGGTTCTTAAAATTTTTTTTGAGTAGGTACTTATCAGTAATTCGGATTTCCCATTGCACAATGCTCATTGGTCGTTTCAGGATTTTGAATTTTAAGTTCTAAATCAATTAATGAATGAAATGATACACCGTCGTCGAGAATGAGCTGGTAGGGATATGCGACCTATGTTATGATGATTGAATTAGAAAGAAAACCCAAAAACCCTAAATTTTTATCTTAAGAACTCGGTCATTAAATCAGACTTTTTTGTTGACTTATTTTAAACTTACCCAATATCAAATAATAGTTTTCTTAATTTGCGTCCAACTTCTTTTTCTCAACTGCTCTATTTAATGTAGGAATTATTGTACCTCATATTTAAAACCAGGGTACTCCATATTAGAAGCACTTCTGGCTGACCAGCCAATTTGGCATGTTTTTGAATATTTGGAATAATAAGAAATCAGTGTTGTTAGACAAAACGATTTTTTGTCATTTTGTCGGACGAGCATTTCACTTTTTTTTTGTTATGTCATGAGTTTTGTCATGTTTGGAGTTTTGTCATTTTGTTTTTTCATAATATTGTTATATCATGACAAAATTATTTTGTCATTTTGTCATATCCACAAATTTTCAGGTATTTTACTATTTTTATGTACAATCCAATCCTACCAATCACCAATGTTATTTTAACAAAGGTTGCATACTTGGAGGCTAAAAAGAAATTGATATTTAAACCTGCACTAGAGTGCGCTGCAAAATTGTCTGCGCGGTGCGCGGTTGTTAGCGGGTGAAAATGAGTGAGTGACCATGTTGTGTACTTTCAAATAGAAACACTGCTATCAGTAGGGTAAAAAAACGAGTAAAAATTATTCTGCCAGTAGAACTGATTATAATTTAATTTTTTGGTGATGATGCAGTTGAATTTAGGACAAATTTTCTTTGAATGTGAATTTCTAATCGACTTAATGATAGTTGAAGTTTGCTACACGCTTACAGTAAATCATACGTGATCACTCCTCTGGCTTGGGTTGACTTCTTAAGTTTTGACTGATGGCTGATAGCTGATCACTTCTTTAACAAAAAGTGTCTGAGAAAAAGGACCTAATGCATGGGTTGGTTTAGATACATGTTCTAAGACACTAGTTCCATGTTCTTCTAGTCTTCCTTAACTTCTTGATCCTTGTTCTTTTCCACCAACGTAATATTGGAATGACAAAATATTATGACAAAATTGTTTTGTCATTTTGTTTTGTTATTGATTCATTTTTTTGTTATGTCATTTCCATTTTGTCATATGACAAAACTGAGAAATGGTTTTGTCATTATGACAAAATTCCTAAAATTCAATTGTCATTTTGTTTTGTTATGTCTAACAACACTGTAAGAAATAGAAGCCATATATTCAATTTTCAACGCCTGGACTATAATACGGTATACTTTTCTTTACACACCTCGACAAAAACTATTGCCAAACCTTTTATGATTCTTTTTTTCCCCAAGTTATGTACCCCATTTTTTTCGAAAAAGAATTTCTTATGTGAGATCCTTACAATGTTTAAGGTTGCCGCCGAGGTACCTGTAGGCGTGAAATTAAGTATTAAAATCCTTCTCTAGTCCATTCCAAAACTCCCAAATAAGAAGTAGAAAGATAGTTAACCGGAGGTGGACATTTCAAGGACAGAGGAGCAAGGAAACAGTAGGCGGTTGCCCAAAAATGGGCGGATTGCTAAGCAGTCCAGCGCGGCATTAATAAAATTGTTTAACCCAAAGTAACCTTTTCCCCGTCCCCCAAGGAAAAAAATCTTAAGTTAGGGTTCAAGATTTGCTGGTAATAAAATATTCTCAGTTTTTGGGGAATGGCAGTAATATTTTAGTTCATAAACATTATTGTGAAACAGTCGGGCCAAAACTCATTCTTTTGTCAACATTCAAAACCCGCACTTTACCATCACGACTTGGGAAGTCAAATTTGATATTCGACTTCGGTAAAAAAAGTCGAGTTACTGTGTCGACATCAACTTCCAAGTAGAGTTCTATCCACAAATTGATATCAGCATAATAACCCAACGTTTGTATGAAAGGCGACGGCGAAGTTGTGACAAAATGGTGCATGAATTTGATCGCATCGACACTTGTTTCACGGAATTTAGAATAAAGTAATACTGTTATCAGTGGTCTATTCGATGTCCCCTTCAAATATGAAGATCGGCAAAATAAGATTGTCAACTGGGGTAATATCAGACCCCAGTGGTAATATCGGCTGCTCATAACTTATTGTAGAAGCGCTAGTATCGTTATCAGTATGCGAGTCATGACGTCATGAGCGGCCAATATTACCGCAGGTGTCCGATATTACCGCAGTAGACGGTACGCATATCTATTAGCGCTCAGATACCATGCATGTCGCCATATTGGGGATATCATGATCGCGCCAGGAACGCTAATGATAACCTGGAGGTTCTATGTGTTAAACTAATACTGATTATGATCGAAGTGAGGTCTTAAGGCGGAATGTTGAAAGATTTCAGATGATTGAAAATTCTCCAATAACAACGATAAATACTTTGAAAAAATTTACACTTACTTGTTTAAGTGTAAGAAATTTGAATTAATTTGCTTTTTGTTTTCCCATTTTAGCAACAGATCAGTCCAAGTTTTGGCACCGTATTTGCGGACCATATGTTGAAGATAGTATATGATATATCTCGTGGTGGATGGCAGTACCCAGAAATAACTCGGTTTGAAAATATACCATTACACCCAGCAGCCAGAGTTCTGCAATATGCATCACAGGTAAGGCTAATCTACCTATAGGGCTTTTCCAATACTCCATATTGCATATTTATTCGCCTCTCCTGTTATCAAGTTGGTAGTGTACATATAACAGAATTTGATGTGCGAGGTGGGCTCGATACTTGAAAACGCCGGAGATCAGAACTTTTTGAGAACGTTTGAATTCTTTCGTTGCCGAAAATATAAGCCGAAAATTGAACTGTTACTTAATGAAATCGATGATCATGACAATGAGGAATCATCAAAAAACGAAAATTTCGATTATACAGAGAACAGAGAAGACATACGAGGTATCATAAGGTACGACACGAATGACGAAACTCGAAACTCATCGGTACGACCATAACATTACAAAATTATGAATATGTCCTTATTATACACTACCAGCTTGATAACAGGACAGGCGAATAAGTATGCAATATGGAGTACTGGAAAAGCTTTATTATAGCTATTGGCTACCATTGTGTTAGGTTAGTTCATCTAATGGGTACCTATAAAATTTCAAGTCGTTTTTCTCGGTCGAGCAACCTGTTTTTAAACATGAGCCTGCTTCTGTTGTTGAAGAACAAACGGTGACTTTTGTATTGTGAGCCACGAAATGCTCCCCTCCCCCCTTGTTATTTTTTAGGATGTGAAGTTAAAAATATTTTAACATCGTGTATAATTGCACTTGAAAAAATTTCCTCTCTCCCAAAAGAGGAATTCGGAGATATCATCAATTTTGAAATTTCAGACGGAGGGTATCGAACAAATTATCGAAAGTGGGGTTCTTAGGTCGATTGAAGCCGCATCAGGTTCTTGATTGAAGCCCAATTTGGGCTCCAAAATTTAATGAATTCTTTAAATGAGAGAAAATGTTTGCAAATTCTCAAGAAAATGAGAACCTGGTGAACTTTGCCGTAAGAAAACATAGCCTTACGTACACTGAGTTCGAAAAAGGTTTGGTTTAAACCTTATTCAGATTGAATCTCTACCTCTCTCAAGTTTGATTTAAACTTCACTCAAGTTGAGTTGAAACTTCACTCAAATTGGTTTTCAATCTCTCAGATTCGAAGGTGCTTATCTTATCGTGTTGGCTAAAAACTTAGCTAAAAACTATGTTCGGGGCAGTTCGGGGAATCGAATAGCTATAATTAAAACTAATAGCTGATCCAATTTTTATTGGCCCCACAAATAACAGATGTTTAGGCCCCTTTCCTGGGAGGATATACAGTGAGTAGACTAGCATGAAAAGGGAAATTGTAATTCAGGTAGTCACTTCACTATTGATAAAGAATGTAAACACTAAAAGGGCCTGTAAATTTAATTTAATGTTTGTCTTTTTTTCTCTTCTTTTTTAGCTTTAGCTGATTTTGATTGACTAAGAAATAAGCTAATGCTAATTTACTGCTGAAAGGCTAACTAACAACTAGCTAATATCAAGCAAATAAAAGACTAACGCCGGTTAAAAGCTAAAGCTAATGGCTAAGCTAAGCACCTCTGCTCAGATTAGGTTCATACATTACCTTCACTTTGGTTCGAACTTCAAACATCCCTTGTTAGGTTCAAGCTTGATTGAGAAAAGTTTGAACTTAATAAATAAATAAATAAAACCTATTCCTCCAAAGAAAAACGCGTTTTTTGGTTTTCCTAAAAAAAATAACAATTTCTTTCTTAGGGAGAGGATTGATCATTGCTTTTTCTTCAAATTTGGGGTTAATCGAAAATCCGATGCAATATCCGGAATCAAAAGTTCAAGAAACCTCTATTTAAATAGTTTGTTCGATATCTTCCCGTTTCAAATTTCAAAGTTAGTGGCTCCCCTGAGCCTTCCTTTTGGGAAAAGGGAAATTTTTCAGTCACAGTTACACGCGACATTAAAATATTAGACACATTTCTTGTCGTTTGCTGAATACCAGGGATGGGGGGGGGATTTCGTGGCGCGCACTGTATATGTTATGTTTCTGTAAATGCATGCGTAAGTAATTAATGTGTTTGGCACGACTTTTCAGTGTTTTGAAGGATTGAAAGCTTATCGTGGTGTCGACGGTAAAATACGATTATTTCGACCCTCTATGAACTTCCAACGACTGAACAGGTCTGCTGAACGAGCTTGCCTTCCCAAAATTGACGTCGATCTGTTGCTGCTGTTTATCAAGAAACTGATCTGCATAAATGAAAAATTCGTGCCTTCTTTAGCTGATAGCAGTTTATACATCCGGCCCACGCTCCTTGCACTCGACGTGAGTATTTCTGATTCCATTTATTTGTGGGTACATTTTAAAATTTATATACCTATTTACTTTCTCTTCACCAACCTAAGAATCATTCTGTCAGCTTTCTTATGAAGGAGATAATAGGAATACTGAAGTAACTTTCCTGGTCAAGAAATAAGGAGAGAAACGGAAGTAGCTAGGACTAAATTCAATAAGCAGTTTCATAGTACTGTTACACAGGGTGACTTTGCAAGTATGGGGTGACTTGGCACACATATATTTTCATTACTCCTACAAGCACGCAAGGGAAATATAGAAACATGTGGCAACACTGACGCGTGGCCGTAATGTGTGACCTACCAGGAAGAAAGGGACCTGTGCGCAAAAATGTAAATTCTACCGGAGAGTGAATCAACAAAATTGATTACGTTTTCACGTTTAGATACTCAACTTTGAAGACTTACTGCAGTTTGGGAAAATTTTTTCGACAACACCACGCGAAAGAGCGGCCAAAAATTAGTCAAAAACATAACTCATTTTGTTTACAAATGTTGGTTAGTTCCCTTACGCTTAACAGCGTCCAAATATGAAAGAGAGCATTTCTTAATGCTTCTGGACGCTTATTTATGATCTAAGAGCATTAAGTTTTGATTTAGATCATCGTTCAATATTAAGAAATGCTCTTGTTCATATTTATAGACTCAAAGAAAAAAGAATGTTCGCTCTTATGGAGTTTTACATGTAAAATGATTGTAAACAAAACAAGTTGAACCCTGCAGGCTGCGAAATGATGGAGCAGCTGTGCAACCGTCCTCCTCACGAGTCAACATGACGTTGCCCAGGAAAAGGTCTATTCGTGAATATTCTTTACCATGTAGTTTGGTTTCTTATCCGTTTTAGTTTGGTGTTTCACTTTTCATTACACTTTACTTCTGATTCTTTTGCTTTTATTTTGCAACTTACGTTAGTACTTCCTTGATCACTCTTTTATTTTCTTATTAGTAAGACGACAGTAGGGCTCTATAGTTTCACCTGGGTATACTAAGCCGCCATTTTGGTTCATACTGCGCCCGTGGATGCCGAATCCGACTATGCGGAGCGTAACGCGTAGTCAATTCGGCATCGACGGGCGCAGTATGAACCAAAATGGTGGCTTAGTATACCCAGGTGAAACTATAGAGCCCTAACGACAGCAGCGCGCCACGAGGCCTGCGGAATTCGAATAGACCGTTTTCCCTCCCGTGACATTACACAGCAAGTTACTGTTAGCAAGAATACCTGTCTTTTGGCCAATGGACGTATTGACTCCCGTGAGAAAAACACGGAGCAACGATCATTATGTTACTACCTAAGAATAAGAAATTATATATTTTTAATCCAGAAGGTTCTTAGCATTTGTTAATAAACTTCTGGTTTCTAAGAAATTTCTTATTCTCACATAGTAACGTAATGATCTCTGCTCCGTGTGTTTTTCTTGTGGGAGTCAATTCATTCGTTGGCTAATAGACGGATATTTTTGTTAACAGTAACTCACTGTGTGACATCACCAGGTTATTGGTTTATTAGGCAATGTTGGAAACGCTGACTGGGTGGAAGTTACTATATACATTTGCTTATGGGAGGGTAATGAAAAAAAATTTTGAACGTATATGAAACTTGGAAGTTTACCCCAAATTGTAGAGGATTTCAATCCCAACAAATCTTATTCTTATGATCTTTTATTTGTGTATACAAATGCCTACTTAATAAATTATTTGGAAAATAATTTTCTGTTTGAAAATGTAAATTTACTGATAACAGACAGCCTGCCACCCAGTGAAGTGACCTCGCCTTCCTGACATTGCCTAATTGTAACTACACATATTGTGTGAAATCAACTCGGTATAATTCCGCTGTATTCTATATTCAGACAGCATTATCACATCTTTTATACAGAGCTTCAAAATCTTATAAAAATTACAGTTTAGGAATTGTTTCAGATAATGAGTGCAATTTGAAGGAAACTATGTGTGTTTGTTAGCATATCTTACACAAAATTTGATCGAGGTTATGATAAAAAATAAACTGTTATGTATTAATCAGCGTAGTGACGTATCAGTTGGTAAAAAAAAACTGAAGAAAAACATGGAGGGGGTGAATTTGCACAGCATATTTTATTTGTTCTTGAAGCCGGAAAGTGATCAATTTTGATGTTCTGTGAATAAACAACAATTTAGAGATGCCAGGAACGTACATTCATGTATTCTAGTCTCGACTTTTCAAAGAGAAGGATCCCTTTATTTTTTTCTTATGATTATTGGAATAACGGAAGAGTACCGTTCTCACGGTCAACATTTGTTGGTTTTTGCATACATCTGTATACCCAGTATATTGATTTGGGGTTACTTGGCACTTTTAATAGACAAACTTGAAAGTATAGAAAAAGTGAGCAAAGTCACCCCGTGTTACGGTTAGTATACATCGATTCCCCTTTTACTTCTCAATTGACTGTTTTCTACGTTTCTATATTTATAAATGACAAATGAAGATTTAGAGACTGATTTAAAGAGATGATGACATGCTTATTGATGACAGGGCTTTAGACTTGCTGATTATAGGAATCACCCTTCGTATTGTGGCCAGTGCCAATAATCTCCATAAAAATTATATTGAATCGTATTATGTTAAGCACCGTTACTTGAATTTTAAAAATTACTCATTTCTTTTTTTACAGCCTGACTTGAGTTTGGGTTTGTGTGAAAGTGCAAGTGCATTGTTATATGTCATAACGAGTCCTTGTGGTTCGTACTTCAACAACGCTATTCGACTGTACGCTGATCCCACATACGTGAGGGCGTGGAGCGGTGGTTGCGGAGACCATAAAATGGGGGCTAATTATGCCCCAGCATTTTACATTCAGGTTGGCATGTTTCACTAACTGCTCAGCGATTGTATATAACACGCTTTTTAGACGTACAAATTTGTAATTTGTGAAGACATTTGTAGAAAAAGGCTAAGGAATTCAAGTGCGATCAAGTTTTATGGTTGTACGGTGAAGACGAGCAGCTCACAGAAGTCGGAACAATGTCGCTGTTTGTATTTCTCATTAATGATCAAGGAGGTATGAAGATTTAAATTAATGCAAAGCTCATGTAGGAGTCATTCTACAAGAATATTAATATTTTTGTCCCAGCCAAATATTTTGTGAACTAAGAAAGCTAGAAGAAAATTCTCTTGTGATGTTTAAACAATTTTTCTTTCTATTTTCTCAGCCTAATATCGTAGGATAAGATCAACCTTAATGCCCTCATTTGTCTTCTCGTGATTGCCTCATGAGAAAGTATTCTCTCTGTCAGTGTCATCTTTCTGTGTGGCTCGCGAGCTTAATCTTTCTTGCCACGACGAGGACATTCCTTTCAATAAGATTAGATTTACTTCTTATCTTTTATTGCTTGTTGGCGGTAATCTATGTATTTTCATAGTAGGTAAATCAAGGTAGCAATGGCTAAAAAAAAAAAAAAAAAAAAAAAAAAAAAAGCTTTGCAATTGTAAAACAAATTGAAAGATTGAGAAGACAGCGAATTTGATTTGCAATAATGACTCAAAGAAAGTCAGAAAAGACGAGATCGGTACTAAAAGACGAAAAAAGAGCGGACCTAAAATGGGAGTTAGTCATTCCAAGTTGCAAATGTGAATTTGTTGTTTTTCTATTTTTATCATTTAATTCGGAAGGAAAATAAAATTTTGGAATATAATCGTAAAGAGAAGAGTTACAATGATGGGTCATAAGACATCCAGGGATATTATTATTACTGCTGGAGAGAATGGTAGAGGGGGAAACTGGGAATGAAAGCAAAGAATGAGCTATGGAGAGCAGATAATGAAAAGGACACGAAGTGTAAATTCTTCTCAGAAATGAGAAGATTATCACAGGAGAAAAAAAAGTGGAGAGACACAACCTACAAGTCGTGAGACTAAGGAATATAACAACATATTAAGTGTCAAAATTAAAAGGAAAAAATTATTTCATTAGACGGTGCTAAATTGCACTGCTTTTTTTTTTAAATTTAAGAATCTAAATATTAAATTGAAACAGAAACTTATCATTTTCATTAAACTGAAGCCACAGTTTTCCTCTAAACATGCGATTGTGGATATTTGTAATAATTTTCAATATTATATTTTAAATGTGCATGACAAAGTTCATGTTGGTATAGAAACAATTATAGGTAATTTATAAGTTTCAACAAATATATGAAAAAAATGTGAAAACCCTTTTCTACCTCGCAACTTCTACATTATTATTCATTATGTCCTCGTTGCGGCTCATTTTGTCTTCTTTATTTCCTCCTCCCGTGCTGACCCTGCTGCACGCCCAATGCTACCAATATGTTATACAAGGTGTACACAGAAGATTCCATTCGAAGAAGTTCTGAAAATACCTTCCCTGAAAATCTAAAAAAACGACCCTGAAGTATCAACATTCTATAGAATTACTCTTAGACGGATAGATACTTGTATTATTAAATATTAGTTATTCCACTTAAGTTGTTGTCGATTTTGAGTGTCAAAACTAGTAGATATTGGCAACAAGATAGTGCAGCTCTGTACGTTGGTATACTTTCTTTTGTGTGCTGTAAAATTCACAGTTAAAACCAAAAGCTTTAGATTTGAATTTGTAAATGTCTTATCTATAACATATTTATATTTAGACTAATGAATAAGTCATTAAAATATATTTTAGAACGAGAGTTAGTGACACCACCTCTGGAAGCCAATATAATACTACCTAGTATTACAAGAAAATCATTGTTGGAATTATGTGAAGAATGGAATGAATTTAAAGTTACTGAGAGAAGAATTACTATGTCGGAACTTATCCATCTGACTAGTGAAAACCGGGTTAGTGAATCCAGTTATTATTCTTTTAATTTTTTTTATAACCGATACTATTTGATATGATTTATTATAACCAATGTTGTGAAAATTGTAGCTTCTCGAGATTTTTGGAGCAGGAACTGCATGTGTGGTAACGCCAGTATCCGAGATATACTACCGGGGAAACGTGATGAATATACCCACAGTTGAACAATCCAGTCCAGTTTACACTCGTCTTTTCACCGCTTTAACTGATATTCAGTACGGCAGAGTTGAACATCCTTGGACAGTCGAAGTCACACTTGATGAAACAGAAGAAAGAAAAATCAACAGCTAGCTTTATTGCTGAAAAAATACGTCGCTTCTAGTTCAAGTTTGATGATCAAATCAGTTTCAGTTTTAAACTTATGGGATTGATTTCATCCATCTCTATTACATACCACAGTGGCGCGTCGAATCCTCCCCCAGAAAACTTCGGAAACTATTTTGCATGTTGATAAAGTGCTAAATAAAGACCGCAAAAATATGATTTTGCCAGTTTTTCCTATTGAAGTACATAGATAGGGAATATCCTTACTATTTTTACAAGTCATAGAATTTCAAGAAGAATGAGCTGTACTTCCCCGTGCGCAATCATGTTACCCTCTAGTTACCTGCGGAAAAGTTAGCCATTTGCAACCCTCGGTTACCCTCAGATTACCCAGAAACCTATCAGTTACCCTTGGTTCCCCTTTAGTTACCCGAATAACTGGCGGCATTTTGCGCATCCCGATACGCAATTAGTTACCCTCTAGTTACCTGCTGAAAAGTTACTTATTTGCAACTCTCGGTTACTCTCAGATTACCCAGAAACCCGTCAGTTACCCTTAGGTCCCCTTTAGTTACGCGGGTAACTGGTAGGATTTTGCGCATCGGGTTGGCCAAGCATATTTTGACATTTTCTGCTTTTTAGAGCAATTTTAAGAATATTTGGCCGTTTTCCATCATTTTCCTGGAATATTTACGATTTTTTTTTTTTTTTTTTTTTTTTTTTTTTTTTTTCAATAATGCACCACTTTGTCTTCTAAGAAGGTAAGACTGCAACAACTGCAACTTTTTACAAAGCAAAAATGTTTTCCTCCTATTTAGAACAGAGTCAAATATGTTTAGTGTTCGCCTGCAGAAAGAAATGATTTTTGGCACGACTACGTTAGGACCTTTTTCTTTTGCATATTGTTCAGCTTTATTCGTCTATTCCGATTTGGATGATTTTGGATCAGTGATCTAATCTAGTAATTCTCATCTGTGGGGACAGGAATTTTATCCGCTTCCAGTAGCTCAAATATCCAGATATTTTTCCCTTTTCAGTTAAAATTTTCAAGAATATTCTCTCAAATGTCCGATTATCCAATAATGTTTCCCTGCAGTATGGGTATCATGAGAAATAGAAACCGCAGCAAATTTGATCCCAACATTAAAAGAGAAGCTTTTAAGAGAATGACAGATGATGGAGATGATACTTGAGAAGTAGACCCTTAACTGTAATGTCCATGGGTAAGGTGAAGGTCGTTCTTGATCTTCTAGGTATTCATCTGTCATCTGTGGGCCCTTTCAAATGATACCCATATTGCTATTTTGATAAGGAAAATATTTTGGCATATTTCGACATTTTTAGGGAATATTTTAGTATATTTGACACAAATAAAAGCATAATATTATAAGCCCATATTTGACTCATTTTCAGAGCATATTTTTGGAATCCCTGGTAATCCCGATGCGTAATCAGTTACCCTCGAATTATCCTCAGATTAACCTTGTTCCCCTTTAGTTACCCGGGTAACTGGCGGAGCGCTACGCAATTAGTCAGTGTTTTGCAGCCAGCCAAAAGTTGAAAGCCAAAAGCAAAATTCAGCCGAATTTTTACTGATAAGAAAAAAGCTGAAAGCCAGCTTTATTTGTACCTTCACAAGCCAAAAGCAGAAAGAAGCCAAATTTTTTCAGCTTTCTTTTGGCTTTTCAAAAACTTATAAATTCGTGAGCTCTCATCAATTTTCCTTGTGTGTAGTGATGGAAATGAGAATATGCTGATTTTTAAAATGCTGACCATTTTGAGAATATTCTCAGCATATGCTCGTTGAGTAAATGTTCCTAAATTTGAGCATATGCTTAATGAGCAAATGATCAGCCAAGCATTAAAATAATAAGCACTTTCCCGAGCATTTTCTCATTTATATATGCTCAATGAGCAAATGCTCGAAAAAGCATAGAAATACATTTTCCCCGAGTATTTTCTCATTTTTTCATCATTTTTTCATTTATACAGATAAAACGAGTATAAATTTCGAAAATGCTGAGCATTTGCTCAAACGCTGAGCATATGCACAATCAATAGAAAATGCTCTGTCATTTTAAGCATATTCTCATACTGAGCATGTGCTCAAGTATTTTGAGAATATGCTTACCAAAAGAAAATGCTCAAGCATTTTCCATCACTACTTGTGTGTGATATTTTTGAGAACTGCATTTTCCCTCCTTAAACCTTAAGACTTCAGCTCAGGTGTGTCAGTTGACGGCAAATTTCAGCAGTGTATTATTGCAGCCAGCCGAAAGCTGAAAGCCAAAAGCCAAATTCAGCCGAATTTTTCTTAGAAGCCGAAAGCAGAAAACCAAATCCGTATTTTTCAGGGTCAAAAGTTCAAGCCAAAAGCCGAAGCTAAAATTTTTAGCTGAAATACACTGCAAGTAGTTACCCTCTAGTTACCCGCAGCGGAAAAGTTACCCTCAGATTACCCTGTTCCCCTGTAGTTACTCTTGTTCCCCTTTAGTTACCCGAGTAACTTAAACGGCTCCCTAAGAGATTGTCGGAATAATTCTTTCGCTCGTCGATTGAAAGTCGTTAGATTTTAAACAATATAACATTTTTTTTCTTCTTGCTTGTCGACTCTTAATTTTTTTACTCCCAGAAAGAGTCTTCTCTTCTGACGACGCCACTGTCGTACCAAAGTTTCAAAAAAATCACCTTGTATAAATGTTTTTTTGTTTTTTTAAAGTCAGAATCATAAAGATCTGTATTACAAAGTTGACATTTTTATTCCTCCCCGAAAGTAATATTAATTTGCAGGGTTATTATTCATTATTTATCCTTTGCGGTATTATGCACACGAGCCGAAGTGGGCAGCTTTGGTCCTCCGTACGAAGTTGTATTTCGGCTAGCATAGTCTATCACTCGGTTTTTGAAACCCGAGTTAAGAGGAAGCGACAGACCATGCCAACTCGAAATAGCACATCATTTCTTGCACTAAGTTGTCCGAGTTGTCATCTAGATGCTGTATTTATGATTTGGAGTCGGAGGTCCGCAGTCAGTTTACAGGCTTGTGTTTCCAACTTTGGTCGAGTTCTATGTACTCTGGGCGAATGTGCTCCCTGAATTACGAAGCCAATGTTTGCCATTGTGTTCCCTATTGTTTCAGAAGGAAAACCTCATCAATTTGATTTACTGTTTCTTTTGTTTTCTTTCCTCGGAATTTTCCACCTCTTGAGTTAGTCTCTGTAAGCAGTGCTTGACATCTATGCGTAAATACTCCCTATTATAGGTAGTGCTTGAAATCTGCATGCTTCAATGTACTCTATCGTGACATGAGGCAAGTATTGTTTATAAGTACGTCTCACGTCTGAGTTCTTTTGAGTAAGAACGAAAAAATAGAAAAATGTTTAGGTTTAGGCCTTTAATTTGCGTTAATTAACCTAGTTATCAGCGAATTGTGTCATGGTATTGAGTCGGATAAGACCACCTCGCTTTCAATCGAACGTAAAATGTGACGTATGGCGTGTACGTTTCTTGAGAATGGTATAATCTTCAAAATAACATGAGATTATCAGAATAACTGGCTGCACTGTTTTTATTGGAAACGTAGGGCTTATATAAACTATAATATAATTTCTTCGCTAGGTTAATATTCGATCATTACGTTGAGTTAATTAAGATCTGCGGGTGTTAGCAGCGAGTGAAAACTCCGATACAGTAATATTTTTCTTGAGTTTGTCAGATTTGGTGTTTCAGTGTTTTCTTTTTCTTTTTTTCAAGTACCTTTTTTTTTCCTTTTCAAAATGGTAGCCGAAGTGTCGTGGATGAATAAAATAATGAAACAAGTGAAGGTAAGCTGATTTTTCATAAATTGCTTAAAATCCTCCCACATGATTGTCAGCTGAATAACAGAATTTTCAAAACTTTTTGTCAAAGGAAATTTTAACTCGAGTGTTTATAGTGCACCCAAGACCTACCTAGGTTCTGAAGGCAATAACTTGATGTTTTTCTAATTCAAATTGTGAAAAGGCTTCCGTTATTTCGGATGCGAACCACTGAGTACTTGGCTGAGTTATTTGTTGGAAATTCTGAAACTATTTCGATCTCAAAAAACTGTATATGACATGGGTAGTGTTTATAACTAAAAAAATGTTCCAGGTTATTCAAGTAGTAATAATTTGTAGGTACTGAAGGTAAATGTGGACAATACGTATTTACGTCGCACTCCTAATTTGAGGAATATATTTGAAAAACTGCTTTCGCGAAGCGAAAGCAGTACCGACTTTTCGGCCTTCGGCCGAAAAGCACTCGGAACTCGCTTCGCTCGTTCCTCGCGAAATCAAGACACTGTCGACACGTTTTAAGTCGTTAACGTTTTAAAATACGCAAATGTCGACAAGGACTAGTGGTATTCGGCTGAAATGTTTAAGGCCATTCACGTTTTAAAAAACGCAACTCTCGACAGGCAATAGTATTATAAAAATATAAAACTACCCGGCTATCAAAATTAGAGTTCGTATAAATTTGAAATCGATACATTCAAGGCGGAAACGTGTAAGACCGAAACATTTGTATAATACAACAAAACTACGCGGCTATCAAAATTTGATTTCGTATAAATTAAATCCCAAACAACATCGAGTACATAAGTCGCCTTGCGCTTCTTATGCTGAACTTAAATTGAGGAAACTCGTGAACGACTCAACCGATTGTCATCAAACTTTCACCAATACAACTTCGAGTACTTCTCTATAATGTACCAAAATTTGGAATCAAATGATTCGATAGTTCCTGAGATTTTTGTGCCACAAATTTTGTCCTCAAGGAAAACTCACGAACGGCTCGACCGATTGCCTTCAAAAGCTTATTTTAACAACTTCGAGTACTTCTCCATAATATACCAAAATTTGGAATCAATTGATTCAATAGTTTCTGAGATTTTCTTCCCACAAAATTAAGGTGTACATATATATATATATAAGGAAACCTGAAATTCAGCCACTATTACAGTCGTGTTCTAAACACTCTGAAACGCAAAAAAAAACATTGCCCCCGCCCCCAACTTCACAACTGTGACGAGTGTAATACCTCCCTTTTCTTCGAAAAGTCGGTAAAAATTAGGTTACACTCGTCTACAAGTCGCGCTGGAATGAGAAGCATACAAGGTAAAAATGAAATGGGTTATCACAGCTGCATGTACGGTATTCAATATGAAACATGTTATGATTATACTTATTGTACAAGTCGGTACTTGCCGTTGGTATTACTTTTGAAAAACGCTTTCAAATATTGACAATTTAGAGATCCACGAGAATAACGTTACTCTGTGTATTTCTACTATCTGGCCAGTACATGCAGCATTCAACAATGTCTCGACATGTTTCGACACAGCCGATAATGCTTTCCGTCATATAAAACTTTCTGTGTATTTTGACTCGCATGTAAGTCGCACACATTATTGATGACCAGAGTGTGACTTCTATTCGTGAAAATATGGTATGTTAAGGTTCTTATCGCATTCAATAGAGGCCCATACCCATGCCCTTGTTTCAATTGGTAGGTGGCAAAAAACATTC
The DNA here is from genome assembly GCA_031841125.1 of Acanthococcus lagerstroemiae. Lineage (NCBI taxonomy): Eukaryota > Metazoa > Arthropoda > Insecta > Hemiptera > Eriococcidae > Acanthococcus > Acanthococcus lagerstroemiae. The sequence goes on along the minus strand of CM063114.1, from coordinate 11,820,988 downwards.
ATGAACATTCTTTCGGGACTGATTATGGTAAGGAGAAGAGTAACAATAGAGTTTCTGTTTTGCTATGGAGAAAAGCCCCCATTTGCTTCTTTCTATAAAAACCTTCAGCTCTGAAGATTTTTTTTAAAAGTATTCTGACCCCCGAAATTTGTTTTAATTATTAGCAAATTTTATTTGTTCTGTTATACTTTTTCGTTTCGAGTAAGCCGAAAACTGTAGCCTCTTAAATGAAATATCTCAAAATTTGCTGCCCTAGGGCATCGATGTATTGAGTGAGTTGTGCTTGTTCTTCCAAACCTACTACTTACTCAGTACTATGTACGAACAAAATTGTAGCACGGAAACGTTATTTTTTTCCTTCAATTTAGTTGGGGAAAACGAAATATCTATTTAGTAAATATAAATTATAGAGAAGGTACGGGAGGAACTCCCCCACAATTTTTCGTTGGTGAAATCTATCAGTTCATTGTTGATGAAATTGGACCCCCATTAGCATGCTGACCAAATCTCAGAAGTGTAGATTTTTTTTTTAACTGGTGGCCTGTAAATTTTAAAAAAAAATGGTTAGATCTTATCTTTAATTGGCAGAAATCTCAAATATATGAACTTTTATTTCACTTATTACATTTTTTTTTTTTTGGACTGGTCAATTTTAAACGTCTTTAGCTGCTAGAAAAATTGGATCCTCGGTCTAAAAAGTGAAGAATTTTTCCCTCTTGTTTATCTAGACTACCTATTTCCAAGTATTTCCAGTTGGTAAATTTGACATTTTGACCTGAAAAAATTGGGATTGCTCCCCCTCCTCTCATCACAAATCCATAAACAAGTCGTTTCGATATACTCCAGGATGAGATGATGAATTTAATTCACACAAACTATTTATTTAATTTCACTGTCAAGTTTTGGAAGATGACAAATTTCTAAACACAATTTCTGTAAAAGATTTCCCACTTTCTTTTAGGGGCGAAAATACAGTAATATATCTGGGGGAGCTTAAGCCCCTAATACTCAAATGCTGACTTTTTCTGAAAGAAACGGATTTATTTGAAAAAGAAATTCTTTGAGAAGGCTTTTCAGAATATTTTGGAAGACTTAAGTCAATTCTTAAAACTCCGTATAATTTTCCGCCTCTATCTCTATTTCACACCTGTTGGAGTACGTTCAAAAATTAACACAAATTAATTTATCATATTAAATTTTTATTTTCCAACAATACAGAATGAATGCAACAAAGTTCGGAGTATCCAGCACATATTGTCAAGGAAAAGACATGCCGTGATGAATCCATGCATAAATACGAACAAAGTAAGTCAATTTACCGCTTTAAATATAACATCAAAAATAATGCACAAGTATTAGAATATATTCAGCATGCATAAAGAAAGATAGATATGCAGAAGTGACCAATAGAATAGCTGATGTAGGGAAAGGGTAAATTAATTTTTTTAGCTAATTTTAGAAGAACTTAGGAAGAACAGCGCCGGTTTTCCCATACGGTCTGACTGGGCTGCAGCTGAAAGCAGCAGTACCTTGGGGCGGCTGAATTTGTGGCGCAAAAAATAGTTACCTCAATTTTGAGGGAGGAGGGGCCGGGCATGTACAAAAATAAGGCGGCAAAGTACTTGAAACCGGCCCTGAGGAAGAATGAATAATAGATAACGCAGGCCCGCGCGCAAGGGGGATGACCTTTGTTTATATGTAGATAATATAATAATTTGGTGATCACTGGCCTTCATAACCTAACCTAACATGAAATATATAATCAACCCCCCCCCCCTTGAAAAATTTCTGCGCACGGGCCTGAGATAACGTATTGTAATACTATTATTTGCATAATTTGAATTCCAGCATCAAGCTACTGCAGCATTTGGCACCACATTCACCGATCATATGTTGAAAATGGAGTATAATAAATCTCGTGGTGGATGGCAGTATCCAGAAATAACTGAATTTGAGAATATATCATTACACCCTGCCGCCAAAGTCCTGCACTATGCGACCTCGGTATGATTCACCCTACCTATACTTCTATAATACGACTGTCCATCTCCATTTGTATTTCTCCATTTTAAATATGTCATTCAACTTTTCAGCTTTTCGAAGGAATGAAAGCTTACCGAGGTGTCGATGGAAAAATTAGATTATTCAGGCCGCTGTTGAACCTCCAACGACTTAACCAGTCAGCTGAACGAGCTTGTCTTCCCAAAGTTGACACACATCTACTATTGCGGTCTATCGAGAAGCTAATCAGCATCGATGAGAATTTCATGTCTTATTCAGAAGACAGTAGTATATACATCCGACCTACGCTCATTGGAACTGACGTGAGTATTTACGATTTCTTTGTGACCTAGGGGGTTTATGTTTATCAGTTGCGATTAAATACAATCAGCGTTATTACATACCTACCCCACATGCTCACCACGTGTTTGTGGCTATAATTTTTAGTGTAAATATTACCAAAGTTTATAGATTTGTTATCCAAAACCTTTCCTAATCGAATACCTAAGTAACTAGACCGTGATGCAATGGATTGACTAAAAATATTAGTATAGAAGTTTAGTCTACTTCATTGACAGTTAACGTACAATAAAAATTTGGGAAAATTCTCAGGAAACTTAAGTTGTCGGATCAAGGCCTCTAGCCCCATAATCCCTGCAAACTTCGCCCATATTTACTTAGCATAATTATCTTTTGTCACAAATAACGGGTAACTACTTGCTGCGTGCATTTTACACATACACAGTAAACATTAAAACGAACTTGATAATAATCATCATCTCATCATCTATTCTTCGTAATAGTTACGACGTCCAATATAAGCGATTATATAGGCACTTGATTACTGATCCATATCTACCGACGTACCTACTACCTACGTGGATGATAATTGCACATGTTGATATGTGATGAATAACAATAACTAAACAAATAAAAGGAAAAACAACCTTGAGTTTTGAAATGTAGTACCTAGGTAGTATTTTGCACATTAGAAATAACAATACTTACTTAATTGCCCATGCACTATCATTGTTCATTTAACCTTACCTACCAATATACCTATCAGTTATCGGATAAGAAAATCAAAAAACTGAATTGGGAAAGATGCAATAGTGAAATTAATAGAAGTACATCATGAACTATGAGTTGCAACCATTTTTTTATTTTTACAAATTTATAGTAATGAAGTCTACTATAGACTTTATCAGTTAATTTACTAACAATAAGCATTGATGTCACTCGTGCTATGGACCGCGAGGCCGCGTGTGGCCATGCTGTTGCATACCTGACAATGCGTACCAGTTACCAATGCATCTACATTTTTTGAGTTCGAATTCTGACATCTGCAGTCGGTATCGTTCGATATTAACCAAGTTTTACTCGTTTATCGACGACATTCAGCCATTAATGATCTATTTCAATCTAATATAATGTCCAATAACAATCAATTATCGACTATAATTTAGCGACAATTGTTGATGTCGAACGATATTGGACGCTCAGATCCAAAGTTGATACCTATGCACATGTGTGACCTGTCAAGAAGAAAGGGATTTGAACGCAAAAATGTAAATTTTACAGGAGAGCGGATAAACAAAATTTATAAGCGTTATCGCGTTATGGAGATACTCAACTTTGAAGACTTACAGCAGTTTGGGAAAATTTTTTAGAATTTTTTCGACAACACCACGCGAAAGAGCGGCCAAAATTAGTCAAAAACAGTTATCACAAAAAATGATTGTTTAACGTACAGGTCCCTTTCTTTCTGGCAGGTCACATGTTATCATCAGTACAGCTATGGCAAAAGTGGCAATATTGGAGGTAGTAACTGGCAGAATTCCAATGTTGGCATTGAAATTTTCTATTGCTTAAACACTATTTAGAAAAGTGTTGGGAAAACACAGTTGTTATCATCAACTAGGGTAATATCGGACACTGGTGGTAATATTACCCCAGTTGACGGTACTATGACACCAAGACTGATAGAATTACAAGGTTGGCCCACCTGGCCAGGTGCAAACATGTCAATGACATCAGTGTTCTGAAACTCACACTGGCCCATAGGTGCAAATTGGTGGGGGCTTGGGGGGTCAAACTTCTAAATAGCCCCCTAAACTCTGAAAAATTACCAAAGAAAATGATGCGGGGGTGGTGTTGCTTCATAATAAGGGGGCTTAAGCCCCCCAGTTCTGAGCCCTGTTTGCGGTTCTGCATTGGCCTGTTACTCAAATACAGTTTTTTTCGATTTTTATGTCATAATTGATGCCCTCAACATATTTTTCTATAGGCGGCGTAACCAAGAGTTTCCGAAGTTGGTAGCCCTGCGCTGCAAAGGTGATTGTGGACGTTATCACCACATAAGAGTGCATATAACTTGAATTCGCTTTTTCTAGTAAATAAAATGTTTTCTTGCCGCCTATAATACTTAGATGAATTTAGAGATTGAGGTCTCTAGTTTTCCTTTACGAACTTGAAACGGCTCCATTTTTGATGCATTAGTTGCTTACGAGCGCGTTTTGTACCAACGGTAAACTTACATGGTGTGGTGGGACGTATGGCGATGCACGCATGCCAAAGTGGCCCTCGAGACACCGCACCCCCAGCACCGGAAACTACCCTTTCGGGCATCCCATCAGTGTTGAGAAGAAAAACAGTAGATTGGAAATCAACGTATTCATCAAACTAGAGCGAATGAAGTGTATTAAATTACCTTTCATCATGAACTAGAGACTTCAAGCTTTAACTTGACATGTTATATGACTCAAGAAAACCTATTTTCAGCAATTACGGAAGCCTTTAAAGTATACCAACTTTACACGTATTTTTATGGGAACATCAACCTCGATCACCTTTGCAGGAGGTCGACACTAGCGAACCTGGTTACGGTTACACCGCCTATTATTTCTACCATTATTATGAAGTCTGGTCCAGTTAAGAAACATAACTGGCTACCCGCAATACACATCGATATATGGGTATTTTGAAGTTGGAGAGGAAAGACAAGTTCGAGAACACGTTATCAGCGCCGTAAGAAAATTATGTTCCTTAACTGGACCAGACTTTAGAACATTCGGTTTATTGTCTTATGAATTTTGGCGCGGATGAAACGGAAAGAATTGTTGCGGGTTGCCTCCTAAGTGAGCTAGCCTTCTAGTAGGGTACTATAATTTTCATACAGGTCTACTGAATCGCCATTTTGATTCCAAAGTTAGGTTGAGCATCCTCGGAGGCGCTCGCACCAGTTCACGAACGGGTGATCAAGGATCTTCGCAGTGTATTTTAGCTGAAAATTTTAGCTTCGGCTTTCGGCTTGAACTTTTGACCCTAAAAAATACGGATTTGGTTTTCTGCTTTCGGCTTCTAAGAAAAATTTTGCTGAATTTGGCTTTTGGCTTTCAGCTTTTGGCTGGCTGCAATAATACACTGCTGAAATTTGCCGTCAACTGACACACCTGAGCTGAAGTCTTGAGGTTTAAGGAGGGAAAATGCAGTTCTCAAAAATATCACACACAAGTAGTGATGGAAAATGCTTGAGCATTTTCTTTTGGTAAGCATATTCTCAAAATACTTGAGCATATGCTCAGTATGAGAATATGCTTAAAATGACAGAGCATTTTCTATTGATTGTGCATATGCTCAGCGTTTGAGCAAATGCTCAGCATTTTCGAAATTTATACTCGTTTTATCTGTATAAATGAAAAAATGATGAAAAAATGAGAAACTACTCGGGGAAAATGTATTTCTATGCTTTTTCGAGCATTTGCTCATTGAGCATATATAAATGAGAAAATGCTCGGGAAAGTGCTCATTATTTCAATGCTTGGCTGATCATTTGCTCATTGAGCATATGCTCAAATTTAGGAACATTTACTCAACGAGCATATGCTGAGAATATTCTCAAAATGGTCAGCATTTTAAAAATCAGCATATTCTCATTTCCATCACTACACACAAGGAAAATTGATGAGAGCTCACGAATTTATAAGTTTTTGAAAAGCCAAAAGAAAGCTGGAAAAATTTGGCTTCTTTCGGCTTTTGGCTTGTGAAGGTACAAATAAAGCTGGCTTTCAGCTTTTTTCTTATCAGTAAAAATTTGGCTGAATTTTGCTTTTGGCTTTCACCTTTTGGCTGGCTGCAAAACACTGGATATTTGGGCTAGTTGGGAATCAAAATGGTGGTCCATTATACCCATGTGAAACTATTGGGGTTTAAACCTCACCTAGGTAGCGCTACCATAGGCGAACGTTTTGCATGTATTGTTATCAGTTTGGGGTGATCTATTCTCAAAAATTTACCGCAAAGTGATAAGAATACAATGAACATACTGACAGTACTTACTGCCAACACATGCAACTTAGGTTTAAGTTCCAATAGAACCTTACTTCTAGTTATATCAGTTTTGCTATGAAACAGAAAAATATTGCTCATTGAATTGAGAAAGCTAATGGGCGCGTGTTCTTCAACGTCACAAACGCCCTTATCACGCTTCCTGTGACGTCACAGAGTGAGTTATTGTTAGCAAAAATACCCATCTTTGTTCCAACAAACGTATCGACTCCGGCCCAGGGCTTGAAAGCTGAAAAAAAATTTTCAGCTTTCTGCTGGGGCTTTTGAAGCCGTATTTTTTTCAACTTTCAGATTCAGCTTCCACGCCCTAAACACATTCAGCTTTCAGCTTTCGGCTTTCAAACCCCACAAAAATATAGCTTTTTGGCTTTCCGCTTTCAGCTTGCTTTCAAGCCCTGGTTGTAGATCTTGATTTCTGGACATCTCAAGGTGAATATTTTGCCAGCACCAAAATCCCGCCGTAGGTCACTAACGTCACAAAACAGAAAATCAAAGCAAATAATTTTCAGGGTGGAAACAGCCGAATAGCACTGTCTTTCAGCTTTCAGCTAGCTTTCGAAACCGTATTCAGCTTTCGGTTTTCAAATCCTACAAAAAATACAGCTTTTTGGCTTTCAACTTTCGGCTAGCTTTTAAGCCCTGCTCCCGTGAAAAAAACACACGGAGCAAAGATCAATATGTTATTACCTGGGAATAAGAAATTTATTCGAAACTAAAGGTACAATTTTTAATCCAGAAGGTTCTGAGCATTTGCTAATAAACTTCTGTTTTCTAACAAATTTCTTACTCTCAGGTAGTAACATATGATCTTTGCTCCGCGTATTTTTCTTACAGGAGCCGATACGTTCGTTGGAACAAAGACGGGTAGGTATTTTTGCTCACAGTAACCATGCAGCAACTCACTTTGTGATGTCACAGGAAAACGCGCCCATTACATCGTCCAGACTTAATTTCATGATGGCGGTTGGACCCCGATTATGTTGACAAGCCAGAAAAAAGTCTACTTTTTCATAAAACGTTATCTTCAAGTTTGTCTCGCTCTCTTTTTAATTCCTCCATGTAGTTGGGGTTTAACGTACTTAGTGAAAATCATCAGGGATACAACCGCTCTGCTTACATGTAAATTATGTTTAAAATGGCGATTATTTGGCTCGCAATGTTCGGAAGTGGGAACTGCATAAGCTTTTCTGTTCCCTTTAAAATCTTAAAACCTATTTGAGTGCTGAGTTGAGTTTCGGAACTATTTATCGTGTAATTACAATCTAAGATTATATACATGCATAGGTGCTTAATTATTTGCCAGTTTCATCGTATCATGCATTTATTTAGTGGGTAAAGTTCTATACCATTCAATCTATCGCAGTAAATTAATAAAGACAATATTATTTTTGGAACTGGCCATAGTCCGTACTATACATACTATCCTGTATCTAATTGATGATCATTACCGTACCCATGAATGACTGGCGTGCCCAATGGTGTAATGATAGTTCAATAACGTGAACATGATTATTGCACACGTGGGTAAATGAAATGTAATTATGGTAAATTGTATTCATGAGAGCCTCTCTCTTTTAAAATACGAATATACTTAGTCTTTGTTCATGTTTCTTCCGTGACTTACTCATGTTCACACCATAAAGGACGGGTTGTGATTTTTAGGCATGACCGCGATAACCTGATAAAATATACTTATCATATTATAACTGAGTATTTACCTAATATAATGAATAACGCGTAACGACTTCCTGAACATTAATGAACCCTATTAAGTTTAACATAATATGTACCTGTCATTGTCTTGGGGTTTTTATTTCTTAAAAACGTCAAGTGGAGTACTTGACACACGTTTCTATGGAGTGTTTGCATAAGTGTCATATTAGATACCACACTGCTCATATATGTCAATTCAAATTTGCACTGTTGAAAAGGACTTCCGATAGTTTAGTGTTTCTTGGTAATATCTATGTACTTGTAGAAAATATATCTCAGTTGAGTACCTAATGCATTTGTGCTTTTAGAGTACGGGAGTTTGCTGAATAGAGTGGTTACTTAGGTAATTAACTATGTTGTCCTGGAAAGATGCATATGTAACTACAAATTGAAATAAGCTTAAAAATAGCTGGAAAATAGATTTAAAATAGTTGAAGAACTGGGAATGCTTGAGACAAACTTTCTCATTTACCAACCTATTCAAGCTAGAATTTGAAAATTTAAGTATCCATTCGTTCAAGGTCTACACCCACACTGTTGTAAAAGTAGAGCGTTATCTATTTCTTAAACTATTGGATAACCTTTGTCATTGCTAATACCTATTTGATTTTGCGAGTGACATTGTAGCCCCCCGCCCCATCTCGAAACATTCTATTATTGAACATTCCATAAATTCGCTTCATCTTCAGTATTTATAAAACTAAATTTTGTACTTGTCTTGTGTTTCTTCTTACAGCCAGTGTTAGGTGTTAGTGAAAGTTCAAATGCGCTATTATATGTGATTTTAAGTCCATTCGGATCGTACTTTAACGGGGGCATGAGACCTGTTCGGTTATACGCTGATTCTTCATATGTGAGAGCATGGCCTGGAGGTTGCGGAGATCGTAAAATGGGATCTAATTACGCCCCGACAATTTATGTTCAGGTTTGTATTTCTCAACTCCTGCTCGATTATCGTAGAAGTTCCGTAGTGGGTGTATTCATAAATGTATTTCGTAATATTGCAGAAAAAAGCTCGAGAAGTCGCGTGTGATCAAGTGTTATGGCTGTATGGCGAAGATAAGCAGATTACGGAGGCCGGAGTAATGTCATTATTTATGGTTTACATTAATGACCAAGGAGGTAAAGCTCAATAATTCAGATATTATTTCAGTATAGCTTATCCTCGGGAATAATGAGTGCAAGCATTTCGAAACGACATTCTACAAATCTCAGGTGTGAAAAGGGGGTTGAACCCCCTTCCAACGCTGTTAGAAAGAACATTGTATATTTTAGCGCGTTACTTAAGCCGTAAGATGACGGGATATATGCTGTAGTGACCTCTGACCACCCTCCCCTCCAAGACTAAGATCTCCCTACGCCGGTATCACAACATTAGGAAACGGAATTCACTAATCTTAAAATATGTTAGGGTGATTTCATGCGAAACAAGAGAGAATTTTGTAATGCATACATATTATGAAGGTGTATTAAGTATATAAAGGTCAAGAACACCACCTCAATTTATTAAACACGTACTAGACGAATGCTAAGAAGATATACTAATGAATACACTTATAGTTCATGTCAAATTTAATTAAGCTAGATTGGATTTTTTATAGTGTACATGCCGATTATTAGTTTTTCTGAATCGCGTTCTCTGAAATTTAATCAAAATTCAAGATATTATCAATGACTTATCGACCTATCCCTTACCAATTTATATTTATATGTACTTAGGTCCGTCCGATAATATTTTTATGTTTCGAATAAACAGTCGTGTGCTAAAAGGAGTTAAAAATTGATTTTCATTTTAAAATTGCCTCTTGAACTAAAATCGCTGTAGGTACCGCAAAAAAAAAAGATTAAAATTAGGAAGCATCACTTTGGTTGACCATTTCTGTCCTGCATTTTTTCAAACCCTTTCAAGTTACACAGTAAAGATCTACGGGACCATCTTTTCTTCTTTACCAGAAGTCATGGGGTGGAGGTGAACACCGAAATGCATCTCTCTCATTCGCTACTACAGTAGTTTTATAGGTTCAAACTGAAAACTGAGATTTGGCATATTTCATCTATGTATCTACCTATATATTTGTTTAACATTATAGAACGAGAGTTGGTGACACCGCCTCTGGAGAACGGTCTCATTTTACCCAGTATCTCAAGAAAGTCAATCCTGGAATTATCAAAGGATTGGAAGGAATTTAAGGTTTCTGAAAAACGAATAACAATGCCTGATATTATTCAGCTAAATAAAGAAAACCGGGTACGTTATTTATTTTATACCTTTCAATGCCTATCCAGGTTCTATGCCAAACAACAAACAAAACTTATTCAAAAGACTGAAAAATAGATTTCAATGTCTTATTTTTTTTTTATATGAATACAATCCGTTTTGAAAGCTAATAAAATATCTGTAATGTCTGGGACTAATGAAAAAAAGTGTTGAACTCAGAAATAGTGAAACATCAAGAAATGAAATGACGTTGTTCAGTGTAGTCTGTCAGCTGATTGTTGATGATTCAATAAAATAAAAACGGATTCTCATCTCAAAGTGAACGTAAAGCTAGAGGTTCTCGAAGTATATAGCACTCAAAATGAACACTCTCCATTCTAACCTAGTATTCGTAAATGTTACAGCTATTAGAAATCTTTGGTGCTGGAACTGCATGTGTAATAACGCCAGTATCCGAAATTTTATACGGCGGAAACCTTATTCAGTTTCCAACGACTAATCAGCCCAACCCTTTGTATGCTCGATTTTTCAACACTCTCAGTGATATTCACTTTGGGCGAATTACACATCCATGGGCGGTCGAAGTCGATGTCGATGAAGCAGAAGTGAAGGAGTATCGGCTGCGAGCTTCCTTCACCGACAAATATGCCACGATTTCTAGCTAGGTGTATAAAACTAATTCTCACTTTCTATTCAAATCGTGAAAAGTATTTCATTTTTTGTCGAAATGTTTTTCAATTTCTTGCCTTATCCTAATTTTATTCATTTTTTTTCTCTTGATGTAAAGGTACGTTTGCCTGCCTGCCTATTGATGACCTTATTGTATTATGTAAGAAGGTATTATTTTTGTAAACTTAATTATAATATTTGTACCTATACCTATTTGCTTTCAAGTAAAACTACATTTCTTCCCCAAATTTTCCATTGTTATCTACATTCATTAAATCAGCGTGTCGATGATGTATGCTACGGTACATCGTCGACGTCAGTGATGATTCAATAAGAACGAAATCTTTCAAAGCTGATAAAAAGTTTAATAATATACAGTATTTCTTCGAATGGATGATGATTGTTTACGTATTTTGTGGGTATGAACCAGTTTACTCGAATCAGTATAATTTTATGGAAATTTATTAACCTAAACATTTTTTTAAATACATGATTCGAGATATAGGTATGATGCACACGCGTAGTGCAGAGAATAATCTCGAATAAGAAAAAAACTTGATAAATATACCTCCATATACTGATTCCGATAAGGTGCGTAATGTTTACCTACCAATTTATATTAATGAATGAAAGCGAAGGATATTCAACATATATATAATCTTGTGGAAACAATTTCTATTTCCCATCAAAACTGTCAATGTAGATATTTTAGAACTGCAATGTCCTCTGTACATCTTTATGCTGGGGAAAGAGTTTCAACACGACCCAGGTTTCAAGATGACACAGTCTTAATTGGACGCTGTTAAGCAAAACAGAACCAAGCGACAAAATCTGTTTTTTGAGAACGTGTGATTCGAAGTTTAAGAGCCATACAGAAACTATATGGCACTGCGTTTACTGATAAGCTTTTCGCAACGTGAGTACCCGTTTTTAAATTGGGGGCCCAATTTTGAAAGATTCTTTTTTTTTACGTTCTTTCCAACGATACCAATAACTCATTCGTTGATTGGTTCTGTTACGCTTAACAAGCGTTCACATAGGGGAAAACGGAAAAGGTTTCAACAGGACACAGGTTCTAACGTTCTCTTCTAAGATAACACAGTCTTAATTTCTCAGCCGCTAGATGTCGTGTTAGTTTGAAACTTGGATAGATTATGTTTGGCAACGTTGGCGATCTACAAGAGCGGGTAACCTGTTATCACGACTACAAAAAACTGCTTTCTAGTATTCTGAAGAAAATAAAATCTATCCCAGAAAATTTTTGTGACAATTCTAATGAGAAAAGTAAGTGATTTTTGTATTCATGTACTTTTCATGCTATTCTGCGTTGAATGATCTACTTGTTTCAATGAATACTTCATCTATTTGGTTGTAGAAAAACGGGTTTTAATTTGTGAGTTCCAAGATGGCCCACGGTTTTTTCTTTGGCTTATAACTCGTCATCAAAACATTCAACTGTTTCAAAACTTGAACCATCTGGAAGGTAACTACTTTAGCTTCAAAATGATATCCAACTTGAAAACACTTTGCGTCCAGTATTTTGTCAAAATGTTATCAAGTTGCATATCATTTTGAAGCTGAAGTAGTTACCTTCCAAACCATTCAAGTTTTGAGAGAAAAAATTATGTCTCGTCTTAGAACCCTTTAATGATTATTACAATAATTCTGCAGAATTGGGACGCAGTTATAAACGCAAAATTGATAGAGGACAGTATGCTACCTCCAATATGGATGCAGCGGTGAATTTGGATTGCAGATACAACAAAAGTTCAGCAGAGAATACAATTCGTGGAAAAGGCAATCAGAACTAAATCAGGAACGACCAGTATTTCACAACGCTGACAAGGTAAGTCTGCTTGCTCATTCAAATAGCTGAAAGTAAAATAAGTCACACCAGAATCAATGTAAGTTTTAAGGCATTTCCAAATCCCTAATCATAACGCCTTATTGAAACCACCCGAATGGCTTGACTATCCTAATATCTTGAAGCCACGCACTGACTTGACGGTATCCTATACTCAAGTATTTCTTTCCTGCGCCTAAAAAAAAACAACATGATAAGTATATGGGCTAAGTACATAATATATCCATCTATTTCAAATCCATATCATTTTAACATCCAGTCTGGTCACTAGTATCAATCTTTACCTGCCTCACAGAAATTGCGACCATTGATATCTCCTCAGGTACCATCCTGCCTACCAATTTGAAGAAAGCAGAAAACATTACTGATGAATTGGCAAATGGAACCAAAAAGGCGCTGCAAGTGGTGATTTGTGGAAACATCTCTAGAAGGTGCTTCATGTATATATTGATGAGAAATTTATGGAGTCTTACAGATGAAAAAGCGGTCGCGATCCTCGCGAATAACCCAAATACTTGTCGTTCATGATTTTTTTTTTTCTGGCAAGTTATTTATTCTTATTCAGGATACACTAAGGAATCTATGAAATATGAATATTAAAGACACCAAAATTTGAATCCATTATATATTCCGAAATTCGAGTTCACAATCACATTACAGTAAATGGGACTTGGCTATTATGCACCCTCTAGTTGAGCAAATCTAGCGCTCCTACAGATGGTTCCATTTGCGAATTAAACAAAACAATTTTATAAGAATTAAAAAATGGGTACGTACTTGTAAGTGGTACTGAAAACTTCTATGAGAATTTGATAATTAACACTTTTGCTTAGTGTTCCTCTCAAAACTCAAGTTATTCGCATCAAATAATTATTCAGGTAACTCCCACACAAAATGTTTTTATGTTTCAACCATTGAGCCGGAATTCTGTTGGTACATTCTGCAAGTTGATTAGAATGTAAGCAGCACAAGCATATACCTACACGTAATAGCTAAATTTTGGTTAATATTCTATTAGATATGATCATTCTTGCATCTTTAATCAGATTGTGAACATCAAAAACCAGATGTTTACTTACTTACATAATTTAGCGCTCTCATTAAGAACACTTAGTCAATAGTGTTACTGCTGGTGCAGTCAGAATTACTAAAGTACAACGCAATTGATGATGAGGGAAAGTGATGAGCACTAATCCTAAAAGTAGTTTTAAATGAATTATTCCAGAGATTCTTTCCCAATGAAACACTAGTATATAAGATTCGGGATCTTAATTCTTAGATGTAAGTAATTGGTTGAGAAAATCATTTGAAGAGTCCCTCAGGATGAGGCAATTATTCTATTATTGAAACTTGATAAGTAAGCACAAACTGGGTAGGTATAGAGCAAATGTGTCAAATCTGGGCACATGCCCAAGTGTGACCGCTTAAATAATTCAAGAGTAATATGAATGCCATAAACGAATGGAATATCTTTTATAACAGGAGAATGTTGTGTTTTAATTTTCTACAGACTAATTTTTTTTTTTTTTTTTTTTTTTTTCCAATAGGCTTGGAAAAGTGACTGTAGTAGATCTCTCATTGGCCACGTTTGCCACATCTACCCAAGCTTAAGAAAACTAATTTTACTCCCTTGTTCAATAGTGGTCATTGGATTGAATAACACTCTTACATTATATTTTGGGGATCTCTGATTCTGCAACTAGGCTATTTACATCCTCTGTAACTACTTCTAAAAATTTTGGTCAGTTGCTTCAAGGTCAGTATGTAGTTACCTTTATGATATGTACTCGTACCTTATTAGAGTACCTAGGTAGTGTTCTTGTTTTCTTCAAGTACCTATTATAATGAGTATGTTTAGGATGCGTTGATGAACTACATACACATTATTACTAGTTGATGCAATGCACATTACGTTGACCAAATTATTACACAACTTCAAGGACCATGATTTCTTCAAAATGGGTCATTGCTTTCGCGTTTGAAACTGAGCCGATTCGGTGTTCGATCACTTTTTGGCAACGTGTGATTTGTTTTTTCCATTTTTATTGATCTTTGTTTCTGTTGTAATTCGGATCTCGAATCGTCTACACAATTTACAATATGTTCATTCATCTCATATCACACTATCTACATGCGCGGCACACGCGCTATCACTTCTCTGTTTGTAATTTTTCATAAAGTAGGTACCCCTATGTTATTATGAATGATGATGTTCTGCACGCGAACATCATAGGCAATGAAACACATATGCTATTAAAGTACCTAATTAGGTAGGTAGTTGAATCTATCGCCTCAATTCTGCCTGATAATTTGATTTGATTTTTTCATGAACATTATTACTTATAATATAGGTTCTTGCATAGAAACTTAACAGTTTTACATCACCTTCATAAAACAATACTTACATGATAATGTTTCTGCGAACCTGTTTCTCATTGTCTTGAGATTTTCTTTCCTTAACGATAATAGTTCCCAGTCCCAGTTAGGTACTGCGATTCTCTTGTTGGTTTCAGGGTTCATATCGTTTTTTCCCCTTAAAATATTTGTAAAGTCCAAACATTGGGTGATTTCCTCCTAAATTTGTACTGAATAGGTAGGGTTCCTAAAATCGTACCACCAAATCGTTTTTGGCTTTCTAATGAGGCAAAATTTACATTTGTCAACGAAGAGAAGTAGGTAGGTACTGTGGATAACAGGAATCAACTTATATTATTGAGCTTGTTGCAGTCGTAGAATTCTAAAAATTAAAAATTGCGATGATGGACTCCACTGAAAGGTGATTTATTCATCCGTCTGAATTCTTCAAATTTAAGTAAATCTTTGAAAAAGAAGCTAAATTTTTAAACGTGGCAAAATTAAACTGATAAGAACGGGTCATATTGTTTCTCTATACACCTATTAATTCAAAATTTGCTAGTAGTCTGTGTTCTAATTGGTCGAAAATTGACTGTACCCAGGGACCAAACAACTGGAGACTGATCTTAATCAATTACATTAAGTAACAAAGAAGAGAACTCATTATCGGCCAACTTATTCCTCAGTCTTCTACAATTCCCAGTCAATTTGTCCACAGCGTGGAGTGGAAAAATGTAATGAATTATGATGTTTGCGAGGACACGACTGAAGACTGGCACGGTGATGGATTCTTTTAAGTGAAAAGATGCGAGTTTCTATGTACGGGTGAACCTCTGAATAATCTGAAAATTCACTTGCCTCTACCGGCCTGCACATCACCAGATTTAAGAAAAATACTCATGTAGAGGAATATAGTATCATAGTGTCCTGAAAAGAACTCAGTTTTCTAACTAACGTTGGCTGTATAGCAGCGTGTTATTGACAACAACAAAAAATCGTACTTATGGTTCACATGACCAAAAACGATGTTGAAGTAAGTTTATGAGTGAGACCAAAATTTAGAATTCAAACATGTGTCTACCAGTGGTGCCAAAGTCATGAAATATATTCTTTTCCATCGTTGTATACAAAATTTAAATCATCCTACAAAGGGAACATGATATACCTATTATGGAATGAAAAAAATGATCTTAACTGATTATCCACTATGTAGGTATAATGACTTAATCATGAAATTTTCCCAATTTTTAAATTTAAAGGAGACTTTTTGCCAGACTTTTGTCAGAAAACTGCTTTCTAATTTTTCTCCATTCCGTGGTACCTAATAGGGTTATTCTTCGAAATTGTTGATATTTCAGTCCCCAGCCGTTATCTCACAAGCTATTAATGATACGGAAATTTTTTTTTTTTTTAATAGATATAACTTAATTCTACTTATTCAAGCTTTCAGAAGAAAATTTGATCCGCTTTTAATGGGTCAAAGTTGGACTAAACATGCTAAAATGTCTGTCGGCGTGGCTGTTCCTCGAACAATTTTCATCCCCCCCCCTTAAATTTTCGAGCTATATATTAGAACAAACTGGCAACGTAGTGCTACTGTAAATGGATGAAGGAATCACAAAGTAACATTGAAATCGCATCTTCACAGGTGGGAGTCAGCATGGCCAGCTTTGAAAATTGCTCGATTTTTTGTCCATCGGCATGGCTGTTTTTCAACCAATTACAAAAAAGGAGTTTCAATACCTATTTTTTCGTCGCAATTAATGGTCAAATTGTAGGATGACTCGAGGCAAAAAGTGGACACCAATTTCTGGGGCAAAACTTGAACCGGCTATATCTCTCTGGATTTGTACACTTGAAGGGAAATCTTGACGCTACAGTGTTGCTTGGACTTTCTACTACCTACTACAGTAAGAGAAGTGTTGAATACTTTTCCTACTAAAATTTTCAAGAGAATTTACAACGAAAAATACCCACTTTTCTCGTTTAAAAATTATATTATGCGGGGGGGGGGAGGTAATTTATTCTAAAATTCCTTATTCATTTCCCAATGTTTTTACACGAATCGATAAAACCGACTATCAGCATTCTTCTTATGTAAATGAAAGCAAAAAATAATTATTTGGGACCTGAAAAAGTTTCAGTTTTGGGGCAAATGGTGAACATGAGGTTTATCACTACCAGTTCAAGGGGGAAAAAATTACGCTAGTATTCTTAGTTGTAGAGAAAGCAAGCGGTTACTGCAATTTTCTGGTTATTTAGGGATTCACCCGTACAGTTATAAGAGATGGCACATTATTTTTAATGCATCCAAAGGTAAAATAGATACACTTCAAATAATTAAGAAAAAATTTTCGATCTATCATTATTTGTAGCTCATGAGATAATGAAAAATATTAACACAGTGATAATCACCTGCCTACAATTTAGACAGTAGTACGATTTTGGAAAATTGACCTTATACTCATTACTTTATTGATATGGTACCATGACCATGGCATTTTACATTTATAGAATATCATATTCTGCATTTTTATAAAAAATACGTGAAGTATGTAGAATATGTTGAATAAACATTGTCATCATTGTTAGGTGTAATAATAATGGTAACAATGTTTTTCCCCAAACATATTCTACATTATTTCTTTTATATTTTAATTTACATAGTCGGTGCATAGATTTTTAAGTTTCATCCGGGGATGGGTGAAATCAGAAAGCAAATGACTGAAACTCATGACTGAAACTCATGACTTCACAATTATTCTAAAATCATTCAAAACTCATAACTTGAAAAATTAAAATTAAAAAAAAAACTCAAAATGATTGAAAATCACGATGAAAATCATTTTGTACATAATTTTTGTGATTTTAAGATCAGAAAAATTGAAGGAATCCTGAGAAAAAAAATTTTAACCACGAAATCAAAATTAGTAATATCAAAACTCAGGTGATTTTCAAAATATGATTTTAAAATGAAAGATAAAATGATGTAAAATAAATTTATTTTAATTTTTTTTTCCCCCTTAAATTTTGCCAATCCTTGATTTCATCACTGTTGCGGACACATTTCAAAGGAATAGTAGTAGTCTATACATTCGATACCGTCGTTTAAATGCAATATCCAGCTAATGTTAATCAGTTTGATCATTGCTCATGATCGTGATAAAATTCTCAAACGTGTTTTGAGATGAATGTTTCATCAAGCATAAAATTCAGAAGCGTAAAGTTGAATATTATTCTCATAAGTTTTGAAAATCAAGAATCTACATCATAAATTCAGAGGCGTATCATGACAAAACTTCCTGAAATGTATCTAGATACTACATTCAGAGGAGGTGTGATCAAAAAATTACAGTTCTTACAGCAGAACTATTTTCATTTGTTGGTACAAGCTTGAAGTGGCATATTATATAATACGAACACGATACTGAGCACTGAGTATATATTTTTCTTCAAATTACTCAATCATGTTTGCTAAACTGCGTGACGAGATAAAATTTATATTTTTTAATTACATATATACTTGTGTATCACACTTGATTCAATGGCTCTTACATCAGATAAAATCTGTATCTCTCCAAGCCATTTAGATGAATCAAAAAAATCCCAGATAGGCAACCCTATCTTTCATTTAATTAAAAAACTTTTTAAAGTGGAAATTTTTGACTTTGGCGATCTAATTTCTTAAATTCTACCTATTTCACGACCGACACAGAATCTTTATCTGGATGTTTGGGATTTCTGAAAAAAGAATAACCTCGTGTATTTACTATCTACATCATACATCGACACTAATCGTTGCACACTTTCCACCTAATCGTTTTTCATTCCACACGTAGAACTCGTACCGTACGTAGGTTTCACATTTTCTAAAAAATATTTTTCTTGAAAATTACATGAAATTTTCTCCGAATGCGAAAGGACGACGAATTCCAGTGACGTTAACGCTCCCGATGAAGTTTAAATTCAGACGGACAGTATTAATAGAGGAAAAATCCATCAATCACTTTAAATTTAATTTTATTTGTTTTTCATTTAAGTGAAACGAAGAACGCGGATTTATCTTCATTTGTGTGACACTACCGTATGTTAACGCATAGTTCATTTTTATTGCTAAAATGAAAATCGCTTTTGAAGGCTGGAGCCGCTAATGATTACCGAGTATAAACTTTCAGCTCCCACAAATATCTGTAACGTCTACGGTCAGTTTACATGGCGTCGACAATGATTCAATTTAAATCGTACGGCCATCCATTCAAAATGATTTACTGGCGATTAAAGCCGAGTGTGAGATTGTTAAAGTCAAAGTTCCAGAAACTTAGTATGTCATGATTCAGCCATTTTCTCTTCGGCTTTTTCGCGCCGCATTTGTGATGATACGTTCTACTTGAAGGCTTAGGGTACATTTTCGTCAGTTCTGTCAACTACCTTTCTTTTTCCTAGAAACAGGCAGCAGGCAGCATGATATCGTCAAATGTTACCGTCAACTGGGGTAATATTGGACACTGGTGATAATATCGGCCTCTCATGATTTGCTGTTGGAGCGCTAGTATCGTTATCAGTAAAATCAGCGGAGGTAATATCGACCATTCGTGACTTGTAGGGACGCTAGTATTGTTATCAGTAATCATGAGTGTCCGATATTACCCCAGTTGATGGTAGTTTGACATTGACGTGTACTTTTCAAAGTCTTTTGTGATGTGCTTTTCCTTCCTAATATGGATAGTTGTGTATGCTTAACACATACAGAGGGGAAGAAGACTGCTGTTTGATAGTCGTTCTCGTCAGGCCTCATTCCCGAGGATCCGGTCCGTCACTGCTGTCGTCCGTGCGTCCTCCTATGGCTGACTATCCCAATTCTTGACTCCGATTAGCATTCCATAGTCTGGGCAGCTGGTTACGATATTTCTGTTGATGTGCCTGATTAAATATTCTGTTGTTGCTGTGGCCAGGGGCAAAACTAGCTGTTTTTTCTAGGGGGGTGACAACTGAAAATTTGCCGAATACAATGAATTGAATATGAATATTTTGCCGAGTGGCCATTCATTTATTGCATTCATCGTTCGCCAACTGCCGACTTGCCGAATTTTCCAACTGCACTGACGACCCTGGGGGGTATAACACCCCCACACCCTCTTTGTTTCGCTCCTGGCTGTGGCTCACCGCTCTCCGTGCAGATTCGTCTTCGCATACTTCCGCCCATTTGTGTTGTATTTTTGCGCTCCTCAGTGTCAAATGGAAGACATCCTTGTATCGCCTTGTTTGACCACCCTGAACTCTCTAGTCTTGTCCAATTGTTCCGTGAAGCAGTTGTTCGGGGGACACGTATCTAGCATTCTGCAGATATGTGCTGCGCAGCGAAGTTAATTCTTGGCTAAAATGTGTTCTGTCGAGTTGCAGTTCCCGCTGTAATACTTTTGCATTGGTAACAATCCTGCCATTTGATACGTAGAATGTTCTGGAGTTGTCTGTGATGAAATTTCTAAAGTGATTTTACATGCTTTTTGTGCACCATCCAGCACTTGCATCCGTATAAAAGAGTTGACAGCACCACAGTTTTGTGCGCGGCAATTTTAGTTTCAATCTTGAGGTCATTACAGTCTAGTACGAGTCGCTTTGGTTTGTTGTTGTTCTAGCCTTTAGTGTCTGGACTAATAGGTTGCGTCTCTCTTCTTTTTTTCTCTCCTGTGCTAATATTTTCATTTCTGAGAAGGATTTACACTTTATATCCTTCATTATCTGTTCTTCATAGCTCATCCTTTGCCTTCCTTTCCAGTTCTTTCCCTCAACCATTCTCTCTAGCAGTAATAACGATATCCTTGGATGTATTATATTACGACTTATAATTTCGACTCGTCTCTTTATGATTCTATTCCAAATTTCTCTTTTCCTTCCTATTCGCCTCAATACTTCCTCATTCCTAATCTGTTCTATCTATTTGATTTTCAACATTCTCCGATAACACCCCATTTTAGAAGCTTCTATCCTTATTCTTTCTTGTGTTCCTTTTGTCCAGGTTTCACCTTATGTTTAAATCTATATTTGCCCTGAACATGTCTCCTTTTTTGGGGGTAGGGGGGGGGACTCTTAGCCTGTTCCATTCTACTCTTCATTTCTGTTTTACTTCTTCCATCTGTGTTATCAGACTACCTAAGTATTTGAATTCCTTTATATTTTCACTTCAGGGACGTACCGATAGGAGGGCAGGGTGGCAACTTACCCCCTTTCCTAGAGGTATTTTTTTCTTCTTCTTTTTTTTTTCTTACTTTGATACTTGGCAATTGAGTTGTGAAGTTGAGAAAACCCAACAAGGCAAAAGGTTTTTCTTCTTTTGCTTTGATACTTGGGAATTTTGAGTTGAGTCAGTTGGAAAAATCCAACAGGTCAAATTTTTTGTTTTTGCTTGCTTTGATACTTGGGAATTCTGCGTTGAATCAGTTGGGACTTTCACAACTTTTGTCTCCCCCCCCCCCCCGAAAAAACTCTTCAATATGTCCCTGTTTCACCTCCTATTTCTATATTTATTGGATTTGGTTTCCATCTATTAACTACCATCACTTTTGTTTAATTTTTATTCACCTTCATTCAATACTTTATTTTCAATTTTTCATCCAACTTTTTCAATGTTATCTTCTTCTTTACTTCTTTCCACTATTGCAATATCAGTTAAGGTTACTAGTAGCTTTCATAATTTCCAGTTTAGGTGACCAGCATTCTTTCATGATTGACCAACAACAAACCCAGACTATTAGCAAATGCCTCAGTTTTTGCATCTCATTTTTGGGGTCGCCTGGAGCCGTTATCATTTGGAATAAAATATGAATCAAAACTGCATTTTTTAGATCTTACAATACGAGTTATATGAGCAGGACGTCGCGAGCCCTGTCAGTTTAGGGCCAAGAATCAGAGTGAAAATAGGTCGAAAATGCAAACTCGGTGACAGAAATAATTACCGAAAAATTACTCTTTTTTTGCCGACTGCTGGTATCAAATGGCTGGCTAAATAGTCGAATTTGCTGATTCCCGTGGGGGATGTCATACCCCCTTGCTATGCCCTTACATGTGATTTTATCATCAATTTTTCCAATTTATTTCTCGATACGACTTTTTAAAAATCCTGAACTCGAAACCGAGTATAGCAAAATCCACGCCCCTATCGTTTTCTATATAATTTCAGACAGCACTACCTATGTGTCCCACTATATGTCCTATCTGGGCGGGTAGAGGGGGCTTACAGAAGAACTAAAGCCCCTCAGAAAACTTAAACCCTGATGAAAGCAAGGGAAAACTACATCAGTATTCTTCCCTGGAGATGCGTCTTCACCACCACGATTATGTTGGCACCTCACAAAGTAAATAATAATTCCGGATGTAAAAAGTCTCCCGTTCGGATGTCAGGGCGGAGACTACCTAGTGAGAAATTACCAGAATTGAGAATGAGGACATGGAATGTAAGGACGCTGAATGAGGTAGACAAATTAGAAAACCTGAAGAAAGAGATGAAAATATTAAAATTAGATATAATAGGAATTACTGATGTGAGTCAGAAGAAAATAATTTTTGGTCGGGGGAGTAGATAATAATTAATACAGCAGTGAAAAGATGGCAAGCAAGTATGAATAAAATAATTGAAAAGGTTCAGTCTTACGACCGGTTTGATGCAGCTCTCCATGTTTCCCTATATTGCCCAAGTCTGTAAGAAATGAAATGCAAAGTTATACCCAACCAAGCGAGAGAATATTAATAGTAAGAGTTTCAGAAAAATCAGTATCTTTAGTGATAGTCCAAATTTATATGCCTACAGGAAGTTATAGCGAAGAAGAAGTAGAAAAAATTCAGTGTCCATATGTTGTTACATTTAAACTTTCTCTGCCAGTTTGTTCAAAACTGATGAGGTCATAGGCCAAAAGTACAATTTATCGGGCGAACTGACATGGGTATTCTCTGTAGTATCTCAGAATGTTTGTCAATCTTGTAGGTAAGCGCTCGTGAGTCTTACCACGTTTTCCCGAAGTTTTCATCATTTTCTGATATGTACTTTCGCGGCTCTTACATTTTTTGACCTTGTTCGACTGTTTGAGATTATTGTCGGTTTCTTTCAACTCTACTAGGCTATTTCTACCAATTTTCAACTTTTTCGATTATTTTCGACTACTTTGGTCAATTTTAAACTATTTCTCTTATTTTTGGCAGCTTTCACCATTTATCAGCCCCTTGGAATTCTCTGAGCTATTTTCAACGATTTTCGGCTACTTTTGGCCATGTTCGGCTATTTTCGGTGATTTTTCTCTGCTTCTGATCACTTTTAACTCTCTTTGGTTATTTTCGACCCTTTTTGACTACTTTTGGCTTTTCTCTACTCTTTTTAGATCCTTTTCTTGACTCTGTTTTCGGTTCCTTTCACTATTTTTTTTGATATTTTTGACTTCTTCTCAGCATCGGCGTAAGAAGATCTCAGTCTTGAAGGGGGGGGGGGGTATAATATATATCCCTTCATCTTATTTCTGTAATCAATGCGCTAAAATACATTCTGAAATGTTCTTTCTGACAGCATTGGGGAGGGGCGGGAGTCGAACCTGAACCTCCACCTCGATTCTACGCCTGTCTCAATACTTTCACGTAATTACATTACATGTGTATGGCAGACAAAAAATGTTTTCATCCGGGAATCTTCTTTATAACTCCTACAGATTCGCCCCGTTGCAACTTCTCCAACATGTGTTATAAGTTGCCGCATTAAAAATCTAGAAGGAACGCAGAAATCTGTGATTTTTATAGGCTGACGTCGTGAATACGTGCCCGGGGGGGGGGCTTCCATCGAAAAGCACCAAATAAACTAGAGTTTCAGTCCCTCTTTCCTTCCTGGCATCTTCAGACAATTTTGAAAATATTGCAGTTGGGATACCTTAAATGTCTCCCTCCTCTGAAAAAAAAAAACTTGCGTTGGCATGTTCCTACATACGTGCATGAAATGTTTCTACTTAAATTTCATCGCTGATACCCACTCGCAGCATTCTTGACAATCTTTTTTGTCTCACAAAAAGAAAAAATTAAATTTTTTGGACTTCACGTAGAGACATTTGATCGTAGGTGTGTTCATGAAATTTTGGGAATTTTTAACTCTTGCACTTAGCTTTCATCATTTTCAGATTACGTGACCGGCATTGTTCCATGACTGACCAACAACGAGCCCAAAATATTAGCAAATGCCTCAGTTCTTGCACCTTATTCTTGGGGCCGCTTAAAGCCGCTATCATTGGGAAGAATATAGTGTGGTGGGACGTATGCCTATGCACGCATGTCAAAGTGGCCTCTATGACACAGCACCTCCGGTCTCGAAAACTACCCTTTCGAATATGGCATCAGTGGTCGGAGGGACGCTTTAGGGCCGGGCCCAAGCCCCCATTTCGCCGTGCCGCAACCGGTGCGCGCGTCCTGCAAGAGCCACCATGGGGTTCCCTACTGACCGAAGTTCGCGCTCCCTGGGAATAGAATATGAGTCAAAACCATATTTTTTAGATCTCACAATACTAGCCATTTAGGATGGGCGTTTACGTAAATTGTAAATAATAGAGACCCCAGAACTGACCCCTGTGGAACCCCTTTAATCACCGGTTCGATATCTGATACATGTGGTATGCTATGGCTCGTTACTTTTATCTAATTGTTAACGTCCCTCGAGATAAGATTGAAACCAATTCAAAGGCAATCCCCACATACCGTAATGGTCCGATTTTCCGTGTAGTATATTAAGATCCATCGAATCGAATGCTTTTATTTAAATCGCAGAGCACACGAAACTGTCTATTTGCCAGATACGATTGTAAGAGCTGACAGCATGACAGAGTTAGAACTGCTTGGAGTTTATGGAGCAAGCCCTCATGCCAAACTTTATCGAAAGCCTGCGCCACGGCCAGGAAAACAGCACCGCAATACTTGCGTTCTTCCAGTGCTGCACTAGCTTTGTATAGCACTGACAGTACCTGGTCAATCGTCGGGTGCCTTCGACGAAAGTCAAACTGGAAAGGAGGTATCAGATCATTTTTTTCGATGAGTGGTTTCAGTTTGTGGAGTAGAAGCTTCTCAAAGAGCTTGCCGAGCACAGGTAGCAGTGAGATCGGCCGGTATGAGGATGGAGTATCTTTGGCTTTGTCTGGCTTGCAGATCATTATTACGTTAACTCGCTTCCACACTGAGGGAAAGTAGCGAAATTCAAATACTGCATTGCACATTGTTGTCAACTGAAGTATATAGCCTAACGCGGTAGCTCTCGAAGGAGTTGACTTGTTAAGAGGTCACATCCTGGAGCCTTCTTTCTTTTGGCGTATTTCTCGATTTCTGCGGCCACTTGCCTAGGACCGAAGGTGCAATATGGATCCGTCAAGTCAGTAGGCAGAGGGTTACATTGGATTTGAGTTGGCATATCATTTAGCATGAAAGCTGAGCGCAAGTGATCGGAAAAGGCTGCAGCAACTTCTTCATCACTACGAGCCCATGAACAAATGAAAGCAGGAAACCCCGATCAGGCATACGACAAAGTAAAGCGATATTTTGGAGCCAAAAGAAAGAGAACAAATAAATTAACGGATGAAAAGAGGAAAGTTTTTTATTTCATTTTTATATTTTTAGCCATTTTTTGGTAGATAGTTTCTCATACATATATGGCATGAACTTAGACCCTTAATAGGGCAAAGGCCTCGCCCAATCTGTTCTAAGTAGTACAATTCTGTCAAAAGGTTATTGGTTAGCATTTTCTTGACGTTATCCTTCCACCTAGGCTGTGTTTACATTTCTCTCTCTCTCTTTTTTTTTTTTTTTTTTTCAAAAAGGAGACATATTTAGAGTAAATGTAGATTTGGATATAAGACGGAGATTTCTACGTACGTATATTTGGAGTGTAGCATTGTATGAATGTGAGACCTGGAAACAGGAATACAAGAAAGAAAAGGAATAGACTCTTTTGAAATTTGGTGTTATCGGAGAATGTTGAAAATCAAATTGATAGAAAAGGTCAGGAATGAGGAAGTATTGAGGCGAATATATTATAAGCATTTTTATTACGCAAAATTTAAAATTTTAGGAGGTAGAACTTTTTCGTTGTCGTTTCTTGCGTAAAGCCCTGTTTTTGGGGCGAATGCCTCCCTCAACCTCCTCCATTCGGCCCGGTCAGCTGTTGTTCTATGAAACAATTTGGTTCTCCTGGTTTTGCCGGAGGGGTGTATTACTTTTATAAAGTGAAAGAAGTCGTCTGACCATCTAGCCTTCTGTTTACCCCTTCTTTTCCCTCCTCTCAGGTGCCAGAAAGTAATTTTATATGACCAGCGATCGTCCTTTAGTCTACCCAAATGGCCTGCCCAGTCCCATTTCAATCTCCTTGTAAAGTCTGTTATATTTTTGTTTTGCCGAAATTTTTCTTTTATTGTTTTCAGTTTGACTCTGTCTTTCAGTTTTATTCCTAGTATAGCTTTTTCCATTGAATTTTGGGTGCACTGAAGTTTCTCTTCTCTAGCTGTTTGGACAGCGTCCATGTTTGGAAGCCGTAGATGAGTGCCGGAAGAACACAACTGTTAAAAAGATGGCTTTTGAATTTTTAGGGAATAGTCGTTTTTCAAAATAAATTTCAAGTTCCAGAATTTACTCCATGCAATAGTAATTCTTCTTTTTATTTCTTTTTCCATTTCGTTTTGGAATGATACTAGCTGCCCTAAATAAATTATATTTCCTACGATTTCAATTTTTTGATTTTCGATTTTGATTTCCTACAGGTGCCCTGAGTTGGTAAGAATTTTGGTTTTTGATAGGTTTATTTCCATGCCTGCCTTTTTGCTCTGAAAGTTGAGTTCCTCCAGCATCTCTTGCAGGTCGCTCCAAGATTCCGCCATCACTGTTTGGTCGTCGGCGAACCTTAAGTTGTTCAGAAGATCACCATTGATGCTAACTCCTCTGTTCTCCCAATTTAAATTTTTGAAAATCTCGTTCAACGCACAGTTGAACAGCAGTGGCGAGATTGGGTCGCCCTGCCTCACCCCAGTCTGATGTCAGATTCTTCTCCTTCTACGTCAGTAATTATCTGGGCTTTCAAATCTGTGTACATCTCTCGAATTATTCCAATTATAGAGGGGTGGAAGACATGGCTTGCCAGAACCTCGAGCATAAAATTTTGCTTTAAAAGGTCGAAGGCCTTGGTAAAGTCGATGAAGGCTAGGTGGACAGTGACTCGGTATTCCATTGCTCTCTGTATGAGTAAGTTGACTGTGTGGAGGTGGTCAGTCGCGGAGAAGCCCCTCATAAATCCTGCTTGGCAAAGAGTTTGCTGTAGTTCCAGCATGCCTCTCAGACGGAAGTCTAGCAGGGCGGACAAAATCTTGGCCAGGATTGGAATGAAGCTAATTGGCCTATAGTTCCTAATGTAACGATAGCCTTTTTTGAAAAGCAAAATAATTTTTGAGATTTTCCAATCTGGTGGTATCTGGTTTGTTTCCCAAATTTCGTTGTAAAGTTTGGTTAGAATTTTTATCATTTTTTCACCACTGTACTTAATTTGTTCGTTGGTCGCTGCCTTGCCGTCCTTCAGAAACAGTACTGCTCTCCTCACCTCGCTTTCCATGAAGTTTGGCATTTTGACTTCCTCACTGACAAAATTTTCTGCCTTTGGGCTGACTGATATGTCGGAGTATGATTCCATGTAAAATTCTGTGGCGATTTTGTTAATTTGTTTTCTCTCGTATTGTTTGACCCCCTCCTTGTCTTTCAGACAGGCCATGAGGTAGCTTCTCGTGGAGCATTCTTTTTTAATTTTTTTTTGTACTTTTGGAGTCTTTTATGATCAAATGTACTATTTTACTCGCTTTTTCCTGGTTGAATTCTCTCAGACGTTTTTTAATTAGCTTGCAGATTAGATTAGTTCGATTCTGTTTTTCAGTGATTTTGACGTTCGTTTGAGTTTCTCTCTTTTGGAAATCAACTCTTTGATGTTTTTTGGGAGGGCTAGCGAAAGCTTGCTGGAATCGGAAGGTGGGAGGTTTTTTGTTGCCTCGTTTATTATTTCTTTTAGTTGGTCTCAGCTGGGGGGTTCTCCACTCCCTTCCATCTCGTCAATCGCTTTTTCTATTTCTTTTTGGTATTCCATTCTGTTTTCAGAACTTATTTTGGCTTTGGGCAGTATTTCCCTTGGTAGAAATCTCTTTTTGTTCATATTAATTTCACGGAAAATGAGGCGATGATCAGAGTGGAATTGAAAATTGTTCATTACATCGAAGTTTAAGATGTCTTTAAATATAACTGGCGGGGCAAGACAGTAATCAATTTGTGATTTGAACTCGTAATTGGGAGCCCGCCAGGTCCCTCTTTTCCCACCGCCAGGTCCCTCTTTTCCCAGTTCTCTTTTTGAAAAACGTATTTACAATTTTGAAGTTGTTTGCTTGGCAAAAGTGGACCAGCCTGCCCCCCCTATGATTTCTTTTCCCGAATGTGTATGCACCCACGGTGTGGTGTTCGCTGTTTTTCTGCGGGCCTATTTGGCTGTTAAAATCGCCCGTAATTATTAATTTGTTTTTCCTATTGCAATTTTCCGTGTTCACGGTTTCCCTAACCGATGTATAAAATAATTCTGTTTCTTTTTTTTTCGACATTGCTGTGGGCGCATACACCTGGATGATTACTAAGTTCTGGTTGCCCAGGTTTAGTTTGAACAGTGCTACTCTGTCTGAGATCCCTTTGAACTGTGTTAGGTTTTGACTTTTATTCTTTTTGATTAAGAAGCCTACTCCTCTTTGCCATCATTTTTCGCCTTTGTAGCAGAAAATGTTTCCTGCTTTGGTTCTGAGGATTGTGTCACCCTCTCTTCTGACTTCAGCCTGGCCTATTATCTCTATGCTGGAGTTTTCGAAGGCTAGCTCTAGTTCGTCGAGATTTTCCGTTTTTTAGCGTTCTTACGTTTAAGGAAGCAACGTATACACCGAGTTTGACTTCTTTCTCATTTGTGATGGAGGGGGATTGGCTTTTGAGTTGCCTGAAGCACTGTTTTTTCTTTGTATTTTTGTTATCAAGAGATTTCTTGTTACTTTCGAACTTTTTTAGGGTATTTTTCTAACTTCTTGCTTTGAGTTTTTAGCAGTTTGTGGGACATTTTTTGGGGGTTTGAGTCGAAAGGTGAGCCGAAAATTGAGCCAAAAGTTGAGGGTAGTAAGGGAATGGTTTACGAAACCCTAGCTGACCGGGCTTACCTGGGTTCGAGTGAGGCGAATAGGAAGGGAAAGATAAATTTGAATGTAATAAGAAGAGTTAAAATGATAGGTCTTATTATAACGCATCCAGGGATACTGTTATTATTGTTCGAGGAAATGACTGAAGGAAAGAACTAGAAAAGAAGGCAAAGAATGAGTTATGAAAAGCAGATAATGAAGGATACAAAGTGTGAATCCTTCTTAGAAAAGTATCAGCACAGGAGAGATAAAAGTGGAGAGATGCAACCTATCATTCGAGACTAAGAACTATATCATCATCCCTTTCTGTGTCCAGGTTCTTCGCAGCATCTCATGCGTTACTTCCCGCGTTTTTCCTCGAATAAAGAGACCGCTATTTTTAAAGCCACTGTCCCAAATGAATCTCTAATGTCGAAGCCGAGGCATCCGTTTCATTTGTAAATGCCCAGCTTCCTATTTCAATTTGAAAACAAGCCAACCCCATCAGTACATTCTTGCCGTCATTCCTGTCGCATCCCACGGATAACGCTCGACCTACGTATCCATTCCGCAGTCCATATCTCCAGACGTGGCTTCCAAACTGAAACAAATCCGTAGCTGAAGAAACTAATACATTTGCGAGACAAATAAGCTGTATACATGGAAACAATATTAAGAAATTCGCGTTTTGATGAAGGGTTAAATCCTGCCAAAGGCTGTACGTAGGTAATCTCGTACTACGTTGGCAGTCCATTAATATATATTAGAGTATCGGTATTTTTTTTTTCTCTTTTTTTTTTGTCTACAAGGGTTGAGTCGGATTTAATTTACATATTCTACGTATAAGGGAAACCTTTATATAAAACATACGTGCAACCCGAAACGCAGTTAAAGATACGGAAAAAAGTCGTCGTGTAAGGACGAAGATGAAAATGTGTTGCAGTGCTTGCGATTTATCGTTTGCTTTTAATTCGCTTTTTTCGTTCTTGTTTGTAATATACTCGACATTATTGTTCTCAGGTAAGTGAAATAGTATTAACTATTATTAAGTAATTTAAGAGTTGGTCTGCAATGTTTAGTTGATTGTGGTCAGAACTCAGAACCCTGCTCCTTTTCATGCGCTCTCAGCCTCAACTATGATGATGATACAACCCCTAATCCCTCCTCTGCTAGGTTGCCACTCTTCACTTTTCTCTCTTTTATGCTAATATTTTCATTTGTACTCTTCATTATCTTCATAGGTCAATCTTTGCATTTCTTTCCAGTTCTTTCCTCAACCATTCCCTCTATAGCAGTAATAAAAATAATAACAATATCCCTGGATGCCTTACATTATGACCTATCATTTTAACTCTTCTCTTTACAATTACATTCCAAATTTCTCTTTCCCTTCCTATTCGCTTCAGTACTTCCTAAATTCCTGAGTTTTTCTGTCTATGATTTTCAACATTCTCCGATGAAAACACATTTCAAAACAGGCCCGTAGTCAGCCATCTGCGGTAGGGAGTGCTGACTGTTTACCGGGGGGGGGGGGCTTGAGGATCAACATAGTATGTAAAGATGTCTAGGAGGCAGTGGTCTAGCCAAGGGGGCAGCGAAGGGAGCAAATGCCCCAAAGGCACCTAAAATTGAATGTAAAATATGCAAAAACGAGAATTTTTTCGAAAAATTTTCGTCCAAGCAGTAATTTTGCCTTCATTTTTATGAAATAGTTCTCTAATATTGGCGATTTTTAAAAAATACCTCATTTTTGGACTTTTTCTCCCTTGAAAATCTTATTTTGCTCCCCTCCCCATTAGAAAAATCCTGGCTCTTGAATTCCAAGAAGTTAGAATCGTATCATTATCGTTGCATTTCTTGGATTTTACTGTACATTTTTTCAGCCACTTGTCTGTCCATTATGTTTAGAAAGTATAAAGCAAACATTCGGGAAGGAACATAGTAAATTTACAGTGTTACAATAAGAACATTGAATAAGAACATTGAATAAGAACATTGAATTTGGTCTCAAAATTCATAATCGAAACTGTAATTCAGCTTAACGATTGAAAAAAAATGACTATATCGCGTGAAAAAAGATGAACACTTTTACAACGATCAAAATTTTTCAAACTTTTGGAAGTAAAAAAATTTCATTTCCGTGGACTTATCAAGTTATCAGTTCTGAAACAGTCATCTCAGGTATTTAGCCATCGATATTCAATGTGGACTGGATCGCGGGCCTACCACTGTGTTTGTGAATATATGTGAGCTGACAGGAAGAAAAGGACCTCAGCACAAAAATGTAAATTTTACAGAGAGCGGATTAACAAAATTGATAACGTTTTCACGTTACGGAGCTACTCAACTTTGAAAACTTACAGCCATTTTGGAAAAATTTTTAGAATTTGTTCGACAACACCAGGCGAAAGAAAGGCCAAAAATTAGTCGAAAACAGTTGTTATCACAAAAATGTTTTTGTTGTCCTGAGGTCCGTTTCTTCCTGCCAGCCCATATATAAAGAACGACAAACACACGATTCGTCACTTCAGCGTTGCCAAGTTTATGAACATTAAAATGTAGTGGAAAGAGAACTTTTGAACAAAACTAGCGAGAAAAATATAAGGAATTCGTTAATTTTATTCACAAAGTTTTCCCGGGGGGGGGGGGCTCCGGCAAGCGCTAGGGGTGCCAACCCCCTAGCACCCCTATGGCTACGGGCCTGTAATTCAAAAACCTCTGTCCTTTTTTTTGTTTTCCTATTATCCAGGTCTTTCACATCCATATAATGCTGTACTCCAAATGAAACGTTTCTTTCCAAAAGGTGTTATCTCCATTTTTGACTTTTTTGAGGTGAGCACTGATTCTCACACAGAATGTTGGCCCGCACCAAGCGGTAGCACTGGCTGCGCAAAACTACTAATGTTTGTGCTGTAATGTTTCGGTTGGCAACTCTGCGGTGAAAATGTTCTTTTCTTTGAGTATAAATCTCCTGAAGGGATAGAAACCATGTTTCCTATGCTGGACCTGTAGAGGGCGCATTTCTGTCATGCAGATGCCCCCGGTGCTAATGGAAGCTAATGGCAATCAGTTTGTTTAACGCGCGCGTCACACGGTATAGCGCGCTCTACAGTTCCACGCTCGTATAATGTAAATAATCCGATTTTTATCTCTCCAGGAGATTTATACTCAAAGGTTCTCCTTCAAAAGGTGTTAACTCCATTGATAAGATTGAACGAAGTAAGGGATTTTTAGACAGAATTTTCATTTACGATGTTCACGTTCTTCATTTTTGGTAGAATAAATGACGTTTTCCTTCGAGATTACTCACTTTGTCTGTTGGTATCTTGAGATCTGTTAATACGAAACTTTTTATATGAGGTGGACCTCATTTCGCATGTGTTCGAGAAGCACTATACTAACTTTCGCAGCTGTACCACCTCTCAATGTTGAAACAAACAGTTTTTTGTGTTTTCCCACAAAACAGTTTTTTGGAGATAACTCCTTTTAGAAAGAAACGTTTCAAATATAGGTTCGAAGAAATCTCAATCTTACTTCCAAATCTGTTATACCTAACCTCTCGTAATATTTAGAGTTGACTCTGGACACACTGTACAGATATATTTTGTTAGATTGTTCTCCAGTTCTTGTATTATACTGAATATTCCAGTAGTATGTGAACCCTGTTTTACAAGAAGGGAATAAGTTATATTTTGACGATTTTCTGATTATTTACAATCCTAATAACACTTTTCACGTAGAATCGACTGGTAACACTGATATAACACAGTTCCGCATGCAATATGTCGAAGCATGCGGAATTGTGTAATATCAGTGTTACCAGTTGTTTCTATGTGAAAAATGCTATTAGAATTGTAAATAATCAAAAAATTTTCAAAATGTGACTTATCTCCTTCTTGTAAAACAGGATTCATTGGTATTCGATTTTTGGTCGCCATTGACGCATTTATCGTCTTCTTCAACCATCCTCCTCCTCAGAATTTCTAATCAGATATTTTCACTGTAAAAATTACAGATCGCACTTCTTTCCTTTCAACTCATTTTTTTTAAAGTTATTATAAGTAATGTCAAATATCTCTTAAACTGTGTTATTCACTTCTCGCCCAATGATAAATGTTTTTCTAGAACTATATTCCACCTGTGAAACATGTGTTAGACAATGTCTAGACAGTATTCTAGACAATATATTACATAGCATATTACACATACCTAATATTGTCTAACATATATTCCAAAGGTGGAGTTGTAAAATACATTACTTACTATTGGTCGAGAGGTTATATATTTGAGGAGTGATATTCCTAACCCAGGGCCGGTTCCAGGTTTTTTTTTGGCACATGCGAGATCAGGGTTGGGCATCTCACACCCCCTTATGGGGAAAAAAACTGTTTTATACTTTGAAATTTCTAATAAAAAAAATGTCTATTTGACTGTTTAATATTTACAAATACATATCGTATATTTTATATTGACACTAAATAAAAACTAACTAATAGAATAATATGTATCATGACAGACTTTTTATGAACAAAGAAAATAACAACCCTAACAACGTATTTTATATTTTGGTTAATAATACAAAGTGACTTATAGAATAATAAGTATCATAAAAGAATTTTTCTTACCAAAATAAATAGCAAATCTATCGCTGTATTTTATATTTAGATGAAATAAAAAATGACCAATAGAATAATGAAAGACTTTTACAAACACAATTTTAGAAACTTTCAAAAACAAACTTTTCTTGTCCTAAGCTTAGCAAAGTCTTTCAAAAATGAATGTTCAATTGCCAATGTGGCCATCCCACTTGGCGGTCCTGAGAAAGGGTCAATCGAAGGTAATTTTTGATAATCTTCAATTTAGAAAAACTCCTTTCTCCGCTGGCCACTGATACCGGGAGGGTAGGTAAAATTCTCAGTGCTATATATACATTGGGAAAGATGTCAATCAGACGGTTTCTTGTAATATAAGACAGTGTTGTTTGAGGGCAGCAGTCTTTGGGCAACATTGGAGCTAAGGTTATGATTTCATCTAGCAGTTCATTTACATTGACGTCACTCTTGCCATCAGCTGTCAAAACTGATAGCAGGTTTTTGCACTTTTCTTTAATTGTACTTTTTTCACATTTTCCAACAGTTTGATGTCATAGAGGAATTCGAAATGTTTACTGTGATTTTCCATTTGTTCAAACCTTTCTGACAATGAATTAATTGCAGTGTCGAGCACTACAACAAAAAGTTTACTTTGAAAGATTCATTTCCCGACTTCACAAGTTCATCTTTACTTTCATAGGAAAATTCCCTTTTGATCTTTCTTGGCCTAACCACAACTTCATCAGAGAACTCTGAATCGATTTCCAGTTTTTCAGCCAGTTCCTTTGCGTCTGTAATAACACTATTCAGTCCATTTTCCGACCTCGTGTTCTCCAAGCAAGTCTTGACACTTTCAGTTAGTTTCAAAGTGCTCTGCAGATTCCCTGTTTTCTTCCGTAGTGTTTTGCTTACTAAATCAATTTTAAACAAGACATCATGCCAAGTGACCAAACAGCAGAGGAATTTGAAATCTGTGATTTTCTTGGCAATTCCCATAGCGGTACTTTTCCCAAAAGCATCAATCTTGGAATCTGAAGTTGCTTCACAGACAGCGTCACCTCATCAATGTGGTATCGCAAAGGTTCAAAGGCGTTTATCCTGCTCTCCCAACGGGCTTCACTTAGAAGTTTTACAGTCAAATTCTTTACATGATTTGTTATGTAAATATACTCCATCTATGGGTAGGTCCAGAAAAAAAGTTATAAACCTCCTGAATATTGCTGAAGAGGTTTACAGCTACAGTGCAGGAAAGCGCTGCATCATTGACAACAAGGTTTACTGAATGGCTTCCACAAGGGTTAAGGTCAAAAATCCTTTTTTGTACCCCTACATTCTTTCCCTTCATGTTTGACCCATGGTCGTGTCCTTGGCCACGCATATTTTGTACGGGTATTCCTCTTTTAGTGGCGCCAAAGTTTATATATAAGTTTAAGTTTAGTTTTGCCGCAAAATCAAAATTATGATTTTAGAACTAAAAAAAAAAAATGTCGACGCAGCGCTCCATGCGGCCGCATGTTTCGCATGGCCCTTGCGCCGGCCCGAGTTCATTTTACATATTTTTTGGAACTCTTTTTTTGTTTCCACGTTTGGCTACACTGACGCCAGGGCGGCAATCATACTATGAAAATTTACAGAGCATGAAAGAATAACTTGTTTTTTCGGTTGGCATAAGTCCGACGTTGCTAGCGCGGTTCGTTCAATTTTGCCACAGTTCTTTGTTTTGCTTGAGGAATTGCTGAAATAGGCTCAGGCCGGTTTGGAATATCACTCCCTCCTTTAAATATCCCCCCGTTCTCAAAAAACAAATTTTCATTGTGCAAATTTTATGACAAAAATCTATTTTCAAGTTTCTTGACGGTCTATTCTGTTTCACAGGAAAACAAAAAGCCAACACTTCTTCAATTTTATGTAAAGCAATCAAATTATTTGGATAGTGGGTGTTTTTCTTACAAATTTGTGCATAACGCATATAAGGGGTTATGGGGGGAGGGAGCTGATTTCGCTCTTACAGCTTTTCAGTTTTTTGGTGGTCTTTTATTGGATTTGGGGAGCTAAGCCCAAGCCCTTGTTTGCGCCTAAGAGTTTGTTTCCACAAATCCTAAAAAATTACTAAAGATTCTAAACAATAATCTTGCATATTCTATAATTTCATCATGAGTCATTTAGCAAGATATCTCTGAATTTCATGTGGTTTTATAAATTGCTGTCTTTATGCCTTTGAATCGAGGGGCGGGAAAAATGTGGTATGTTTGGGTCCACGATTGAATCTAGTAGGATATTCAGGTTTTAGATGAATTCTACTAATATCGTTAGGAACAACCCTTACATATTGTGTTGTATAAGGAAATAAGTGAGAGAGATCCACTTAACTTCATTTGTCATGAAAAATTTTCACAGTTTTATTTAAATTTAATGGCGAGTATCTGCCAGCAGCTGTAGAGATCGGGCACTAATTTTTTTTAGTACAATTTACGTGTCGCGTACTGAGCCGTTTTCTCTGGGCATATTTTCTTTTCAGCTTACGATTTCTTAATGGCAATATGAAATATAAAAGTACCGAAAGGATTTTTTGTTGAAGAATAAGAGGAGGGGAGAGGATTTAATCTTTCCAATTGCAAAAATTAAGATCAACCAAGAGCATAAAAGAAGCAACAAAATTAAGGGCCTAATTTCTTTTTTCATTTCACTAGTTAATGGCAATTAATTGAGTATAAGATTTTTTTTTTCAAATATTGTCATATAATGCCTCGATTTCGTCAGATGGTCTCTGCGAACTGACAGATAGACAGACTGTTGGGAGAGGGGCGAGAATCAAACATTTTCGAACTATTAAAGCAAAAAATCAAAAGTTTTCTAAATGTTGAGGAAGGCAAGATGAAGAGAAAAAAAATTCAAGATGTATGAACTTTTACCGAGCAGACACCCAAAACTGCTAATCTGCCCATTCTGAAGGATGATGGAGAGCCAGCTCCATACCCATGCCCCTACAGCTACAACCTCAACGGAAAGTTCCGGGATACACCCTCCATATTTCTCTTGGGTACAATCCAGCAAAAATTAATCCCCCCTCCTGCTATGACAGATAATTTTGCTTTCCCCTGATTATGATCATAATACGCTTTTCCATCAAATAAAAGGTCCTTCACAGTTGAGCAAAACTTTCTCATTGGACTTGATTAAGTGAAAAATACTAGGTATTGAATTATACTGCCCATACAGTGATGTATAGCAAGAAGGGGGAAGGGGCTGTTGGCATCCCAGAAGTTTTTGGATTGAAAACTTTGTTACTTATCGATCAAAATTTTCAAAATTACAAACCTTAAGAAAAATTTAGTTCTTCCCTAGAAACTTAATCATTAAGTCTATCTGCTTATCCATATTCATTAGGACGAATAGCTATACAAAAGAACGAGGGGAGGGGAGTAAACGATCCAAAAGAAAAGTGTTATCAGTCGGCTAGATAAGGACGTCAAAATTCTTCGGTGTACGTATATTTCTGACGTTCAGAAAGAATGTACTCTATGCTTTGGATTGCCAAATGTTGGAAAAACGGGACACAAATTTAGATATTTTTGGATAAGGGAAAACATTTAGTGTCCTTATTTCTTAGCGTTGGAATCGAAGAAAGAGAGGTGTGGAATTGATGTCTTTAAGTTCACGAATCCTTATATTTTGTGACTACTTTGAGTGCCTCCTCATTGGTGGAGCGTATGGCGATGCACGCGTGCCGAATTGGTAACCCAGACACCGCATCCCTGGCCCACTACCCTTCCGAATATCGCATCAGTGACCAGAGGGACGATACTTTGAGTACCTACCCATAAATCTGGGATCAATAATTCATTTCAATGATTTGATCAGGGCCGGAATTATCTAACTGGCCACTGTGTGCTAATTTTTTTGCCGTTCCTAGAAATATATGTGAAAGAAATTTTGTCTCCATCTTACTCTTTTTTTATTTTTTTCCGGAATCTTGCCGCTCTGTGCTTAAACACACTTTAGCGCAATGGTGAATCTGCCATTGCCTGGGGACAGGTCAGTAACATAACCAACCACTACCAGATACATCAATTTGTATAACTGCTTCCTTTATACAAATCATTTTCGCAGCACCTCCCCAAGAGAAGCTCCAAGGTGCTGGGGCATGTTGACATCATAACTTACCAGCAGCAGGTACCAATTACCAATTCGTACAAATATGTTCTCTATAAAAATCATTTTCTTCATCAGTACCTCCCCAAGAGAAGCCCCCCAGGGGCTGGTGATTTCAAAATATAGGAGATGAAAAATTAGCCTTTCTTTGGTAAAGGTTCCTTCTCAGATTTCCTCCGTTTTACCCGATTTCTCACAATTCTCGAGGTATATTCATAATTTTTCGGAAAATTTTGCTTTTTCTCTCCAAAGTTACCCAAGGTTATAAAAATATTCAAAAAGAACCAGTTTCGAATTTACATGTTATTCAAGTTGCATAACCTGCTACTGAGAGTCACAAATATTTTTTTTGTTTCACTGAATTTTTTTTGCAAAATATCATTTTCACCGATAGGGTCTCTCCAAGAAAACCCCAGAGGGGTTTGAGGCAGGGCTAGATTTACCTGGTTGGCCGCTGTGTACTCATTTGTTTTGCTGCTTCCAAAAGTATACGTGAAACAAATTTTATGCCCATTTTATTCGTTTTCCTTTTTTCTCCCGGAATTTTTCCGCTCTGTGCTTAAGCACACTGTAGCACAATGGTAAATCTGCCATTGGCTGGGGGCAGGTCAATAACATAACCAACTACTACCAGATAGATCAATTTGCACAACTGCTCCCTCTACACAAATCATTTTTGCAGCACCTCCTCAAGAGAAGCCACAAGGAACTGGGGGTATGTTGACATCATAACCACCAGCAGCAGGTACCAATTACCAATTTGTGCAAATACGAGTATGTCCTCTGTAAAAATCATTTTCTCCAGCAGTACCTCCCCAAGAAACCCCCCCCCCCAGGGGCTGGGGCCAAGTTGATTTCAAAATGTGAGGAATGAAAAATTAGCCCTTCTTCGGTAAAGGTTCCGCACCAGATTTCGTCCATTTTTCTCTATCACCATTTTCGAGGTATTCCCAATTTTCTGGAAAATTTTGCTTTTTCTCCCTAAGGTTATCCAAAAGGTTATAAAAATATTCAAAAAGAACCAGTTTCAAATTTGCATGTTATTCAAGTTGCATAACCTGCTACCAGTAGGCACAGATGAACCCTGGAAAAAGTTCATTAACGGCCAAAAACAAGTTTAGGTGTGCTGAGTAGTGATGTCCAAAAATCGGCCATCATTAAAAATCAATTATCCAATTTTTCCATCATAACAAAAAATGAGCCGATTTTTCTGTAAGAAAAAATCGATTATTTTGGTATGGTGGGGTAATGAAAAAATTGAAAAATATAAAATAAAAGACGAAATAAGTCAACTTCTTGGTACTTTTCCGCGAAACTTATTTTTAATTCTCACTCAAGTCACCTTAGGGCTAGTAGCGCATCGCGCTCTAGACCCATGCCTACAGTAATGCCGATTATTAAAAAATAATCGATTAATCGTAATCAACCGATTGTTTTTTAAAAAATTGATTGATAACAAAATCGACTACAAACAATTAATTATTTTGATTAAATCGATTTTTTCCATTTTTTTTTTTTAAATTAGTAAAAATTAGTAAATGAAATATGTAGTGGTAGCTTGTAGCGAGTTCAGAGCATTATAAAAAGTTTATTTTATAGTACACAACTATAATAAAATCTTGAAATCTAAAATGAATGAATGAATCCGTTGTATTCGGATATCCGATCTTACCGCGTCTTATCACCTTATCACATAACGGGAAAAAATCGATTATTTTGACAAAATAAATAATCAATTGCGATTAATTGGCATTCACAATCGATTAAATAAATTAATTTAATCGGGCAAATAATTGATTTTTGATTTAATTGATTAATAATTGGTATAACTGCATGCCTAGAACTGTTAAAATTCTGTATTCTCACAACCCCCCCCCCCAGCCAATAATAAGAGAACACTCAACTACGCAATGATCCAAAAAATCGATTAACCGATTATTTTGGAGGTTGTGTTGAAATCGATTTTTTAATCAATTTCTTTTAATAAAAATTGGTTAATCAATTTTTTAATAAAATCAATAAATCAAATTCTTTTGATGAAAATTGATTAATTGATTTTAATTGATTAATTGGCGATTACTAGTGCGGAGTAATGAGAATGGGGGAACGGCTAGCGAGCATTTGCACTCTTTGTAGTACCGACAGGTTTGTGAAGATGGCGTACTATTATAGTAACAACAGCGTTGAGAAGATGGCGTACTTGTATTGGCGTTTCCTAGCTGTATACATTTCACTCGTTACCTCAGTTTTGTTCGAGATATGGCACTTAGTATGTTTTGCCTTTTCGTGGTTCAAGTATTTTTTTTTAATTTTTTTGTTTCACTGAATTTTTTACAAAAAATCATTTTCACCAATTAAATCTCTCCAAGAAAAACCTAGAGAGGCTGGGAGCAGGGCTGGATGTACCTGATTTGCTGCTGTGTGCTGATTTTTTTTTTTTTTTTTTTGCTGCCGTCAAAGATGTACGTGAAACAAATTTCATCTCCATTGTATGCATTTTCCGTTTTTCCTTGAAACTGACCACCCTCTAAATTTTGCCGCACTGTGCTTAGACATATATTAGCACAACGGTAAATCTGCTATGGATTTGATGGTCGATAATAATTTACTTTGCTTACCTGTTATTTCTGGGAGCGCATGATCTTGTAGGGCCATAATCCTTCCTCCACCGAAAATAGATTTTCACCAGCCGTTCTTGGCTTCTTCTTTTTTTCTTTTTTTTTCTAAGTAAAATGATATTCTCATTACAGACAGTGTACTTTCGCAATCAGTTCTATACCCTGTAAAAGCAGCTGAGGTGGAAGAGGCGATATTATTAGGCTCCGAATTAGACCGCCATCATGCGCACCGGAGAAGTATACACAAACGTGATCATTCCGCTGCGTCCAATCCGGCTTGGTTTGGTCCGCGACTTGGTCGCAAGAAACGCTCCATCTCCTCAGACGACGAAATTTTGGAGATCCTTGACGAGCGAAATCGAGACGAAGATCCTCAGCTGCTGAAAAATTATCCGTGGGCGTTGATTGTCAGCGACGGTAAGCGAAACAAATTAATACATTTGGTTAATCGAAGTTCACCTGATGTTACTGTGAGATCGCAAACTGTTGAACACAGATATGAAAATATTGCCTACCTGATGATCAGGCAGGGCCCACGTTCCAACTTACCCCAATTAGGCTGATATGGAACTGAACGAAGGCTGGATCACGAGTTAAATTGAAAGATAATAGGAATGAATGTCACGTGGGCACGATTTGATTAAAAGTTCGACTGAGCTGCAGCGTGGAATCGTTCAACTGAACACAGTCAAAAGTATTGCCTACCTGATGATCAGGACAGGTTCCATGTTCCGACTTGCCCCAATTAGGGTGAGATAGAACAAAATACAGACTGAATCGCGAGCTAATGTAAATAATAATGGAAACGAATCTCGTGCGAGCTTCACCAGCTCAGTGGATTTTTCTGCTGATAGGCGTGGGTGTACATTTATTTGAAAACTTACAACCTACTTTGCGGGCAACTTAAGCTTCTAAACTCGACCAATGCTTTCAGTTTGACTGTTAATAACTTCGATAACGAACTACATTCTCTGTTCGCAGCTTACACGAAACGCCAGCTCATGAAACCGAGACTGGGTCGAGGCAATATGTGGCTGGACGACGAAGAGAAGATGATAAAAGCTCCACCTTTCTCGCCGAGACTAGGCAGGCGCAGCTTAATTCCGCTGAAACCACGCCTAGGACGAGCTGGAAGCAATCCAGAAACAGCGGTTTTCAAGCCCCGATTGGGTCGCGATCCTGGTTTAAACGAATTTGCCGAGTACGCCGATGCCCGAAACAGCATTGACGATAAAGATCATTAAATTTTATTGCTAAATAAATTTTACACAAAATACATCTTTATCGTAATTACTTTACATATACACTTTCCGTTCGGGAATTTTCTTCTATCTTCTATTGGGTTCTTTTTTCGAGAAACCCGATTTCCCGATGTATTGAAATTGCAAGTATTTTCGTCATTACAATGTTTATTATAAGCTCGTAATGTTCAAATGAGATGTCTGAATGTAAAAACGATTGAAGATAAAAAAAAAAAAAAAAAAGTAGTGATATAGAAATTCTTTGAAATTTTTTTCACATTGTGCATCAGAGTATCACAACCCTTCGAAGCTTCAGAATTTTTTTTTTATACTTATTAACGTCTTAATTGAAACTTCTCTTGTGAGAAGAAAGATTTTTTCCTTTTTTTGCTCTGTCTCAAACGGGTCTTTAGAGAAATGAGTCTTTTGTTTAGGTGAACTGAGAGACTTGTCAGAAATGATCTCCTCTAAGATTTCAACCCATTTTGCTCTAGCTGTCTCCAGTCCAATATTATTAGCGTTTTTCGACTTCCCCCAGAAGATGTAAAATTTCGAAAATGTGCTTTAATGCGTTTTGTGCTGCATGCTCAACGTGTTGAAGGCGTTACCGAATTGAAGTTTTCATTTTCGTCCAAACTTCTGCAGATTTTTGAAAAATGTAATGCCTTCAACACGTTGCATATGCAATACAATACACACCAATGTAGATTTTCGAAATTACTCATTTCTGGGTGGAAGTGAAGAAACGCGAATAACTCTGGAATATAGACAGCTGGAGCGAAATACTTTGAAATTTTGACGAGAGGAGATTATTTTTCTGACAAAATGAATGTACCTATAATGAGAATTTAAAACTTTTCTTGAGAGAAGAAAGATTTTCTTCGTTTTTCTCTGTCTCAAATGGTTCTCGAGAGACATGAACCTTGTTTGAGTGAACTGACGGGTGACTTGTCAGAAGTGATCTCCTCTCACCAAAATTTTAAACCGTTTTGCTCTAACGGCCTCCAGTCCAAATTTAATGGCGTTTTTCCATCCCCCCCCCCCCCAGGAAATGAGAAATTTCGAATATATATATTGATTCGTTTTGTGTTGCACATTCAACATGTTGAAGGTATCACCAAATTAAAGTTCTCATTTTCGTCCTTTGGTGAAGGATGAGGCAGCATACAAACGATTCAGTTGGCCTGCTATGGACTTCAAAGTTTCCCAATTGCAAACATTTCGGTCGATGAACCGCAAACAATACTATTGCCACTTCCAACTGAGGGCTTTCGGAGTTACCAACCATGACTTTTCGGGGAAATGGAGTTTGTTCAAATACTTTGGTCTGTTGGCTAACCTAGACTCAATAGGATAAAGTTAAGAAAAATTGAAGCGAAAATCGAAGACCTTTCTTT
This sequence comes from Acanthococcus lagerstroemiae, assembly GCA_031841125.1. Lineage (NCBI taxonomy): Eukaryota > Metazoa > Arthropoda > Insecta > Hemiptera > Eriococcidae > Acanthococcus > Acanthococcus lagerstroemiae. The sequence goes on along the minus strand of CM063114.1, from coordinate 11,777,638 downwards.
CTTCTGGCACACTCTGCTTTTCCTTATGTTCAAATTAACATTTTTATATTGAACAAATTAAGATCTCCTCTACTGAGTTCACCCCGGGTCGCCTAGTCCCATCTATGTACCCTGATTGTGTCATATTGATCTAGTTGGAAATATAAAACTCATTTTACATTTTTCCAAGATTCTCTTCTCTTGTATCCTTAAATTCCTTCGCAAGCCTTAGACGAGACTCATTGTTCGAATCTTTGAACCGAAGTGATATATATAATAATCAAGTGCTGTGACTCGCCATCTAACCAATGTAGGTAAATTTCGTTTTCCGAAAAATAGTGAAGTTGATTTTTCCCCTTGAATGCGCCACAGTCAAATTAGTCTACTTCTGCATTGCATTCTAAGCAACATATACTGTTCACTGATTGGTGGATTTGGATGAAAACATGACATGGGAGGATAATGATGAAAAAGTTATCCAAAAAAAAACAAAATTAAGCTCATCTGATAGGAAATTAAAAGGGCTACAACTTTTGTTCTTAGCATGTTTTCATAAAAATCAATATACAAGCCGCGAGCAACACTTTTATGAGCACACGTTCTTAGGGTGTAATGTACACGTTCATGGTATTCGTTTTCGACATTAGAGCTCCTGGTGGAACTTGTATACGTGAATAGCGGATGCTCGGTTAAAGCACTATTTGGGCCGTCCATCCGTCAGAGAGCGCTATAATCAAGCACTAGTGATAAGGACGAAAACATGAATCTGTGCATTTCCCAAAGACGTTTATACTACTACACTAGATACCTAACTTCAGCCTGCTAGTAGTATAAACCCTTCTCACCCACCCCGCGTTTTAGTATCCCGTCTGCTAGCGTCACCGGTATAGAAAATCGGCTCCAATGCATTTTAAATGGGAAATTGGTCATTTTTGAATCGCGCTTATTATATTTTGCCTGGGTAAAACAATCTGAAAATTCGACAGACCATGCATTCATATCTTGGGAGCAGGAAAATATTAAAAAAACAATATGCTACACTTCAATTTCTAATTTTTTTTTTTTAATTTGAACGCCGGCACGTCCACGCGAAATTCACCATGTATTTTAAATGGGAAAAATGACTATACCGGTGGCTGACGAACGCTTATGCAACATTCGATCAAATTCTGGATACGCTTTATTTTACTACAGTGGGATAGGAAGTCAGGTATCTAGTGTAGTAGTATAAACGTCTTTGGCATTTCCCCCATTAATGTACATACTCATTAAAATTGAAATATCTCAAAAAGTAAGACGTTTTTAAAGTATTTAAAGAGAAAAGAATTTTTCGAACAAAGGATTTTTTTTCGATTAAGACTATTTTTATCCAAAATTTTGCTACATGTGTCAAAAACTTCATGTTTTGGTTGCTGATAAGAGTAGTCGATACTAGCGCTGGACGGCCCGAATAAACACCGACACGAATGGGGAAATACGCCATTTTTTATCCAACCGCGCTTGTTGATGCCGAATGGACTACGCGGTATGCTCGATTGCTCGGCATACTCGGATTCGACATTCACGGGCACGATTGGATAAAAAATGGCGTATTTCCCCACTTGGGTTTATAGTGCTCTAGCTCGGTCCGAATAAATATAAAATGCAATGTGAAAGTAGAGTAACTTGACGGTGGCGCTGCGGATGTATGGGAAACTACGCAAGTTGCATCACTTGGGTGTACAATGTACATCACTAGTGCCGAGACACAAGCATGGCCGCAGTGAAGCAAATTTATTGAGGGGTGAGAATCAAACATAATTGTTGAAGAAAAAAAACACAAACATGTTTGGACTGTTACACAAAAAAAGACAGAAAAAGGGTAAGATACGTGGATTTGCCCTTGAGCACCTAAAACTACCTGTTTTTTTAACTCTCAATAGACGATTGGCCATGCCTCTTCTGTGGCTGAGGCACTCCGACCAAGGAGGGGTCCACAAAATCTCTATTCTTCACAACTCATCCTTTAACGTTCTCAAACTGTTGATTTCTATCAATTCTCAAACCAAGCCATCACTTAATAAAATGTTTCAACTTCTCAATGTTCACCAACTCCAATAAGTGCTGCCAGTTCATGGAGCACTCAGCTGCTTTCTTTCGAATAGAATTCTATGTGCAATTTTAATTCAAAACGTCGAGCAACTACATTCCAACATCAAAGTACACGATACGTAGGGCTGTCTTCCCCTTATCCTCACAAACCATTTCGACTTCACATGTGTGACCGTCAATGAACCCTTTTGAAACGAGGTAACTTCCGACACTTGTTTCGGTATTAAATAACACCCTGATTAGGGTGCGCGTAATCACAAAATGCCTCTCACATTTTCACGTTACCCGCGGCGATAACAAAAAGTCGCGACAGATCTCCCGCCTCCTGCTCCACAAAGCAGCATTAAAAAGGGAAAAAAAAGCGAGCATTTATTCAACTGGCTTCCAAAACAAAAATATTTACAAAAGGGAAAAAAATTAGATATTCTTAACTTAAACTTGTTCTTGTTTCAATTCTAAAGCCCACACGTGCTGAGGCCATCCCGTTCTACCCTTGCTCTTTTTGCTGCTGTCGTCATCACCGGTGAAGTTTGACAACGAAGATGAATCAGTAACCTGCAATAAAAATTAATTTATTTACATGAAAAACGCATTTAAGAAACGAAGTCGGGCTCAAATTAACCTAATAAACTCATCAACGTAAATATAGGTTTGATAATTCTAATCAAAACGGGCGGAATCGTTCGTTAATCGTATCGTCGGGTCTGAGAAGGGTGCTGGCGATGACCTCCTGCTGAGATTTGGATGACAGTACTGGTGAACTCCCTTTGTATATTACAAAGTCGATTATGGTATCACCCTTGATATCTGTATAATTGAAATACGATTTTGGTTATATCATCCCCGAAAATGTCTCGCTGTTTAAGGGTTTTCCGTAATGGGCCTGTGTGAAACCGCGAACAAGTGGTCACGTTCATCTGCTAAAATGATTTCTTTCCATATTTTGCTGGGCATAAATTCGGTGAGTGCTCCAGTATGAGAGCAAGTGGACCAAATGAGGGTTGAGTTTTCAAAAAAAAAAGTTAATCAAATTGCTTAGATCAGGCATTCTTTCATCTTTATTACGTGGTCAAATTCATTTACTTTGTCGGGACAGATACATTTGCAATATTCATGAATCACTGGGATACGTAATCCCAGTACGGTTATTGGTTTTTCAACGACAGATATCACTATACTTGAGCTATTAAAAAAATAGCTCTGCTAGTGAATTTTTTTTTGTAAGAACTAGGTAGTCCCTTTTATTGAATCTAGACTACTACTAACATACTAGAGTCCCTTGAAAAGCTGAACAAAGTCTATACAAATTAACCATCATACCTTGTCCATTTTGGCTGAAATCTGTGAGAATCGAATTGCGTATGACGTCACATTTACTCCTTTCTTGCTCCCATGATGACTAGATAGATCTGCCTTGAACCCATCTCCACAGGCTGCATCTGGATCTTCGCTGCTCAACACCCCCATCAAATAACTGATGTACGAGGTGGCCAAACGAAGGGTTTTGATCTTAGACAATTTAGTATCGGCCGGAACGTTTGGTATGCAGTCGCGAAGGTCCGCAAAGGCGTTATTAATACTCTGGGTGCGCCTTCGCTCCTTCCTGTTGGCTGTGTTCCTCCGTTTTATCACAGGTGGCCGTTGCGTGACGCCTACCGAATTCTGGTAGACATTCGTCGGATCAGTGTACTCTTCTCGAAGAGGCGATACCCCGTAACTGTCTCGAAGACACGGGTAGTAACTACGGTCAGCCGGAAACGAGTCGTGGTACATGTTGCCCAGCACATCGGTAGACTCGCAAAACGATTTTTTCGAAACGGTATCGTGGCCGTAATAAGGAATTGGGTACTCGCCGCAGTTTTGCGAGTTGATGGAAGACGGGCTCGATGAGTACGCGTGGCTGCCGGTCGTCGTTGAATCGTTGCCCTCCTCATAAGCAGCCAGGTCGCAAGATTTACGCGATCCTAGGCGATCCTCGCACTCCAAAGATGGTTGTAAGAAGGTATTTCGCGGCTGGATGCTCGTGCTCTCCCAATACGAATCCGTATACTTTCCATCTGAATCTGAACATTCAAACAAATTTTTGGGAATTATTACTTGCCAATAGTCAAGAGCACAAGGGAGAAAAACTTGTTATGTTGAACCATAAATCGTGTGGATAGGGCATAGGTACTCATAGTCATTCATTTAGTTCTTTTATTTCTGTGGAGTAACCTAATGTTAGAATGTCAATGTTCCAGGAAACAGGAAACTGGCCATAATCTCATCCAGGGGGCTGTCCAGTGCTACTTAATGGCTGAAACAGAGCAAATAGGATATCCTTTGTGTTATCCCTCGTAATCCATTACTCGGAGTCGGTCTAATCAAAAGCAGACTTACATTTAGAGATGCTGGTATGAAATTGTAGCAGAAATTCGAGTAAGTGTTTATAGATATACATGTACAGAGTAGATGGATCAAATGTGGCCACAAACTCTGTGTCGTCATTGGCAAATAAATGTGCCATAGACTCAGCCATACAAAATTAAGAAATGATAACTGAACCATTATGGACAAGACAACTATTCTAGTACTATTTTCTTATTTTTTAGGACTACATTTTTAATTGCAAATGGCTACATTTGGCCTTGTGGCTACAATTGGGGTATCAATGTCCTAGGATAAAAAACAGAATTTTCTCAAAAATGTGTATTCACGTTGAAAACAGCTTATCAGTAAACGCTATGTTATATTATAGTTTCTACATGACTCTTGAACTTCAAATCACGTGTTCTCAAAAAACAGATTTTGTTGGTTGGTTCTGTTACGCTTAACAGTGTCCATACACCATACAGACTACGCTTAGTGATAAATAGGGTGCGGATTTACATATATGAAAACTCTTTTTTTTTTCTGTGCTCTTTTCTAGGTATATCCACCAAGTTTTTCGTTTCGCATCTTTCCCCATAGAATAAGTCCAACTTCATTTTTCATACTTTGCATATTTCAACAAAAATTTGCATATTTTGAGTACATTTTACACATATTTAAGCATATTTTGCTATTTTGACCATTTTTTCCAATGTATTTCGCTATCATTATTTTCATTTTTCTTTTAAATGAAAATAATGAGTGAGTAGTGTACAAAACTTCCAACAAGCTTTAAAATTTTTTCCCAACTCTGCAAATGACTGGTAACCTTGTCCGCATTCAGCCAAGGAGTGCCTACACATTACTGGTAACTCACAAATAGCTACGTTTTAGTGATTCCGATACCCTGATGCCAGGTTATTTCATATTGGGTCCTAAACCTAAGTTGCATGTGTTGGCAGCACTGTCAGTATGTTCATTGTATTCTTATCACTTTGGCGTGAATTTTCGCGAATGGATCACCCCAAACTGATAACAATAGGTACACCCAAAATGTTTTCCTTTGGTAGCGCTAACTAGGTGAGATTTAAACCCCAATATTGCCCTAATACTTTCACAAAAAGAAACGCCCGAGTTATCAGTGAAAAATGTATAAACAAGATTCACAAGAGTGCGCGTCATTCGTTTGCTGCAGGACCTCTTATTTCTCGAAAATCCTTGTTCTAGTTCTGAAAAGTTCAAAAAGAAACTGAAAACTTATATTTAACTCTGTTTAATTACACTATGTGCGTGTAAAGAATGCACAGATCGGTGCGTTCGTTTAATGAACGATGATGCCCGTTCATCGTAATTGAATACTGATAACTCGGGCGTTACTTTCGTGAAATGGAGTCAGGGCTTAGAAGCCTAACAATAAAACTTCCACTTTCAGCTTAGCTTCCAATTATAAGAAGTTTTAGCTTCCGGCTTTTAGCTTTTATACCGGCCAGGTTTTTCGGATTCGGATTCCGGTTTCAGATTCCACAAAAACACTTTTTTTTTTGGCTTTCGGCTTTTGACTTTCAACTTCTATAAACAAACTGAGTCAGGGCATCAAGGGAGGCTTACCAGTTACCGGCCTTACCACTTACTGTACTGGCCTACTGGTACCCAAAGACGTTTATACTACTACACTAGATACCTAACTTCAGCCTGCTAGTAGTATAAACCCTTCTCACCCACCCCGCTTTAAGTATCCCATCTGCTAGCGTCACCAGTATAGAAAATCGGCTCCAATGCATTTTAAACGGGAAATTGGTCATTTTTAAGTCGCGCTTAATATATTTTGCCTGAGTAAAACGATCTGAAAATTGGACAGACCATGCATTCATATCTTGGGAGTAGGAAAATATAAAAAAAACAATGTGCTACACTTCAATTTCTTATTTTTTTAAAATCTGAACGCCGGCACCTTTACGCGAAATTCACCATGTATTTTAAATGGGAAAAATGGTTATACCGGTGACTGGCGAACGCTTATGCAACATTCGCACAAAGTTTGGATACGCTTATTTTACTATGGTAGTATAGGAAGTTAGGTATCTAGTGTAGTAGTATAAACGTCTTTGCTGGTACCAGATGAGCACCAAAGTTTTTGTTTATTGGCTTTGGATTGTTATCACTTATTTAAAACATAGAAGCCAAAAAGAAGCTGAAAACAATTTTGCTTTTAGCTTTCAGCTTCCCAGCACTAGTATATTTTTTGGATTCGGATTTTGCTTTTGGCTTCCTCAAAAATACGGCTTTTTTGGCTTTTAGCTTTCGGCTTTCAGCTGACTTCCAAACCCTGAATGGAGTATAGTGAAAAATTGTTTTACCTTTTTACCACCTGCGTTTTTCGTTTTACCTGCATTTTACCTGTCTACCTGTAGTTGCTTATTGGAATTTAAACTCAAAGTAGCTGACATCTGGCGTCAGAGTTCAGAATTTTTCTGCTTGGGGTGATCAAATAATTCGCTCTCATAAGAAATGTACAAACAATGATTCGATATTTTGAATTTTGAAAAATTTAGAGTTATTTGAGGGCAAATGCTTATTGAAATCATTGTTCCGTAACATTGACTATGAACTGAAAGCTGAAACAGTTATCGAAACAAACTAACAGATGGAACCTATATAAGACTAGACTGATCATCGCTCCCAGTGTTAAAGGATGGGGAATATCGATTTTAAAGTCTTGTCCAGTTAAGAAACATAATTTTTTCATGGCGCTGATAACGTCTTCTTGAACTCATCCTTCCCTCCAACTTTGAAACACCCATAATATATTGATGTGTATTGCGAGTAGCCATTATCTTTCTTAACTGGACCAGACTTTAATCACCCAGATTCCCCCCTCCCCTCCCCGAACACCCGCACAGGTGATTTTGCAGCGCACTCTAGTACAGGTTTATATCCCAATAGAAGAATTTGTGATAAGCTGATGATCGCTATTTTATTTTATTTTTGTAACAGCTTCAAATACAGCTTTGTCTTGTAAATTGATACCCATATACATACTGCGATTTCATTTTTACATATTTCGACATTTTTGCATGTATATTTCTTACATATTTGGGATTAGAAAATTGCATATTATATTTATGTTATATTTGAGGTACTTATTTTGCATATAAATCCGCACCCTAGTGATGACCAGTACTTGGCACACAAATGGAGAATAAGTGGAGTGGCAACTTGACTGTAGGTAGTGATAAGTAATAAGAGAATCATTAATCCGTATTGCATCGCATTTACACGATTATTTTGATTATTTTCTCTTCAAATTATGTTACAAAGTTAATTGTATTTTCAATTTATTAACCAATCTATCATTTTTTGTTAGCCAAAAAAACGCGGTATTACTTCTTTTTATCACTACCTATAGCCAATTGGCCACTCCACTTATTCTCCATTCCATATTCCGACTTCCCAAGATTTGACAACAAAGTAACTGACATCTGGTAAATGCTTTTGGCAATCTTATCAACATTAGGATTACTCAGATGCTAGATGCTAGGCATTTATCAAAATGTAAAAACATAATTTTCAAAGAGCTCTTAACCTAATTTATGTACAAAACTTGTCCTAAGTTTTACTCTAACATCTACATATAAGCTATCAATTTTTGTTTGAATTTCTTTTGAAAATAAATCTCCAACGCATTGGCGACGAATTAAAAATTGCGTTTCTCCATTCAGAAGTACAGCATTGTTCCTTCTATCCTAATATTGATGAGCATAATTTCCTTGAGTGTGGAAAGCCTGATGCTAGCGCGCCACCAGTCTGGGAAGTTCGAATGTTGGCCAAGACTGATAAACAGAGATGGAAAGCAAGCTAAAAGCTGAAAGCGGAAAGCCAAAAGCGAAGAGTTTTTTACATAAAAAGCGAAAGCTGAAAGCAAACGCTAGAATGCACAAATAATTGAAAGCAAAAGCTAGAATACACAAATAATTGAAAGCAAAAGTTTTATTTTTTACAGCTTTTCCAGTATTTACCTATTTTTCTTTCATAAATTATAATTTCAAATTTTCATTTTTATTTTCATTATCTCAATGGTCAGTGCTGTTAAAGTATTCACTGTGAAGCAGTATTGTGAAAAGCTATTTCTAAAAAATATTATGTTGTACAAAATATTCAAAATTTACAGGAAAAACCGAAAGTCAAAAGCGGAAAGCTGAAAGCTTATCCTTTTTGCGTTGAAAAGCAACAGCCAAAAGGGAAAGCTAAATATGAAAAAATTTGAAAAGCAAAAGCTAAAGTTTTATTTTCCAAGGTCAGAAGCTAAAGCCGTAAGCAAAAGTTTTATCATATGGCTTTTCATCTCGGCTGATAACGTTAAAAACTTTTATCATTTTCATCAGATCATTACTAAAGTCTGGTCCAGTTAGACGCTGTTCAGCAAAAGGGAACCAACTCGCAAAATCCGCTTTTTGAGAACACATGATTCGAATTTCAAGAGCCACGTAGAAAGAGAAACTATATAGCATTGCGTTTACTGATAACTAGTGATGGGAATTTTAGGTCATCTAGTATGTCTAGTTCATTCGGTCTCGGTCTTCAGAATGTTTAGGTAAAATGTTTAGTTCATTTAGGTCATTTAGGTCATTTAGTTCAAACTGTCCGAAACGCACTGAATAATCTGTCAACACATTCACAAAGCAGTAGTAGTTACACCACACGGTGATTTAACCAGTTGTGTGCTGTCTTCCGCTTGGTAGAACTTTTTCAGTAGTAATCTTTTGCTCTTTTAATATTTCTTTTGTGTTTTGTTTGTTTAATATTGATTTACAGGTTTTATGATCATTATTTAAGTTATCTGTATTAAAGTTACTTAAAATGGGTTTCGCGCCCTAGAAAAAGGACCCATACAACATGGAATTTAAATACTGTTCTACGTAAACATTTCTCCTGGAACGTGTGAATGGAGATGAAGGTAGAAGAATATAGGTATGCGCGAGAGTTGGCACGCACCCTTCATTATCCTATTTCAATCTCGGTAATCTGATCATTCTGATCACCGAACATCGATGTCGATCATACGGTCTTCTCCGCAGTTCATTTCACATTTCGGTTTCGTTCTCATTCGTTACTTTCTTCATTCAGTTTGTTTCGGTCAATTTCGGTAGTTCAGTTCATTCTGTGAACTAGGTACTTTAAACGTTTAGGTCTCGGTCATTTAGTTCAACGTGATGTTTAGTTCAAATGAACTAGTACATGAACTACCGACACATCACTACTGATAACTGATAAGCTTTTTACAACGTGAGTACACATTTTTGAATCGGGGGCCCTATTTTGAAAAATTCTACGTTTTACTCTCTTTCCAACAATACTAGAGCCACTATAAAGCCCAAGTACGCGCATACATCATTTTATATCCAACCGCGCCCGTCGATGCCGAATTGACTACGCGGTACGTTCCGCATAGTCGGATTCTGCATCGACGGGCGTGGTTGGATAGAACATGGCGTATGCGTGTACTCGGGTTATATAGTGGCTTTAACAATACTAGTAATGAAATCACGAATGGACCATACAACAGAACAACAAATTGCGCAAAATCAAAAACCACGTATACCCCTGGAAAACAATACAACAAAATTAACGCAAACTAGAAACTACTATTAACCAATTGCGACTAGGACATACAACCTTGACCCACTCACACCTCCTGAAAAATGAATCTCCACTGAAATGTCTAACTTGCAACGAACAACTAACAGTAAGACATATACCAGAGATGGAAAGCCATATGATAAAACGTTTGCTTACGGCTTTAGCTTCTGACCTTGGAAAATAAAACTTTAGCTTTTGCTTTTCAAATTTTTTCATATTTAGCTTTCCCTTTTGGCTTTTGCTTTTCAACGCAAAAAGGATAAGCTTTCAGCTTTCCGCTTTTGACTTTCCGTTTTTCCTGTAAATTTTGAATATTTTGTACAACATAATATTTTTTAGAAATAGCTTTTCATAACACTGCTTCACAGTGAATACTTTAACAGCACTGACCATTGAGATAATGAAAATGAAAATTTGAAATTATAATTTATGAAAGAAAAATAGGTAAATACTGGAAAAGCTGTAAAAAATAAAACTTTTGCTTTCAATTATTTGTGTATTCTAGCTTTTGCTTTCAGCTTTCGCTTTTTAGGTAAAAACTCTTCGCTTTTGGCTTTCAGTTTTTAGCTTGCTTTCCATGTCTGACATATACTACTTGACTGCAGAAAATACCCAAAAATATAAAATACAAGCGAACTTACAACTACCAAACAACCTCCAAATGATGCTAACTGACAATCAAACTGCCCTTAACCTCATCTGCAAATTCATAACCCAAACCGGAGTCAACTTCAGCGTGTCTTTGTAACCAGCATATGTATATAAAGTATATCTACCTATTTACTATACATAAATTTAAGATTATAATCATTCTAGGATATTAAAAATCTTTAATCAATAAAAGAGATGGAAAGCCATATGATAAAACTTTTGCTTCCAGTTTTAGCTTCTGACCTTGGAAAATGAAACTTTAGTTTTTGCTTTTCAATTTTTTTTTGTATTTAGCTTTCCCTTTTGGCTTTTGCTTTTCAACGCAAAAATCATAAGCTTTCAGCTTTCAGCTTTTGACTTTCGGTTTTTCCTGTAAATTTTGAATATTATATTTTTTAGAAATAGCTTTTCACAACACTGCTTAATAGTTAACACTTTAACAGCACTGGAGCGGTATTCTCAAAAAGTTGTTTCGGTAACCAGCTAACCACTCATAACAACTAGTCCCAAGGTGGTGTTATGAGTGGTTATGAGATGTTATTCAACATTGCGGTAAATGGGTAACAACTGGTAACAACTCATAACAACTTATTTATAACAACGGTTGTTATCATAACATCGCATAACAACTTTTCGAGAATAGTGGTCCTGACCATTGAGATAATGAAAATGGAAATGATAATTTGAAATTATAATTTATAAATAAGTAGATAAATACTGGAAAAGCTGGAAAAAATATAACTTTTGCTTTCAATTATTTGTGCATTCCAGCTTTTGCTTTCAGCTTTTGCTTTTTAGGTAAAAACTCTTCGCTTTTGGCTTTTTGCTTTCAGCTTGCTTTCCATCTCTGCTAGTAATAACTCATTTTGTTTACAAATGAGCAGGGATGAGAAGTTTAAGCCAATAACCGCTTAAGCCGAAGCTTAAGCTCATTATTGAACGGCGGCTTTTAAGTGAATGAAAAAGTCAGCCATTCGCTGTTCATTAAGCGCAAAGCCAGCCAAAAAGGATACGCTGAGCAGCTTAATTAAGACATTCACATTTTCTATCAAAAAGCCGAAAAAAATCACAACACTTAATTTTTTAAGTTGAAAAATCATGTCAGCGGCCGCGGGTTCTGGGTTCCGGCTTATTATTTCGTAATTGTTGATTCTCATTTAGCGTCGCAAACTGCTCATTTTCATGAATATTTTCTGTTTTGTGATTTCTCTATTAAATTTTGAATGATTTTGTTGCAAAATCAAATATAATACAGGCTATAAGCTATAATTTACCTGTGAACGAAGTGATGGTCTACATGATATAATATATAATCATATAATTTGATTTGGAAGCTTTGAAATGGTAAACCGTTATAATTTTTGAACTCTATGGTCGATTTCATGCGGAATTGAGTATAATGTTGAAAAAAAAAAGCCGATAGCGAAGCGCTGAAAAGCTAATGATAAGGGCAAAAAGCTGAAGCTAAGCGAATGAGATTTTTGGAAAAACTTTTAAGTTTAAGCAAAAGTTTAAGTTTAACAGTTTAAGCTTCTCATCCCTGCAAATGAGGAGTTATCTGTCAAATGTTAGTTGGTTCCCTTTTGTTGAACAGCATCCAGTTAAGAAATATAACTGGCTACCCGCAATACACATTGATAGCATGGCAGCATGGCCATTGTGAAGTTGGAGGGAAAGGACGAGTTCAAGAACATGTTATCAGCGCCGTGAAAAAATTATGGGCTGAACTAGTCCTTCCCCTCCAACTTCAAAATACCCATGTATCAATGTGTATTGCGTGTAGCCAGTTATGTTTAGAAGTCTATGCCCAGAATGTTGAGTTTCCACATTTCGCCACTCACAGCGCACCAAATTGATGACTCGACAATCCAGCTCTATCACCATCTCCATGAATGGAAACTTTTATTTCTGTGCTTGTTTCTATGAGCTATGACTTATCATTTATTCATTAATTGTATTTTCCTGTTTATGAAATTGCGTTTAATGCACAGTGCACATTCTCAAATTGGAAATTGATTTGTATAAACATGTAGTTAAATAAGTAGTTTGATATTTGTGAAGGTGAACTTAACCATCATGATGGCGCGTCGACAATTCAATGTAACCAACCGGGATCCTTCATACAACTGGTATCTTACATTGGGAATACAATCTACAGGGTCTCTATAGTAAGTTGAGTTGAATATATCTACTGAATTTGCTAAGAAACCTTTACAGTTATTCAAACCGAGAAATTTCAATGACTTACGCTGTCAGTAATAAGGAAAGTGGCCACTGTACAAAATATTGTGAAAATAGGTGCCCACAGATGAATCGTGTATGATTTCTGATACATTGTTAATTGACATTTGAAATTGGATACTAGAGGAGAAAATAGAACCATCCATCATTATTGTATGAGTCAGCATTTCTACAGCTTCTAATATTTTATCAGTTTTCCGGGTAGCTATATTATGCTTATCAATAATGTGTTAATTTTGGCCCCAACTTACCTAAGCAACCATTGAACAAGACGACCTGGTACTTTGAATCTTTATAGTAACATCAAACATGCTCGTGCAGTGAAAGACACAACATATGAAGTAGGCAATCCGCCATCAGTGGAAATAATATTATAATACCTTGCTTCCATCTTTTTAATTTCCTTATAAAGAATGCGCCTCTGTATTCTAATTCTGATTTGGGAATAAGTAGATATGTTTAGATTCCCGGTACAGAATAATATCTATACGTACTAGAAAATGTGAGTAATTCTAAATCCGTGCAGTCACTATAATAAATAATTGGATAATCTTAACAAACTGATGCTTGAATAATGTTCAGATGGCGAATGAACAGTCCACCTAATGTAATGTTCAATATGATTGCTATAGAAAGGATATTGTAAGCTGGGTCCATCATCTGAACTAAAGTTTTATCTACATATCTCTCAATTAAGTACCTAGAATGAATCTTTTGGGTGCAATTGGTATCCTTGTCTGAGATTATGATTGTATACTTCGTCTTAATATCATAGATTTCATAGTATTGACAAGAACTTTCTCATTGCAGATTGATTTTGACGAAATTTCAAGAGAACCTATCTGCATGATTGCTAATAAATTTCTTGTGAACTTTTGTGGAGGACTTATAATCATCCTGCAATGAAGCTGTGTTTATCCTGAGAAACAGATACCTCTACTTTTTTTCCATAATCGTCGCGCGGGTAAGTGATATCAAATATCAACTTGAGCAGTCGCGATTCATGTTATACTTACTTGAAAGTGAAGTACTTCTAGTGACACAACAAAAATCGAGTTATTAATTATTTTTCAAATTATGCAAATCAACAATTTCGAATTTCTGTTCTTCAATATTATTGATAGAAAAGTCGAACTACATAACGCTCAGGGATTTTAATTCTATTTTAAGACCTGTGATCATTGTATAATATTCCAATCCCGTGTTGACGGCCGATACATACACACCAGGCATAGTTGTTGTGAATAGATTCAATGATTTATAATGCAGCAGAAAATCACCAGTGTGCGCCCCAACGTGGAAATATTTAATCAGTTTCATATTTGATCCATTTTAACCTTGCTTTCTAATAAGAGTATTAATTAAAAATCATGCGCTTGAACTTTATCAACTTTTACGCGTACCCGAAACTGGACCTAGAATATTAACAGTTGCATCTCTTGTATTTCCAAGGTCATTGAATTCACTTTGGAGAACAGGTTTTCCTTGAACTCTGAATTGAATCATTTACTTATTTCAGGCAGAGGGAGAGAGTACATGTGGATATTAGATACCATCCATCAAAAGTTTAATGGTTCGTTTTTAATTATTTCCGCCAGTTCCCTAAAATTGAGATAACTATAGAGAACGCAAAATCAATATTGTTGAACAGTTATGTAGGTAGGAAAGAAGTTTTAGGGGATAGTTCCCTATTGGCTTCAAAAAATGCGTTTTTATGTCATAATTAAATAAAATATTAAAATTCAGGAAATTCTTGCTAGCTTTGCTTGCCAACCAGCTGTTTTTATCCCCCCTCCCACCATTACTGTTACAAATGCTTATTACGCCACTGAGGTTGAAGAATTAGTCGCAGATTCGAAAGGGTTGTGACTTTTGAGTTTGAAGTGAATAATTGTGACACCTCACAGGAGGATTTGAAATCTGTGATATAATGAAATAAGAGGTGTTATTGTATACTTACTCATTTTCCGGTTTTGTAGATCTGTAAATTTATATTTTCAATATTACTTCAGTTCTGATTTCTGAATTAGAAAACTTTTAATAGTAAAATGATCATGATAGTGAAACTGCATTAATTTCTGTACAAATCTACAGATGATCATTGTAAGTCAGTTTTTGTTATTGTTGGGAAGAAAAGGGTGTCTGATTTTTCCATTCAAAAAAGGCTAGTTCTGCCAACTGGATAACTATTAAAGTTGCTGGTATTATAGGTATAAGCAGCTTTGAACGTCACGTTTTTCTTTGTTTTCTTTGTCTTCCCAAATGGGAATGATTTTTCCAACTGACAAAAATACCCTTGCCTTCCTTCATCAGAGTGCTCTGAATTAATTCTGAGTGAACTCTTGAGTTGATTATTTTTCACGTTGATACCCCTTTCCGTCGCAGTAGATACCCCAGTTTCCATTGTAAAGTCAAATTATATATCTAGAAGTGATGAAATCATGAATTTGCTCGATAGCAAAAAGGTTTTCAGTTACTTTTAAGTACTGTATCTATTATGAACTATCAACGTTATTTTAAATTGCAGAATTCCGCCCCCGCTCCCCAGATGATTAAAATTTTCCTGTGTAGAAGATTAGTTTACTATGGTATTCCAAAATCCTTGAGTAGAAAAATGTCCCCATAGTTATAAGTACGTTCGAAATAGAATAAACTTCGACTGTAATTGTTCCTACTATAACAATATCTCATCATGAAAATTAATAATTCATTAAATTTTATACAAGCGGTTGAAGAGCATATGTATATAATATTAGTTCAGTGTGTTGTGTGTAGAACAAACTGTGCGACAATATTTTGAAAGAATAATTATTATTCTGTTTTCGTTCATAAATTAGTATTTATGCGGTTGCAAATAATGTGTGGATATCAGTCTGAACCTCAATGCAGAAGGTTTATACAGACTTAGGTATAAGTATTGAATCATGATTATGATGAAATTACTTTTCGCGTTTCTTCTCGGATTTACGCCTGCCCAGGTAAGATGTAAATTTGTTTCCTTGTCTTATATGAAATTCGTTTCTTCTTTAATTGATTATTGTACATATTTTTGAAACTATGAATTTGAGTTCATTGATTAAGTTGTTTGAAGTTATGTTAATGTATTCTTAAGCTAGCATTATCTACATGATACTGGTTTACTGCGTTAAACTTCTTGATATAATTATTCTCCAAGTCCCTTGTTCGAGAGTAATGGGACGTAGAGCCATGAAATGTAGGGGATATCAACCTAGGGAGTTTAAGGGGGACTTTAATTGGTGCTTCACAGTGTTTGGACCAACCTTCATCTTGGAATCTTCTCCTTGATAGTTGATGTTGTATTCTGTGCCTAATTTCCTTCACATAGTTGTGCTCTACCTAACTTCTACCTCACCTTCGTTTCAGGCTACCTTGTCAGAGGTTTCTTTTCGCCCAAATGGAGGCAACAGAGCTAATGAAAACAGTCGCACCTCATCATTAACACGATCACCAAGTGTTAAAAAAATTGAACCAAAAGCATTAACCTATTGCTTTCGCGACGAGAGCGTAGATGAAAGCCAATACAATTACGTGTACGAGGATGGGTTCCAGAAGTTACTGGAAAGAAACAAAAATGGCATAAAAGAATCCATCGTCATTCGTGCCACTGGTTTTATAGCTAAGATTGTGGATGACTATAACGCACATGTCAAGAAAATTACCGTCATCACCGAACAGGGTAGCATAACCAAAACATTCGTGGACTACAAGAATGACATTATCAGAACTTGCGCGGCTAATGAGAGGGGTGTTATTATTTTGACCTTACAAGACGCTGATGATACCACAAAATCCGCCTATGTTAACGAAAATGGCGAGGTGCTTGAATCATCAACGCTTAACAACCGTTCTATTGCTAATCAGATATTGGAGAACGAGTTAAATTCCTCTCCGGCATCGAACCTGCGTGCGACGGTGAGAACTTACTACTACTGACACTCTGTAATATTAGATATGCCTAATCATTAATCTGCTTTACTCGAACTCTTAAACAGTATGATGTCTACTATATATACGTATACCTACTGTCTTGAACAAAATTTATAATTCCCGATCATCCCGTATTAAGAGGAGAATCCCTGGTTGCAGAAAAATTTAATTGTGGGCGCTTCTGATGATTGCAACTACCTATAATGACTCGCTTAACATTTCCACGGAATAAAAATGCTTTCTATGGCCCGTACTTAGTAATATTTTTTTACTCGAGGACAAGATAGATAGGTAATTAGCTAGTGTAATGCCTTGCAAAACCCGATAAGAAGTACATTAGATTTTAGTGAAAGCTATAGTAAACTTTGAAAATCAGAATGATTTTTTCATTTTGGCACTTTTTTTGTTTATCTCTTCTCTGTAACTCAAACTGTCAATTTTCTAAAACAGTATCAGCATCTCCTTTTACTTTGAAATGCTCTGGCTGGACTTATTGCTTCGTTTGCCTAAAATATGTGGTTTCATTTCAGGTAACATCACCAGAAATTTCCTCTCCTACTTCTGCAAATGGACGTGCTAAACCATCGACTGTAGATCAGTCAGCAAACTTTACAAAAGCCCAGCCAAAACTAGATCCATTGGAACCATTTAGAAAACACGAGCCGAAACCAGTCATACATCCATCTCCTGTCAACAGAAACAGTCATGCACCTGCAATGTCTCCCGTTAATCGATCACCAAATTTGCCAAAACCAGAGCCCAAGTCTCCGAGGACACTTATCCCTCCTAATACAGGTCGCAGCCCTAGCAAAATGTCCCTTGTAAATGTCTCGGAGCTTTATAAGAACTGAGTCAAAACTAATAGAGTATTCTTCACCTACAAAACTTGTGAGTGGCAAGATAGTGTATTCGTTTTGAAATCCGACCATTTAGCTGATTGAGGTAAATACTTCGACTACTGTTGGAGTAATGGCATCGTGAAATGAGATAAACTTAATCTCGGACATAACGATTGATATAATTGCATATTGGACGTTCTGACTTTGATGTAATTCAGAAACTGATGTATCTAGATAAATCCTAGAGAACTATACTTCACATTAGTCTTTCATTCAGTAGGTGGCTTTGAAATTCATTTTATTTTTACTTGGAGGTTACTAGCCTCTTTATTATTCCAAAAAGTTAAACCTAATTTCTAGATTAAGTGTTACCAGAGTACATTTGGCCATATTTTTCAAACAGGTGGTATTTTCTCGGTAAGGATATATGGTTTGTCTATGTACTAGAGTATGAGATGATCCTTTTGACGAATTGGGAAGTTAGGTACTTACTGGGTATCTGATAGAATGTTCAGTTCAGCGGTGATATAGATTGTGGTGTGAGAGGTTGTTGATATAAAAGCATTAACAATTACCTTGTGCCGCATAAACTATTACACAAATATGTTCAGGGTTTTTGTAGATTAAAAAAAAGTCATGTTTCCCATAAGTATTGGCAGACTTGAAATTTTGCAGTTGCTCGAATTGGCCCGACCTGGGGAAACCTTTTGAGACGTATTCTTGATCAAGCCAAATATCTTAGGCAGGTGTGTGTACAGGTACATGGACAGACAGAAACACTAATAGACAGACAAACTTTTAGGCAGATATATAAGTAATCAGTGTCAGATGGAAAGTCAGACAATTTTGTTTCTATAATTTCTGTTATCTAATTATTTCGATCATTTCTGTTTTTTCACCTGTAATTTTTTGTCATTTGTATACGAGGGTAAATTCAAAAATAAGGTTCCTACCCCTGTAACTCTGAAAAGAGTGAAGTTATGAGAAAAATAACACCAGATTCGGATTCTGCAAACGATTTACTACTTTTCTACATAGTTACCTTTTAATTAATACATTTATTCAACCAGTGAATTAACTTTGCAATTCCTTCCTTATAAACTGAACCGTCCAACTTTTTTAGGCAATTTTCAATTGCATTTTGTAGTTCCTCTTCAGTGTCAAAATCGCTCCCCAGCCAACTCAGATTTCAACTTTGGAAGAAGGAAATAGTTGCTCGGGGTAAGATCTGGAGTGTAGGCGAGGTGGAGGATAATTTTCCATCCAAATTTTTCCAAAAGAGCGAGGGTAAGGTAGGTGGTGTGTGACTTTGCGTTATCGTGGAGCAGCTCTATTCCTTTCGTTAATTCTCTAGGTCGACGGCATTTCAAAGCTTTTCTCAGCTTGGTAAGTGTTTCTCGGTATCTTTCACCATTGATAGTATGACTTTGAGGTAAAAAGCCTATGAAAATTGGCCCTTTTTCGTCCCAAAAAACCGTAACCATGACCTTCTTGAAACTGGCAGTTTTTTTCTCTCAACTTTTTGCGGCCTTCTTTTGTAATATTGGCACCATTCTCGAACATGCTGAATACTCATACCATTAGGGCCATAAATACCGACTAATCTACGATGAATTTCGATGGGAGGATTTTTTTCAAAGTACAAAAATTGAATGACAGAACGAACTTCAATATCGGACGACGGCTGCGCGATGGAACTTATGTTTTTTTAGTATAACTCGCGAACCAATCAACCTACACTAATGAATTAAAATGATTGTGTTCAGGAATGTGATACGAACGCAACGAGATGTTGCGCAGCTGGATAAGTTCATTTTATCTGGAGTTACAAGGGTGGGAACCTTATTTTTGAATTTACCCCCGTATATCTTCTATTTATTCGGACAAAATATCTAAAAAGACAAAATATTACCATCTTTCTGTACATGGAAACCTAATCCTCCCTTCCAAAAAGTTCCAGTATCCTAGGTAGACTGATGGAAAGGCATAAACTGTTGAATTTTAAGCTATTCAGCCAACTGTGTTCTCTCTGCCTTCCTGAGAGACAGATAGCCAGAAAATGAAACCTATAAAACCAAGGAGGAAGGCAGTGTAAGTGTGGAGATTGGGCTCTAGAGCCTCCCCAGTTGAAAGAAAAATGGTCGGCCGAAATCATTCAAAACTCTTAACATGTTTACCCTAGCCGCATGCCGCATCCTGTTCTTCCTCGCGAGCAACAAATCGAATCATTTGCGATTAACACTAACCATGTTTAAAAAATTATCGTCCAACAGTTGAATCTGGCGTGTTAAAAAAAAACCGTTGATAAGAAAAACTGGTCAACAAAAATTGGTTATGGGCCTCACCTTCAAAATATATTTACTTGTTGTTTGACTTAGTTATCATTATACGAGAATTATCCGGACACTTAAGCGGAGGGGGGGGGGTTAAAGGTATTTGTATACATTCTAACTTGTTTCATCCAAGATTCCTTTTCTATAGATTCGCCACATACAAGTAGAATCCTTTAAAATGCATATTCTTGTCACAGAATATATTGAGTTAAGATTTAAAAAAAAAAGAGTTCGAATTTTCAGCCTGATTGCCATACCCATCGAATAACATTTTTGCAATCCTTATAGAAAACGATACCTCGAATCAGCCAGCCACCCTGACAGACCGAGGCAGACAGATAATCAACTAGCGCAACAGACTGGTGGTGGGTGGGCAGATAAATTGACAGACGGGCAGCCAGACTTTATAAAATAGTTCTTGCTGCCTTATTATTCTTTTTGTTAACTACATGTGTTTCATTATGAAAGGAAATCATTAGTTCATCAAACGTCATTGAGACGGTTGAAAAGCGCTACTGTGGTTTTATGTAAGCGAAACAATGCCGCAAAATTTTGCGAGAATACTTGATTGATAATATTTTTTCTGTTCGTTAAATAGTTCTTAGTATTAAGACACTGTCAGGAGCACTCACATAATAATTATCTACAATGAAACAGTTACTTTTTGCGTTGATTTTTACCTTTGGGCTGGTTCAGGTAATGATAATTTATTTTTTCCTCAAATAAGCCTTTTCTTTTTGTAGTACATGAGGCTCTTTTATTTAAATTATATTTTCCATCCAGCTTTCTGTGTTGTAAGACATGAAGATTAAGTCAATATGATCTTTGTTTCTGTACCTCTACTCTTCCCGGAGATGCCTCAATGTCAAGATCAAGTTACCATCACATTTGAGTTTATCTATCTTCACGAACTCGGAAATGATACCCTCGCAACACCTATGTCACACAGTGAGTTACTGTTAGCAAAAATACCCGTCTTTGGGCTAACGAAGGTATTGACTCCCATAAGAAAGACACACGGAGCAAAGATCATTATGTTACTACCTGAGAATAAAACATTTGCTAGAAGCCAGAAGTTTATTAGCAAACGCTAAGAACTTTTTAGATTAAAAATATATACATTTGGTTTCTAACAAATTTCTTATTTTCAGGTAGTAACATGATGATCTTTGCTCTGTGTGTTTTTCTTATGGGAGTCAATATTTCGTTAGCTCAAAGAGCGGTATTTTTGCTAACTACTGTAACTCACTGTGTGAGTCACTTAAAGGAAAAGTCTATTGCACTTGTTTTGATCTTCGTTTTTAGTGCCTTCCCCCGCCCTATAGCTACTTCGTTCGGTGTAATATTTCTGAGCTATTCGGCATTGGCTGAAACAAAATTTCGATAGAAACTTTTTATCTTAAAATTTTGTATTCAAGCTGCGCAGTTCTGAGGAAGTTCATTGTAAGTGTTTTTCATTGTCCTAAACACTATGTTGTTAAATTTAATCTGCTAAATTAGGTAATTTTGGTCAGTCAGTCATTTTTTTTTTTTTTGCTTAAATTCAAAATTTCATTTCAGGTAATTTCACCAGCAAACAAAGGCATCAAGGAACCTTCTAGAAATGGGCCAAATGTTAAATTTACCGAGCTATTGCGTTATTGCTTTGATGACAGAGAAGACGAGAACGTAAAATCGAGTCCTAAACCTCGAATGAAAAAGCATGAAACCGAGGTAAAGAAATCTTTTGTAATTGGCAGGAAAGGCGATGCGGTCAAGACTGTGTACGACAGACGCTCCGGCACCACGAAAATGACATCAGTCGGTGAACATGGCATGATCTTCAGGTCGGTGACAGACTCGAAGAAACGTATTATAATATCTTGCATGGCCAACAAGGATGGCACTTATCTTTTGACGCAATACGACCATGAAAAAGGCTCCACAACCTATGCTCACGTCACCGAGGATGGTGAGGTGCTCGGCACATCAACGCTTGATGACAATCGTAGTCAGACACCAAAAAGCCGGGAAGAATACACAAATCCGCGTAAGGAAATTGAAGATTCAGAATCTATGGAATCGAGTGATCGCTCAGTGACCCCCAACTCGGCGAAAATTGAAACGCCGAAACTCTTAATAAAGAGGAAAGTAGTCCGCCATGCAGAAAAGGGTATCATGGCCCAGGACTCTATTATACCGTATAGATATCAAGAACATTGTTCACATACTGCAGACAGATCTAAATATTCTTTATCGGCATTTGAAGATATCTCTGACACTGATGATGGTAGCGTGAACCATCCTCGAAATAAGGGTTACCTGGTGCACTTCTCAAGTGACGGACGTAAGTGGAGAACCAAAAACAAGGCAGTCATTAATGATGTGCTTGATGGTGACGAGCGTGCCATCAGTGACTGCGGCTACACCGAATACAATTCAGAAGACGGAACTATATCGTTGAGTAAAAGTGAAGTTATAATTGAGAACAAGGATGCCATGAATCCTAATTTAATTGACCCTCTTGGTCCTACGGAATACGATGTAAAAATTGATGACAGTTCCACAAGTCCATCGACTGCGGCGAAATCATTTTCCGGGATGACAAAACACATTTAATTTCTAAAGGGACAGGATTCAGTATTATAAAATACTATCATTAAGGTCAGCGAGTGTGCTAATTTATCTTTATCCTTAAGAAATCATTTGCTTGCATATTGAACTTGGTGCCTGAATCATAACAGAGAGTTGAGATTTTCGGAATATGTTCGCATAAAGCTGAAATAGGTTTCAAGCTAAAACTGTACCTCAGTTATGAGAGGATACAAAATCTTGCCCGTTTGACCCCTCCTGACTGTTTTTACTTGAATTTCAAACATTTTATCGCCTCCTCCACGTATGCCTTTATCATGTGATGACCTCAGGGAGACGAAGATAATTCAGAAAAAATACTAAAAATACTTTTTTATTATATCCAAGTCAAATACAAGGTGGTTTATTATTTACTGACCAACGATACGTCAGTGTACTGGGTTTCAACTTCTTTGCTCCCATGAGCCCCGGAATCCAACACGAAATAAACAGTCTCAAGCTCCTCTTCTCTTTATCCAATTGCGTTTTTGAATGCACACAGACAGTGGCGGATCTAGAAATCTACCAAGGGGGGTGTTTTGAAAATAAAACTTGTTTTTTGTATTTTCATTTTACTTTCATTTTATTTTCGCTAGCCGTCATTTCTCAGTTGATTCTTGATATATTTTGAATTCCACTTAGGATTACAGCACTCCAGGTGTAAACGTTCACTACATTTTTATATAATGTGCTTTCGCAGTTTTTTCCCCTTTTTCGGTCCCCCCTAGACGATGCCAGGGGTCTGGGGGCGGTGAACTTTCAGGGTATGTTCAGACCACCTAGGAGAACACGTTTCAGCAAAAAAATCTTTGTCTCTAATTTTTTCCGAATTAAACGTTGCTTTTCCTGGACTTCCAAAGCATTCCCCTCGGCCAGTGATGGGATGCCCGAAAGGGTAGTTTCCGGTGCCGGAAGTGCGGTGTCATAGTTGCCACTTTGGCATGCGTGCATTGCCATACGTCCCTCTCCCTTGGAAACTAGAAGTTGAGTTTTGTATGATGGCTATAAAAAACTCAATCATTATAGTCTTGTCTTACAGAGGATTTAGCGGTGGACTGAGGGAAAAGGTGTAAGGTTGACTGCCCTCTCCAGTTGTGATTCCATCTCTAAATGCGGAAGAGCTTGAGCTCATTTCTCCGTGAGAATTCAGTGAGTCTGAAGGTCTGTGCCTGCATCATCCGAGTTCAAATATAAGTTTAAAAAAAATTGTAATCGTGTTCTAATAAGTTTTAGTAGTATTGATGAATCCGAATGAGTGTTACCGAGTTCTAATAGAGGTCTGCCCAGTCTCAGTATGCTTGAATGTGTCTCAGCTGAATAAGCCTTGACAGTGTTTGAATAGAAGTATGAATGAGTCGGAACCGAATTTACACGTTGTAGCTTATTGGGTAAAAGGGGAAGTGACATGTTTTGCACTTGGCGAGCCAGCCTCGGGCTTTCCTTTCCAAGTTGCGTTGATAGTCTACCAAGATGAGTAAGAAGGAAGGGGGAGCGCACCCGAATGGCACCTATCGAAGGCTTGCTCCTAAGGCAGCTGCTTAGTTAGCCCTATAGGAAATCTGGCCCTAAAATGAGTTATCAGTTTGGTCTAAATGAGTCATAAGTTGATCTGGTGGCGCCTTGATGAATTCTAACAAAGTAAGAGTGAGCCTCAACTGAGTCAAGAAGTCTTAACGCCCTCTCAATAAGTCCAACTTCGATGAATGTGTCGTAACATAGTGTCTCAGACTGAATTTCTGAGTATCTGCGTAGAGGTACAATAAGATTGAAGTGTAGTGGCGCTGAAACGAAAGGCACGTGAGTATACCCCCCCCCCAAAAAAAAAAAAAAAAATCCACTATGTAGCAATTTAATAAAAACGCGAGCGATCTCAGAAACAAGATTTATAAGATTATTTGAGATTTACAAATTTTTTTCAAGATTTTTTTACTTGTTACCATTGACTTTCATTTTTGTATCCCAAAAACAGAAACTTCCGACGCCGCTGCTAAGTGTCTGAACTAGTCTTAATATAAAGAATGGATTGTGAACGAACCTGAATTTGTCGTAACTGAGTTGGAAAGAATACTAACGCAATATTGATGCGTCTGACGTATGTTAGTCTAAAATGAATCTTAGTGCATCTTGACGGGCTCTGAATGAGTTGCACTGGAGTCTGGTCAGTTTTCACCGGGAAGTCGTGCCTCCCCGGAATTTTTTGCCTCAAAAAATTTTAGCCCCAAAATTGTAATCCATATTAGATAAAAATGATTTACTATTCAAATATATCATACTTGGGACTTGAATGTTGCATGTGGTTCTACCCCCCCCCCCCCATTGGGTCGTTCTATCACTGAACCGCATTAAAAAAAAAAACAGTCCCCAATACCTCGATTTTTGTGCCTTCCCAGATTTGCAAGTCTAGCGACGCTACTGCTGAATGAGCCTTCACTCTAACAGAATTTGAATAAGTCTCTAAACGACCTAATTGAGTTTTGAAAATGCCAAATGAGTTGTAGTGGAGCCTGTATGAGTCTTGGTTAGATGAGATTTATCAGAGTCTGAACGAGTTCAAAGAGTCGACGCATAAGCGTCTGTTCTTATGACCGTATGATGTCACTAATAAAACACTCGATTACAATCTTGAAGACCAAATAATGGAATGAGAATAGGTTTACTCAACCGTCATTAATCTGTCTACTCGAGTATCTCCTATTTATGTTGCTATAAAATTTAAAATGTAAATAAATATAGGTATCTACTTGACAGACGTTAAATCGTAGCGCAAAGTATGGATACGATGGCCAATACTTAATTTCAAGTATCTATATGCCGTAGCGAGATAAAATTTTCTCACTTCACTTAGTCCGCTATCTTTGCTCTCGAACTTCGGTCCACTTAGGAAGAAAAATTGTCTCCGTCAATTCGATGGTGGAAATAATGGAAATTTGGATTATAAGTACTTATTTATGTTGACCAAATATCTTATCATGATAGTGAATAGTTCATCAAATATCATTCAGCTGAGATGATTGAAGGGCACTTCTGCAGTCTTGTGTAAATTAAACGAAGTCACAAAATTCGAAAAGAATACTTGATCAGGCAATATATATTCTCTTGGTAGACAATTTTGTATCTAGTGTTTTTACGACTGTAGGTTGCGTATCTATCATCAGTCCTAATTTGGAGGATAATATACTAACCTGTGTGTAAAATAACCGTGAAATATCTACAATGATTTCAATGAATAAGTTACTTTTTGCATTTCTCTTTACAATCGTACTGATTCAGGTAATAACATATTTTTCTTTTCTTCCTCCCCCCCCCCGTATAAATTTTGTATCTTTGGGGTCGCGAATTGAATTGTTAAAACTTATTTCGAAGGTTATTTGTACCAATGTGGGTTGCTGGGGTCATGTAAAATTGCATCCATCCAGTATTAATCCACTAGTGATACTGGTGCTTCAGAAAATATTTTTTCTAAATGATTCTCTGCGGCATGGGCTATTTTTGTTCTAGTTGGTATTCAAACCCACTAAGTAACATTTTGTAAATTAAAAATGTTTATGGTCATTCAGTGGAGGAAGATGTTTAACATAAAATTTCCCATGAAAGAAAACTACATTTTTGTTCCATGAAATTCTAAGATTTTAGTTGTGTCCAAAAAGTTGGTTCGTGTTAACAAGCTTGCTCTCATTAACGTAACAGTGCAGCACCTGCACAAAATCTTACGAATAATTTACTAGAGATCAATGCACTCTGCAGAATTCTTGGAGTTTTGTACGAAACATTTCAGTGGAAATCGGAGAATCGGATCAAAAAGAAACACTATTCTGACTGTACTTTTTTAAAACTGTTTTAATGTGATATAAAGTCAGTTAGAATACGAGTTCTTTGGCCTACCCTTTCAAAAAAATGTATGTCCGACATAGGAGCCTTGCGACTTTAAATAATCTGGTTACTATAGAAAATTATTCAAAGGAAAGAGTAGACTTGACTGATTGAAAAAAGTATCATAATGAACTTTTCGAATCTTATTGAAATGTTTGTTGTCTATTTTCACCAAAAGCCACCCTTTCAAAAAAGGAGATTCGGTAAAGTTGCTCAGTCTAATGTCTAGGGGTGGCCCAGGTCCCTGTAAACATTTTTTGGCCAAAAAATTGAGAAGTATCGCATGTGTGAGACACATGTTGAAGCAAAACTTGTTTGACAGTAAGATATTAGTTAACATAGATCTCATAAAATTTTTTTCTTTCAAATTTTTGCGCAACGATGAAGGTAGAAAAGATTCGAAAATACTGAGACGCTTTCCTGTCTCGATGTTGCCCTTACATGAAAATGTATGAGTGTTTCATTTCTTGGATTTGCATTAAGAAGTACATTTCAGTGTCAAAAAATTTGTGTTCTCCCAATAAGAAATTATTGGGAAAACAATTTTCCGATTTTCAATTTTTTTTTTGACTGATTATTGTTAACGATAAAAAATTGAACGAATTAAGCTTTCACACATTTTCAGTTAGAAGCGAAATTGAGACTGAAAACCAGTCCATTAGATGTTTCCTAATTTTTATCGGCTCTTGTTACACCTCAAAAGGGTAGCATTTTTTCCTACAGCGATCTTCTTTTTTTTTTTTTTTTTTGTACCAGAAGTCTTTAAAGTGATATCTAGGTCACACCCATTTTCCGACGTAGGAGGAGAGGTTATTTAATATGTAGGCTGGGAGACAACTTTCTCAGGCCCACTTTCTCAATCTCTACTTAGTGCTTATCTAGCGGTTAAAATACTAGATAACTATTTGGTAGATGAAGTATACCGAATAAGAATAACTAAAGGTTAGCTAACTAGAGGTTTGACTAGAGATTGAGGAAAAGGACCTCAACAATATACGACCGAAAATATTTTTGTATCAATTTTTTCCCTTCTCGGTCCATTTTGAGCCATATGTCATGCCGAGCTACTTCACCGATTGTCTATAAATAAAAAGTTTGATTTCTCCACGGAATAAAAATTTAAAAAATTCTGTCTGGTCAGTTGTCAGACATGTTAAATTCATTGTTGAAGTTCTTTTGGCGGCTGACATGTGAAATATTCCCTCGATATTTCCTATATAGGGTGTGATAGGAAATTATACACAAAGTGCAGAAGAATAAGAGGCCCTCCCTTATAGCCGAAAAAAGAGCATGGTCGTTTAGAGAAAAAAAATCCGCTACATCAGTTTGATTCCAGTGTCACTTAGACAATCTGTGATGCCAGCGGCGAGGCGATTCATGAGTAATCTTTCTATCTGAAATATTAAATCAATCTCTCCCCTTTAAGAGAGATGTGGAAAGACATCGATATGAGAATTCTCTCGAAAAATGAAGCGAAGTATCAACTTTTTTGTTAAATCAAATATGCAAATATTTTGGAAACATCTCAGTTTCCTTTCCCCTCTCTACAGACAATAAGCCCGAAGAGAAAGCGTTGCCGGCAAAATTAATTAGGCCAATAAATTAAGAACGCTACTGAAACAGATATATTTTTGCTGTTTTCAAATTTTCTCTCAAATTCTAACCTGGCTCCAAATTGAGCTTCAAAATCTAAAATTTGTACTAACGATTTCACAGTTTTCTCATGAATCATCTTTACGAAAATAGTTATGGAATTTAGGTGGAGAGAAATTAAAGACTTGTGAAAATTGAGGTTTCTCCTTTTTAGGTCACACACAGAGAGTGGCGGAATACAGCTTGAGAAATAAATAAAATTAACTTGACAAAAATCTTGAAAAACTATCAAAAAAGGGATCATTTTTAATCACGCGCACTACTTTGATTAATGAATTAATTTTTAATCTGAAATCGATGTGAGTGCCCAAAATAGAAATTTCATTAAAAAACTAAAGCATTTTCACAGACTTCAATACCTCAAATCGCCTGGTGAAAAATATGAATACGATATCCAAAGCCAGTGAATATCGAAACATTTTATTGGATACTTTTTTAAAACCTTTCAAATTAATAATTTCGATTACCCTGATTTTTTATTATTCAACAACTGTCCCTTGGGAGATTACGCAATTCTTTTCTTGCTGCAGAATTCGCTTCACTCAGTCATTTCAATGGTTTTCGTAGAGATAACTTGTGACGTCAAAATTTCAGTTTCAGTTCTTTATTTCTCTCAGAAAATTACAAAAAATGCATAATACTATGAATAAAACAATTATGAATCAATCTTTCCCCTCCGGAGGGGAGAAGGGGTCGAAGCACAACTCAAATAGGGGTAAACTTTTAGTATGGCGATTATTATAATACTATACGAATTTTTAGCTCCACAGCTATATTTTTTACTTCCATGAAAATTTCCAGAGTACAAAATTATTTCTTGAATCAAAGAATGCTATCGCCAAGTTTTGAAAGAAAAAGAAAAAGACATCCGGTAACAAATTGTAAAAAAACGCCGCCCAAATCCACTGACAGTAAGTTTTTCAAAAGTGAATTCCTAATTCCAAAATTTGAAAACATTTTGGAAAAAATGTTCAAAAAATCTCAGTTTTATGGTTTTGCACGTCAAATTGAGCTGCTGTCTCGTAGCTCAGTTCTGCCACGAGGTACAGCAAAAATTCGATTTTGTTTCGTGAAAGTAGCTATTTTGTAAAAATACCGAAACCGTGCGAACGAAGGGATCCTTTGCAAAACAATTTCACAGGCATACCTTTGGGATAGACTAGAACCTTTTTCATGAGTTTGGTCAAAATCCGAGAGGTTCATAACAGAACGTGTCATTGTGTGATCGAATTGATATGGAATGACCCCCCTATAATGTTGGGATAAGACTCTTAAATTTATTGCTATCCCTTTCTCTCTTTTCAACATTGAGTACACAGTCCTCTAGCCTGTATATAATTTTATTTTAGGATATCATTCCCCCCCCCCCCCCCCAAAAAAAAAAAGACGGATATTTCACCAACTTTCAAATTTTGTATTATCTGTTTCTTAAGCCACTGATTTCAAATATGTCGTTAGAATTCAGATCCAGTTCTGATTTGGGCCCTAAAATCCAAATTTCAGACTTAAATTGGGTGACGCTGACTTTGAAAATCAAGAGTATATTCAAATACGAGTTGTACGGTTCGTTGATCTCGAATATTTCATAAATCATAAGACGTGTGATCCCATCCAGATTTTTAAATTTCAACCGTAAAATTAAGGTTTTGGGACCAGAGTCGAGTGCAAAAGATGGTGAAATATTTGAAACTAATGACCCCATAAAGCCATATTTCGAAGTTAGTTCAATTTTTCTGGTCGAGCTGATTTTACTTTTCTTAGATGTAAAATTCATATTTTGTGGTCTGAAATTGAGGTGAGTCAAGAATTTGATGATATTGTAGAACTATAAGATTCGTTGATTTTTTTCCAGCAAGTCAATTTTGCTTCCTTTGATGGGTGAAATTTCTATTCTGAGTGTTCCAAAAAGCGAAGCTGAATAGAAAATATGACGGGCTGTTCTCAGTTAGCGACCTGAAGAGCCTCTATTTGACACTTGATTCTAATTTCAGGGTCATATAAAGTTCGTCTGTTTCAAATCTGAAATTGAAGGCTCGAATCTGAGCCGTGATTGAACCTTCGAAATCAGTTATTCAAAAACCTCTACTTGGACAGTTGGGTCAACACCTTGTTTAAGATTTATGGTTAGTCCTAACTCTCCGTTTTCGGGGGAGGGGGCAGCTTTTCACTAAGGAGACTGAAGTTTTACCTCCTGCTGACCACATACGTGTATTTTCCCAAACTTGATGTTTTTTCCCCCTCAGTTTGAGTTGTTGAGGTTGTATTTTTGAAACGCTGTATCTCCTTACTTTTTCAAACTTGAATGATTGGAGGCTCCTCACGTATTTAAAACTCTCCCATGGCTGCTGTATAAATCGCACTAGAATCGCAGAATCTAATTTTGCCAACTTATGGTATCTTTTCCCGGGCTATATCACGCATACTATGAAGGGTAAAGAATTAAAACTCACGTTTGCCATTGTACTTCAAGGGCGTAAATAGGCAAAATACTGTACACGGGCGCACGAATATCCTTGCTGCGCCTGTGAACCTAGAGTATGTTATACATATCGCACATTCACAGGCGAAGCAGAGATATTCCTGCATCCGCGTACAGTATTTCGCCTATTTGCGCCTTTGAAGTAAAATGGCAAATGTGAATTTTGATTCTTTACCCTTCAATATGCTTATCACTAATTACGCGGGATTCTTGCTTGTTAATATCGAAACGTTTCCCATCTGGAAAATGTTGTCATTGGAGAATTCGAGAACTTCCCGCAGATTCTGAGAACTGTTGGGGTTGGTGGAAGTCCAGTGAGTGGGCGGTTTTAAATGTCCGGGAAAAGTCCCAAAGAATCATAAGAGATTTAAGAAAATCAGATTTGTGGGGGATGGGTCAATGCAGATGAAGTGAATGAGTATTTTCAAAATATTTTCGCAGGGCAATTTTCAAAACAAGTCGGCGCCACTGGGTTCAAATCTCAGGAGTATTTAAATCGCCCAAAAACATAAGTTGAACCTTTCGTCTCTTGACTCAGTATCCAAGCGGTGCTGAAATTTTCATTGCTTATAGTTTCAAACGAACTGCAGTTTCAGTTTTTACAATTTTTTCGTAGAATTTATGGTTCAAGAAATTTTTTAGATTACAGGCCGCTTATGGAACAAACCATATAATTTTTTTGTCATACTCAGATATTTAGTTTGTATAAATTTCAGGGAAATTATTGCGATGCACGTGGGCTAAAGACTAGCGGGCTTGAGGCTTGGCTTTTGTAATCTCCTTCCGTAGGATTGACTTCGGGGCTCAGTAAGAGTTGACTCCCCCTTCATTTTGTTACTCCTGAACTGTTTGCATGTGTAATCTTTAAAACCAGCGATTATCTTTCGTCAAATCCTACTTTTAGATGCGGAATTTCTTCATTTTTTGTAATTGTGGGTCATACATTTTTAATCAAAATCACCTTGCAGGTGTAGAAACAAAGACAACCCCACAGTTCCTGCATTTCATTTTGAAATACGAGTATGTGAACCGTGGACTCATTTTTTCTGAATGGGGCTTGTATGGGTGCAGAGAGACTTGGAATCCCCTGGGTATCTTGAAACTCGAGGCTTCTTTCTACTTCCGCGACTGAATTAAATTCTAAATTTATATTCGTTTGCCTCTCATACAACTAAATCTGCTGCGTTGTCTTCTTTCAACTTCTTCATTTACCTACTTACTAAAATGCAGGTTCTCTTTAGGCTACTTCATCAGCATCAATTAACTTCTTTGGCAATGAGACTGCAAGAAACTCACGCGCAAATAATGAAACATTTGTTGAGCTGTCGAGTTACTGCTTCGAAGATAATCAGACATATAATACCACAGCACGAATGATCGAAGATGAAAACGTGGTCAAAACCGTGTACGATAGTGGGACGGGTATCACAAAAACGATATCAGTTAATAACCCTGGCATGAACTTCAGATCACTGACAGACTCGAAGAAACGTACTATGAAGAGTTGTCTGATCAATCCGGATGGCACTTTTCAGTTGACGTTACGAGATGGTGGAAAAGGTACCACAACATATACACTTGTTACCAAAGACGGCAAGGTGCTGGATTCATTAACGATTGACGACCATAAAGAAATGATGTCTGCTCAGAATCCGGAATCCATCATTAAATTCAATTGACACCAATTTCTTCTCAAACTGTACTAACCCATATTACCCATACGTAGCAGCTTAGCAACTTCCAGTACTGTCAGCATCATTAAGCCCAGCGATCGTGCTAATTGCTATATAAATATTATTATTTTTATTCTAATCGCGCGATAGTTATGTATCCCACTGAGTAAATAATTATAGTTTGCAATGTTATCGATTTTGGTTGTTTTATGACGACTCTCGGTTCACAGTTTTATGATTAAGTCTGTTTGGTTTATTTTGAACCCATGTTATGCTGTTTCTGGCACCGGGTTGGTCGTAACAGGACCGGTACAAACAGTTCTTTTGGGAGAAAGGATGGAATGCGAATAATCTGACCAAAATCCCACTCTAATTGTCAGTCAACGAGCTTCATTGAGAAAGTCGAGCACCTCCTCAGTATAGCCGACTAGATACTAGGATTTGGTGAATTCTCAGTGCAATATTCTGAATTGGAGAGGGTTACAATGCTCTCCCTTATACCAGCCCTGGTCAGCTAGTCCGAAATGAATTTTCGTAGATACCTCTCCATTTTAGTATTCTGGATCCAGTCACGGTGGAAGGGGGTGAAAATGAAAATTTTTGAAATCTTTCACAGGAAAAGTTCGGTCAATGCATAACGCTGGCGAATAGATTTCTAAAGCGTAATTTTGTCTCGATTTCTTGATAAATAAAATCAAGTCAATTTCCATGTTTGCTTGTCTTGACTTCTGAAAGGACTGCGATGTGATCTATTTATTATTATTATTATTTAACATATTCTTTATTTACGCAACTGTATGTTAACAGAATACATTTACCAAAATTTAAAATGGTAGTTTAAACTGTAATAATTGGAAATAAAAGTGGTGAAAAATTGATTTGGTCAATTGGGGTTTACGATGTAAAATCGTCGGGTGTCATTTGAATTATCCAAAAGTGAGATTGCTTCTGTGTTGGGATGTGTGTGAAGGCGTTTCACATGTCCTTCTAACCCTCCGTATATGACTTCACTGAGGGTCTCAAGTTCCAAGTCTGAGCGTAGCTTTGGATTGGTTACGTATCACGGAGAATTGATGATTGTCCGCATAAATTTGTTTTGAAATTGTTCCGTGATATCGATGTTGGATTTGGCAGATGTACACCAACTTTCGCATCTATAACTTCAAATCGGACGAAATATGGCAATATGTATATAAACACGAAAATAGGGTGCACGGGGGCAGCTTGCCCCTAAACCTCCGTCGGAGTTGGGAGGATCCAACAAATCAGATGAAATTTTGAGGGTTTTTTTATTTCTATTTTATTTATTTATTTTTTTAACCAATACAGAAAATTTTGATACTTGGGAATTTTGAATTGAGTTAGTTGGGAATTTAACAATTTTTGCCCCCCCCCCGAAAAAATTCTTTGAAACGTCCCTATGTGTGTAAGAGCCTCTTATTCCTAAGACTTGAAGGCGAGCTGCGGTCAAACAGCTCGTAGTATTTTGAGAACTGTAGATTAAGAATTTTTCGCTCATTTCGGATTCTGATAGTTTTAAATGAAAGAAAGTTACAACAACTACGTAAAAATTGTTGAAATTGGTTCG
This sequence comes from Acanthococcus lagerstroemiae, assembly GCA_031841125.1. Classification (NCBI taxonomy): domain Eukaryota; kingdom Metazoa; phylum Arthropoda; class Insecta; order Hemiptera; family Eriococcidae; genus Acanthococcus; species Acanthococcus lagerstroemiae. The sequence continues at coordinate 11,743,697 of CM063114.1, read as the reverse complement.
ACAGGGTATCTACATCCATTTTAGCGATAATTGTCGAATACGAACCCGATTATTCGTCCTTCAGATAACAAATATCCACGGTAGCGATTGCTCATTCCATTTGGAGCGGACAAAATTTTTTGTATCTAAATAATATTGTTGTTTTTTCTTTAATTTATATTTACACTCTATTTTTTGTTCAAAAAAGACGCTAAACATTTCTTTGTGGCCAAATTGGAGACTGGTCCAGAATCGCCACCACTGAAGAAAATCATGGTCCAAGATCAGAAAAAAAGATTACTTCAATTTAAATTTGCTATCTTATAGTAGTTTCCGTTGTATGATCCTTCGATCAGTGGCGGTTCCAGGAAGCAATTTTGAAAGGAGTTGTTTAAAATCTGTAGAAATCTTATAGTTTTACCCCCTCCCTCCTATACTTGACCACTTGGATCATTGAAGGTAAGAGATGAGACATGTATATACTCGATGGTGTACATGATTCGTAAAGCTGGTCATTTTCTTATTGACATCGAAAATGAAAATACTTCCAAAGAGGGATGTACCGAAGAGTTTTTCCTGGGAAGGGGGCAAAAATGATGATAGTCCCAACTGACTCAACTCAAAATTCCCAAGTATCAAAGCAAAAAAAAAAAAAAACTTTTGACTTGTTGAATTTTTCCAACTTCTCAACTCAATTCCCCAGTATTAAAACAAGAACCAAAAAAAACCTTTTGACTCTTGGTTTTTTCCAACTCCGCCTGACCGCAATGGAAAATATTTCCAACTGCTGAGTGACAAATTCCTACTGAGGCGGGGGGAAGGGGAGTTGCTCCCCGCTATCGATACTTTCCCGCTTCCAAAGTGTGCTGCTAAATTTGTCGACCAGGCTGTTATTGCGTCATTAAATAAATAAATAATTGAATTGAGATTTTAGGAACTCAGCAGATTCATATTTCTCTCTTACCTACCCATTCAGTTACCATAGTGAGGGCATAAAAATGATCTCAGTACTTGAGGGAAGGGGGTTGATAACACCATGACTATTCTTACACATTTTGAATTGCTCCTCTTGGAACTTCAATGTAATAGTCAGCGAGACAAATCGTTTAAAGTTTAATGGTTTTTTTTTTTCTGTTTTTCTTTTTAAATCCACTCACAAAATTACTCTCGTGAAGACGAGAAAAATGATCCAAGAGTCCCGAGGAGCAGTATGAGAAATATAATTCTTACACATTTTGAATTACTCCTCTCAGAATTTCTCTCTGATTTTTCCACTGCGAAGAATACTTGGCAGATAGTGATCGCTCTTAGAAGTATTTTCTATCTTTACTCAGTTCGACTCGAAATAATTGGTGATACTTCCTTTCTGCGTGTCGGTTCAAGGAGGTAATGCAGGAGTCGAGGGATAAGGAGCACTTGCTTACACCCCATTTTGAAAGGTGCCGAGGCAGTGGTATCATTTTGACACCCCTCTCTTCTACCTCAAAAAAGGAAATTGTAAGAATGAGAGCTTACACAACTTGGTGTGTGGCAGGGCAAATACACCAAACGACTATTTTCCTTTAAACCAGCAAATGAGAGATATTGCTTATTTTCTTCTGAAAACACTTCTATTGCCATTTTATAATTAAAGCGGACGGAAGGCAAAAGGTACTAGTTACATGATTGTAACTTCAAGTCAGTTGGGCTTATTTAATGTGAGAGGAATATTTAAAAACTGGTTATGAGATGTGTGATTGCACTTCGTCAAACCAATTTCCCCTCTGCTGGAGCAATATGTCAGTATCCAATGTGTAGATATCTGAAAAATAATCCTCGAGAGGAAGATCAAATTTGTAAACTTTTGCATCATGTGTGATAGTGCTAATCAGTCTCAGAAATTTCTCACCCCCTTTCCCGAAGAAAAGGAATACGATTACAAAACCTGCATTTTGAATTTCAACGTACACTTAGCTTGGCTGTTTGTTGTGATTATCAACATTCATGTTTCATAACTGAATCACTGTTTCACCAAATTTAGGCTGGGGTCCTTATTAACAACAAACTGCACTCTCTGAATCTAATATGATTCACTTCTATTGGAATGATTCATAGTGACTTATTTTGAAAACATCTGATTTGTTAACGGAAAGGATGAGGATTCTTGTTCTTTCAACCTCATTACTTTATTTCTCGACATATTTAAGTGGTACTATAATGACGTACAGGATGTATGGCTTTATCCCCTCTCCAGATGCAGGAGGAAAAGTAAAATTTCAGAATTTGATAACTAAAATTCTTACTCTGAACTCTTTTCAATTTTTTTGCTTATCAAATCAAAATGTAGGCAAAATTTTACCCGAGGCTTCTGTTCGCTTGTCCAGTCAAAATTCAGGCGAAATAATTTTGACCCGCGTTTTCAGCTTTGAATGAACAATATTATCTGGGTGAATTACTCATGTCTGAGGGTGACATGCATGGAAATTGCGCCTGTGATAAGGAAAATGTATTTTAGTTGTAATCTGAGCTATCTTGACGTAGAACAGCTGTCCATTTACTCCCCCTTGTTCTGATGTTGATAACAATACTAGTATAAAAATACATTTATACTTCCTAGCTTCTCAAAATTTCTTCCGACTTGATCGTTCCATGACCCTTAAAGCTTACCTACCAATTAATTTCGAAAGCGCATAATTGTATTGTCTTAACGCGTTGTAGGATCATCCCGGACCAAGAAGGATCTTGAATCTTGAAACGTCGAAGTGTATTTTCTTAAGAGGTCAGACAAATTCTTCCCCTCGTCACTACCAGAGGGTCCATCAAAATGAAAGTTTCAATTATATGAGAGCGTAGTGAGCAAACTATTAAAATAGAGGTGTCTTGGGTCGCTGACTGCAGAAATGTGACTCTTTATCGAATGACAGGACTTGACTGATGAATCACATGAAGTATCAAAGCACTTCATTGGGCAGTTTTCCCATATAGATTATAAATACATTGAGAAAATCCTTGTTTTCTCCCTCCCCCTTCGAGTGACACTAGGTTGAAAGAGAGAGTTTTATTGGTAAAATCGATTCGGCTAATATAATAACACGCAAATTTTTTTACTAATTTCGAATATTGCATCAGTTCCTGGTCTGGCCCCAACTTGGGCTTCCTAACTCAAAATTCAAGATAAACAAAATGATTTCGCTGGTTTTACATGCATCGTCTTTCCGAACGTTGTTACGAAGCTTTTGCTAGTGAAATTACAAAATCGTTTGGGACAATTGAGGTTTCCAGTTCTGGGCTGCATCCTGGGTCGCAGAATGCAATTTTGAAGGAATTAAATTAAATCAAAGAATGTATTTTTGCTAACTAAGGGAGAAGTTTGAACTCTTTGAATCCCCCCCCCCCTGTAGTAAAAGTTTTGGTTCAGGAAGAATAAAGACCTGTTCTTCTCTTGACTTAAAGAACCTGATCATTTACCACGATTAAGTCAATTTTCTGGAAAAACGTGTTTTTTCTGAATTGGTGATATGTTCAGTTTTTCAGTGGATTTTTCGGCATTGCGTTTTCCAGTATCGACATTCTTGGGTTATGTTTTCTGTGGAACTTAATAGGTACGGTTTCTGATCATATTTTTACTCCTCGAAATGTTCGATTCCCAACCAGGCATTTGATGTCAAAGTTCTCACTGAAATTCATAAAATTATAAGACTTCTTGATGGAAATCAAGTGCAATTTCGGACCACCATTTACCGATAAAGTTCTCTTGGCTTGTTCTATTCTACTCTTTATTTCTGTTTTATTTCTTCTATCTTGCTTTGTAAGATTACCTAAGTATTTCAATTCCTTTACCTCCTTTATTTGTGACTGTCTCCACGAAAAAGCTCGTTAGCTTGCAAAACGGAATTTTCCAGGAGAACAAACAGAAAGATTGATAACAGATATACTTGAATTATTTTAGCCGTCTTCTTTGGCAGTATGACCAGAAAAGAAAAAATATAGTTTTCATTATTTTTACTTGAAAGAGGACACTTTTACCCACGACTGGCATTTTACATGTAGAATGATTTATTTCACATTTTACATAAAATGAATGTAAAATGAAAAATAAAGTGTACGTAAAATGTAAATTCGATGTAAAATGCGGAAAAAACACCATAATTATCGATTGATAGATGATAATGATATGATAAGAAATAAGAATAAAAGATTGAAGAGAAATTATGAAATAAATAATTGAGATGAAACTAATTAAATTTTGACAGTAAAATAAAAGAAATAAAGTACATATTTTTAGTAAAAATTTCTGATACCAGAAAGTCTGATGAGTTTTAACTTGATTTTTTGTAAATGGAATTTATAAATTTATTAATAGTCATTTTTTGTTAATTTCCGGCTGGTGACACTCAAGGTGGTGTACAAGCGCGCATAGACAAATTCAGGGTGAAGTTCAGGAGGTGGGCTGAAAGTTTGGATAAGGTATATCATCATTAGCCTACGCACTAAGTACGCACTGAAAGCTGACTCTTTCCCCGTTCTTTTTTGGCGGTAAATTTGAGCTATTACAACTTCCTACCATGAAAAAAAAAATCTTTCAGATATTGAAATTGTTTGCAGAAAATTCTGTTCATGAGAAGAATGGGTATATGTATTATTGCGAAAGGCACCTTCTGGTACTAAAAATTTGTGAAAATTCTGCCATTTGAATATTACAAAGGCGCGAAATTTAAGGTTTGTATCACAGAATCGTGACCTCCGAGTAATAAATAATAATAAACAAATTTTGTTCTGTGGAAAAAATTCGCCGGAAGCTTCATTCTGCACAGATCACAAACCAGCAATGGGAAACTTTTGCGTTGGACATCGGCGGGTGACATGACACTTAACGTTTTGTTTGGCGAAAAATGTTAAAATTTGCCTGAATTGCTCAACTTTTCTAAAATAGTTTTATACTTGTCTTTTGTAATTTACTTTCTATAAAACACTCTACTTTCTTATGAGCTACCTATAGTGAATTTGAGGAGTATAAATTATAAAATTGAATGATAAAGGAGACGACCATTTTTGACTGTAGTTCCAATTGTGTGCAAGTATTAAAAATCTTAATATTGAAAAATGGAACTTTTTTTTAAAAGATATTTTCGTTCATTTTACGTTCATTTTACATTCATTTTACATTTTACGACTATTTTATATGTAAAATGAGCATGAAAAATGTATTTTACCTGCCAGCCCTGCTTTTACCTCTAGAATATACCGCTGCCTTGAAACGTGATTTTTTTATGGTAAAGAGCTTTTTTGTGGAGACAATCACATTTTTCCATCTTCTATTCCCATATTTATTGGATTTTGTTCCTATCTATTGACTGTCACCACCAGGGCCCAGATTTTCAGGCAAATATCTGTTTTTTTTTTTTGTTTTTGCTTGCCTAGCCTATTTGCTCTATTTTAGTTTTCTGGATGAATCAGGAAATTCTGAAACCAATAAACTAACATTCATACGGCCTTTTTTGGACTATTTTCCCTTAAAAATGACATTTTTGATTATAATTGATGTTTTTAGAGACTGTTTGGGACTCTTTCGGGTATAAATCTAACTTTCAAAACTATTTTATCAATTTTAAACTTTTCAAAAAAAATTTCTATTTTCAGTTTTTTGAGAAAAAATTTTAAAAATCCATTTCACTTGAAAAAAAAAATTAAAAATTCGTAATAATTTTATTTGTTGCAATAAAGTATTTTGATTCAAAATTGTTACATTGTACATAGGTTGGGAAGAATAGAAATACATATAAAAATTAGCAAAACCTTTATTTTGATACCCATGAAGCCATAGTTTTATTGGGACTTTTTCGGACTATTTTACTTTTATAGACGGATCATTTTGGTCATGTTTAATACAGGGTTTTTTTTGTTGTTTTTTTTAAATTTGTAGCGTCTAAAAATCCGGGCTCTGGTCATCACTTTCGTTTTATTACTATTCATCTTCAGTTTATATTTTATTTTCAATTTTTCATCCAACTTTTTCAACCTTTTATCTTGTTCTTCTTTACCTTTCTCCACTTTTGCAATGTCGTCGGCAAACCTTATCATTCTAACCGTCTCCCCTTGTATTTTCACCCCTGATTTCCTTTCATTCATTGCTTCAGTTACTTTCTTTATAAATAGGCTAAACAGTGCTGGTGACAAACAGCCACCTTGTTTCCTTTGAATTTCCGTTTCCCCCGTTTCATCCTTTATTATCTAAATACTTTTGTTCCTTAAGTAAGTTCCATATTACTCTTCTTTTTTTATACTTTACTTTTATCTCTTGCAATATTTGAAACACTTTGGACCATTCAACATTATCAAAAGCTTTTTCTAAATCTATATACAGGTGCAGGATGTCTACAGGTGCTGAAAAATCCTGATTTTGAAAATAGGTCCTAAAAGTACTGAAAAAAGTTGAAAAGTCCTTCATTTTTGGTAATACATATTTTTAAAACCACATCCCTCAAAAATCAACGTTCGTTAGTTAAGATTAGAATTTTCAATAATAATAATTATCTAGATTCACCAGAAGGAGGGAAGTGGGGAGCAAAAAAGAGGGAGGAGCAAAGGGGATAAAACAATCGGAAACAAAAGGAAAAAGATTTGCACACTCGGGGAAACGATGGAAAATACGCCGGCTACAGTCCTGGAAAGGCGTCTTGAAAAAGTACTTCATTTTTACTTTTCAATTTCTTTAGACACCCTGAGATGCTACATATGTATCCAAGCCTTTTTTCAGTCTCTTTTCTAATAAAAGCCCCAAACGTGAAATTGCTTTCCTTATTCTTCAATTACTGTCTTGCCATTACATTACCAATGAAATGAAGGGTTCATCCTGTGTTTGAAATTTAAAGTTTAATTGACAAATTACGTGGTCTGGTGCTTAGGCCCACCCTTCAAGCTGCTCATTTCTCCACTGGCCTTTTATTTTCAAACCCCACGAAGTGCATAGAAAACTCCATACATACCATTGTGCAACGTCAGCGAATCTTGGCAAAACGGGTCCAAATTTGTGAACACGTGCTCGTACCCCGAGTGATCGGGGTACCAATTTTCGCGCTTTACCATCATCGTATCGCAATGATCGGTGGCCATGTTCACTAATTACCGAAAACCGCTCGCATATCGCGATTTATCGAATCGGGAAAACGGTCGACACGGAAGAAAGATTAACACGTTATCTCTAATTATCGCGATTGACTCGTGCCCGCTAAATAGCGAAGGGATCACTGAATATTATGAAAAAGGTTTGCACGGTTGCAGCCGCTCTGTTACAGAAACGCCCCCAATCGACCCCAGTCCATGATACCGAAGCGCCTCCCCAGCTCTTCATCTCGGCTGTCGAAAAACTGAAACGCTTGCGGCATCATTTACGATAAATATCTCCGAAGGCTTCACTAATCGTCCGGTGTTGGAGTTTCCGATTTTATAAACAGATGCGACTCGTAAATAAGCGCCAATGTATAAACAATGGCCGGCTATACGTAAACGAAATTATTTCGAACATCCATATTTTAGTCGCATGATCGCTTCATTGGTCAAATGAATCCAAAATATGAACCTCGTTGAATGCGTTAAGCAGTTAGTCTCCAGTTGGCAAAATTTACAGAGACAGTTGTGTAAATAAGGAACTCTATCGGGAGGAAGGGGTAGATAGGCAAACATTTGATATGTAAACTAGCCGCGGATGTACTAAATTTCGCTCAAATTTTGACTTTAACCAAAAGAATAATCCCCAGATGTAAAATGTTGGTTGATCATCTCTAAAACGTTTACGTTCCACTTTGGCTCCCTATACATGAGTAATTCTCTAAAAATTGAGAATATTTTGTTGCCAGCAAATTTTGAACCCTAACCGTCGACTTTGTTTGAGGGAGGGGCATGGTGTCTACCGGGCCAATAAGTCCAATAAAAGTTCAATGTTTGAAAAGTTTAATAATTTTAATATAGGGTCAATAAAAATTGAAAAATGAGGAATAATAATAATTTATTGTTGTCGAAAACTCAATTTCGATCATTATGTGTCTTGCAAACTCAATTTTTGCGCTTATAAAAAGCCCGAAAAGTGTCCAATGAAAGTACAATATTTTTAATTGTCAAATTTGCGAGACCCCCTGAGGGGGTATTTTGGGTTACGCAATACAGGGTGTCCACCGGTCATGCAAGTCGTACAAGAGTCCTACAATTGAGACAGTGGTCATACAAATCATACAAAAGTCATGCAATTGTCTCTAATTACTTACAAATTTGGTAATTCTTCTTAAACATGTGAAATATGTTCGTACAGTAATAATTCTAGTAATTATGAAAAAACGTAGACTGAAGTCACAGCAAGAGTCTCTTGATCATTAAATGAGTTTTTTTGCATTTATTTCTTATCGAAATATGGACAATTTGAAACCTAATTGGAAACTCGTGTTTCTTGCAACATTCTTTGTAATAATTCGTTTGTTATTATTTAATTAACGAAGTTTCATCAAAGATTTTGTTTGCAATTAGCATGTTTCTTTTCTTGTGGAAATTCTGTAGGCGTGAAAATGGTCCGGAAAAAGATCATACTAAAGTCACACAAAAGTCTTACAAAGGTCATATTATTGGAAAATTTATATTTGGTAGATACCCTGACAATAACATCCGTAACAAATTCCACCAATTCAATTCATCAGACGGGGCAGTTACTATCTTTAGAACGGAAAAAACATGTGTCTATCGTCGAGGATGTTACCATCTTGTCTCAATACAGGTCCATTTCGTCCGCCCCCCAATTTGGACTTAAGGGTTGAAACTGTGTTAACGACTAGTACTCGAATTGTGCCGAAATGAGCTGACATTATTTCGAATTTGCTGCCCTCTAAATGGGAGAATCACCAGTCGAGCTGGGGAAATGCCTGCCCTCCAAGTTGCGATTTGAGAGCTAAAACTGTGTTAACGAATTGGGGGCAGCATGTACCCAGCCCCCATGGTGGTTCTTTCCTTCCGGGGACAACACAATTCGAAGTACAGCAAATTTCGCAACAATTGGAGACAATTCATTTACACAGTTTCAGCCGTAAAATCGGAATTATGGGTTTCATTTCCGCAGCTCCCATGGTGGTTCTCCCATTTAGGGGGTAGCACAATTCGAAATAATGTCAGCACATTTCGGCGCAATTCGAGCACAATTCGTTAACACAGTTTCAGCCCTTAAATCCAAATTGGAGGGGCTGACGAAATGGACCTTTTCTCAATACTTACCTGTTATATTTTTTTAAATTTTTGTTTCAAGTTATTTCCCCCCCCCCCCCAATGGTATTATTCAGAAAGATTGAAATTGTATGTTAAGAAGTTCAATTTACTGTCAGTGATTTCACATTTCCAGAAGGAGGGGCTTAAAGTTCTGCTATCAAGGTTTTCAGTCCATTGTCGTAGTCGATACTCGTACATCTTAACTCAAATGTCCTAAGCTGTGTTTATTTTTCACAAATTTTTTGTACAATGTTTAATCCCTCCGAAAACAAAATCCTACATTCGACACCAGGGGAAAGTAAAAATCTGCCAATTACAAAGCTTCTCAAACAGTTAAAAAAAATTTCCTTGGAAAAGGAAATTCTTGAAGCTGTTTTGCCGGTAGATTTCAGTGCTGTCACCGAGGACAAAATGTCTATCGTCGTGGACAAAAGTCGTCCCCTCTCTAGATTTTGATGCTTCTGCTCTCTAAACTTGTTGAATATTCTCTACTACGTATAAACTAATTATTATTATTGGGGGGAGGGGGAATGCAACCTTAATATTCTCAGTTTCTAGAGAACGACCCCTACAACCCTTGTCATTAACGCCCCTGGACAGAGCACAGTCTTCTTTACATGCTTTCTTTGGTTTTCTTTGTGCTTCGTGATTTTGAACATCATACATATTCAGTTGGAAAAATCTGGAACTTAATTTCGTCAGGTCAGTATGATTTGGAGGCAAATCCAATTTTTCTCGAAAATGAGATTTTGGTATCATTAGAAGGGTTATTTCATACTGCATTGAATTAAGTTTAATGCTGCTTTTATTTTCAGTTTTTAATTTGTTGATCAGTTCCAATTTTGTCAGTAGTGTTTGGTGGGACGTATGGCGATGCACGCATGGCAAGGTGGCCTCTGAGACACTGCACGCCCGGCCCCGGAAACTATCCTTTCGAGTATCGCATCAGTGGCCGGAGGGACCCTTTGAGGCCGGCCCGAGCCCCCATTTCGTCGTTCCACTGTCGGTGCGCGCTGTCCTGCCATAGCCACCCTGGGGCCTCTGCTGACCGAGGTTAACGCTCAGCCAGCACTAACCTGGAATTTGGATGCCCACAGCCGGATGCGCTTCCTTTTCATGCACCCTTCACCTCCTCGTCTTGGTACGTGTGGCGACGCAAGAAGGTGCTGACAGCAGGTGAACCCTGCCGGGGAGTCTGCAGCAACGCTTCTAGGATGGTACAGAGTTGTTGTGTTCGATGGTGTGGGCCGAGCTTTGTCCATCGACCCTCTGCCTCGACCACTCTGTCTGCATCTTCTTCTTCATAATGGTCGAGACAAAGGCCGACACCCGGTGCCATCCGCTTCTGTTCTTCAACATTTCCGGAACCAAGATGTCCGGCGCGAGACACCTGATCACGCCGTCGCTATCACTCGTGGTTTCCGTCGCCGGGATCGATCGCTGTTCTGCTTCCAGGCCTCAAACTCGAACAGGGTGTGCCAGGGGAATTTTGTCAGTAACACCCTTGATGTGAAACTTTCTTTTCCCTCTGTAGCAGAACTTGCTCTTTTGAATTTGCCTTCAAGTTGCAATAGGCCGGATGATTTACAAAAATTGAAGACATTTCCTTTATTGCTTTTTCGATCTCATGAGTCTCCTTCTTAAGAGTCACATCCTGTAATTGGAAAAAGCAGACCCCCTCCTCCAACATAAAGTTGCATTGTACGCCCTTTCTTGTAAAGACTTACACTACCAGGGCTCGTGGATATTCATTCTTCATTACGTCAAAAGAACGGTCCAGACCAGACCCGTAGCACTGGAGTCGCAACGGGGACATCGCACTTCCGAGACGGTCATTTTCCGCCTGGAAATTTTTATTCTTCCTTTACGAATAACATTTTCTGTAAGCGTCATTTGACTCGTTCTGTTATATTTTATGGCTTACGAACTTTCAAAATCTTCATTATACAGGGTCTCCACAAAATACGCCCCCTAGTATTTCTTTAGTACGCAAAGTTGAATTGTTAGCAAAAAAATATGTAACTAATAGGTATTATTTCAAGGTTAAACATAATTTTTATGACTGAAGAAATCTCTTTTCCCCGAAAGGAGTGCTCAGGAGGGCCACTAACTTTGAAATGTTGAGTAGTATGGTGCAAACCAATCTAAATAGGAATTTTCTCGTTCGCTTTCGCTGATTCTGAGTATCACATCAGATTTTCGATCACACCCCGATTTTGGCCCCAAATTGCGAAAATTGAGCAAAATTAAAACGTGGTTTTAAGTAGAGCAAAGTATCGAAATAAAGGCCTTCTGGGTCGTTAATTCTGAATATCTCATCAGACTTTCGATCCAATCCAGATTCGGGGCCTAAATTGGACCTTTTCTCCCTTGAGGGGTCAAGTTGATTTTGCTGAAAAAATCGCATAATAGGCTTTCTTTTAGGGTCTGATTTTAAAAATGCAGGCAGATTTTTGATCCAACCCTGATTTGAGTCTAAAACTAGACTCCTCCCCCCTCCTGAGGGGACGGTGTTGACTTTCCCGAAAAAATTGAACACAGTTTCGGAATACAGATTTTTCGGGTTGTTGATTTCGAAAATGTAACCAGATTCTTAATCACGCGAGGGTGTTGAATTCTTCACTTAAGGTAGTTTGTATATCCGATCTTGGAATGCCATAAAGGAGCAAAGCTCAAATGTTAGTAATTTTTCGGAGATGGTATTTCAAAATTTGGATTTCAAGGTCGTTGAATTCAGTTCTCTGGGGTGTCATTAAAATGTGTGGGAGAATAAATATTTGTAATTTTCCAAAATTGTATTCGATTTCTAAGTTTTCAAGGGCGTTGGATTCAATTTTTGAGGTAATTTGTATACCCTACTTTTTGGGCCATCATTAAACGAACAAGGGTCACGTGCTGGTCGTGTCTGTAAGATAGTATTCGCTGTGTAAATCTTGAGGAGGAAGAGTTCTGTTGTGGGGGTCATTTTTAATCCAAAACCCTGCGGCATAATTAAAACGGACACAGGTTAAATGTCAGCCAGTTTTCCAAGATGGTATACGACGGTAGATTTTGAGGTTTCTGAACCCAATTCTAGGGATAATTTCTATATCTGATCCCCTGGCATACAACTGAAGGAAGTCGTGATGAAATGTTAGTTTTTTCCAACATTAAGAACTTAGAAATTAAGTTAGGTACTATTCTAATAATTAAGAGTTATTTTGCTTGGACCTCTCCTCAAAAGGTGCTGAAGTAGTTCGACGACTTGTACGATTCATGAATAGAACGTTTTTCCGAAATTAAGCGCATCATGTATGGTTCAGAAACTCAAGTCAAAAACGGGACCTCCTATATATAAATCGTTTATGAGATTAAATATTTGAAAGCAGGAACATGGCCGGCCAACTACAGCCGCCCCATATTCACTGTTTTTAATTTGACTAGTGAGTACTGCTTTGTTGGAAGGAAAGGGGGGAAAATCATTTTCATGTTTCCAAATGCATTGTACGGTAATTAGTATTTTATAAGCGATAAGGATGCAGAAACTCAAATAGGGCTCAGAACTAGGGGGGCTTAAGCCCCCGTATTATGAAGCAACATCACCCCTCCGCATCATTTTCTTTGGTAATTTCTCAGTGTTTCGGGGGGGGGGGGAGCTAAATCCCCCAAACCCCCTACTATTTGCGCCTATGTAAGGATGACTGATAGAATAAGGAAGGGGAAATCAAAAACACAAATAACAAAAAAAAAGGGGGAAGAGAAGTATTTAGAAATATTACATGCTAACTGTAAGGGAATGGTAGATGAAGACAGATTGTACGTTTTAGAGAAACAACTAAAAGGTAAGAAGTGAGGTATAATAGGCTTATCTAAAATTAGAAAAGGGGCAAAAATTGAATAAAAGAAGAAAAAAATGAAAATTACTTTTATTTCCTCGGGGAAATAAAGGGGTACATCGGAACAGGATTTTATGTAAACAAAAACATAACAAAGTGGTAGAAATTAAGGCGATAAACGAAAAAGTAAGCTTACTAAAATTAAAAACTGATGAAGGCACTAATCCACTAATAATCCCATTGGTGGGGTCACTTTGATATTGAAATAAAAACATGCAAAATGATAGAAAAAAAATAGGCATATTACATGGTGGGGGGGGGGTAACGGGAGAAAAAGCTATTCAAACAGAATTTCAGGTACACTAACTTTATATAATATCCTCGCGAACCATTTCCTTCGACTTGAGAACCTTCATCTTTCAGAACTCCAACTTTTTAAAAATTGCGTTATTTGAAAAACAGTATCATAATTATTTCTTGATTTTTTAAACTTCGATGTACTTTGCCAACATTTTCGATATTTGGTATCAATCCTATGCAGTATGTGTGTTATCGTACCTCTGTGAGCTCGTGATCCAAAATAATGAGAGTCACCCGAAGAATCAAAGTTACCTCATTTGACGGTACAATTTGTAAATGTTGAAAAAGCTTTTGATTCCATCTATCGCCCCAGAATGTGTAAAGCAATGGTAAATCAAGGAATTAATATTAAAACAGTAAATACTTTTAAAATATATGTGTAACCTGGAATCATGAAGTGTGCCTCTTGTGCGAAAACAGGTTTTCAAGATAAACGAGTGTAAATATGGGATGGTGGTAGAGGTGCGCCCAGATGTACATAGCGTGTACATCTGTGAAGGTGCGTTTACACGTTGCTATGACAACCGCGTTTCGAATTTTTGTTCTCTGTCATTCCAGTAGGCCCACTTCACACAACGCCATGTAAACGGATGTTTTCCTGTAGGCCCGTTTCACACAATGCCATGTAACCGGTTGTTTTTAAACTTTTGATGTAATTTTCAGATGCAATTTGTGGAAAAACTAATGAAGATAGGAAGCTTCTTAAGAATGTGAAAAATGATTTTTTGACACCACAGGCAGATTTCATGATTCCAGGTCACATATATTGGTAAGGAGTCGCATAGGTCAAAACAGATAAGGAGGAGAGATGTTTCATAATAGAGAGTGGCGTGAGACAAGGTGACACCCCCCCCCCCATTACCAAACTTATTCAACTGTGTACTGGAGGAGATCTTCAGAAAGCTATCACGGAAAGAAAAGGTATTAAAATTGATGGAAACGTCGGAATAGGATTTGCTGAAAACGTAATATTAATCAGTAAAGGGGGACAAGTTAACGCGCCTACGCTTTGAAGAATTTTGGGTGCTTCATTTGACTCTGAATATCAAAAAAATATTGTTAAATATATTTGAACATTTTCTTTCTTTCAACAACTTTATTTTTTGAAGCTTTTAGAATTATTTTATAATGCTTCTGAAAAAACAAGAAGTATCATTTACTCATCTTGCCCCCATGGCTGAGGTAGGATGATTATTTCCTTGGGGCAAGGTGACTACCATTGAAAAGAGACTAGGTATATATAAAAATGCTGAATTAGAAAATATGCGAATAAAATTTGGAGTACATGCGTATCTGTCTTCTTCAGTAATTATCCGCAGAAATCGCATTTGAATAACTATTAAAAATCGTGTTCAATATGTAAACACTTGAATCCAAAGCGGATTCATCTTGCCCCACATATGAGTTACTACACATAATAACAAATTGTAAGTAATCTCATCAGTAATTAAAGAGGTGGATATATTAAAAGGGTCCCTTACCTTACCATATTTACGTATTTTGTATAATTGAAGGATAAAGAATCAAAACTCACATTTGCCACTTCACTTCAAGTGCGCAAATAGGCAAAATGCCGTACACGGGTGCAGGAATATTGTTGCTGCGCCTGTGAACGTGGAGTATGTTATACATATCGCACATTCACAGGCGCAGTATAGATATTCCTACCGCCGTGTACGGTATTTTGCCTATTTGCGCTCTTGCAGTAAAATGGCAAATGTGAGTTTCAATTCTTTACCCTTCAATTATTCTACTTTAAATGGCTGAAACATCAGTAAACGTTACATTTGCATGTCAAAAATCAGATTGAAAATCCACATTTTCTTTTCACAGAAAGCATACATATAGATGGAATTTGAATTTAATTTGAGTGTCGAAATTTACTATTAATTTGTTTTTACTGGGGTTATTATGTAGTCCATCAGTTTTATATTCTTGGTTTGGTGAGCTCTATGTCCATCTCTTTCCTTACCTCTGTTTAAAAAAACTGTTAACAATTATTAAGTTGTGTTCTTGGCAAAATCGCAGAAACCTCCAGCCTCTTTTATTCCTGTTCTCAAACCCAAATTTACCAATTTCCTTTCGTATTTTTGACTTACTTGGCTGTTCCAGTCCCCCATAAGTATGAGGTTGTTTTCTTTGTATTTTGCTGATTCACTATTATTTCGTCCTATAGTTCGTAAAATGTGTCTATTTGTTCCTCCTCGGCTATGGAGGAGGGGGGGGGGGTATAAACCCGAATGCATGTTCCATGCTTTCTATTCGTCCGTTCTCGGTCTCGCTCGGCATTCTTCAGGTTGGCCGGTCAAAACGTGATGGAACGAATGACCGCATAAAGAGAAATACGTAACTGCATCACAATAGTAACGCTTTCCTGCGGAACTTTTTTTTTTGCGGAATTTTTCTCTTTCGTGTGATATCTACATCAAAAAGAAGAAAGAAAAAAGCAGAAATAAGATAGAGGAACGAAATAGAGGGAAAGTTGGAAATAGGATGGGGCAGAGTAGCACAAACACGTACGGTTTGGAAAAGAACTGAGGAGGCTTATGCCCAAGTGTGGGTAGGGGTGTGATTTCCGATTTAGTGGTACTAAATCTATAACTTAAACCGAAGCCAATAAATAAATAAAAAGAATGACTGTAAGTGACGAATTACAGACATTGTCAGTTTGAAGACACCGTGGTGTATAATTTGAAAGTTCGATTATTGGGAAAACGTTTGATTCTACGTAAATATCGTATACTCAACCTGTCTTGTGACAAACTGAATCCTCTTTAGTTTTCCGTATGGCCCATAGAATGCGAGATACTGTGTAAAACTAATTTACTTCCTCTGCCTCTGTGGTGCCGTTAGCTCGCCTCAAATTCTTGAGAAATTTTCGAGATATTATCAGGAAATAGTAAGGAACAGTCCTGCCAAGTTTCATATCTGACAGAAGATTTTTTCTCGTTTTTTATAGCTCATTATTTTATTACATCATAACTCGCTATTTATCCCCCCCCCCCGAAAAATATGACTCTGTATCATTTTCTCGGCGAACGTCTCTGTTAGGCCCGTTAAAGTGTTGCGAATTGCCACGCCTATGCAGCGGCCAATGAGTGGAGCGTGCCACGAGTAAACGTACCCCGACGTACCTTATTCGGAGTGAGCCCCTCTCCGTCGAATTAGGTTATAATTGTTATAAAATGATCGAGGGAGGACGAATAATACAATAGGATGTTTAAAAATATTTCACTTCGCCTCCCATAAATACGAGTGGAAAATTCGAGGCAGTCGGAACAGGAAGGCCGGAGAAAATAATAGTTTACGTAATGTAGACACGCGCCGATTGTTTACGTAGTTTATTTTTATGGCCTTATCTTGTTTTATTACGATTCACAAGCTGAGGCTGTGCGCAGGGGTGGGCAAAATTGGAGCATTTTCGGAGAGCAGATGCATTTCAACGTACGTAGTCAGTATCGCGAATATCAAAGTCTCATCGATTGATAACTATAGATGCACCGGGGACAAAATTACACTGATCATTCTTTGGGTGGGAATTTTATCTTCAGTACTTACAAGGTTTTCCTCCTATCAAAACTCATATGAAACCAGATGCTCGTCCGAAGCCAAAACGAAATGAGATATTCAACAACCTCAAAGTTGAGCTAAAAGTATATTTGGAAATAATTTGATTAACATTTTGTCGAAGGACATTCGGTAGGGGAGCCTTTCGAAACATCTTCAAAAGCTGGCGGATTCAGTAAAATTGACCCTTAAAAACAGTGGCACCGGGAGGTTTTTGTAAGGGGTACAGAAATTATAAAAGTTCAAGTTGATAAACCAAATTTAAAAAAGGCATAAAATGGCTTCTGTTTTTCAAAATCGGAGGTAACAAACGAAAAATCATGTGAATATTAAAAAGGAATCTCATACGTCTCGTCTCTGAAATCTCTCAAGGTGCTTTTTTATGACTTACTGAATAATGTTTCAATTTTCCCAATTTTTTTGGATGGGGGTACGAATGATACTGCCCCCTCCATTCCAATGCTACTACACTCAGTTAGCAAGATTAGATCGGTAGTTAGCAGAATTTATGAGAGTCTCTGAATTCATTTCGAGTAACGATTTGGCTTCATTGTCAAAATTGCGGCACCTGTGGGGGAAGGGGGTTAGAATTCATAAAAATACAGTATGGATGTTGTTTCATAAATTCCAAGGCTAGCTTAATTCATTTGTGATAACGATTTGACCTCCTCGAAATTGGGCGAGGGCTTGAAAATGTACATAATGCAATATGGATTTCATTTTGTAAGTTTCAAATGTTAATCTTTTTGCTTGGCAATTTTGAAAGTACATTTCTGTCAAACTACGAAAGCTTTCTCCCCCCCTCCCCATACGAAAAAAGTCTGGCATCTCTCCGCCTTTTAACCCATATCTGACTTCGTACGAATCCTAGGAGGAAAATCATGAGTACAAAACTGAAGAGATTAAATTTTCTGCAGAAAAGTTTTTCTGCCAATTTTCCTTAATACTGACAGGTTTGCCAATAATTGTAGCTAATTACAGTTTAACTCGAAGATTTCAAACGTTACTCGGGGAAAATATTTAATTCTTTTTTTCATTTTCCTTTATCAAACACTCTGTCGAACAGACCATGACTAGGTTTTGAGCACCCGCGAGAATCTAATGCATTTGAAAATTTTTAATTTCAAAAGTTGAGAAACATCGCTCGTGCATATGTTTATTGAAATTTTTAATACCGCGTCTTTATTAACGCATCGACATTGCACCTCAAAATGGTCGAAGCGAGTTAAATTTTATTTATTTTTCCCAGAACTGTTAACGGATTCGAACCATGAGCGGCCATATTTAAAGGCTGTTTATAAATACAGCAATATAGGTACTAAACCGACAAGATCTTCGGCACCACGACTATGTAGGTTAATTCCACGTACACGGTGTCCCCTTAGTTTTTGAACGGGTACATCCGCCTTCCCACCAGCTCTGAAAATGGAACATTAGAGGGCACTCTAGAAGGAAAGATTGTCATTTTGCCGGCTGAATAGAAAATTTAAATTTATCAAACTGCTGGTCTTCCGAGCAGTTGGTGAACAGCGGTACATTTTGCTTTCTGAGGAAAACTCTGCAGAAGCTGAACCAGAGGGGGCAGGGAATTCGCCCCTCCTGAGAATAATCACGCCCCGAGTCGGTCCTTTGCCTAAAAAAATTCCCTCATTCGCCCCTATCCCATGCGCAGACTTACCCATGGGGGGCCTGGTTGGCCGAGTGGATAACGCGTTGGTCTCAGAATACGGAGGTACCGGGTTCGAGCCCACGTGGCACCTCGCTACATTTCGTCCTAGGCCGAGTTTTCGGCCAGAAGTGAAGAGGGTTAAGCCAGCCCTAACAGCCTCCTCGACGTCTCCGAAGTAACGCTCGAAAAGGCAGATTCCAGGGCTCAGGCGGAGAGCAAAAATTAGAAAAAAGAGAGACTCACCACTCATGCACAGAAGTGCGTAAATGTGTCCGCTAGAAATTTCGGCTTGCTTTGCCCCTCTGTCTCTCTCCCATGTGTTAATGTCTAGTTCAGAGTGACCAGTTTCTCGAAAACCGAGAAAAATCAGGGAATATTTTGAAGAAAATTTTATGATTTGAAACTGTTGTACAATTTTCTCCGTCAGACTCAATTGAACATTTTTTTTAAATAATTTGTTTGTTATAAAAAAGTTAGAAGATGGGCCGGAAAAAACTGAAAAAAAAGCTGGAAAAGTCTGGGATTTTTTTTTTGGGGGGGGGGGGGGGCAGGCCACCCTGTAGTTGCACCGTTGAAACTTCCCGTCCCTTAACCCTATATGCCTTTACTTTTATGTCAAATCGAGTAATTTGTTCGACAGTATTATTTGAAAACTTTTCGCCCAATGCTACTGGCTCTGATACGTTTTTAAGGGCTAAGTAATGGTTAAACTGATTTCCTTGCAACCACAGACTAGATTAAGTTAGCTTAGTCTGTCGCTTCAAGAAAATGGGCTTGACCACTTATTACACTGAGCCCTCTGTTTATTTTTTTTTAATAGACGTTCATGTGAACTGAAGAGGAAGATTGATTCAGCGGTAATGAAAATGTGTGAAGATTGAGGGGGGTAGTGGTAGTAAGTGACAACTGTGGTAAATTCAAGGATTGGCAAAGTTCTAGAGCGAAGAGCACAGGGGCGTAGCTACGGGGGTTTTTGGGGGTCTGAACCCCCCTTGGCATCGGCCGACAATGTGAAAAAATTTAAATGTATTCTGGTAGGAGTAAGTATCACACCTGTAATGTTGTAAAAGTGAAACGAACCCCCCCCCCCTTCATACCAAGTCTGGCTACGCCACTGGAAGAGGGTGGCCGCAGGAGTTGAGAAGGTAGGGGAAACATTATAAGTTTCAACTAAAATTTTAGTTAATAAGCAAAGTTGTAGTTGTTGTTTTTTGTTTTTGTTTTTTTTTTTTGGGGGGGGGGGGTTAAACTTTATCTTAGTTTTTTTACTGGGTCCCAGAATTCGATAAAAAAGTAAAAATTCTTCCATTGAATTTTTTCGACTAAGTGCCGAAATTTTCCGACTTTCGGTTCATGCTCGATCTCCTCACATCGGCTCACCTCTAGAGACTCTTTGAAATTCAAAATCCAGTAACCAGATTCAGTATTTGGGAATTAGATTTACGAACAGCTGCTTAATAAATAACAGAATTCAAAATTGTTGATGCCAAGCTTCTCACCTCACTGAAGCCTATTCCCTTGATTATGTCCTAGCCATGGAGGGGGGGGGGCGTCAGGGCGGTTCTCTCAATCCCAATCATATCTTAGAGTTGTTTTATTTTTCTTCTAAACAGTTGAAAAGTGTTTGATTCGCTTTGCGGCGACCTTCTTCGATGTACCTTTTCGAATAAATCGTCTTGCGTGGCTACTTTCTCCGTAGCACGATGCAAGTGTCTAACAAACGTCTTTTGTCTCCTGCATTCCTGCACTTCCGGTACCATGATTCGCTCTTCTTTTTCTCCCTCGATCGGCCAGGCAGGACATCCGTTTAATTTAGTCACAGTTTATATTTAGATATACTATCGGCCAGGTAATACACGCGGTTTTTCTACTCTCGCGTTTCTCTAAGTTTGAATTCTCTTGCTGCGGTCTGGAGTAAACACTTTTCTCGTATAATTTCTTGAAACCCCGCAGCTTCAGTGATTGAAGAATTTTGATTCTCGCCCCCTCAGTAAATTTACTTTTCTATGACCCTGCTTCTTGCTACGAAAAATGCCTCATTAACATTGAAGCTCTAGCTTTGTTAAAAGGCAAACTTCAGAGTAAAACAGACCTACCTTACTTCTGAGTATATTTTCCTAATTAGTGAAGTTTCCTTATTCGGATCTCGATTAGTGCGCCCCTGCATATTTTGGTAACAGTGAAAAACTTCTGTAAAATTATTCATTAATTGGATTTCTTCGAAAGACTGTAACTAGTTATGACTTGTTCCGACTTGTTTCGACTTATAACTCATTTGAATCATCTCTGTAAATCCTATGTGATGGAAAGTCAGGACGGATCCCTTCGACTTTCGAATGTATGAAGGCTCTGGTCAGGCTGAAATAAAAGTGGATGTACCTAGAAAGTGGTAACTTACCAAATTTTCAACGATGCAGAAGGTCAAACTTCACTTTTCTGAAATTTAGCAATAGTGCTGTGATATGAGCATTTCTTGGAGGGATGATGAGTTTTCAACAACATCTAGATGCATTTCCTCGCCCCCCCCCCCTCAGCTACCCCGATAGATTCGAAACATATGCCATTCATTTGTGCTGGTTTGTGCTGAAAACCCGTCGTATGCCCCCTTTCTGAGATACCCGGGAAAACTTTTGGGGGCTGTAGAAACAGAAGCACCACCACTATCACCCACGGGGTCGAGAATGGTGTCTATTGTTTGTGCTGCCTCCTTTTCTGAGATAGTCGAGAAAACTTTTGGGGGACTGTAGAAACAGGAGCACCCCCCACTCAGCTGATGGGGTTGCAAGTGATGGCATTCGTTTGTGTTGAAAACCTCATCATTTGTACTCCTTCCTCTCCAGTGATATTGGGGATTACTTATGGGAGGCTAGGGAAATGGTTTTTGAGGAAGAGATTAGACATAGGATTGAAAAGAGAAAAGTGGATACAATCGTTTGTGTTCCGTTTGTGCTGGTTTGTGCTGCCACCCATAACCTCCTAGCCCATCTCCCCGTCAAGAAAGGGGTCTTTGACCTTTCTTTTTCTTTTTCTTTTTTTTTAATGGCTTGCTGGTGCTTGCAGTATATCAAGTTTGACTTCATGAGGCGTAATTTTGGGTATTTCGTCTGTGTTGGTCAGGTGGTTGTGTCAGCTGTCGACTCTTTCGTATATCCTAGGCCTACATTATATACAGTTCCTGATAGAATTCTGACACTGTTCTGGCAATTTCTTCCCGGTTAGCGATTAATTGGCCATTTTAGCTCTTAATTTTGGGAAGGAGAGTACAGCCTCTTGCCTCCGCCCTCCTAGCTAGTTTTGTTGACCAATTCTCGTTAACTATCGACATTGCGATCTCACGTTCGAAACTGTTTACATCATTTCTGATCATTTTTCTAATCAGTTTATTCGTTTTGCATAGTTCTATTCGGTCGTTGAGAGAGGTTTTTTTATTTGAGTCTTGTACGCTTGTGGATCAGATCTGTAGTTTCCTTACTTAATTTATCATCATTTTTGATTTTGTTAGGTTTTATTCCGAATATATTTTATATTTTCTGAATGTTTTCTATTAGCGTATCATATTCCAGTTGAAGGTTGGATGCGTTTATGCTATCCCAATTGGTTTCTGAGACCGCATTAGCTAGAAGTTTGGAGGCATCGGCTTTTTTGTGAACTGGAATCCATTTATGAACAAATTTGTCTATTAGTGGTTTTTTTATTGTTTTAGGTTCTTCTCTTTGACATATAGCAGAATACATATCCGAGATTTGCCTGAAAATGATGGAGTAGGCAGAATATGTGTAAGCAATAAGGGAATGTTATAGAAAAGTTGTTTCTTTGTTTGCTAATAAGTTCAATTATTTTGCCAAAGTTTTTGTGCATACGTACACCTAGACCGACCTACTTACGTAATTCATTTTGGGTACTTAAGTATAAAATTAATGATCAGGCTGCGAATTGAAAATATGTGCCATGCTGAGCGATTTTAATATTTGGGTAAAACGTATATGTAATTTAAGTTTTTTTTACCTCTTTTCATTTGCTCTAAATAATAATACCTACTTAGAATATATTCAAATTACCAAGGCCTAGTATTAGAAAGTGAGAAAAAAAATTACCTTCTGTATGACGCTGTTGGTGTAGTAGCTGGAAGTAATTGGGGGTCCTTCCAGAAAAAACTTAAGCTTCCTAATCAACATCGGAAATGAGCAGGGATCCTCAATAATGATTATGACACTGATGTAGTTCATTCAAAAATGAGTCAAAAAAATTTTTAGTCCTTAAAATTCAATTTTGTTTTTTATTTTTTTTAGATTTTTCTTTGGCATTGATGCCAACTGCATTAATATAGTAGAAAAGGTTGTAAATCAAGACTACACTTTACGCTCTGACACAGCTCAAGGTGGTAATATTACAATTTGCGATAAAATTGAAAAGGTGGTAGCGCTGCTATAGCAAAGTCCCAAGAAATCAATTAAATTATATTTCTGAATATTAAAGTATTTGTTTGATTCGCTGTTCAAGTCAATGCAGGGTATCTACCGGTCATACAAGTCATACAAAAGGCCTACAATCGGATTTCCTCCCTAAAATACCCAAAATATGTGTATTCAAATACAGTCACTTTGATTGTGATTATTTTCTTGTATAATTTCAGGCGTAATTCACACTGAAAGTTTGTTTTACCGGCTTTTTCTGTATAATTTCAGACGTAGTTTATATTTTGATGAGTTGACAATTTTGAAATTATTGAATTCTCGATATGTTCTTCAATAATTTTTTTTTTTTGTCATTAAACCTGGAAGAAGTAATGAAGAAGGGTCATACAAAAGTCATACAATTCAAAAATTGAAATCTGGTAGACACCCTGCAAATGGATGAGCCCCTTCAATTCCATGAAAATTATGTGAGGCGTAATGCAGCTGGCAACACTATCAAGAATTTTTGGAAAAATTTCAATTTAAAACGACCAACAAAAAAAATATTATGAACAATTTTGAGATGATTGAGTGAGCGATTTGATTTTTCAAAATCACTTAATTTTTACGTTTATTCGAACAAAATTTTTTTGTGAAAATAGCAGTTGCATAGTAACCACATAAATTAATAAATCCGTGTCCAAGAATGAAGAAACAAACTTCGGAAAAATAACTAAGCTAATTAACAAAGATACAATTTTTCTGTCACATTCCTTTTTTGCTTACACATGTTTTGCCTACCCCTTCATTTTCAGGCAAATCTGCTATGTATCCTACTGTATGACAAAGACCCCTCTCTCGACGGGAAGATAGGCTAGGAGGTTATGGGTGGCTGCACCAAACAGCACAAATGGAGCACAAAGATTTCATCCACTTTTCCCTTTTCAATCCTTTGTCTAACCCCTTTTTCAAAGACCATTTACCTAGCCCCCCCATAAGTTATCCTCAGTATCTCGGGAGGGGAAGGAGCACAAACAACGAGGTTTCCAGCATAAACGTAGCACAAACGAATACCACCTCTTGCAATCCATCCCGTTTCTACAGCCCCTTAAAAGTTTTCCCGAGTATCTTGAGAAAGAGGACAGTACAAACGACAGGGTTCTTAGCACAAACGACGGAGTTTTCAGCACACACCAGCACAAACTTAGCTCAAACGAATGGCATAAATCCAATTCTGTCGTGGTAGGGGAGGGGGCGAGGAAATGTACCCATGAGACCTTCCCACCTGAAGATCCTTTCTTGTCGTCGTCGATTTCCTATCATAAAATCCCAAAAGCTCACGTAATGAGATCCCCTGAATGAAAACTCACCCGTTTTACTCTCCTTGTGAATCGGCACATCACAGGATTTTCAAATTCGGCTATCCTCCGCTAAAGAACGTTTAATACATCTGAATATATCGAGGCCATTAAAACTGACACGTTTTTTCTCAAGTGTAGAAGCCAAGGAGGCAGTCGATGAAATATTAATATTCACCAAATTGATGGCGCCGAAATCATTAGGACGAATTACATTGAATTCCTCGCCGACGGGAAAACAGAACCACACATTAAAAGGCGCTGTACTATGTACATACCTACATTTTTATGCTGGTCTCGACCTGTATAGAAGGAAAGGAATATCTGTTTGGAGTTTGTTAAAAATTTTATTACCCGATGGCACGATAGCCTGATGTTGAGACGTTAAGACAGTGAGTCATAATGAATCAATTCACACAATCATATATTTTCTGGGGTGTTAGTATGAGAAAACAGAGTACGGCAATTTCTAATGAAAATCGTATGTAGAACGATTTTGGTTTAAAATACTTATTTTTCGAGGAAATCGGTATTCACTAGCTGATGTGACCAAACGGGATTACAAGATATGCATAACTGCCAAGTTTTAGGATCTGACTTTCGAAGACATGTTGATCTTGATGACTAGATTTCATTCTTCGTAGGTAAACTTTTTTAATCCATCTGGTGGTATTTGATACATGGTGGTGCTAACTGGATAGCCGGAGAGTAGGTACATGGAACTTGCGAATCAGATTTGGAAGCTGTCGTAACACCTGGAAAATATACCACAGGAGTCTTAGGTTCAAATGCATTCCGATACAAACAGCCGCTTGACCATGGAGTACATGGACTGCTACTCAGAAACCAAAAATATAGTTTTTGTTGAAGTTTAACTATATTTGAGTTTCTACGACCTCCAGTTTCAGCTTCACATTGATCAGATTATTGTCAGTACTCATGTACTCTATAGTCAAAACATGCCGGAAAGTACTCATGGTGTGCGAAATATTAACTGATAACAAATAAAATTTCACGTTAGAAACATAAGTACATAATTGTCAATATTTGTAATCACCTGTTTTTAAAGTACTTACTATGTTTTGTGTGATAAAAGCACACTTTGATGCCTACCATTGCTACCATATATATTACAGAAAGGAGAGGATATTGAATAGATGGACAAACTTTTCATACTTACCAGCTTACTATTGGTAGAGCACTTGAAAACACCCGAGTACTGATATCCGCCATTTTGAGTCGCTTGGTGCCCAATGATTCACAATTCGATACGCGAAACGTTCCGCGTAGTGAGTTTCGAATCATCGGGCACGAAAAGACTAAATATGGCGGATGTCATTACGCGGGTGTTTCCAGGTGCTCTACTATTAGTAAGTGCGTCACCTACAGTCCATCATATCGCGCTGTCATCGGATTTATAGTGTTTTCTTCGAATGTGGCATGTGACATAATTACCAGTTATGGTGGCATTACTTGCGCTTCTCTTATAGTATTGTTTAGGTATTTATTATCACGTTAATCTCGGAAATAAGTAGATTGATGGTCACCAAACTCACCGACAGAATATTAGAACCAATATGAACGTATCGGACATACAGCACTGTCAGCAACTGGACACTTGGGTATAGTGGAAATGTAATATTGTCCTCTGGCTCTGTAGGTTATAACAATAGTATTAGGTACCTACTTAATTTGAACACAGTATAAAGTATTAACCGTACAACTATACCTCTACTTTAGAAATAGGTATACCTTATCTGCCCTAGAAGGTATATCCATATCGCTTTATGTATGTCATGGAAGTACATATTAGTTTGTATTTATTCTGCCCGTCTGAGTTCCCTAGTCGGGAACGATAGCGACCCGTGAGAGGGTATGTCACCATCATTACTGTCTGAAAAGATTGGAGTCGGCAAATGCTAGTTCCCAGCTAGCAAAGTTAGAAAAGTAATAGTATATTACTTATCAGGATGATAAAGCGAATATTTACGTTTCAAGTGCGAATGTTTACAAAGGGAGCCAAAGGCGAGTGGAGTAAACGCACGAAAAACGTGAATCGCTGACCATCCTGATGAATAGTAAGCTATTTTTTTATATGGGTACTCGGAAAGTTGCAATAATAAATGTAGCAGTTGCATTCTTTTGTGTTTAGTACCTCAGAAGCATAATCCTGTAAATCATCACCGGCCCGTCCTGCATATTAGCGCTCCTAGCGGGAAGGGCTGAAGCGAATAAATAACGTAAATTGATTGGCTATTGTTAACAACTGAACGTTAATGATTTCATTAACGTTCTTTTTTTTTCGTTACTGTTCAGTTTTGATATTGCGATCTAGCAAATTATTAAATGAAGTCTTTTTAGCTTGAAAAGTGTTTGTTTATAGTGTGCTATTTTCGTATATCTCAGTCGACATTTTGGTCACCTATACTCCATCTCCCCAGTAAAACTTTCTAGTTACGACTCTACCTGACTCTAACCCTTGTTCTTTCACATCGTCGTCATACTATATATTCTTTAGGTATAGGTAAGCAAGTAGTATAAACAGGTCAACATAGCTTTGAACTAACGTGTGTGGAATGTAGAATCCGAAAATCTGAGTGTCTTTATAATCACACTCATGTCGCCTGAATTGCTCGGTGCTGTTACATCGCACCCCAGTAAACATGTCATAATTGACTAATGACTGGAAAAACGCATTTCCGCAAGCATTATGACTGCAGTAATTGATATTATAAACTGAAAAATAGAAGGAAAGGAATGCAACATTATGAAGATAATGCTACCTGAAACGCTGCCAGGATATTTTCCCAGAAGGGGTCTCTCTAGGGGTGGTTAAATTGAAAAATTACTGTAATTCATCTAGTGTGAAGGAAATAATTGTACCTTCAAAATCTAGTATGGAAAGTGCCACCCACAGACCATACCTCACGAGGCTTATGGATACTTCAAGCAAACTCTGAAGCCTTCACTAATCATGAAGTTAAACCCAATTACAAAGACAATTTTTTTGAAACTAAAGGTCGCTTAAGATTTCTACAAAAATTTAAAAAAAGTCTTTGACTATATAAATAATATGGACTAATTATTAGCCATAAGGTGTGTACAAAAATTTTGAAGCAATATCACGGCAAAAAACATCGGCAACATCAGCTTCACTTGACGTTGGTGACCGAACACCTATTCAGACCGGACAAACAACAACAACAACGATGCAATGCTAGTTTTATGCGAAAATGACAATCCCTCGGGTTTTGATAAAAATGAGTTCATCTGAAAGGAAATTTTATTTGATACAAAGCATGTTCTTTTCAATTTTCCATTAAACGGTATTTATTCTCGAGATATTTTGAAAAAACATTAAAATTGTCATAAACTACTGCGCTGAACTCCCCCTTTTCCTTATCAGTTTTTCTTCAATTGATGCTAGCGAACCTACTTTGCCCGCTCCAAATGGATAAGTTCCACGCGCATGCGCATGAAACTTTCATGCTCTCGTTTCCTCTTGTTCCGCGTCGTTTATTTTTTGACATCTAGTGTGCCGTAATTGCCTACTTCAACCCCGCAATATGGCTTCGAAAAATCAGTAGGATGATCAGTCCGTATCATTTGTAGAGTCAAAGTAAAAAATAGTTAAACCAGTTTTGCGGTGGCCCTGATGCAGCCAATGTCCTTGTATTGGCAACTTCTTGTCGAGTTCATTAAAACACTTACGAGTATTTCGATTGATTGGAGGGGGATCAGTCACACATTCGGGTTGATAAACAGCATCATTCAAGTAGAATGTCACATGTCCGTAAATAGAAAGTGGTGGAAGTGCAAACACGCCTACTGAACAATGTAACACTGCGACGAAGTCAGCATCTGTCCTGGCTACTCTTTGTGTCGGAGGTAAATCGTTGAAACAATTTCCCTGCGGATCTAAAACTGAAAATCGATCAATATGTAAGCGTTTTACTAATACAGCATCTAAAAATCAAGTTTAAGATTCTATCTTCCAATTTTCCGAATTCAAACTTTGTATAGACCTTTTCATGGGCGATGATGGGCGACGTCATGAGGGGGACTGTTACGAAGCTGCTCCAGCATTCGCAGCCTGCAGGGTCCAGCTTTTTTTGTTTACATTCGTTTTACATGTAAAACTCCATAACTGAACATTCGTTCTTCTCTGCGAGTCCATAAATATGAACGAGAGCATTTCTTAATATTGAACGATGACCTCAAACTAAATGCTTTTGGATCTTAAATAAGCGTCCGGAAGCATTAAGAAATGCTCCCCTTCATATTTATGGACTCGCAAAGAAAAACGAATATGTTGCTCATGGAGTTTAATACTGGATTCACACCAAAGTTATGAGCATGCTATTAACAAGTATACTCCATTTAAAATGTATATAGCATTTTTGTTAATAGCATGTTTATAACTTTGATGTAAATCCAGCATTACATGCGTAAAATGAATGTAGCAGTGGCGTAGCCAGGGGGATTAGGGGGATGAATCCCCCCTTGAGATGAGAATTTTTTTAATATGCTGGCAGTATCACAGTAAATGCACAAAATGAAATTTAAATCCAGATACATAACTGAAGTTGAAAAGAACAACATTCTGATGTCAATGCAAAAACATACAGTTCATGTTAGGTGTGCCCCCCCCCCGTCCCAAATGTTGCTGATCCCCCTCCTTGGAAAAATCCTGGCTACGCCACTGGAATGTAGACAAAGAAAGCTGAACCCTGATGGCTGCGACTGGCTGGAGCAGCTGCGCAATAGTCCTCTTCATTACGTTACCTTGAAAAGGTCCATTAGGCTTCAAGTTTGTCAGCTTTCAGCTCCACTTTTTAGATGGATTTACATTCAAGTTGGCGACTTCAGGCCATGTTTTGTCAGATGCTGTTTTGACAACACAACACAGCTACACAATGTCGGCGACATCCTCATCAAACCGGCGCTTGTCGATTCGGGGAAAGGTTGTGCACGACATGTCTGTGATAGATCTGCGACAAAGTTGGAAAGGAATGTAAATCCGTAGTTGCCGACATTTAAAAGTTTGTTCGTGACATGTCACCGAGTCGAATGTAAATCCACCATAATTCTGTTTGTATCAAGATAGCTGCAAATTGTATCGTAATGAAACAACTTCCCACCTGAACCATACTCTGCTACCGTACCCATGAAAAAGAACAGTTGAGGACCTGACTTCCAAAACGCGCTTAATCCAAAACACAGAAGTTTGGGAAATCGAAAAAAATGCTGCTAAGGTCCTATTTACTATCATAGTTGTATCAGTGCTTTGAACATAAGTATAACTCGCCTCCTAATAGAGATGGAAATTCGCGGTGAACGCTGGAATGTGTATTTTCTTCTTCTCCACCAGATCGCGCTAAAATCTCAATTTCAGTAATTTTGGACTAAGCGCGTTTTGGAAGTCAAGTCCTCAATTGGTACGTTTGTTATAAAAACTGCGTTAAGAGTTAGAAAAAATGAGATTCTGTACCTAGCAATCTTGCAATCCTGGGTTTAATTAGCTTTGCCGCCAAAGAAACAATCTCACCGCCAGCGCTGAACCCAATCAAATAGAACTTCTTGGGATTAGAACCAACAGAAATCAGGTCCTGAATAAAATTTCCCAGAATTTTCGCGACTCGCGGTATAGTGTTATTGCCCGCGTAAAACCCATTGAAGAAATTGTACGAGTCTCGGTTCACTATTATTAGGTTTATATCTTCAACTGAGAGAATCCCTGTGCAACAAAAAATGACAATAGTTTAAAAAAATAATTAATACACTATTTTAACGAGTCTGTGATCTAATTTGGAATGAAAAATTGATATTTTGGCACCGAAGTTTACATCATGGCGCCGTTTGAACGTTTTCATCTTCCATGCAGCATTATTTGAAATGTCAATGAATTTTCATTCATAGTCATCCCTGTTCTTTCATTATTCCTTCTTGATACCAACGACACCCTTTTAAAGCAGCTGATAATTACCTTGAGGTAGTGCATTCACTGCTCGAGTTACAGTTAAATTGTACCCGTCCACAAATACCACAACGAGTTTCTGGGGATTGAACGTCGATTGCCTAATTCTTGTTGTGTTACCGGCTTGAAGAATGTATGGATATTCCGGATTAGACCTGGAAACATTTTTAGAATATGATTGTGTAAAATATTCCAGAAGATACATATCGACATCTTCCTGGCAGAATATCAGAACCAACATATACTAAAACTCCGTGTGTAGGGTGTGCCAATTCACTTTTTCTTCTTCTGTATTCCAGAGCGCTTTCGGCTGTTATGCCATCATCAGTGGAGTACCCTTTCTAACACGTTCTACAAGAAGAACCTAAATGTGGATTGATATGAAGTCCCTTTCCTGTAACATTATATATGCTGTGTTGGTTGCGGTATTCTGTCGTGAAGGTGTAAATATTTCACTTACTTAATTATTTTATTTTACTTAAAAATTATCTTCTCGACAGGCTATGGGAGCCCAATGATGAAGAAGACAGAACATAGATTCCAGAGTGACCAGCTATCCACCAGATACTTTTCACAGTTCCATCCGGAAACTTGAGGCTCAGTGTATTATTTTCGAAGTGACGCACATTTAGAAACTGGTAAGCTTTTAACTTTCATTTTAGTGGTGGTTAATGGCATATTTATTAGCATGGCTTACACATACTTTGTATATAATAGAAATGTTACATTCGCCGCTGTTATATCCTGTTCGGGAGTAGAAGGCACAATAATAAGGGCTTCACGGGCTATATTGACTGATTCTGATCCAGTTTGACAAAATTCGAAGGAAGCTGCTAGTTGTCTTCTGAGAGCTCTCTCAATTGTACTATCTGCAACATACTCACAGAGCAAGTTTACAAATGGAAAAGAAGAAATGTTGAAATTTTGTAAAACTCTTGTACGTTTTTTATTCTTCTGAAGAAGAAGTTAAAGAAGCTCTACCTACGTCTAAAATCAAACAGTTCTGTCTTAATACACGGCACGTACTTATTGTGGTCTTCATCATATACGTAGCCTTAAGTTCCTTGCTGGTTTGGTTGGTAGCACACATGACTGCACTCAGCAGAAAACATATTGCTGCGACAATTCTCAGCATGATATACAGATGAATTCGCGGAACAATTTATTAACTTGAACCTAATGAAAATGTCTAGAGAAAAACTTTTGGATGTATCCTCGTACAGGTTTGCACTGTATTTTATGCAACTATATATGTAAACCGACCATAGGTATTATTACCAGTTCCACGAGTGTGATAGTACTAGTAGATAATGTCATTAGGTGACAATTAAGTTTCAGAACAAGGCAATTCTGAAAGTGAATGGTTTTAGTTGGGGAAACTATATACATAAACTAATACAGCAAAGCTGAAATTTTAACTTAGATACGAGTATATCTAGCTATTTAAATGGAATATATAATCGTAAATACGGCTTATCTTCCAAAAAGTAGACTTGTGTATCATATGTATACCAGTCATTAGTTTTTTGGTTACTATCTTACCGTTTCTTTAAAAAAAAAAGTTCGTTCGTGTATTTTATACCTTATGATAATAGAATAGATAGTAGACCAATAAATATTGATAAGCAAACTATAAGGTCGCTAAATTCTTGCGGTTATTTTCTCATTGATATCCCAGCACACTCTTTCCTTGGGCAAATTTTGAAATTAATTGGTTTCAGTGATCAATGAAAAGAATTCACTATCTGTGTTACAAGTATACTTAACAGATATCCAACAATTTGATTATTATAATACTAAGATACCTATATATAGATAATAATGTATCTGTACTATATTCTATTAACCGTGGAATCACAAGTGTCAGTTCTGACCCTTTAAACTTGAGGAAAATGAAATTTAGAAATCATCCAACTTGAAATGGAATTTTTGTGCCCGAATGCTGTGATACAGTAACAAAATAAATACAGAGAATAGAAAAGATATTACTTTGCGAGTAGTATGGTCGGTGCCAGCCCATTAGGAAAGAAGATGAGTAAATTAATTTTCAGAGGATCATACTCGTAGTAAATCAACAGGAAGTTTCAGATTTGAAATCGTGCGCGATGCAATATATGTATACCTTACTTTCTTGACAGTAATGTTTCAAGATTCTGTCAAAAGTGACCAATTTTAATGATCTAACTGAATAGTGTTACCTTTCCCCCTTTGTTGTAAAAATGAGTGATTGAAACAGTGGACAGAAAACTGTATTAAAAGACACCAAACATGTTTACTGTTGCACATGGTGGTCACAACAATTTGGCCACCCTAAGAAAGTATGACTTGACAGATTTTATAGAAGCAATGACTGAAAAGCCAGATAATGGACAACTGAGATATTGTTGCAGTAAGACTATTGTGTCCCACTAACCATCTGACCTCCTTCCAGAATGAATAACCTCGCCTTCAGTAGCATTGTGATTTGTGAATGTTCTGATGATATTGTAAGAATTTGGAATTGATCATTGATTCAAATATTTGAAAGAACAGAGAATTCCAATTCCATCTATAGTTTTGAGTGTGGAGGAAATAGAAGTTGTTTGAATTATTACTTAGTTCTGGTGTGCAATATGCCCCCCCCAAAGGTTGTGTTCCAGTTTGTCTGAATTCGTACTTACAATTTGTGTTCTTCCAAGGTTCATTATTCACTGTTTTACTGAGGCTCTATGTAGGTACTTTGTATAAATAGAGACAGCCGCCATTTTCTTTCCAGTTCGGGCGCTCAAAAAAAAATCGGCTGAGCTGTGAACACTGCCTGACCAGTTTTCGTTTCAGTAAGGTTTTATAGTTCCACGCGGGTATCATGGACCGCCATTTTGATTCCCAACTAGCCCAAACATCCTCGATTACCCGTTCGCGACCAGTTGCGAGCGTGTCTGAGAATGCTTGGACTAAGCTTGGACTAGTGTTGTGCCGTAACATTTTGTTTTTTACTTTACATGTTTTCTACGCGTAAAATACCAGGTAAAATACATGTGTAGAAAACTGAAATTTTTTACGTTGCCTGTAAAATATGTAAAAAACTGTAATACACTCGAAAATCCAGCAGATGCCAGCATGCTACTTTATGTTTTTAACAAGGTTTTCTATGGTTTTTACATATTTTACGTATTTTACATCAGTTACCTTTTTTACATGAAATGTAAAAAACTGCTCTTTATACGTAGAGGCACAACACTGGCTTGGACTAACTTGGGAATCAAAATGGCGGTCCAGTATACCTGCATGAAAACTATAGTACCCTAGTTTCAGGGAACAAAGTGGAAAGAAAATGGCGGCTGTCCTTACCTGTCTTTGTATAGAGCCCTAGTTTTACTAGGGCTCTATAGTTTCACCTGGGTATACTAAGCCGCCATTTTGGTTCATACTGCGCCCGTGGATGCCGAATCCGACTATGCGGAGCGTAACGCGTAGTCAATTCGGCATCGACGGCCGCAGTATGAACCAAAATGGTGGCTTAGTATACTCAGGTGAAACTATAGAGCCCTAGTTTTACAAGTAAGTGGGATTTTTGTTGTTATAAGAGAGGGGGATGGGAATCTTGTGGAGTAACAAAGTATTTTGTCATGCATCAACTATTGAGGAGGGAATTAGTAGTAAATTCTGCTATACAATGTAATATAAATTGTAAGGGATGGGGGAAAAGTAGAGATAAAGGGTGATGGCGGGGAGGGTACACGTGTCAGCTGTGTCTACCAACACTATCTTAATCAAAATTATCTGTGCCTCATGACAGTAAAGTTGAAAAATCCAGTTTAGTAAAAAAAAATTAGCTCCTTCAAACCATATCATAGGTAATGGTCCAAGCGTATGACTCATCTTGGGTGTCTGTCAGTTATGCACTACCTATCTTGAAAGTTATATGTTGTGATTCTAGGTTTGATTTTTGTAAGTACCCATTGAAACAATAAGATTAATGATTGAAAACTATTAACTAACCTTAAACATAACAGTGAAGTCAAGTTATGATTATTGTTTCTAATTTTTCTAATCAAATGTTTCATTAACCGTTGTAAATTATTTTTTGAATAACAGTAACTCTTAAGCAGTACATTAATACAATATCAACATGATGTAAGATATAACTAAAAATAACCATTACCTTATGTTTTACTGAACTACAGAACCTAGTAATAATAGATATACTTGCATGTTGATAAAAAATTGTGTTTCTATCCACTTAAAATGAAAGCTTGTCCCCTTGCAGAAATACCAACCTTTAGCTTTAGATTTCCACCCTTTTCTCTTTTAGGGTACTACATATAATAAACCATGGGTAGAATCAATGGCCGTCATTTTGGTTTTTATTAAACTTTGGCTAGTAGTTATCAGTGTATAGTGATATCTTGTGTTGAATGGTTTAAAATATAATTATAAGGTATGTACACTGATAAATACGCCAAAAGGTACACAAAAAACAAAATGACGGCCATCGATTCTACTCATCGCTTATTATAGCACCTTATCTCTTTAAGTTGGTTGGTATCATACAAGTGCTTAAGAGAGAATAAATTCATATTAAAGGATGTGTCTCTGCTCTTCATCGCCATAAAACTTTTTTTTTTTGGGGGGGGGGGAAATCCTGAAAGCAGGAAATTGTTATGTATTCCATTTTCTTCAAGAAAAAAGGGAAAATTTTTCTGGGAAATTAAATATGAATGTCCAAAAACTATTCGCATGGAAATTTTGTAAATGTTTCATCAGTACCTATGTCTGTAGATAACTTTGTAGCTTAATGTACCTGCAGGATTATATTATTGGAATTTTCCTTCAGTTCCGATCCCGAAACTGCGGTTCGGAACCGCTGTAAAGAGCGCAGGGCATTATTATTTTTGTGTACCTCGCAATTCGCACAATTTATTGCTTAATTTCTTCGGTACATTCTGTTGATTTTGTCGAAACTTTGTACGTCTGTGAATGACACAGATCATGAAATATGTTTCGGTCACGTCACATTTATTTTTTTGATGATCATATTTATTACCGTTTACAGATTTATATTCCAATAATTTAGTAACCCGTGGCTGATATTTTGTGACGCACCACGAGAAGGCAGACAAAACGCAACTGACGTCTTTTCTGATAACATGATTTTACTACTGCAGTTTTCCTACTTACACCGAATTTATTTTTCAAGCACGTGGGTAAGTTACCTACATTTTTTGTAGTTGATAGTTCTAGTTAGCTGTAGAGCTACATAACTTAGTGCTTATAGCTTTCCAATATCATTTTTCGCATCACCAATCCTACATTGGGTATTTGCGAGTCTAAGACAAGAGTTGTTCTTGACAGATATTCAAGTGAAGATCTTATATAGCGCTCTCTCGAGTTCTTGGGATTTACCAACTGTTGTTGAACTATGTGCTTGCGACGTAAGGTTGTACTAGGAGGTTTATGTAGAGAAAATAGTTCAAATCGGTGAACGTACAAAATTACAAACATTTCTGATCAGAACTGAGGGCTGTAGGTATTTTCATTCTGTTATGACGCGTTCCCTCTATCCTGAAGTATTATCAGTGAGAGCTGTAGTATGTATCCCATCATCTAGCCTCATTAGGACGCTGTTTTGAAGTGATTAAAACTCTGTCCCACCTTGGTGCATATGGTATACCTTCCTAAACCTCGACTGTGGGACAGAGTCCAACCGAAATCAAAACTGGCAACTGATAGAAAATGCCTGATTTTCATATTGGGGTACAGGAGAAGTATGGAAAGAACAGTCGAGCGTGTGTATTAATTGAAAACATGGTGAATAAATACCTTTGAAACAAAATGTTGATGCGCTGAATCCATCACTTTCCCAACACGACATTATGATCGATTTGATGTGAAGTTTGATATAAAAATCGAGTTACCGTGTCCAAATCTACTTTCAGATCGACTTTGACAATTTTTGGTGTAGAATTATATCCAAAAGTCAGAATTATCTTAATAACTCAGCTTTTGTGTCGAATACTATATCAAAATTGACGACATGTCATGTCGGTAAAGTGAAAGATTTTGAATGTCAACAAGATTCGATTTTTGTATCATTATATCGACTGTGTTCTAAAGGTAAAGGAGAGTGGGGTAACTATGCAAAACTATTGCCCTAGGATTCTACCTACATTTATTTATTTTATTTTCCCTTTGGAAATACTTAAATGACCCGACTTACGCGTCCAAAATTTATGGCCGAATAGGAATGATTAGATATGTATACAGCTGAGATGGTGAATCGAGTAGTCGGACAGCTGTCCCGTCTAATGTCAAACCTAGGAAGACCGAGAGAGAAGAAGAGGAAGATGTACGCAAATGTCATCATGTCAGTCCTCCTATATGGAGCGCCAGTATTTGCCGACGCCATCAAGATTCCCTACAGAAGAGCGGAGATGGAGAAGATTTAGCGAAAAGTCGCGTTGAGATGTGTCAGTTATCGGAGGCAGTAGGCATGTTAGCAACCAATCGAACTGAAGATCGGCGAAACAGCAGAATATGGTGCAAAGAAGAGAGTGAAGACGAAACGAAGGGCATCGGGTGCGGGACATCCAACAGTCCACGCTTTGTAAGTGGAAGAACACACTTGCCCAATCGACCCAGGGCAACTGAACCCGAGCGCTGATACGCGACCTCGATGTATGGAAAGGCAGGTCTCATTGAGAGCTGAACTTCTACCTGACCCAGTACTGAGCAGCCACGGGTGCTTTGGAACGTGTTTACATCGGATGGCGATAGCGCCGAACCCCATGTACACGCGCTGTGATAGAGGAGCGGAGGACAACCTCTGACACACCATGTTCGAGTGTAAGGCCTTGGAGCAGGAGAGGCGCGGGACAGCAGCAGCGATCGATCCCGGCGGCAACGCGAACGATAACGACAGTGTGATCGGCCGTCTCGCGCCGGACACCTTGGTTCCGGAAACGCTGAAGAGTGGAAGTGGATGGAACCGGGTGCCAGCCTTTGTCAGAAGATGCAAACAGAGTCATTGAGGCATACGGCTGACAGACAAAGCTCAATCCGCAACGGACACAACATAACTCTTTACCATCCTAGAACTGCTGCAGCTGCTGCGAACCCCCCGGCAAGGCTCATCCCGCCGTTATCACCTTCCTGCGTCGCCACACGTACCAAGACGAGAAGGTAAGGGATGCAAGAAGGAATCGCATCCGTCTGTGGTGCACCCGAAATCCAGCAGGTTAACGCTGGATGAGCGTTGCCTCGTTTAGTAGGGTGTCCCATGATGGCCCTGGCAGGACAGCGCGAATCCAAAGCGGGGAGGCGAAATGAGGGCCCAGGCCAGCCTCAGTGCGTCCCTCTTGTCATTGATGCGATACTCGAAAGGGTAATTTCCGGGGCCAGAAGTGCGGTGTCTCTTGGCGTGCGTGCATCGCTATACGTTCTACCAAGATGAGTGATAGCAAACAAGATAAGATAATGGCTGTACAGTTTTGCTTTCATTTCACCGCAGCATCACGTCTCTGTATCGATGAATCAGACATCAATCAGGTGATTCGTTATTTGTCGGCGGGAGATGTACCTACACGTAGGAAAGTAAACAAATTCTGTAAAAATTTTACTGATATCTGTGATGGTCAGTTCGAACATTGTGCCTCATCAGTGTTGTAATCGCATGGCGAGCCCGTGATGCTGGGTTCAAATGCTTTGCTCATGTATTTACTCAAGCCTTGTGTTCGTTTCTGCGATAACATATGCGGTCGCATAATATTTCCAATGAAACTGAGCCGAGGGCGTACACCGGATTCCCAATAGCATTGATTGCGATAAATATTGAACGTCATTATCGATGACGTGCAGATAGAAACGAAAACAAAACAAATGCGTATGAAAATATGGTGAATATTGGAAAGTTGACTCGTAAAAAGGACTCATTCAAATTACCCTGATTTTCGGGGTAGGAAAGTGTAGTGAATATTGAAGGTTGGCTCGTAAAAAGTGCTCATTCGAATTACACTAATTTTCTGGGTAGTACCGTAGGTGGGTGTATTAAACAAGTGACAAATAGCTGGCAGTATATTATGTGACGCCTCGAAGCGATTCTTCATGTCAGGGATGGCGCCTTCTTTGTCCCCATTAATTTTACTAGACACTCGAGTCAACATTTCACTTCCTTGTGTACCGAACGCGCGTCTGGGAGCGTGGGTTGCTCTTTCGCATGAGAGAGGGTGGTCATCGTGTGACGTGTTAGGATTTTCACCTTCACCTTTTCTCAAGCCTTGGGGGGTGGGTTAGTTGTTGAAAGAAATAGTTGAACTCGGCGCGTTATAATTCACGATGTGGTGACAATCTTTTTACTTGAAATAGATTGCAGCAAATTCAGTACATCGGAATACTTTAGTTTTCTGTTTTTTACGTTTTCATGCAGCTGGAATTGGATGTGTAGCATGAGGCGGATTGTAGTTTGAGTTTTCTTATGTTCCGGGTTGCAAACTCATTGTGACAGTCAGGGTTGCCAACTGGCAGTTACTGTATTCGCATGCAGGTTATTTTCAAGCATTTAAATGTGACGACAAGGGAAAATAAATGTAATAAAAAAACGACTGCAAGAAACAATCCGGTTATTCTAAGAAAACTCCTCTTATTTTATTTACTAATTTCATTTTTAACTTAGAAAAATTGGCAATTTAGAAGGTGTTCGGTGCTCGGTAAAACTGTAAAAGTAAGAAATAAATTTCATGTATTTACGATGACCAACAATGGCGGGGGAAGGGGGGTCGGTCTTGTGGCACCTAGGCTACCATCCCCAGAATATGGAGCGCTGGGCGGTGCAACTAAATAAATTTATGAAAACATCTTCCAGCACAATCACAAAGGTGTTTAAAATAAGTTGTAGTGTAGAAACACTTTTGCCGTTGGCGACTATATACTATTTTCATTTACAGGAGTTGGCAGTCCTGACAGCAATTGATGGT
This sequence comes from Acanthococcus lagerstroemiae, assembly GCA_031841125.1. NCBI lineage: Eukaryota > Metazoa > Arthropoda > Insecta > Hemiptera > Eriococcidae > Acanthococcus > Acanthococcus lagerstroemiae. The sequence goes on along the minus strand of CM063114.1, from coordinate 11,704,405 downwards.
GACACCTGTCCATGGTTTTCTTAAAAAGGAAGGAGAGGATCAGAACACGTGGCGTATTGTAAGGACTTGCAGCCGAATTACGAGTGTGTCGAGGTAAATTTTTGATTGAAAAATCGATAAAATACCGTATCTGAATTTGGTAACTATACGTAGTTTTGTTCAAAAATCTCACCGTTATCTTATGTCGGAACTATCAAGACATGCACATGAATTCATGCAATCCTGTTGAACAATTAACTCATCATCACATTCATAGAAACCAGTTCATCTGAGGTAAAACTTGTGTCAAAATCGAATTCAGCCATCTCAAAAACATACTACTGAAATGAGTATTGCATTTTCCGATTTCATCAATTTTGAGGCCGTCTGCTCCTCTCCTCAGTGCTTAAATCTTCAGTGTAGGGGAAAATTAACATCGAAAACAAATTCAGCGACCCCGATAACCTAATATTTGACACCCATATTGAATTTTTGGTCATTTTGACCCTCACCCCTCTCCATGGTACCTCAGTTTTGAGCTTAGGGTAAAATTAATGCAAAAATGAGATTCGGCGCTCTTAGATACCATACAATTAATATCTCGTTTTCAAATGTATTTGTATAGTAAGCTCAGAGAACTTATAATCGTTGCTCGAGGCGATGAAACACCCACAAACACAAGTTTTAGATTGCTGATATCTAATATAAGCGGGAGGGGACGAAACAATTTCCATGAATCGGGATGGTTACCAATCATGAAAGTCGTAAAAGAGTCATAAATTGAAGTCAGTGGTCCTGAAAATCATAAAAATGTCACGAATTCAATATATTGTATATTTACTTTGCTTTTTCCCAAAAATCATAAGTTCTCTCCCTGTTCTTCAGGGAAGGGAGGGATAGACTAAAATTTAATTAAAAGAAATATAGCGTAGGCCATAGAACAGCATGCGTAACTGTTGATTTATTATTTTATCATCTTCCTTTTTAAATGCGAACTCCAAAATATTAGCAAGGGAAGAAACTGAGCCAGTATCATTGAAACGTCAAAATTAGTTTCTGTGCAATCCGGTCACTGACGCGATACTCGGAAGGATAGTTCCTGTGGCCGAGGGGTGCGGTGTCATAGGGGCCACTTTGGCATGCGTGCATCGCCATACGTCCCACCACACCAATTATGGACCCCTAATACGCGCATTGTGAGCCCATCAAGAAAGTCATGGAAAGTTCATGAAAAAATCATGAGATCCACAAATTTGTATTTCGTAGACACCTTGAAAATGGAAAGCTGTGGGGGGATAGGGAAGCGATTTTATTGAAGATTCGGATTGGGTCTGGCTGCATCCCTACGTGGAGGGAGGTCGCCTCGGTGGCGTAGCAGTAAGAATGACGGCTTTTGAAATCCAAAGGTCCCGAGTTCGAATACCGCTACAGCCAGCGTTTCAGGTAATGTCTACGTGCATTGTACAACTATTACCTGGGACGTACCGAGGCGCAACAGTTAGCAGCAGAGGTAATGGAAAAGCACGCAATCTGTTACCAGTATCTAAACGCTGTTAACTGGCCGGAGCGTCAGTGGGAGTGCTCCAACGGAACTCAGGGTTGTAATAACCCGGCTAGTGAAGTTGGCGTAGTACTACACGGATAATGTAGAAAGCAACCTGGCGCTACTACATATGGCTCAACACGTTAGAGGCATAGTGCAATGGACATTAAAGTCTGAGCACTCGGTGTAACCACCACCTCTCCCACAACATTTAACATTTTTAACGTGGAGGGAGAGAATTGGTCAAAAAACTTTTCTTCCTAGAAGGCCTGTGTTAAACTGTGGTCATCTGAAAGGTAATTGTCAACCCCCTCCCTTTATAACTGTTCTAGAGTAGGTACGATGAAAATGTTCATGACCATTCTTCCAGGACACCTGTGCAGAACAAATTTTGTCTGAAGTTTTCCTTCGTATCTGTTATAGTTCTTCAGATTTGTAGGAAAAACCGCCCTCCAAAATAATTTTTGCGCAAGGATAGGAGGAAGGATTTTCAGTGTATTCATTAGGAGATCACTTTCCACAATATTCTGTAAAGTTCCGCTTGTTATTCGAAACTGCTTTTTCTGTCAAATTTTGTGTTTAGTTCGCCTACACTAATGGAGAATTTTTAGTTCACTTTTTCATTCTGGAAGAGAAATTATCCTTATTATCCTCTCTGTGTATCGACGTTTGCTGAAATGTCACCTCGTAGAAGACGAAATAGTATGACCTTTAGTGCGAGTTTTGCATCTAGCTGAGAAGCCAGGGCGTGGTTTCCCTTTCCAAGTTTTGGTGGATCTCCTCTTTTTTATAAATGGACGCTGTAAAGCAAAAGAGACTTGAGCGACATTTGTTGACAAAATGAATTGTTAGTATCATTGGAAAGAGCATATAAAGAGTAGAATTTTCCAAAATTGAGCCCCGATACAAAAATCTGTGCCCACGTTGAAAAAAGCTCATCAGTAAACGCTATTGTCCGTAAACCGGCATTATTCATTTCAAATATTACGTTTTCTCAAAAAGCAGATTTTGTCGCTTAAGTCCCTTTTGCTTAACTGCGTCCAAATGTGGAAAGATAAAGTGCGGAGCTTTTCCTTTCCAAGTTTTGGGGTCCCTTCAGGCCCGTGCGCAGGATTGTTCCAAGGGAGGGGTTTCAAGTTTAAAAAAAAAATTTTCTATTGTGCCATGTATGCCTCTTGGATGAATAAACTACCAATTATTTTAGGGTCCGTTTCCCCAGCAGCGCCCATTTCAGATTCGAAGTTCAAAATTTCAGGATCGTTAGTGCTACGTTAGTGCTGGTTAGTGCCGTAAAAATTTTCGTTAGTGCTTCCCCCCTTCCATACTTTTTAAAAAATGAATTTGGGCGCTGCTGGGGAAATGGTGGCACCGCCCATGAGGCCTAGCTCATCGAAACACTCAGGATCGTTAGTACTACGTAAGTGCTGGTTAGTGCTGTGCAAGCACTAATGATCCAGACATTTTGAGCTTCGATTCTGGAATGGGGTCCTCGATCCCTTATATTTTGTCCCCTATAATGGGGATGTGAAGGACTGCAGGGGTTGACGTTTTGCACTAAGGAAAAATTGCCCAGCACTAACCAGCACTAACGTAGCACTAATGATCCTGACATTTTGAGCTTCGATTCTGGAATGGGGTCTTCGGTCTCTTACATTTTGTCTCCTACAATGTGGAATTGAACGACTGCAGGGGATGGCGGGTTGCACTTACGAAATTTTGCCCAGCACTAATGTAGCACTAATGATCCTGACAGTTTGAGCTTCGATTCTGGAATGGGGTCTTCGGTACCTTATATTTTGTACCCTACAATGTGGATGTGGTCGACTGCGGGGGTGGGCGGGTTGCACTAACGAAAATTTGCATCGCACTAACCAGCACTAACGTAGCACTAACGATCCTGAGTGTTTCGGAGAGCTAGGCCTCATGGGCGGCGCCACCGTTTCCCCAGCAGCGCCCAAATTCATTTATTAAAAAGTATGGAAGGGGAGAAGCACTAACGAAAATTTTTACGGCACTAACCAGCATTAACGTAGCACTAACGATCCTGAAATTTTGAACTTCGAATCTGAAATGGGCACTGCTGGGGAAACGGCGCTATTATTTTATACGTACGTGTATTAATCAAAATTAACAATAAACGTCGTCACTGATATTTGTAAACGCATCACAATCAGTGATGACTCACAGATAAGCAATGGAATGTCGGGCCGGATTTCATTCTAATTTTAACTCGAAAATCGTCTTTTTAGCCATGGGGGGGGGAGGTTCAACCCCCAAAACCCCCCTTGCGCACGGGCCTGGGTCTCTTCCCTTTTTATAATTTGGAAAGGAAAATATTGTATTCAAAATGTACCCAAAAAGATCATCATGTTTCATCTATTTAGTCTTGAGAAAAAGTCGTTGCTGATTCGCGACTCTCCCGGGCAAGTTAGTTGGGGTAGTTTTGTCGTTGCTTTCCCCCCGGTCTTGTTGCGTTAGTGTTTTCCTTTTCTGTGCGGAAGAATGTGCAGCCACAGTTCGCTTACTAGCCACGTGTTTCACGACATGCACATGCCCAGTACCAATCTTTCTGATCTGGTTGTAACACGCCCTGTGATTGTAATGCCTTGTTCGTGTGAACTGCCGAGGGTTACAGGACGAGCTATGTTCCACCTCGATTGATACGGTTCGGTGTTGGTGGGACTCGAACCTGAGAGGCAAGGGTTGCGAAGCGGGCACGTTACCACTTGGTCACACAGCAACTCCCCATTCTTGTAGCCATTCATAATGATTAGTTTCAAGTCGATCGCTGTAGTTAGTAAAAGTAGATGACTATTCGTGTAACGTGTGTTCGATATTCGCCTACCATGGCTAGCAAAACTTTACAGCATCATGACAATGCATGCGAGATGATGATGCCTGACATACCCTGTTCGAGTGTCCGGCATTCGACTAAGAAAGGGAAGAAGCGGCGGTCGCCTTTCGAAACGTGGGCGTTAAGCTGCTTACACCGGAGAACCGGGTTCCAGCAATGCTGAAGAGCAGAGCGGGATGGGATTAGGCAGCTGCCTTTGTCAAGAAGACGTTGGACCGCAAGATGGAACTGGAGTGGCGGAGATAAAGGCAGCGGACACAGCACCCTCTGCCGGCACTCGCCATCCCACCAACACGACAACAACGATGTTGCTGCTGCCAACAACTGATGAAGAGGACAATCCGGCGCAACTCGACAGGGAGAAGAAGAAGAAGAAGACGCCGTAGATTCGCCGCGAAAGGAGAAATGGTGGTAGCAGCACCTCAAAGCGATCCTCCTATTCTGACGCAGGCCCATTCGAGGCATTTCCGGGACAGGGAGTGCGATGTCCCGGGGCCAATTTGGCATGTATGTATCGCCTTATACCCCACTATCATCGATCATGACAATGCGCGGCCCCACATCGCTCACACTCTAGTGGATTTCTTGAAGGCTGCCGACATCGAAACCGTACTCCTTGTCGTACAGTCCAGATTTGGCCCTTTGCGACTTCTGCCTACTCCCTAAAATTAAGTTTGTGTTCAGGAGATGGAAATTCAAGACCAATGACGAGGTCGCCATGGCTATGGAGGCGCTCAGCAAGGAGCTCTAGAAAATTGGTTTTGTGTTTAAAAAGCGGCAGTAACGTTGGAAGAGTGTATTAAGACCGAGAGGGGCTACTTCGAAAAATATATAAATTTGAATGACTGATTAAAGGCGAGGCGCTCTGAGAAAAGGTACCATATGTCAGAGAATTTTTTTGAGTTTTTGGTAGAATCTGATAGAGCACAAATGTACGTACCTCCATTTCACAAAAAAAAAAGTAAGACTCTAGCTTCAATACAGACTGGAATAGAAGCAGCTGAAATTCGAGGATGTGAAATATTTTCATTTTGAGAGAAATGGGTGTAAAGTTATGAAACAGAAAAACAAACGAAAAAATCGATGTCTCGGCATCTACTGCGCCAATCTGTCTCAAATTTTGCTGTGATATCATGCAAACGTGTGCCAAAACATCGTACAAGGTTCACAGGCAGTCGATGCATGTACCGTAAACCGGGGTGACTTTGCCGACAATTTTGAGGGTTTCAAACATTGAAGAGCTGCAGGTTCATCTACTTCCGATACCGCGAACGTAACGGAAAAATCTACTGGGACAGCCGGACAACGAAAAGAAAAGAGTGCACCGCCAGAGCCGTGACGAGTACAAATGCTGCTGATGGAGAGGTCGGAGTCCTGGAAGGACCGAATGAGTCGCAGCACTCACACTCTCCAAACAGGGAAGAGGGAGAGAGAGAGAGAGGCTCAAAAGACGAATAAAACGTAAAGCAGCGGAACACCCGGAGCAGCGGCCTGCGCAGTTGCTGCGCAGTGAACTTTAGGGAACATCGAGCAGCGTACTTAGTCAATTGCCGGAACGAACATCTTGACTGCGCATTGCGAGACTAGTACGAGCGAAGGACCTGCCGCCGAACCCGAAGTCATTGGCAGAACTTCAAGCAATTCCACACATTTACCAAAGAACACTGGTGGGAGAATAATTTCTCTTATACGACTCCCTCACAGATATGAAACTCCTGAACCGGAATCTGACACCAATGAAGATGGAGAAGAGGCGGCCACTGCACCGAACCCACGACGAGTCATGGTATTTGCTACACGGTGCAATATTGAACTTCTGTGCCGGAGCTCCGTATCCATTTTCACTCAAATTGTTACAATCATGGGACTTGGTCGACGCGCTGGTGGCGCTGCGGAGCCTCTTGCCATTCCTCTGGTGTACGCGCTGCTCTCTAGCCAGAAGAAATCCCTTTACATTGAAGCCTTGGAAGTCGTTGCTAATGCTGTAAACCGATACAGGATTCGACCCTGCACACCTACGAAAATGTCAGACTTCAAAATTGGCATCATAAATGCCTGCAGGACTGTCTGTCCTGGAATACCGGTGTCCGGTTGATTTTTTCACCTAGGCCAGATAGGGTACCGGAGGGTACAAAACGCAGGCTTCCAGGAACAGTACAGCGATGCGGAGAAGCGTTCGCTCAAGGATTATACGCGCATGCTCCTCTCTTTGGCCTTTGTGCTCGTCGCTGATGTCCCAACTGCATACACAACGCTTCGTGCAGCATATGTCCAGCGGCCCTGCATCCGATCTACGATTATTTCGATTAGAATTACATACGTGGAGTACCTCGACGGGGAGCAAGAAGAGCAGTAGCGCCTCAATATCCACCAACCGTTTGGAACCAGTACGCAACAGCCATTCAAAAAGAACATCGGACTAACAACGTATCGGAAGGATGGCACAACAGGTTCCAGTTGGTTGTCGGGAAACATCACCCAGACCTGTACTCGGCATTGAAGGAATTCCAGAAGGAACAGGGGTGTACTGAAATCTGTGTATGTGAATTAGCTCTCGGGAAGAGAGTGAAGAGTGCGCCAACAAAGAAGTGGAGAGATCTGCAAGAACGTTTAGAGTCCATAGACGCAGACTAAGGTAGCCTCCCTGTACTTCAGTATTTGAATAACTTGGCGCACAACGTTACTTTGTAACAAACACAAAAATGTTTTTAAAAAAATTGTCGGAAGATATGCTGTCTGATTTTTTGTTGTCGGAAAAAATGTATGTCGGAAAATATACGTGTCGGAAGAAAGGTCAGTCGGGAAAACGGATTCGGAAAAATGTCCTAGAATCCGTTAAAAGAGTAACCGCCTTTTTTGTTCGAAAGACTGAAAGGTCACGGGACAGAGCTCTCCGGTTCCCTCGAAAATCCTGGATCTTGACCCCTCCTCGTGAAAAACGTTTTCGTTTTGCCTGTACAGATTGCATTTTTACTTCTACTGGACTGGGCTACAAGTTTGCGGTTTCATCTAAAAAGCCACCTGCAAAGCCACCGAGCCGTATTCTATCTCAGTTTTTCTCATCGACGCGTTTTTAATGTTCGGGAGAAGATACCAGTCGATCATAAAAAGATCAAGTGGCGTCACATACACGATAAAAGCATTTTGAGTCCCCGATGTTAAAAGGTCCGCAACATGGACGTTTGTGGGAAATACGGTACGCTTGTCTAGACAAACGCGTTACAAGTTCGTTTACATATTTATCACCGATTTACAGGGGCGCTAAGTTGCCCCTTCGACGATGGCACTTTTTGACGATCAAGTCGTTCGTAGGAATCCTTCGTGTTTAGTGGCGAAAAACTCGCGATCGTATTAATTTACGAGTATAACCTTTTTGTTTTCTTCGGTTGTAAGACGGAATAGCCGGAGAGTGAAAATTACGTTGATAATAAAATTGACTCGAGAACGCTAACAAGGGGCGGGGGGAGTTCTTGCTGTTGTTGGTGTACATCTGGTGTATTTCAAACGAACAAGCTACGACACGCCACTATATTTACCGCAATTACGTTCCATTAACGCGGTCACAATATAATTTTCGAGTGAGTAATTTTTCCAACTCAGCTTTCTCGAATCGCATCGCAGTTTGGTCGAAGACAAGTGCGACTGCGCCGCATCTCGTTGGCTTTTGTAATGCCGAAATGGGAGTAATGATAGGATTGCCGTACTAGGTCCGAAGTGGAAAGCGACGAATCGGAGACGCTTTTTCGAAAAAATCTACAGCTCAGTGGTGCACTGTGATTTTTTGTGTAACGATGCTGTCATGAGCTCTGGAAATCAGAGTTATAATATACGGGTAATGAGTAAAAAAATCGTACAGTTTATCGAAGCCGGTCAGTCGACTTTGGAATTCAGAAGCTCCAGAATCCAGAATTGGCGGGGTTCTTTAATTCTCTGACATTTTGAGCGAAAGAGTCGAAAAAAGAAGTTAGCAAGTCGAGAACTTGGAAACTGCCAGAGATAATCTTCGTAAGAAGAGGGAAAGACACAACATTTCAAACTATAGACCAGACTGATACAAAGTCTAAGTAAACCACGCGATCGGTCCTTTTGTACGAGGTCCAGACCTAGGCCCTAACAAAAGATGGTACGTGGGTAATTCTAAAAAAAAAAAAAAAAAGCAATTTTCACAGAGTAAAATTTTCCGTTCAAAAAGTTTCTGTTTGGGGGAATTTGAAGGTGGAATTTATTGTTTGTGTGTCCCACAAGACATAAACACCCTTCTGCTCAATTCATGTTGACCAGGGGAGGGGGCAGAGCATTTTAAAATATTATCTATCCACGGCATGAGAACTTCTCATGCCGTGGCTATTCTCCAATGCTGTGGCTCAGTAAAAATGAGCCACAGCATTGGAAATTCTTATGCCGTGGCCAGATGTTATTCAACTTCAAACCTTCAACATGAAGAGAAGATATATTATGCTGTTGTATTTAACCTGTTGGAGAACAATGACCAACGTTTATTAGGTAAGTATTGAATGATGGGGACTAGTTGAAAAATTATACTTATTATAGGTATTACAATTTATATGTTTCATTCCAGGTTTAAATTGTGTTAAAAACTTACCCACTTATCTCAGTGCAAAAATTATGTGGAGAACCATGTTTTAGGAGTAAGGTACCAGACTGCAGTTGAATCCCATACAAAGGACAGGTAATGAAACAGTCACAATATTTTGAAAAATCTTGTTAAGTTGAATTTGAAATGAGATTAGGACAGTACTCATTAATCAAACAAAAAATTAACACAGAGAAATAGCCTTAAACTTATTCTGACTAAAAATTTAGGACCACTTTCATAAAATCACGGAATTGCTCACGTAAAATTACTAAATAAATCTTTGATATTTACGACTAGCAGACAAAATCATTATATTTAAACAAAAACCCAATGAACAAACTTGTAAAAATATCAAAATACTCTCTAAGCAAGATGAGACACTTTTGCATGAAATTAAATGTTTGTCTTAATATTATTTAGTTAATAATTAACATAAAATTTTGGATAAGACTCGTTTGCATACATTGGATCATTTTTGATACCTAGCAGTCGCTTCCTCTCGGCAATTTTCTTTCGCTTCAATCGTTCTTTATGGGAAAGAGCCACTGATAAACAAATATTAAGCAGGTTTAAATGAACAAGTACATACATTTCACTTTCAAAATCTCATGTCGTGGTTATCACTTTCCAATGCCGTGGTCAGTGGAAGCAGCTTATGCCACGACATAAGAGACAAAAAGCAAGACACGACATTGGAAAATTTTCAATAATTCTATTTTTCTACAGCCTTAAAGTATTTTCAAAGCTACTTTTCAATCTTAATTTAATCACACGTACTAATTAAGGGTTCTCCTTCTTGTTTCAGGTGAAAATCCTATCATTTTGGCGGAGAACGAACAGCCACGCTATCGGATACCAAAAATTGTACACAACACTAATTTCACTGATTTATTATTACAGAATCAATAAGGCGTACAGTATCCAAGATCTAAGATGCGGATTATGTTATCACTATTCAAACGAAGCCATTCAGCTTCGCAGCCGCATGAAACATGTAAACAGTGTGCTAGAAGAAGCAACTTAAAAAATGGCCACGGCATAGGAACAAAAACCCAGTTACACAACTAAAAGCTCTCCTCTGGGTCACATAGAAAACTTTTTGTCCATTTTGTAGGTGTCTGTCTTTGCTTTAACCCTTCCAATAAAATTTATATTGATTTCCCGTGAAATAATGCCTAATTAACATCATTATGGAGATTTTTATAAAATAAGGACTAGTGAGTTACAGCCACGGCATTGGAGATTTCGAGGATTCTGAAGGATTTTTTGAAATTAGGAGAGGGGGCATATTATTTCTAATTGTTGAAAAAAGTGAGGGACACGTTGCTCTACAACACAGTAAAAAAAAAATTGGAAAACGTGTTTAGTTGTTGAGAATTGCATTGGTACCTGAAAATTGCTTTTTTTTTTAGAATTACCCACGTATAAGCTTCAAAGAACGTAAAGAGCTATGGAAATAAGCATTTTTGGCATTAGGAGGGGAAACAAAATTAGCAACCAAATTTTAAGGGGAAAATCTAATGTGACGGACATAGGATATTTTGTGAAGAAACTGAAATGGAAGTAGGCCGAGCATGTTTTCAGACAAGAAGAAGGGAAGTAGGAAAGAATGTTTTCCCGAGAGCAGACAATTCAAAAGACCTGGTAAGAGATTCGGTGTGTCACGGCGATGGAGCGCTAGCGTATTTCATCCCGTTTTGTGTACTTCCTCTTTAGTAGATGGCGCGCTATGTATTTCATCCCGTTTTGGGTAGCTTCTGCATTTGTCCACCAGATGTCAGCCGCTTTGCTAACGCGTCCCAATGGCAGAAGAATTCTTAGTTGCGTGCCAGGTGGCCGGTCTAGAGGTCGATACAAATCAGATTATTAGAGAACGCAAACAAAAATCATCAATAAACTGATGACGAGTATCTACATTGCAGATACATGTCTTATAGTCGGTCAACATAAGAATGTCGGTCTCGATCAACTGAGCGCAGTTATCGGTCAGCGAACTTTCTTTCGCCGGTTGGCTTCACGCAATACGCACATCTGAACTGAACTATGAACTAAACTGGAATCAAGTTCAGTGTCGGTCGGAAAAACGTGACATCGATTTCAGGATGAGGGCCAGCCAATAGACATATCCATGTGAAACTTTCAAGCATTGCAAATTAATCGGCTGCAGACTGAAGTCGCGCAGCGAAGATCAAGATCAATGAGCACATGGCTAGAAGAAAAAACCGTGTGGATCACACCACTGAACTGAATTGTAACCATGAAGAGCTAAATCATACTGATTGGCATCCCGCAATAAGCACAACTGAACTGAACTGGAATCAAGTTCAGTGTTGGTTGAAAATAGGATGAGGGCCAGCCATACACTGACGAAAACCACGGCTGGGAACAAGCGGGGTTCCGTCGAGACTTCTCTACCATCGACCAAATATTTATAATTATCCGACTGATAGAGAAAGCTTAGGAATACAATTCAGAAGCCCACCTAATATTCATGGATTTTCACAAGGTATTCACCGTCAGCTCCCCGTATCTATCTGTGGAATGTATCGGCCCTGGGAAGACTAGAAAAATGGATAAAAATCTTGGGGAAAATATACGAGAAGACGAAATCTTGCATTAAATTTGACAGGAAGGGCTCGGAGTTCCCAGTCGAGAGGAGAGTACGCCAGGGAGATCCACTGTCCCCCCCCCCCAATCTGTTCGACTATGTAATTGAACAAATCTTCAGAGAATTCAACTGGGTAATACAGAAGGGGGTAAAAATCGATGAGGAAAGATTAAGCAACCTGAGATTTACAGATGATGTAGTAGTAAAATAATTGCGAGAGGTGGTAGACGAATTCGCTAGAAAGAGCAGAGAGGTAGTACTATCCTCAAATCCAGAAAAAACAAAAATCTTGTCAAATAAAAAGAGTGAAGAAATTAGATTGAGGAAGTAATAATACATAACGTGAACGAGATAGAATATCTAAAACAAAAATACAAAAACGAAATTTCCCCCCAAAAAATGAACAAGGGGTGGAGAAACTACTGGATGAACAAAATTAGATTTGAAGGGAAAATTCTAAGCTACTTAAAATTCAAAGTATGGGAAAGCTGCACTCTTCCCACACTGATATACGGACTTGAACATGAGCAGCTACTAAAGGCGGTATGGAGAAGCTTTGGACTACTCCGAGGGCCATGAAGAGGAGCATATTGGGAGTATTCATTATCTTTAACAAATAAACTACTTAAATGTTGCAATTTACAGAGTTAGGGAGAGACACCATGTTTGTCTGGAAATTTTCAGATTGAAATGTCATTTTATTGCTAGTGTTTACATGTTGATAGCTGAGAGCATACCTATACTTGAAGGCAGCTGTATGGCATGTCCATTTTCATCGTTTTCAAAGAAGTTGCAAAAGAAGTTTTTGGCATGGGCTTTCGTATATGAGGAGCGATATTCCAGAACAGCGTCTGTTCACTTTTTAAAACTTTACAGGAGAATGAAATAATAACGTGGTACTCTTGTGCATACCATAATATATATGCCATCAGTGACACCTAAGTTGCCTAGTGGAACACCTACCCGATTATTGGTAGGTTGAAGATTGATATCGTAGGAATGTATGTACATTATATTGTACATATATATCTTCCCCAGATGACGCTATAAAACGGATTTCGAAAGAGAAAAAAAAGACATGGCCGTTTTGGAATATCACTTCTCTTGATTTCTACTTGCATTAATCATTAAAGGCAGTAATTTCAAAATCTGAAGAGATGGACATAAGAAAAAAGTGCATTGATGAGGAGACATCGATGAGAATTAAAATATTGTTAGCAAAATTTTATGATAATTCTTTTCGCTGGTTAACGTTTATTTAGTCATTATTCGACTTACTTCCTAAAAATAAGATTTGACCAGACATTGTCTACTATTACGTTATAAAGTAGATAACCCCCTTTTTTTTTCCTCTTCTTCTTCAGAAAAGCCATAAAATAGTACGATAAGATGCTTCATGACTAGTATGATACGCGCGTGTCTGTTTTCTGAAATGCACAATCCACGCTTTCGAATACCTATCTACGTATTCAATTTCGGGACGAATATTGTAGTTTTGTGTGCACCGGTGGTTTGCATTGTTTTCCTCGATTAAAAATTTTCACTTTCAAAATTGCACTGTTTTGGAACTGAGTTATTACAGAATGATCTTGTCTCTTAATACTAATTACTGACTCAGATCATAGATTAGCAAACTGATGGGTGATATCCATGGTCAGTTTATGTAGCAGCATAATACAGTACTTTTCTACATCAGAACACGTGAAAAACGGGTTTTCTGTGGACCATTAAATTTTGAGTGAATAAGTTGTTGTCGAACTTCATTTGTAAATCATGCTGAGAACTATCGCAGCAATTTGTTTAATACTAAGTTCAGTTGTGTGTGCTCGTGAAAAACCTAGTAATGAACATAAAGCTAGGTTTATGATGCGGAGTACTAGTAAGTGTTTGTCGTGTTGACCCACATTTTGTAGGTACCTATGAATCCCGATGGGAACAGCTCGATTTTAGATTTTGGTAGATCTTGCTGAACTTTTTCTTCTTTTGATGAAGAGAAAGTAAATAAGATCTTGGAAATTCCATTTTCTGTTTTCCGTTGGTAAATTCATTTTTTCAATGTATTATAGATAGTACCATTGAGGGGGCTCTTAGAAAACAACTACAAGTTTCCTACAGATTTTGTCAAACTGGATCAGAATCAGTCAATATAGCCCGCGATGCCATCATTATTGTGCCTGCTACTCCCGAACAGGATATAACAGGGGCGAATGTGACATTTCTGTTATTTACAAAGTACGTATACCTGATAAAGCCATTATATTTTAATAGGCCTGGTGTATTTTTAGGTATTTCTAAAAAACTACTTTAACCCTCAGATCGCAAGCGTGGTTAATACTGAAATTCCCGTTTCCCGCTCTCGTTTTCAATCCAATCATGTTCTCGTTCTCATTCTCATTCTGAGAACGAGAACATGCCGTTTTCCTTTTCTCGTTCTCGTTTATTGTTCTTCCAACATTGGCTGTTAGTGAGAACTCAGCCTATGTAGAATGTACGCTTGGTGTTTTGGTGCGCCTGAAATAAAACTTCAATTTCCACTACAGAGTTGGTTGCATACTTTCTATTTTGAAAGGGCAATTCAATTTTATTATTTACTTTAGAATGCTAATAGTTTCAAAAATTTTCAAAAAAAAAAAAAAAAAAGAAATGCAAACATGGTATTTCATTATTCATACTATTTGTAACAAAATACTTTACAGACAATATTATCTATCTTCAATATTGAAAGGAATGCAAACATGGTATTTCATTATTCATACTATTTGTAACAAAATACTTTATAGACAATATTATCTATCTTCAATATTGAAGGCGTAAAAAATTCACCAAGGTATCAATTTTTAAAATTAATATATGGCCTCTTCAATTTTGAGAATAGGCAATTCTTTTTGGGGTGATTTTTTGTATTTCTGTAAATGCAGTAACATACTATATGCTGAGTTTCCCCTCTCCAGAAATATTACAGAATTTTTGAATAAAAAACTATAACTGATGTGTGTGGTTTGAGGGGTATACCGTCAACTGGGGTAATATTGGTTATACCTTACATCTAGAAGCGCTGGTATCATCAGCAAACGAGTCATGAATAACCGATATTACCCCAGTTGATGTTTTTTTTTTGTTTTTTTTTCTGTTTGTTTGCCCGTTTTCAGTATGTTCTTTAAGTTTCCTTCTCTAAAAAAAAATAAAATTAAACAAAAAAGTGTTTAAAACTTTTTCAGAGCACTGAAACAGTTGAGCAAAGAAATAAAAAAAAAAAAAAGCACCAGTTTTTATTTTTCATTCTAACTTTTTCAAAAATTGAGAATTAATCTTGACATTTCTTGATTTCATTAATGTGTTTTTGATATTATTGATATTTTTATATTTTTGATGTAAATTTAATATTTATTTTCTCAAAAAAAAGAGGGAATGGGAAGAAAAAAAAATAAAAACAGGAATATGAAAAAGACCAAAATCAGTCTACGTTTACCTCCTTGTAGAATATCTTACTATGTTGGTTATGATATTTTCCAGAGAAGATGTCGATATATGACTTCCTTTCTACCCTATTATTCCAAAAATGTTTCCAGACTGAATCCAGAATATCCGTACATACTTCGAGTTGGCAACAAAACGAAAATTAGGCAATCGACTTTTGATCCCGAAAAACTGGTAGTGATATTTGTGGATGGGTACACGACGACTGTGAACAGATCAGTGCAAGCACTACCTCAAGGTAAAATTCATCAGAGCTTTGTAAAATTTCGGTAATGCAAACGAAATATTGAAAGAACAGGACCTACTATGGAGGAAAAAGTAGGTAGTCCGACAAGGAAAATGTAAAATAATTTTCAAGTAATGCTAACTTGGGTATTAGTACCAACTTTTTCCCTTGTAAATTATCTTGTGACCTATAAAATAGTATATTACACACCAAGAGTCAAAATTGAGTGTTTACATGGCGAGGGAAAGTTTGCAAACGAGTGTAGCAAGTGAGCAATTCCCGAGTCATGTGAACTCACTTTTGGCTCTTGTTTTGAAAGATACCTATTCTTTATACTTAATGATCAGAAATAGTAATGTTTTTGTCGATTAATTCACGAGGCAAACGTAGCGATGGTTAAGCGACAATAAATAATAACGAACAGCAATGGTTGTACTACGTTGTGAATATTTAAATGCGTTCCTAAGTCACTACTTGGTAATTCGCTACATGGCTGAGTGGTTAGAGACGTTCCATGGTATACTCCAGTCAGATGTCTCAATAGACGCGGGTTCTATCCTCTGGCACAGAATTACTGACCAGAAATATGTACCCCCGTGTACTTCCATGTAAAAACGTGACGCATCCTTTTACATTGAGGCACGTTTACTTTACAAACAGGTTTCATTAGCACTCTGTGCCTGAATGATAAGCACGTCTTTCCATCCGCAAAACATCAACGTAAACATTGCCTTTCTGATCATGTAGTATAAAAAAAGTAATTACTCATTTACATAACTTAACAAGGATATTATTTTGTTTTACAGGAATTCTCTCGGTTGAAGACGTAAACCTAATAATAGTGAACCGAGACTCGTACAATTTCTTTAATGGGTATTATTCGGGCAATAACACTATACCGGGAGTCGCAAGAATTCTTGGAAGTTTTATTCAGGAACTCATTTCTGTTGGTTCTAATCCCAAGAAGTTCTATCTGATTGGATTCAGCGCTGGCGGTGAGATTGTTTCTTTGGCGGCAAAGCTAATTAAACCCAGGATTGCAAGATTGTTAGGTATAGAATTTCACTTTTTCTCACTCTTTCGCAGTTTTTTTATATCGTTGACATACTCATACAGCAGAGGTACCAATTAATCTTTTTTTTAGGTGTAGTAGGAGAACATAGTTCAGGAGTGAATCTTTTTTTTTTTCGATAAAATTTGCGGCCGTGTTATACAGAATGAACGTGGAGCTGAAAGCTAACAAACTGTGGGCCAATCCGAGTTTGATATCGGAAAATATGAAGTTGGAATCTTGAACTTGATTTTGGTGTATTCCATTAGTAAAACGCTTACGGTATTTATTTATCGATTTTCAGTTTTAGATCCGCAGGGTAATTGTTTCAACGACTTACCTCCGACACAACGGGTAGCCAGAACAGACGCTGACTTTGTTGCAGTATTGCATTGTTCAGTGGGCGTGTTTTCACTTCCACCACTTCCTATTTATGGACATGTGACATTCTACTTGAATGATGCTGTTTATCAACCCCAATGTGTGACTGATCCCACTCCAATCAATCGAAATACTCGTAAGTGTTTTAATGAACGGTAGGCAATGTAACCCCAAGTTACAATACCTGAAAACTAGCTGCTGGGTTTCAGCGAACTATGACGAAATTAGGCTAACAATTACTTTTGAAAATGTTTGTTGGAAGCCCAAAAATGTAATTTTATTTTTCGAGTGAACTTTCTTCATAGTGGACTCTTTTTCATGCATATGTTTGCTTGAGGAGTTCCTTTGCTGCATCTTCTAACCTCGTTTTCATTTTGTTTGTAGTTTATAATATCAATATCTGCAGTCATGGTGCCTGCGTAAATGCGTTTTTCCAGTCTTTAATCAATTATGATATGTTTATTGGGGTACGATGCAACAGCACCGAGCAATTTAGGCGGCATGAGTGCGATTACAAGGAGACTCTGGCTTTTGGATTCTACGTTCCACACACGTTAGTTCAACGCTATTATGTCTTACCACGTCATCGCTCACATTGCTAATCCCTTTGTAACTATTCATTTTTTCAATTAATGCCAACCGCGCGCGTACATATTCTCACGAGTTTCTTGCTTTTCTTGACATGTTTTTGTGAATTTCGAGAGGTTTTCATGTAAATGATGAATGCCATTCACTTTCTACATCAAAAATGTGCAAGAACAAGAAGGTATCGATGGGCTGAACTTTTGGTTGTATGAATACCCAGATTACCTACATTTATTATGATTGCATATGTATGCAAAAGATCAGAGAGGTGATAAAAAGAGGGAGAACCGTGAGAATACGCAACAGAACAAGTGCAAACAGGAACATTTCTCCAAATAATATAATACGATACTACTGCGAATGTACGGTGAACTGGGACCGGTGGTAATATCGGCCACTCGTGAATTATTTGTTGATAAAAAATACTAGCGCTCCTACAACAATAAGTCATAAATAACTAATATTACCACTGGTGTCCTATATTACTCTTATTGCAAGTATTTATAAAGTATAGAGGCATGGTTGTAAGGTTAATTTACCAAGTTATCTTGCAATTAATATTATTATTATCATCTACAGGGCCAGAGGACAATACTACATTTCCACTAGACCCAAGTGTCCAACTGATGGAAGTGATGTATGTTCAACTCGTTCGTCCTGGTTCTAATAGTTTGATGCTGAGTTGCTAACTATCAATGCCCCTATCTTCAAGCTTGATATGTTTACAAATACCTATATCCATAGGTATAATATATATCTACATCTGCATCTATATAAGTGGTAAGTATTTACTCAATCAGTTGGGTATTGTTTGATTGAAGGAAAATACAATTTGCTCATAATCCTGCATGTACTGTATACATTTGGACGTTGAGACCGCTCTGTAGTTTATTTTTTAGGTTTGTAATATGTACATTTTCAAATTACCAATTCCATGCATCCGACCGTACAGTCATAACATCACGATAAGTGACAAACATTCGGGAAGAAATCTGGTTTTACTTGAGATGTACTCAGAAAGACCATGGTGTGTCAACGATTTAGTCTTGGCATCATCAAACTGCTGTTGTTCATATATGGTTTATGTTATATCTCCCTCCCTAGGGGAAAAAGTGATCATTTCCCTTTTGCCAAATACCTTACTAATGATTTCAAGTTAATGTTTTAATTCGACTGTTGCATGCGGTTTCCTATGCTTGTATTGCATGAAATTGATAGTGGATATTGTGAATTATTGCAAAATTATCTCTACGAGAATTGACAATGTTATGCTTTCTCTTTCTGAGTACATTTTAAATAAAATATTGCGCCGAACAGAGTCGTGAAGGAAGCGTTATCACTTGTGAAAACGCCCCTTCCCTCTGTTGTGTAATATACTGTTCTTCTCGTTTCTTCCTATAGATTTCTTTGCTTTCCGGGAATTTTCCTTGTTTCAATGCGCAGAATTTCGCATAATGTACTTCCAGCGCCATATTATTGCAGTAGTTGTAAATTAAATTTAGTTCACGATAAACGAGCAAAATTCTACGGATAATACAGTGGGATAGATGCCTTCCACGTTGCGCGATTGTCGTTCAACGAACAATTGAAGTGCAATTTTAGATTAACGTATAATATTATTATGAAATGGTTATTTGGCGGTACTGTAAGAAACTAAAACCTTAGTGACAGTGAATTTATTCGTGTCTTCTTAAATGAAATAAATAACATATTATCCCATACATAAAATAAGATACAGCATATCTATGATGTACAATCTGGGCACATAGTCATATCATTTTTATTCCGTGTGTAGGGTGTGCCAATTCACATTTTCTTCTTCTGTGTTCCAGATCGCTTTCGGCTGTTACGCCATTATCAGTGGAGTACCCTAAATCAGACTTGTTTCTTGTGGTCCTGTAGTTATTGTCGAGAGTAGTACCATATGGTAAACCTGTTTAGTCTTGTGCTCCTATTGGTTGCCTGTGATGGTGCAGCCCGTCCAATCCGTGGGGGTTATGTTATTAGTTGGAATAAGTTCTAACTTTGGAAGTTAGTTGTTGTGTTTATTAGGTTGTTTTGTTTTGTTTTTGTCTTTATTATTTCTAGTTGTTCTATTAATTTTCTTTTTCTTGTGTTGTTTTCTATGTGTAGAATTTTATACTTTTTTTGTCAATTTGTCATTGTTATGTCCCTGGTCATGGAAGTGTTTTCCAAACAGTGATTTGTCATCATTTAGCTTCTGTGATTTTTCATGTTCTTTGATTCTGGTTGTGAATTTTCTGCCTGTTTCTCCTATGTAAGTCATGTCACAGTGTTCGCAGTCCAGTCTGTATACACCGCTACTGTTGTTTCTGTTTAGTCGTTGCTTATTTGTTTGATCAGAGGTTGTCTGTTTTTGATTCCGAGTTTTATGTTGTATTGGTTGAGGATTTTTTGTATTTTGTATGTATTTGTTCCTGTGAATGGTATTGCGCCTGCATATTTGTCTGTTTTTGTGGTTGTTGGTTCAATGTCTCTGCTTTTTGGTTGTGTTAGTTTGTTAATTATTCTGTCTACTGTTTGTGGCTGGTATTTGTTGTTAATTGCTATTTGTTTAATTTTGTTGATCTCTGTACTACTCTCGACTATAACTACAGGACCACAAGAGACGAGTCTGATTTAGGGTACTCCACTGATGATGGCATAACAGCCGAAAGGGCTCTGGAATACAGAAGAAGAAAAAGTGAATTGGCACACCCTACACACGGAATATTATCAAGTTCATTCACACTCAGAAATGGACACTAATATCATTTTTATTTCAGAAGTACAGTCTTTGTGAATTTGCTGCAAACAACAATCTGTAAAGGTAACGGTTTCATCATTTCCGAGCACGTTTCCACACACAAGAGAAGAATTACTGCCTTCTAAACGTCCATTTACTTCCCTATTCTTTTTTTGGGAGGTCACCGACTACTTCGTCTTACGCTTTGGTTGCCTTGTCTTCTGCTGAGTGGTTGCTTCTCTATCTGCAACAGCTTTATTGAAGGAGCACAACTGCCTGGCTGCCTGGCAGGTCTTTTAGGTCTTCCTTGGACCCTAATGTTGGATGCAAACTTCAAATTTGCTGTTCAGCTGTGAGGTGCCAGTCAGAGGGCTGCCAGGAGGAGGAGGCGGAGGGAGAAAAGCCGTGTTCATGGGAGATTATGGTGTAACTTCTGCTGTCTTCTCACCTTCTTATCGTAAAAATCGGGCACCACATGAAACAATGTTGCCAAACTTTGAACGCGTTTTTCTCGAGAAGTACATTTTAGGCATAAGGGCTCTTTTTTCCGAGCCAGTCACATAATATGCTAATAACTTCGTATGTTTGCAGTTTACCACCGAATACCTTTTTTATTTGGAGGTACTGTACCGCCGAATAACCTCAACCGTATTATTGATAGGTATTTAGAAAGGTCGGACATTTTAGATCATTTTGTCCAATGAAATTTTCGGTATAAGTGAAAATAATAACTTAACGATATCCACCTCTTACATATTTCTAATTTAGCGAGAGGGTTGAATGAGGCACAAGGGGTGAATAAAAAAGGTACAGGCGTAGGTACTCTCGGAAGATAACAGCACTTATTTCTAGCGGAATATTCCACTTATAGGGTGTGCCAATTCACTTTTTCTTATTTTGTAGTCCAAAGCGCTTTCGGCTGTTATGCTATCATCAATGGAGTTACCCTCCCACTGATGATGGTAAGCCGAAAGCGCTCTGGACAACAATCGAAGAAAAAGTGAATTGGCACACCCTACAAATGGAATATTACCAAGTTCACTCACACTCCAAAATGGACATCAAGAGGAATAAATCGTATTTTCATGTATTTTACAAGTATGCATACCTTTCAAGATGTTTATGACTTTTCCTTCCAGTGAGGAGGCACAGCAAAGGGAGGAGAGAAGATGCTGGGTAAAAGATCAATTCTGAGAAGAAGAAGCGTCGTTCGTCCTGTAAGTACTTATGATTTTTTTTTTTTTAATTCTAGAGGGAGTTGAAAGAGAAGAGTGGAGAAGTGAAGGGGTGAGATACTGTCAGGAGGTAGCAAGACTTGGGTATTTCGACCGACGTGAAAAAAATCATTTTTTTCTTATTGTATGTTTTTATACAGGGTTGCCACTATTTTCAAGAATGATTTTCCATGACTTTCCAGGTTTTCCAAGGCTATTTTTCTATTTTTCCATGACTTTTTCTTTCGAGTAAGGATGGAGTTATGGATTTAGACAAGATTTTTCCCTCTTGATCCTGATTATAACACCAGCAAGAAGAAAGTATATGACTGATATTTTCTAAAGGGAGAAACGTTTTTTTTTTTAAACGTGATTAATCAGTTAAAATAAATTTTGATAGAATATAAGCCATGACATCGAACAGAACAACTCTGTACCATCCTAGAAGAGCTGCTGCAGCTGCTGCGAACCCCCCGGTAGGGCTCACCCGCCGTCGCCGTACGTACCAAGGTACCAAGATGAGGAGGTGAGGGGTGAGTGAAAAGGAAGCGTGTTCGGCTGTGATGCGCCCGAATTCCAGGTTAGTGCTAGGGGAGCATTAACTTCGGTCAGTAGGGGATGCTATACTGGCCCTTGCAGGACAGCGCCCACCAGCAGCGGAAAGGCGAAATGGGGGCTCGGGCTGGCTTCAAAGCGTCCCTCTGGCCACTGATGCGATACTCGAAAGGGTAGTTTCCGGGGCCGGGGGTGCGGTGTCTCAGGGGCCACTTTGGCGTGCGTGCACCATCGCCATACATTCCACCAGACATAAGCCATAAACCTAGTTTGTCATTCAGAGAATCAAAATGCCATAATTTGAATGACTGACCATCCAAATTCTACGACTTTTACAGGTTTTCCAGAAAGTGCTAACTCGATTACAGGATTCATGGGGGAGGGAAATGAAATTCTCTCATTCATAGTTGAATTAAATAGTTTTCAAGCTCAGAATTACATTACATTAACGGCGCTTTGGCCAAGGACATCGATAAAATGATTAGATAGAATGGGGAAAATTAACAGAATGTAAGAATTAGAGGCATCTGTTTTATTTTGTAATATATTTGAGTGGTTGTGTGAGAGAGAGAGGTGACGTGATCTGTGGCTATGAAAAGTTGGGTATTCAAGTATGTGTTTGTTCTATTGCCAGTAGAGATTGACAGGAGTTGCATTGTGGCGTTTTTTTCTTTGTGATTTAGAGCTGAGTTATCGTGGTGCTGTTTAAATATTACAATTTGTTCGTGGCGGTTTAATCCATTCTGATTGCCATTGTTCGAGAGTCTGTCTCTTGATGCAGGATTCCACATTGTTAAGGATGCCCGGTGTCGGCAAGTGGGTTCTTGCTTCCTCAGGAGCCTTATCCGCAAGCATGTTTTGTAGGATGTTCATACGGCTAGGTGTCCATATGTCCATACTGTTGTGATGTTGACATAGGTATTTTTTGTCCAGAAGTGTTTTGATGATGAGTTCAGTTACTGGGTGAGTATAGGAATGTAAGTGCTGTTAATGGCTTGGAGTTTTGTGAATCGCCGATAAAGATTCGGTATGCACTGAGATGTCGTTTGAGTGACTTTTGCACTTCGCAATACATTGTACGGCATGAAATCATTCATTTTGTATGCGTTCTCCCAAAGAAGCACATTTCACACTTTTTTTTTGCCAAGTTTTATTGTGCAGAGAATCTATTAGGAAAGTGCTACTTTTCAAACCCTGGTGCCCATGTCAGTCATTTCGCGTAACTTCTTAAAATTAAAGATCCTTCTCCTATACGAGCCGCTATCCTAAAATTAGTTCAACACGCGGATACTGGCGGAGCGTGCGATTTCATCGAATTCCAAACAGAATCGAAAAGGAACGGTAGCGCAACAATGAAGTCACACAAAAGTGAAATGCTACCGAATACCGACCCTCGATATACAACCCTCAACCAGTTCACGTAGTTCATCTTCGTCTTGAGACTGATAAATGCCTGTCAGCGGGAGCTCGCTTCCCCGTACCGTATTTGATTTTTGTAACTCTCAGACACGTGTTCTGTCGGTGAAAGATACAGCTCCATTAACCTTCCTACTTGTTTTCAACCTGTAACAAGATGCCACACAGTATCGGTTCCGTGTTTTTACGAGGGCCCTTTATGAATAAAAACGCGCGTTAGCTTTCATTTCGGAGCTGTATAACCCCGATGATGACTATATAAGTAACACTGATGGTTAATATGTAGTTGATACCATTGGCAGGATGTTTCCGACATCGTACAGTCGAGAGTAAATACAAGGTGTGACGCCAAAATCCCTCATCTGTTATTATTATTATTATTATAGGCCAATAGAAATTTAATTTAACAATAAAATTGATATATTAAAAATTAAATATTAAATTACTGAAAATTATTCATGTTCTCGTTTATCTTGGGGTGGAAAAATTTCACCCCTCCATGAAAGGAGATAGAACGTGACACCTACTTGGGAAAATTAAGTGCAAATATATCGAATACAGTACCAAGATTTTTATAGGTTACTAAAAGAAGCTTTTTGGTTTATCTAGCCCTACTGGTGCTGTTACAGACTCCCAGACCCCTGTAAAGACTCTACTCAACATAGGAATGCGAAATGGAATACCTACCTTCGTGTACATGGCGTCTCAAATACGTGACCCTCTTTCCCCTTCAACAAGGTAAGTAAGCAACTCATCCTAACAACGTGTAGCTATGCTTGCCTGCTGTGCGCCTTGGAAGTGCAACGATGTGAACAACATTTAAAGTATACTTGATGGAACAGTTTTCCTCAGTATTGCTAATAGATAGTCTGGTGGAAATTCTTGGTAGTAATAGAGGGCAGTTACTACAAGGCTACACTTCGTTTGTCTAAAAATACAATAATCTGATTAACAAGGTGCTTACAAAATCAATTTTGGTTAAGAACTACGTACAGAAATTTTTGTATTTTTCCAGTTTCCATAAAAATTATTGTTTGTTCCCTGCAATTTTTTCGCGGTAAACTGTCCGTTCTGTCATGTCCTTCAAAAATACTCCTTGGCTTCGTCCCTAGCTATTCCAGTTCCTGAGTTCAAAAATTTGAGTAAATGTAATGCTTTACATAAAAAGTATCGAATTTTTAGTGTTTCTATCATTCAAATTTGAATAAAATACCAGGAATGTGCCTAAAAAGGGCCAGAGTTGGTGCCTTCTGGTCGCTTCGTTTACTTTTGACGAAATTTAATATTAGAACTCTTACATTTTTTCATTAGTACAATGAGTCTAAATATTGCAGTCAAATTATTAAGATTTCCGAATTCAGGGACTATCATAGAGAAAAGTGAGGCCAAGAAGTATTTTTGTGAGGTATTATGGGGCGAATCGTTTAAGGCAAAAAAATTGCTAGCCAGAGGACAATTTTTATGAAAAACGAAAGGCGTAAAAATTTGTGTACATACTTTTAGCTAAAATCGATTATGCTTTGAAGACCATGTTGATCTGGTACCTAGTGATTTTCTTCAAGCAGATGACACATAATTGAAGAGGTTAGAATCAAAGCCGACACTTGCTATTTTACTTTAAATGCGCAAATAAGCAAAACACTGTAAGCGGGTGCAAAAATATTTCTTGCTGCACCGTGTGAATGTGTAGTATTTGTACTATGTATCTATATTGTTAGTGGGAAATCCGACTGCTTTGAAATCGACCGTGCGGTAATGCTTGCAGCCGCTTAGATTGAAGGGGACATTTGACAAGTGTCAATTTTGACTCTTACTTGGCCACTGCATCGTGATAATTGTTCTAAAGTCGATGTGAAACGTGAAGAAAAGTGTAGTAATGGAATGCGCTTTTTAGATACTACATTTGATTAAAAACAAAATTTTCATCACGAATAAAGATTAGAATTAAAACCAACATTTGCTAAAAGGGGAAAAAAATAATTATCATAAAAACAAGGCTAGAGCGTTAGCTGATGGAGCAAAGTAAAACTACTACAAGATGGTCATCACAAGAAGATCTGAGAAACAACATATTTTTTGTAAAATCATCTGTAATTGGTATATATTACAGATAATTTGACTACAAGTACCCAGGGATGAGAAGCCGATTGAGAAAGCTTTTCTCCCGGCTTCCGGCTGCTCCAAATTTATAAAGTTTCCGACCCTTCCAAAATTGAAAAACATCCGGCTGTACACTAGACACTTTACGGTACTTGTGTGATAGCTCATTGGAAAGAAATCATAAATAATTATCAGAAACGACAAAAAGCAGTAGTTACAAATCATAAGAAGTTGATTAAGAAGCCAAAAAGCAATTGGTTTCCCTGCGGGCTACCAACATGCAACTATTTCGGCTTCTCAAAATTTTGCTCGATACTGGTTGACTACCAGCTTGCGGCTGACTTCTCATCCCTGTAGAAGCCGATTGAAAAAGCTTCTCTTCC
The DNA here is from genome assembly GCA_031841125.1 of Acanthococcus lagerstroemiae. NCBI lineage: Eukaryota > Metazoa > Arthropoda > Insecta > Hemiptera > Eriococcidae > Acanthococcus > Acanthococcus lagerstroemiae. The sequence continues at coordinate 11,678,690 of CM063114.1, read as the reverse complement.
GGTTACCTCATATTTACAAAACATTCGACTTCTAACTTCCTTCTAAAATTAAAAAACTTCTTGCTACTGGCTACCAAGTAACAAGTACCAGTTACCTCTCTCTCCCTTCGTCTTATGTTTCGTGACAGGGTCAGTTAAAATTTATTGTAATTTTACAGGAGAGTGTTTAGATAAAGCGCCTAAATTTAAACTGTATAAGGTACCGTTTCAGATGTCAAAATAATGTACTAGTAGACATTTCACAAAATCACAATAAGCTCATTAAGAAGTCCAAAAGCAATTGCCTTCTCTACTGGCTACCAACTGCCAACTATTTCGGCTTCTCAGCTTCCGGCTTCTTATCCTGCTCAAAACCGGCTGACAACCAGCTTCGGACTTCGGCTACCGGCTGATTTCTCATCTCTGCAGCCCTGCATGCAATGATTCATAATATCCTGATATTTAGAAATTAGAATTGGGACTCAATCAAAGTGGCTGACCTCTAGTGGATGTTTTGTGAACCCTCATGGAGTCAGGCCCGGATTGAGCAGGCGAGTCACCGAGTAAATCTTAGTGGGCCGCGATGTATTTGGGCCGATGAGGTAAAAATTGGGCCGCTTTAATTTCTAAATTTTGACATAAAAACGAAAGAAACCCCTCCCTTGTCGTCATCTATTCCATAAATCCATAATTTGAAAAATGGGAGAAAAAATTAGGCCAATTAATACTGAGTGGGCCGTTAAAAATGGGATTTCTCGGTGGGCCACTAAATTTTTTTATTTCTGGATCCAGCCCAGCATGGAGTGATCATGAAGAAAAAATAAATAGGTCGAGCCGGCAACTGATAACGTACCTTTCATTTTTCCTTCACCGCACTTCTACTAATTTTGCTACCTGACATATTAAATTTTTAATCGCAAGTTCGAATATGTATCTCCCTACAGTTCAAATTTGAAGCATGTCCGTCATTTCTTAATTGTATAATGAGTTTTTGAAAAACCCATATTTCCCATTTACGGCAATGTTATTTCCCTCTGTGATCAGCTGATCACTACCTTTCATTGGGAAGTGCACATTAGCGCTCCTACATTCCGTTTCACATCCCAATTCGCTGATTGGTTACATTTTCAATAAAAATCGATTTAAATCGAATTGAATCGATTTATTGCCATCCCTAGCAGCATTCGTCCTATCCGAAGACACGGATTGGTCACATGACTCATTGGGCTGTTTTGATTTGCTTTTGCAACCTAGTAACTGGACACGTCAGTAGTTCGGCTTTAGTTTGATGCTTCCATTTTGTTTTTCACGTTACAACTGTAATTACAATTTCAGTTTCTTGAATGTACGTTCTGAATTTTTCTCTCAAATGTTGCCGCACTTAATTATTACTTGTGTCATCAAACTTTCTTTATTCTTTAACCGTATCCTTGAGGGTACTCACTGGATATAGTTATGATTTACAATCTTTTCGGGTTTGTGTGAAGTACAGTGCGTCAAATTTCCTTGCGAATATGCGGCGTTTTTATAGAAGTCCTTGAAGTAATGCATGCAGTGGAGCCAGCTCGAATTCGTTTAACTGAACGTGAATAATTGGTGAGAAATCAATATTATTTTCATATATTGTGGTGTCGTTAATCAAAGTATTCAATTGAATGAAGTACTAAGCAGTAAATTGTCGATGGCGTGAGTTTTATTTTATTATTATTATTTTTTCGGAAAGAACAACGTAAATGAATATTGAAGTTGTGATAACTCATGTATTTCACGGGGAAAATCCTGTGTGGCGATAAAAGACAATACGCATTATGTGTAGTAGTCGACTTGTTGATTTTAATGGAAATAATTTTCCTGCTCAGTAAGTTCCAAAACTGCATAATTGCATTTCGCTAGGCAACTGCTAGAAATGGGCGCAAGTAAAATGTGAAAAGTTGAAAAGTATGAATATGTACGTCCCAACACTACTCAGCTTCTCAAAACTGAATATCAGTTCATTTATTCATTACTTGGTTACTTTGGAAGATATCGAATTACCTTTAAAGAAAATGGAAAAGCATGGTGGAGCACTTTCACCTGGGCTATTGAATACCTCTAGTTTTTCGTTTTAACACGATTAATAAAAAGCTTATGTGTTTTACTGCTCTTTGCTCAGTCTTTGGCTAGTGATGTTGTTTAAAAAAATATTCCGCTGACAAAATGAAAACAATGAATTCAGATATATTTTCTTCAAATGAATCATATTATGCACCTTTTTTTATCACGAAATCACGTATAATCAAAAGTGTCCACCACTAGCACCTAGGTACACTAGCTCATTGCTTTCGATCAGAGAATGTGTAATGAATTTAGATTTTAGAATTTAATGTAATACACAATCCGTTCATCTGCAATAATACTACACTTGAGCGAACAAATTTTCATGTTTCTTTTTTCCATTCTAGGTAGCTCCGGTATTTTCATGCATTTGTGTATTATTGAATGAAGTGTGGTGACCACAGCCGCATTGAGTACTTACAATTCTGAATGTTTTACCAGCTGAAGATTTAACCTTAATCTAATGAACCTGTCAAGGACGACATAAGAAGAGAAAGAAGAAAGGACGTGTATTGTTAGTCGGCGGCTTCTCTAAAGGTACGCAATTATTACTTTTATCAGTGAACGTACATTGAATTTCTATTTTATAATTTCCTAGTTGAAAATTTCTCTAATTTGGTGATTAACTACGAATTTTTGATTTGCAAATTCAGCCAAAGTTGTGGTCTGTAGAGAATTTTCTTATTGTTGACTGATATTCGAGATACAGTAGTATCCCGATTGTCCGGAATTCGAATTATCTGGATATTAAAAATAGGTTGTGATCATCCGGACTTCAGATTAACCGAATCTTTTCGCGTTATCTGGACATGTTGAATTCTACATATGTTCAGGATTGAATAATTGATACATAATGTGGCTACTGCGCAATTAGTCTTCCACTATGCTGTAGTAAAGTAAAGTGAAAATGAATTCTGTTTTAGGAATAGGTGTACAAATTCTAGCGATGCAGTATAAATCTAATAGTGTTTCCTAGTCTTTAATTTAGTAATTGGATTGTTTAATCAGCTTATAGTTAATCACTATTCATGCATAAATATTTGCCAGTATAAAAATGCATGGAGGGAACTGAGACAAAATGCGTATAAATAGTTGAATAAAGTCCATACTGTCCGGATCACTTAATTCCCACATTAGTCCGGATAATCGGGACACTACTGTATTGTCATTTGCTTCCAATTGTTTTGGAGTTATGAAAGTGCAAGAATAAGAGTTCTCAAAAAATTACAGCTTGTCAGCTGTTATTTTGTTAGATTAACTCAATGACAAAAGTCCCACGATTAAACATTTTTTGCTGCATCAAGTCACTAATGGGATATACACCTGCACTGGAGTGCGTTGTAAAATCACCTGTACGGGTAAAAATAAGTGAGGATCATGTGCTCTTTCAAATAAGAAAGCTGCTGTCTTCAGGCGGGTAAAAAACTAGTAGAAATTATTCTACCAGTAGAACTGATTGTAATCCAAATTTTTGGTGATGATGCAGTTAAGTTCGGGACAAATTTTCTTTGAAAGTGAATTTCTAATGGATTTAATGATAGTTGAAGTTTGCTACACGCTTTTAGTAAATCACATGTGATTACTCAAATATTATGCAAGGCTACCAACACTTGAAACTTTAGGTTTACATCCCAATGACAGAGGTTTTGAATCTAGGTGGCGCAAGATTGTAGACTTGGTTTGATAACAGGTGACTAAGAATGGCGGGTTAGTGAATGCATTAGAATTTGGATCTAGGATTTGTTCTTATAGCATATGTCATTCAGGTTCTAGTCAGACTTTTAAGCATGTTGTAGGTTGGAGGCAGCCTGTGCAGCGAACAAACTATCAGTTAATCCCATTTCATCCGGCAGCCAGCAAAAGTAAATGATTTTACTTTTGTTTGTTCTGGATTGAATGTAATTGGTTGAAAGTCTTGCTTTCTGTGTAGGCTGGCTTCAGTGTACAACCAGTCGTGATTCACCTATCCGCTCTCCAGTCATCTTTGTCTTCTTGATGAGCTTCATATTTTAAAACTAATTTTTAAGTTATTATTTCTTCATTTTGTTTGCCAGCTAATTTTAGTTTCTAGTTATAAAATTATTCTAATGTTTATTCTAAGTCGAGTTGACATGGGTTAGCGAGGGTCTGGAGAAGTTGCTGTGCCCTCTCCCGGCCTGCGTAGTGCTGTCGCATCCATGAATCTACTTTTTTTTTCGGACAAGAGGGCCGTGGAAAAGTACGGTTCATTGAAGCGATAAGACTATTTGCCCTGGCCATAGGCGCAAATAGCCAGTGTGGGGGCCGAAAATTTCTTAGAAACACCAAAACCTACCTGCTTATGTTATTATATTTTTGGCAAATCTGGGGTGCTTTTTGGGGTGTCAGGTCCCCCAACCCCCACATGTTTGCACCTATCGCCCTACTCTATTCTAAGCCCCGCATGTTTATACCTACAAGCCCCAATTTAATCCACTGATCTGCAGTTGTGTTCTAACATCGGGTTAGTTGAAAACTAACACAGGCAACAGTAATGTCTGTGGGGGACTGCCCTCCTTTGCAGTGAACGGGCAGTCAGTGGCGAATGTAGTGGAGACCAGATTCTGTGACTCTTGATTCCATAGGTTCTTTTCCATAGATTTGGCCGGCGCTGATTGAGACTTTCCTGCCACAAGAACGCTGTGAAGGAAGTCTATGGTGGCTATACCCTCTCAGTGCTGGGTCAGTGGTTTGTGTGTTCGCATAGGTGTACGTAGAGTAACTCAAGGTCCTTCCTAATCGTCTTCTTTGTTACGTTGCCTGTAACTAGGGTTTGGGGCTGATCCTTAACAGAGTGGAGCGTACTGGATATGGCGGCTGGGGATTAGCGCCAGGAGAAGCGAGCTGCAGTTTTTGGCTGTGATGGCCTTAATTGTTGTCTCGTGGAGTCTGGGGCCCTACTATGGGCTAATGTAAAATCAGGGAAGACAATTGGAAAGGCACCTCTCGGAAACTATTGTCCTTTTTTCTTGAAGGATGGGTCAGTCTCCTCGGACTTATCCTTTCGGAGAAAAGTACGAAAGTTTCTAAGTCCTTTTTGTGATCCACCCCGTGGAGTTCTTTAAGACAACTCGTTCTTCAAATATTCCTAATTCCTTCGAATTATTCCTCAATTTGTGAATTCCTTAAAATCATACTACACCGGCTGCAGGCGAAATCCAGGGGTAAAGCAGGTACCTCTTATACTCGCCTGCAGCCACCTAGGTTCTAAGTAGGAGAGTTAGCTTCAGCTGAGCTTGTTACATCCTGCGAACTGTTAATGCTAACCGCCATCGTATTTCCCCAGTCTAGCCTTTTATAGGTATACTGTCTAGAGTAGTTAAGCTGTCTCGGTTCTCTCAGACTTCAATTGCAACTTCGATAGCAGCAGATGAAGGAGTCTCACTCTGTAGGTAGAGTCTCGAGCAATAGGCATGTCAGTCTGGCGTCTTGATTCCTTGTGAACCAATTAACTCTCTAAAGATACGCATAGGAAAAGTCAGGGTCAGTGAGGCTCACGATGTAAACCTTCTGGGCTAGACCTTGTTCTCGCGAGTCCTCGTGCCCGGGGGCAAGGTTCCCATGAGTGATCAGCGGATCTGGTTCTAGACACCCCTGCTCCCAGTATGATGCGTGCTCATTAAAGAGTTAAATGAGTATCGAGCGGATCAAGAAGCTTCGTTTAGTTTCATTCTTATTTTAGTCCCGAAAGGTTAGTGTTGGAAGTTGCATAAGGATCCGAAAGGATAACTGATTTACCTATAATCATCCCCTCTTTCTCAGACCTTTACTTATACGTACTCGAAAAAGAAAAAACGAAAAACGAAAAGGAATCTGTTCTTGCTACATTCAGGTGTTAGATATTAAGAGTACCCGATTTTCTTTTCTAGTGTTACAGTCTTGTAAAACCCTCAGCTTCGTGGCTTTTCAGGGTTATATAATACATACGGTCTTACACCTTTTAACAGTCATATCTGTATCCTCTGTGAGGAAATGCTCGTCCGTCAGACTGCCTGGTAGATCTATGCTCTCCCTTGATTCGAGACAGTCTCTTCAGTGAATCGGCCAATAGTGAACCGTGTGCGGTTGAGCTGTTATGGCTCTTCAGTGAATCGGTCACGGTACGTGTGCGGTTGAGTTGTCCTGATCATTGCCGGATCATAGACTTAACAGGAAACAGTTACTTCTAAGGCACAGGCTGGAAACACCTCTCTGTAGGTCACTCAGTAGGGCGACTGGAGGGACAGTGTAAGACTTGGCTTACTCAGCAGATCCGATGGTTTAAGACTGTAACCCAAGAAATGAATCTCGAGGTAATACGTATCTCAGTACTAAGAATATCTGCCCTTCGGGGTGCAAATCTACTCGGTATTTATGTTTTCTAACAGCAGTTTTGATTATATCTACTGTTTTGTTTTCGGTCGGTAATGTGGCTGTACTCCAAGATACTCCGATCAGTGCATGCTTGCCGTCAGCATCAAACATTTTGACTCCTGGATGAATGACGAATCAGCTCCAAGAACGATTAAATCACCACTCCATCTTTGAAACCGCAGGTGATCATCTCGTCTTGAAGAACTTTTGGGTTGTTCGACCACAGTTATCTGGACGCTGTCATAACTCTTAATTTTGACTGTCGCTGAATTATTGTGTCCAGATTTCGGATTCTCAGTGTATTCTCAGAATTTCAACTCTGATACGGTACCGATGGTCTTGACTGCGGCATAAGAAAAGACAGCAATAGAATGATCATGTGATTCAGTCAACAGTTTCTTCCAAGGGTACGTAATTACGTACGGCCAATGAACGGTAGTATATTGAATTTCAATTTTGAAATTCCCAAGTTGGATATTTTATTTTGATACTGTAACACAGCGTGACTTTTGAAGTCATGGAGTAACTTGGCGCACATATATTCTCATTACTACTACAGGCCCAAGCGAAAAACTAGAACGTGTTGGAGCCACACTGATGTGTAATTCCTCATAATGTAAGATAGTTTAGCTATCGTGTACAACCAATTCGGTGTAGTTCCCTTATTTTCAGACAGTCCTTTGTGCAGAGCTTCAAAAAGTGTGTAGAAATTACATTGCAGAAATCGTTTCAGCTAATGAGTGAAAAATCAAAGGAAACTGCATGTATTGCAGGAACGAATACAGAAAATAATTTCGAGGGGGGGTCGATTGGAAATTGTTATAGACGAAACATTATAGCTCCAGGTCGTTATAACTGGATTTAGATATTTGGGGGCGATCCCCTCCCCCGTATCCACCACTGATGTTTATTATCATTACACTCAAAATTTTATCGTGGTCATGATAAATGTAAATTACTCTGTATTAATGAGCATAGTGACGTAGCAATTTATTTAGAAGTTGGAAGAAATGGCGGGGAGGGGGGAGAGTAAATTTACACAGAATTGTTTATTTGTTCTTCAGGATAGTTAGTGATCATTTTGATGTACTGAATGCCGAGGAGATACGTTTGTGTTTTAAGGTCCCGTCCTTACAAAAGAAAGGTCTCATTTGTTTTTTTCATGTAATTTTCGGAATTTGAGGTTACTTAGAATTGTTGATAGGCAGCACTACCACTGCAACTTTTTTCTCCATTCATGCATGAACATGTGCAGTGTTACCTCCACTGCAGTTCTACTTAGCTCGCGTATTTCATAATCCTGGGGAAAAATTTGTGGGATAGGGGGTGTCATGATCGTTTGGGCACTATATTCTGCACTGTCGCAGCAAATCGCAAAAAATATCACCATTCTCTGACCAGTTTCTGTGGTCTGTAGAGCACATCAAATATAAAAGTAACAGAAAAACGTGAGCAAAGTCACCCCTCCGCCATGCTATTGTACTTAGATTAACTGTGAACTTTTGATTTGCAGATATTCGCATAGCGCCAAATATGTTCGAAAAAACTGAAAATACCGAACATGAAGCCCTCAGTTTACGAATTTTCAGTTTGCAAAAGGTCGTTCAACTTGTATCAGTGGCAAGGATGAAGCTGAACCAAGTGCTGAAGGATTAGTTGCGGTCAGTAGAGATTTCTCTTGTTAAGATATTAGCATTCTAATGGTTATTCATCTTTTTCTCTTTTGGTGGCAAAATCAGCAACAGTCTCTCAATATCGTCGCTCATTAGCGACCAATAGAGTCAGGGAATTTGAATGCAATAAAAGTCTATTGGTTAGCAAGGATTTTAAGCAGTGTAGAAAAATAACAATACACAATTTGAAATTTTTTAAAAAGCAGTGAGATGAGGATGTATTATTCTATATGTATTCTCAATGAGGATGATATCGATGTTAATTTTTTGATTATAGTCCATTTTCCTTCCTATCTCCTATCATAAGTGCGAATTTTAGTACCATCAAGATGATAGTTATTTCAGGACGACAAAATGGAATAACAATTGAAATTGACTGGCTAGTGAGACCTGCAGCTCCAAAATATTAGAATTCAGGCTCCGATTTCGATTTAGCAGTATGTCAGGACACAGGTCCGAGTCAGACCCGGGGGTTTGTAGGCTGGAGGCCGCCAGCAGAGTAAACCAACTATCAACCAATCTTGTTTCATCCAGCACCCAACAAAAGTAAATAATTTTTCTTTTGTTTGTTCTGGGTCAAACGCGATTGGTTGAATTCAATGGTTTGCTCGCTGTGCAGGCTGGCTACAGTGTCGTGATTCGCCGATAAAATTTTCTCTGCCTTCTCGATTAGACTTATTCTTAAGTTATTTTTTAAACTAACTTTGTTTTCCAGCTTATTTTAGTTTTTATGTAGTATAGTACTAGTTACTAAATTATTCTAACGTTTATTCTATTCCGAGTTGACATGGGTTAGCGAGGGTCTGGAGAAGTTGCTGTGCCCTCTCCCGGCCTGCGTAGTGCTGTCGCATCCATGAATCTACTTTTTTTTTTCGGACAAGAGGGCCGTGAAAAAGTGCGGTTCATTGAAGCGATAAGACTATTTGCCCTGGCCATAGGCGCGAATAGCCAGTGTGGGGGCCGAAAATTTCTTAGAAACACCAAAACCTACCTGCTTATGTTATTATATTTTTGGCAAATCTGGGGTGCTTTTTGGGGTGTCAAGTCCCCCAACCCCCACATGTTTGCACCTATCGCCCTACTCTATTCTAAGCGCCGCATGTTTATACCTACAAGCCCCAATTTAATCCACTGATCTGCAGTTGTGTTCTAACATCGGGTTAGTTGAAAACTAACACAGGCAACAGTAATGTCTGTGGGGTACTGCCCCCCCTTTGCAGTGAACGGGCAGTCAGTGGCGAATGTAGTGGAGACCAGATTCTGTGACTCTTGATTCCATAGGTTCTTTTCCATTGATTTGGCCGGCGCTGATTGAGACTTTCCTGCCACAAGAACGCTGTGAAGGAAGTCTATGGTGGCTATACCCTCTCAGTGCTGGGTCAGTGGTTTGTGTGTTCGCATAGGTGTACGTAGAGTAGCTCAAGGTCCTTCCTAATCGTCTTCTTTGTTACGTTGCCTGTAACTAGGGTTTGGGGCTGATCCTTAACAGAGTGGAGCGTACTGGATATGGCGGCTGGGGATTAGCGCCAGGAGAAGCGGGCTGCAGTTTTTGGCTGTGATGGCCTTAATTGTTGTCTCGTGGAGTCTGGGGCCCTACTATGGGCTAGCGTAAAATCAGGGAAGACAATTGGAAAGGCACCTTTCGGAAACTATTGTCCTTTTTTCTTGAAGGATGGGTCAGTCTCCCCGGACTTATCCTTTCGGAGAAAAGTACGAAAGTTTCTAAGTCCTCTTTGTGATCCACTTAAGAAAACTCGTTCTTCAAATATTCCTAATTCCTTCGAATTATTCCTCAATTTGTGAATTCCTTAAAATCATACTACACCGGCTGCAGGCGAAATCCAGGGGTAAAGCAGGTGCCTCTTATACCCGCCTGCAGCCACCTAGGTTCTAAGTAGGAGAGTTAGCTTCAGCTGAGCTTGTTACATCCTGCGAACTGTTAATGCTAACCGCCATCGTATTTCCCCAGTCTAGCCTTTTATAGGTATACTGTCTAGAGTAGTTAAGCTGTCTCAGTTCTCTCAGACTTCAATTGCAACTTCGATAGCAGCAGATGAAGGAGTCTCACTCTGTAGGTAGAGTCTCGAGCAATAGGCATGTCAGTCTGGCAGCTTGATTCCTTGTGAACCAATTAACTCTCTAAAGATACGCATAGGAAAAGTCAGGGTCAGTGAGGCTCACGATGTAAACCTTCTGGGCTAGACCTTGTTCTCGCGAGTCCTCGTGCCCGGGGGCAAGGTTCCCATGAGTGATCAGCGGATCTGGTTCTAGACACCCCTGCTCCCAGTATGATGCGTGCTCATTAAAGAGTTAAATGAGTATCGAGCGGATCAAGAAGCTTCGTTTAGTTTCATTCTTATTTAGTCCCGAAAGGTCAGTGTTGGAAGTTGCATAAGGATCCGTGAGGATAACTGATTTACCTATAATCATCCTCTTTCTCAGTCCTTTACTTATACGTACTCGAAAAAGAAAAAACGAAAAACGAACAGGAATCTGTTCTTGCTACATTCAGGTGTTAGATATTAAGAGTACCTGATTTTCTTTTCTAGTGTTACAGTCTTGTAAAACCCTCAGCTTCGTGGCTTTTCAGGGTTATATAATACATACGGTCTTACACCTTTTAACAGTCATATCTGTATCCTCTGTGAGGAAATGCTCGTCCGTCAGACTGCCTGGTAGATCTATGCTCTCCCTTGATTCGAGGCAGTCTCTTCAGTGAATCGGCCAATAGTGAACCGTGTGCGGTTGAGCTGTTATGGCTCTTCAGTGAATCGGTCACGGTACGTGTGCGGTTGAGTTGTCCTGATCATTGCCGGATCATAGACTTAACAGGAAACAGTTATTTCTAAGGCACGGGCTGGAAACACTTCTCTGTAGGTCTCTCAGTAGGGCGACTGGAGGGACAGTGTAAGACTTGGCTTACTCAGCAGATCTGATGGTTTAAGACTGTAACACAAAAAATGAATCTCGAGGTAATACGTATCTCAGTACTAAGAATATCTGCACTTCGTGGTGCAAATCTACTCGGTATTTATGTTTTCTAACAACAGTTTTGATTATATCTACTGTTTTGTTTTCGGTCGGTAATGTGGCTGTACTCCAAGATACTCCGATCAGTGCATGCTTGCCGTCAGCATCAAACATTTTGACTCCTGGATGAATGAAGAATCAGCTCCAAGAACGATTAAATCGCCACTCCATCTTTGAAACCGCAGGTGATCATCTAGTCTTGAAGGTTGTTCGACCACAGTTATCTAGACGCTGTCATAACTCTTAATTTTGACTGTCGCTGAATTAATGTGTTCAGTAGCGTAGCCAGCCTCGAGTTGGGGGTCTGATCTTGGCCAATGGAGAGGGAGTGTTACCATGAACAGTTTCAAAATTTGCTGACTGCCAAATGAGGAAGGGGGGTCTCTATAGTTTCGTCCCTGCGTACTTACATTATACATACACTACTACATGGGGCGTGCGAACACATACACACACACTAGGGGCTATACTTTTGCCCCTCCATTGTGGTATAACTACGTCATACAGGGTTGTTTATCTGCAGCAGTACTACGCTAGAGCAAACAAATTAACAATTTTTTCCCCTTCAATCTAGCTCGTGAATTTTCATGCGTTCTTGTACCGTTGAATGCAGTGTGGTGATTGCAGCAGGGTAGAGAATTTCGGATTCTCAGTGTGTTCTCAGAATTTCTACTCTGATGCGGTGTCGATGGTCTTGACTGCGTCATAAAAAAAGTCAGCAAAAGAATGATCATGTGATTCAGTCAACAGTTTCTTTCAAGGGTACGTAATTATTTGTACTTACGGTTAATGAACGGTAGTATATTGAATTTCAACTTCGAAATTCCCAAGTTGGATATTTTATTTTGATACTGTAACATAGCGTGACTTTTGAAATCATGGAGTAATTTGGCACACATATGTATATTTTCATGACTCCTGCAGGCGCAAGTGAAAAACTAGAACGTGTGGCAAAACTGACGTGTAATTCCTTATAGTGTAGGATGTTTTAGCTATTGTGTACAGCTAATTCGGTGTAATTCCCTTATCTTCAGACAGTCCTTTGTGCAGGACACCAAAAAGCATATAGAAATTACATTGCAGAAATCGTTTCAGCTAATGAGTGAAAAATCAAAGGAAATCGCATGTATTGCAGGACCGGATACAGAAAATAATTTCGAGGGGGGGGGGTCGATTGGAAAGTGTTATAGACTAAACATAATAGCTCTATGTCGTTATAAATGGATTTAGAAATTGGGGGCGACCCCTCCCCTGTATCCACCACTGATGTGTTTGGTATCATTGCACTCAGAATTTTATCGCGGTCATGATGAAAGTAAATTACTATATATTAATCGGCATAGTGACGTATCAATTTATTAAAAAGTTGGAAAAAAAGGGGTGTAAATTTACACAGAATTGTTCATTTGTTCTTCAAGACAGTGCGTGATCATTTTGATGTTCTGTCGTATTCAAATTGGATGCCGAGGACATAAGTTCGTGTTCTAAGGTCTCGGTCTTCCAAAGGAAATGGCTCATCTGTTTTTTTCTTATAAGTTTTGGAATTTGGGGTTACTTAGAATTGTTGATAGGCAGCACTTCCATTGCAGCTTTTTTCTCTGTTCATGCATGAACATGTGCAGTGTCACCTCCACTTCAGTTCTACTTGGCCCGCGTACTTCACAATCCTGGGGTAAAATTTGTGAGATAGGGAATATTACAATCTTTTGGGCACTATATTCTGCACTGTCCCAACAAAATCACAAAAAATATCCCAATTCTCTGACCAGTTTCAGTGGTCTGTAGAGCACATCAAATGTAAAAGTAACAGAAAAAACGTCAGCAGTATCCCCTCCCCCCATGTTATAGTACTCAGATTAACTGTGGACTTTTGATTTGCAGATGTTCGCATAGCGCCAAATATGTTCGAAAAAACTGAAAATACCGAAGATGAAGGCCTCAGTTTACGAATTTTCAGTTTGCAAAAGGTCGTTCAACTTGTATCAGTGGCAAGGATAAAGCTGAACCAAAGGCTGAAGAATTAGTTGCGGTCTGTAGAGACTTCTCTTGTTGTTAAGATATTAGCAATCTAGTGGTTATTCATATTTTTCACTTGTGGTTGCAAAATCAGCACCAGAGTTTCAATATCGCCGCTCACTAGCGACCAATATAGTCAGGAAACTTGAATTCAATAATAGTCTATTGGGTAACAAGGATTTTAAGCAGTATAGAAAAATAACCATACACAATTTGAAATTTTCTAAAATACAGTGAGATGAGGATGTATTATTCTATATGTATTCTCAATGAGGATGATATCGATGTTAAATTTTTTATTATAGTCCATTTTCCTTCCTATCTCCTATCATAAGTGCGAATTTTAGTACCATCAAGATGATAGTTATTTCAGAACGACAAAAAGGAATAACAAGGGAAAAATTTGATAAAATTTTAATATTGAATATAGGAAACGAGAGGTTCCTGGGAAAATGAGAATAGCTTAATGGCAAAAATCTCAATGAAACGTTTTGAGTCACTATGTTCATCTAGATGATGCAAAATCCTAGGCTTGAAAGTGCCCTTGCTGGCAAGTAATTTGAAATTGACTGGCTAGTGAGACCTGCAGCTCCAAAATATTAGAATTCAGGTTCAGATTTCAGTTTTGCAGTATATCAAAACACAGGTTCCAGTCAGATCCAGGGGCTCGTAGGCTGGAGGTAGCCAGCACAGAAAACAAACTATCAACTAATCCTGTTTCATCCAGCACACAAGAAAAGTAGATAATTTGGCTTTTGTTTGTTCTGGGTCAAACGCGATTGGTTGAATGGTTTGCTTGCTGTGCAAGCTTGCTACAGTGCACAACCTGTCGTGATTGGCCGAAATAATCTTCTCTGCCTTCTCGATTAGACTTATTCTTAAGTTATTTTTTAAACTAACTTTGTTTTCCAGCTTGTTTTAGTTCTTATGTAGTGTAGTACTAGTTACTAAATTATTCTAACGTTTATTCTATTCCGAGTTGACATGGGTTAGCGAGGGTCTGGAGAAGTTGCTGTGCCTTCTCCCGGCCTGCGTAGTGCTGTCGCATCCATGAATCTACTTTTTTTTTCGGACAAGAGGGCCGTGGAAAAGTGCGGTTCATTGAAGCGATAAGACTATTTGCCCTGGCCATAGGCGCAAATAGCCACTGTGGGGGCCGAAAATTTCTTAGAAACTCCAAAATTTACCTGCCTATGTTATTATATTTTTGGCAAATCTTGGGTGCTTTTTGGGGTGTCAAGTCCCCCAACCCCCACATGTTTGCACCTATCGCCCTACTCTATTCTAAGCCCCGCATGTTTATACCTACAAGCCCCAATTTAATCCACTGATCTGCAGTTGTGTTCTAACATCGGGTTAGTTGAAAACTAACACAGGCAACAGTAATGTCTGTGGGGTACTGCCCCCCTTTGCAGTGAACGGGCAGTCAGTGGCGAATGTAGTGGAGACCAGATTCTGTGACTCTTGATTCCATAGGTTCTTTTCCATTGATTTGGCCGGCGCTGATTGAGACTTTCCTGCCACAAGAACGCTGTGAAGGAAGTCTATGGTGGCTATACCCTCTCAGTGCTGGGTCAGTGGTTTGTGTGTTCGCATAGGTGTACGTAGAGTAACTCAAGGTCCTTCCTAATCGTCTTCTTTGTTACGTTGCCTGTAACTAGGGTTTGGGGCTGATCCTTAACAGAGTGGAGCGTACTGGATATGGCGGCTGGGGATTAGCGCCAGGAGAAGCGGGCTGCAGTTTTTGGCTGTGATGGCCTTAATTGTTGTCTCGTGGAGTCTGGGGCCCTACTATGGGCTAGCGTAAAATCAGGGAAGACAATTGGAAAGGCACCTTTTGGAAACTATTGTCCTTTTTTCTTGAAGGATGGGTCAGTCTCCCCGGACTTATCCTTTCGGAGAAAAGTACGAAAGTTTCTAAGTCCTCTTTGTGATCCACTTAAGAAAACTCGTTCTTCAAATATTCTTAATTCCTTCGAATTATTCCTCAATTTGTGAATTCCTTAAAATCATACTACACCGGCTGCAGGCGAAATCCAGGGGTAAAGCAGGTGCCTCTTATACCCGCCTGCAGCCACCTAGGTTCTAAGTAGGAGAGTTAGCTTCAGCTGAGCTTGTTACATCCTGCGAACTGTTAATGCTAACCGCCATCGTATTTCCCCAGTCTAGCCTTTTATAGGTATACTGTCTAGAGTAGTTAAGATGTCTCAGTTCTCTCAGACTTCAATTGCAACTTCGATAGCAGCAGATGAAGGAGTCTTACTCTGTAGGTAGAGTCTCGAGCAATAGGCATGTCAGTCTGGTGTCTTGATTCCTTGTGAACCAATTAACTCTCTAAAGATACGCATAGGAAAAGTCAGGGTCAGTGAGGCTCACGATGTAAACCTTCTGGGCTAGACCTTGTTCTCGCGAGTCCTCGTGCCCGGGGGCAAGGTTCCCATGAGTGATCAGCGGATCTGGTTCTAGACACCCCTGCTCCCAGTATGATGCGTGCTCATTAAAGAGTTAAATGAGTATCGAGTGGATCAAGAAGCTTCGTTTAGTTTCATTCTTATTTAGTCCCGAAAGGTCAGTGTTGGAAGTTGCATAAGGATCCGTGAGGATAACTGATTTACCTATAATCATCCTCTTTCTCAGTCCTTTACTTATACGTACTCGAAAAAGAAAAAAACGAAAAACGAAAAGGAATCTGTTCTTGCTACATTCAGGTGTTAGATATTAAGAGTACCCGATTTTCTTTTCTGGTGTTACAGTCTTAAAAAACTTTCAGCTTCGTGGTTTTTCAGGGTTATAATACGGTCTTACACCTCCTAACAGTCATATCTGTATCCTCTGTGAGGAAATGCTCGACCGTAAGACTGCCTGGTAGATCTATGCTCTCCCTTGATTCGAGGCAGTCTCTTCAGTGAATCGGCCAATAGTGAACCGTGTGCGGTTGAGCTGTTATGGCTCTTCAGTGAATCGGTCACGGTACGTGTGCGGTTGAGTTGTCTTGATTATTGCCGGATCATAAGACTCACAGGTAGCGGTAGTTTCCTCTACAGGGCGGGGTGTATTTGTACGCTTCTTGAAGGGTGTAGCGAGGGTTTGAAACGTAATCTGAATTCATGTTGACTTGAAGTGGAGCAGAGTATTCCGCTCCTTTTTGAGCCAATGTACTTTCAGATTCCGCCTCAAACGTCTGAATGGTAAAAGACTTCTCTGTGGGTCACTTGTTGGTAGGGCGATTGGAGGGACAGTGTAAGACACTGCTCACTCAGCCGATCTGATGGTTTAGGACTGTAACACAAGAAAGGATTCTCGAGGCTATACGTATCTCAGTATTACGAATATCTGCGCTTCAATATGCAAATCTGTCTTATGTCCCTGAGTAGCAGTTTTTAATATATTTCTATTGTTTTGTTTTCGGTTGTGAAACTGTACTCCGAGATACGCCGATCAATGCATGCATGCCACCAGGATTAAACATTTTGACAGGTGGATGAATGAAGAATCAGCGCCAAGAACAAGGATTAATCACCGCTCCAGCTTTGAAACCGCTGTTGGATCATCTCGGCCCGAAGAACTTTTCGGTTGTTCGACCGCAGTTATCTGAACGCTAATTCCTTTCAACTCTTGATTATAATTGTACGCAGAATCATCGTGTCCAGTTGCGTAGCGAGCCTAGGGTTTGTTGTGGTCTGGTCTTGACCTAAGGGAAGGGAGTGTGAGAGGAAATGCTAAAATTAGAAAAACCCTATTTAATAAAGTCGCAAGAGAGGGAGTCTACACCTTTCTCGATCCCCTTTTCCTTGGCTACACCACTGATTGTGTCAGTCCGAACGTATTGGTTTCTAGCATGTAAATTTACGCCTCCAATGTTGAAAACTGCAATTGTGATATCATTCATGTTTAATAGGTAGTATTTATAGAAAAATTAAGGGCACGTATGTTGTCAGCCGAAAAAAGGGAATGAGTCGGATAAATTTTGGTTAGCTGCAACTAAATAGAAGCCGAAAGGGAGGACGATTAGGCTAATCACTTTCTTTTGTTACTTTTGAAAACATTGCGAGAATGGTTTGATATCTGAAATTGGAATTGAAGGCGTCAATATATTACCGTTTTGATTTGCGTCCACACGCCATCGAATTTCGAAATAATTTGTTACTACCTTCAACACGTCGTATATGCCAAACGATTCACACCAATTGACATATTCAAAATTTCTAATTTCCTGGGCTGAACTGGTAAAACGCGAAAATCACTGGATTGGTGAAAGCTAGAGGAGTACGGTTTGGAATTTTAAGAGCGAAAAGATGCCCTCTTACCAGTACTGCAACCCGTATTGCTTTAGCTGCCTCCATTCCAAAGATTTTCGCATTTTATATGTTCGCCCCAGGAAATTGGAAATTTTGAACACGTCAGTTCGCGGGGTTGTTTTCGCGTAGTTGGTATTGCATATTTAACGCGTTGAAGGCGTCACCACATTACCGTTTTCATTTGCGTCCGCACACCATCGAATTTCCAAATAATTTGTTACTGCCTTCACTATGTCGAATATGCAAAACGATCGACACCAATTGACATTCTCTAATTTTCTGGGGAGAACTGGTAAAACGCGAAAATCTCTGGATTGGTGAAAGCTAGAGCAGAATGGTTTGGAATTTTGAGAGCGGAAATATGCCCTCTTACCAATGCTACAAACCGTATTGCTGTAGCTGCCTCCACCTCAAGGATTTTCTGGCATGGATATGTTTTGTCCCTTGGAGTCAACTGAAAAATTTGTGCGTTATATACCCACACAGACATGCAGAATCATATGGATGGCAACTGTGTTGTGCCTGGTATTTATGTATTTACTCTTTTCTGCATTATGGCTTCGAAATCTAAATGTAGATAAGAATCGGCGTTAGCCTCATAAAACACCATGGTTCGATGTGCTTCTCCACAGTGGAAGTTTTTTGTTCAACACCTCTCCCCGTCGCAGTTTTCTGTCTCTCTGTATGCAATTATATGTACTAACCTTTTTGTTACTGTATCTGAATTACTTGATGTGTTTCTGTTCATAGATTACTTTTTTATTTCTGTAATTTTCGAAGTATTATTTGATCATGTGGTTTTGATTAATTAAATTACAAAATACTGTTGGAATTTGAATTTTGTGACTTCAATTCAACGTCTAAGAAAATAATGATTTTCTGACATAATAAACGATTTTACTGGAGTTTCACCATCTTTTGTGAACGATAGAGTGGCAATTATTAGTATTTTATGCGAGCAATTTAAATAAGTTCCTTCGAAGTTTGGCTATGCAATTTGCCAAACACGTCAAACTAATTTTGGTTCCTGCAAAAAGAAAATATGCAACCCAATTAACACGTCGAAATCGGCTAACTTGCGAAAATACTCTCGAAAATAACACTGGTTTCATTAGGAGAATAGGAGTCATGTGGAGGTACTAGGTTCCTAATATTTTTAATACCAGGGTTTGAAACTAAGGGGCGTGGCTAAAAATTTAGACCACGCCCACTGTACTGCTGGCTCGGAAATGAATTATAAAATAGACGAAAAATCGCTGTGTTCATTAGGAGAATATAACTCGTGAAGAGGTCGCAGATCCCTAATATTTTGAATTGCGGATGTTAATAGAGTTGCATACCTGCGCATATTAAAGGCAGTTGTTCGGCAGTATAATTTTTTGTTTTCAAATGTTAATAGAGTTGCATACCTGCGTATATTAAAGGCAGTCGTTCGGCAGTATAATTTTTGTTTTCAACCAGTTAGTTGGGTTGCATATTGGTTGTATGAAGGGGCAAGAAATTTTTCTGACGAATACGCCAGGATCGCTTACATTTTCTTGTAATTTCTATTTTATGGTGATGACTTACCATTAACTCTTGGTACACTGAGTAGGAATCGACTATTTTTGCTGGCTTTGTAGACTGTCTAGGTAATTGCTGAAAATGAATAATATGGGTCCAACAAAAATGTATGTGCGTTTTGTTTCTGTCTTCTGGTACCAGAGGGGTGTGCGGAGTTGAAACACCCCTCAATAATTTGATAGTCGGCGAATTCGGAAACTGTTCATTTGAATTCTTTATTTTTTAAGAACGTTTGTTTTTTTAATTTCTCAAAAAATCTGCCGGTGAATTTTTAGTTTTCAAATAATATACGTCGACAAATTCTTCTTCTCCGGCCCCCAAACTGGAAGTCAAATTTCATCTCCACTGGCGGAGATTAATTTGTCCAAGTTCCTTAGAATTTTGAATATGCAATCTCTTACCCTCATCAAATTTGTCACCCTACAAAAAGTAAACTATGCAACCCCATGAGCACGTGAAGATTTCACACGAGTAAAGGGTTATGCAAAGGGTTCACAGATCAGCGGAAGGGTGAAGCGAAGAAATGAAGTCCGAAGGTCAAATGAATGGAGACAAAATGGAATCGCGAGTAAAATGGTTAACAGGTAGTGAAAGGGTTGAGTCCAAAGGTTACAACAGCGGAATTTAAACGACCAGAGCGAAAGAGTAGAGTCCGAAGGTCAAATGAATGGAGACGAAATGGAATCGCAAGTAAAATAGTAAAAGGGTAGTGAAAGGGTAGTGAAAGGGTTGAGTCCAAAGGTTAACAGCGGAATTTAAACGAACAGAGCGAAAGAGTAGAGTCCGAAGGTCAAATGACGGAGATAAAATGAAATCGCGAGTACAATATTTACCAAGGTAGTGAAAGGGTTGAGTTTCAAGGCCACCCGTACCGAATTTAACACCGGGCGAAAAAATAGAATTCGAAGGTCAAATGACTCGGAGAATGAAATGGCTAAGCAGGTGGCGAAAGGGTTGAGTTTCAAGGTTACAAGGACGGAAATTAAACCACCACCGCGAAAGGAGTCCGCTGATCAAATGAATGGATGCAATGTTTTTTTTAGATTAGATTAATTTACATAATTAATTAATTTTTTTAAAATAATATTTTTATTGAATAATTTAATATTAAGAAGTTTTTTTTATTATTGGTTTTATTTATACTATTAATTTTAAATTTAATATTTTTAAAAATTTAATAAAATTAAATTCTTTTTGTATTAAGATTATTTTAATAATAAAATTAAAATTTTAGATTTATTAAAAATTAATTTTATAAATAATTGTTAGATTATTTTAAATAATTTATTTTTTAGATTAGTAATTCATTTCATATTTTTATTTTTAATTTCAAGAATTATAGAAAAATTAATAAATAGTAAAAATGAAAATGATAAAAAGTTTATTAGATTATTTAAAAATGAAGGAATTAAAATAATAAATTCTAAATCGAAAAAAATAAATAAAATTAAAGTTTTGAGAGTGAAACCATTTGCCACATAGTGAAACGGTAGAGTCCCAAAATCATGAAACCACCAGAACGTGATGATGGAGTCTGTCTATCGTTTTCTCACTCCCTGGCTCTCTTGTTCTCTTTCGCTCTCTGGCACTTCAGTTCCCTCCTGATCTCTGGCTCTCTTGTTCTCGTGGTCCTCATGAGCTTGAATTTTGGCACCCCCTTTAGAAAAATTCTAACTGCGTTATCTTTCGTGTGCTACAATAAATTTAGGTTAACTCAAATAAAAAATGCATATTCAACAAATCTTGCTTCTCCCCCCCCCCTGCCGCAAAAATCCTGGCTGCGCTACGGAGTTCCATGAAGTTACACAGCCTACCACCAGCAAGCACGAATTATCAAATGAAGGCCCATTCTCCCAAAACGTGTCAAGTCAAAAACTATCGATTTCGAGATAAGAGCCCTCTCTGATAGAGTCCCCATCCTTGTAATGCCAACCGTGAACCGATTCTTTTCTAAGTTTGCTCTCAACCCAAGCTCTGGAATCCGCCCTTTCGAGCATTACCCCAGAGACGTCGGGGAGGCTGTTAGGGCTGTCTCAGCCCTCCTTCACTTCGTGCCGAAAAACCGGCCTAGGTTGAAATGTACCGAGTTGCTACGTGGGCTCGAACCCAGCACCTCCGGATTCCAAGTTCAGCGCGCTATCCACTTGGCCAACCAGATCCCCTAACCGTGACCCGATTATGCACAACACTATGGAGAAAAATACTCAGTAAAGACCTCGCTTCTAACTTCCTTCACGAGAGCGCGACACAGAGTAATTTGCATCTCCTGCAAAATAGCTTTTATTCACTCGACACGTTTCGGAAGAATAGGCTTCAAATATACGCCCTCGGTATTCGAAACTGCAGTACTAATATCACGAATGTTCAACAGGTTGCGTTATCAGAATACCAGGGGTAAGTACTCATAGCTGTAGGACTTTAACAGTACTCCATATTGCATACTTACTCGCCTCTTCTGTTTTTGATGCGCGAAATGGGCCCAATACTTGAAAACGCCGGAGATCAGAATTTTTTGAGAAAGTTCGAATTCTTTCGGCAACACAAACATGGCTGAATTGTGTTGCCGAAAGTGTAAGCCGAAAATTGAACTGTTATTTAATGAAATCGATATGACCATAGGATAAGACCACGAGGAATGATCGAAAAACGAAAATTTTGAACTATACAGGGAACAGAGAAGACAGACAAGTATCATAAAAGGTAAACTGAAACTCACTGGTTCGACCATAATATTACAAAATTACAATTACGTCCTTATCATACACAACCAACTTGATCACTAGACAGGCGAATAAGTATGCAATATGGAGTACTGGAAAAGCCCTGTACTCTGGTCCAATTGAGAAACATAATTTGTAACCCGCAATACACAATAATGGGCATTGTGAAGTTGGAGGAGAAGGACGAGTTCAAGAACTCGTTATCAACGCGGTGAAGAAATTATACGTTTCTTAACTGTACCAGACTTAATGTACATACTAGTTGTCAGACAAAAAGAGAAAAAAAAAAGTAATGCGGCGAGACGAACATTCCGTAAAGATAACTAGCGATAATTTTCTCATAGTATCCAAGCGATCGTGAACTATTACATCTTTGAAAAGCGAACAGAAATTCGTGCACCCTAAATTTAATAACTACAGCACATGGCAGGTAGACAAGGCCCACCCACATAACGACTGGAATTCAAAAAGGCGGGACTACATGAGCAGCCGCAATCGTAAGACCTTCGGAAAGCTCATACTTTCCCGGGAAAAACGGTCATTTTTCGACAGAAGATAGAGTTAACGATGGCACGATGACATCCTTTTTGACGCGTTCGGCGATGGCTGTTCTCCAGCAGAAGAGTAGCGAGGGTGTACTGCGATGAACAACTTCCTGCCGTGTCATACCGCCCTGGTAAAATTCGGCGGAAAACCGATAAAAAATGGATGCGTGAAACGAATCTGGAATCAAGAGTCGTGCGCGGCGAATAGTGCGAAAATCGTCCGGTCAAGTTCTTCCACGTTCTGCTTTGTAGACGTTTGTCAGCGTCGCCGTCCAATTTAGTCAGCGGATTCAAACTCAGCGAAAATTGGGCTGACATACGAGGTCAACTCAATTTGTTCTTCAAACTTTGAAAATGTCTGCATACTCGAGGGGTGGACTATTAAATTTACCGATGAAAAAACTGGTTTCAGGATCTCGCAGAAAAACTCTGTTCGTTCCATCCACCTCTCACACACAGAACTTTCAAAATTTGTAACCTTTATTGACAATATAATGGCGAATTAGCGTACAAATGTAAGGGCTGTACTACGGGGTTAACAATGTTGCTAAAAACTACCAGTAGTTCACAATATACCCTATTCATTCGCACAATTACCTATAACCGCAAGAAAAGGAGGGAAAAAATAAAACAATCACTACACACATCAATAATACAGAATTGACTTGATATATACGGTTCAAGCACAAATCTTCGTCCACTCACTTCCTACAGCATTTACGGTTCAAAAATATATCATAAACAATAGAGCAAATAGAGTAACTTGATACGGAACTGGTAATCATATCGATGCCAACGTTTACACAGAGCTGCTGGAAACTCTTGAAACTGCCCGAGGGCACGCTGACATCGTTTTCTTCAACGTATTGACAAAAATAATAAAAATAGTCGAAAACCAATGAATCAAAACTAACAATACTTACAATACATTAAAAAACAAAGACAAAGAACTAGAAAAATTTGGAATGCGTCAGAAAATTTTCTCGATATCATTTTTTTTTTTTTGTTGAAAATGCAATTTAGCACGTACAAATGCACTTTTAAAATTAAATGTAAATTTAGAAATTATCGTAATGATTAAAAAATGTTAATAACGTTTTTTATGTACAAAAAAAAAAAAAAAGAAACCGCCGTAGCCGTATTTAACAATGCACGAATTTTAATAGAATTAGGCGAATTAACTAGAAATTCTTTCTTTAAAAAAAGCGGAATGTTTTCAAATATCACGAATCCTGTAGCTTTTCATTTTAGTCAATACCAGCGCTAGTACACGACCCAGTTCAGCAGCCATTACGAATTTGGTCAACTTTTAAAAATGGTAAAAAATGTTCAATTTGGATGGACGATGAAATTATTAAATCGTTTTCCGGCCGATGCGACTTCCATTTTCGAAAATGCATCAATGCGTAGAAAAACGAACAATACAAAACGATTAACAAAAATTGTGGCATTGGGATTGGAAAACTTCCACTTGGCTTATCGAAATATATAGATTCAGCGCAGCCGAGATCCGAGAACTCGCGCACCCGAATTACGAATAAAAAAATTAAGTACTTGTAACGAAGGAAACGAACTTTTTGGCTAAACATAATGTATATAACAATCTAAAATATTGCACTCGATACAAACTTTTTGGCATTCGCTTCAATAGCGTTGCTGGAATTCATGATGCCACCTGTTGAAGTCAATGTGAAACACAACTATGGTGCCGGTGGCGAGGCCGGCTAACAGAAATCTGCAAACAAAAAAATATATGTTAGTGCATTCGCAATGTCGAACTCATTTTGAATTACGATTTTATACAACGAAAGAGCTCCAGTTTTGCTGACAGGGCAGAATTTCCCAGGGGTGAGCAATGGCAGATCCAGGGTAGGGGCCACTGGGGCTTCAGCCCTCGCATCAGGTATCACTGTATTTGAAAGAAAAGTAAAATACACAGCCAGAATTCATCAGGGGAGGGGATCAGCAACTTGCAGGTTTTCATACTTTCTCTGTTTATAAATTACCCAATTTTTCGTCATTCTCAAGAGTGACCACTCACTTCCCCTGTCCATCGAAAATTCCTGATACATTCTTAATTCAAATGCCCCATACTGTGATATTTCTATTCAATGTTTTGTACGATGTTGAACCTCTCCAAAAACGAAAAACCTTAAATGCGACACTGTAAAGTGTAAATCTGGTAATTACAAAATTTTTCAATCGGTCTGAGGAATTTTCTAAGTTACCAACTGTAAACATATTCAGGGGTTGATTTCTTACTTCTTTTTAACCTGTGAAATGTGACATACTCAACTGGGGAGAGGCGGCTCCCTTAGTTGAAAAGTTTACGTTACCAAACAGAAAACACTTCACCAGGGACGTACTGAATAGTTTTTCCTGCGGGGGGAAGGGGGGGGGGGTAAAATTTGTGAAAGTTGCAACAGACTCAACTCAAAATTCCAAGTATTAAAGCCCAAAACACAAAACACTTTTGACCTCTTGGATTTTTCCAACTGACTCAACTGAAAATTCCAAATTCCCAAGTATCAAAGCTCCCCCCCCCAAAAAAAAACACGTTTGACCAAAATTCCCTAGTATCAAAGCAAGCAAAAAAAAAAAAAAAAAACTTTTACCGGCGGTTGGATTTTTTCAACAACAGACTCAACTCAAAATTCCCAAGTATCAAAGTCCCCCCACCCCAAAAAAAACACTTGAACAGTTGGATTTTTCCAACTGACTCAACTCAAAATTCTCAAGTATCAAAGCAAAAAAAACAAAACTTTTTACCTCCGGTTGGATTTTTTCAACAAACTCAACTCAAAATTCCCAAGTATCAAAGCGGCGAAAGTAGGGTAACTTTCTCAATTCTCAAGTATCAAAGAAAAGAAAACCTAGCCTGCTGAGAGAATGAAAAGTGAATTTTTTTTTTCCTACAGGGGGGACGTCCTTGCACTTCACGATGAAGAAGTAAATTAATATTCTAGATTCTCCACCTATTCCGGGGGGGGGGGGGAAGTAAAATTTGTGAAAGTTCCAACTGACTCAACTCAAAATACTCAAGTATCAAAGCAAAAGTAGGGAAACTTTTCGACTTTTTGCCGAACTTCTCAACTTGATTCTCAGGTACCGAAGCAAAAAAAAAAACACTACCACCGAGCCTGTTGAGAGAATGAAAAGTTTAAATTTTCTACAGGGAGGGATGAAATTCGCCAACAGCAAATTTGTCAACTGTCTCAATCTGAAAATTTTTTCAATAAGGTTTCCATTAGATTTCATCAACTGCAACATAATTTCTGTTGAAAAGTTTAAGAAAAAAAGTTTCGTAGCTCTGTTAAATACGCAGAGTTTTTTTAACGCACTGGGAGGGGCAAGGAGAGGGGTCTTTCATTTCAACAATAAGGTTTTTCGATTTCCCCAGAAATAATCAAGCTTGTCAATGCAAAACTGATCGTGTACCGGTAATAAAATTAATGTTATTTTTTTAAATACCAATACAAGAAGTCGCTCATCAACTGCCCCCCCCCCCTCCCCCTAAAAAAACACTTTTTTTCTTCTCCTGAGTTGCTTATTTGTCCTCTCTAAATCATGATAGTTTCAAATTATTGGTTATGATTTGGCACCATCACTTCCTCTACCAAAAATTTCAAAAAATACTAGCTAAGACGCTGCTCTTAGGTAAAATATAAACTAAATTAAAATTTTAAATTTAAAAAAAAAGTAAAAAAAATGTAAAGATTATTTTAGTTTTCTATTTGTCACTTCCAAATTGTTATAATTTGAAGAAAAAAAATCTCCTCCTAGAAAAAATTACAGCTAAGACCCTGCTATCAATTGAAAAGAAGTCAAAATGTACGTCACTGCTAAATTATGAAAACAAAATCCTGGTCTTAGAAGAATGTCAAAATGGGAAGATTTTTCAAATTTTAGTTTCTTGCTGATCACCTCCAAATTTTGATGATTCGGCTCCACTACTTTCCCTTCCAAAACCAAAACAAATTACTCGCTTTGACTCTGTTCTTGGTTGGAAAAAATTCAAAAAACTGTATCCTTTATTTCTGTCACCTCCGAATTTTGATGATTTCAAATTGATGATGATTTGGCTTAACCACCACCCCCCCCCCTCACTAAAAAAACAAATTACCAGCTAAGACTCTATACTCAGTTGGAAAAAAGTCAAAAATGTGTTTTTTTCTCTTTTTAGTTTTTGTTTGTCATTTCCAGATTTGATGATTTGAAATTGATAATGATTTGGATCTACCACTTCATCCCTAAAAATAAAAATTAAAAAAAATAAAAAAGTAATAACGAAATAAATAAAATAAAAAAAAAGTTTAAAAGAAAATTCTTAGTTGGAAAAAAGTCAACAACGAGAGGACTGTCTTTCTTTCTTTTTTTTTTTTTTTTTTTTTTAGTTTTTGGTTATAATCTACAAATTTTGATGATCATTTGGCTCCACTACCCCCCCCCCCCCCCCCGCCTAAAAACAAAAGTATATTATTAGCTATAACCCTAGTTTTAGTTGGGGGAAAAAAAGTCAAAATGTGAAGATTGTATATTTTCTTCTTTTCAGTTTTTCGTTTGTCACTTACAAATTTTGAGTATTTGATTACACCACTTTTCCCTTTAAAAAAGAATTACTAGCTAAGACCCTGTTCCTAGTTGAAAAAATAAATAAATAAAAAGTGTGAAGATTGTTTTTCTTTTCCCTTTTTTCTTTCTTTAGTTTTTGTGGATCACCTCCAAATTTCGATAATCTCGAATTAATGATGATTCGGCTCCTTCACTTTCCCCTCCAAGATCAGATTACCAGCATAAGACCCCGTTCTTAGTTGGAAAAACGTCAAAATGTAAGGACTGTCTTTCCCCCTTTTTCCCCTAGTTTTTTGTCACCTCCAAATTTTGATGTTTTTAAATTCATGATGAGTCGGCTGTATTACTACTCCTTCCAAAATAGAAAGAAAAAATGAAAATGAATAAAATAAATTACTACCTCAGACACTGTTTTTAGTTGGAAAAATATTGTCTTTTTCTCTCTTTTTCGTTTTTTTGTTTGTCACCTCCTTATTTTAAAAATTTCACATTGATGATTTAGCCCCACCAATCCCCCCCCCCCCAACAAGAACTAATTACTAGTTAAGACTCGCGTCTTCGTTTGATTAAAAAAAAAAATGAAAATGTGAAAACTGTTTTTTAAGTTTAGATTTTGATGATTCAAATTGATAATGATTTGGCCGCACCATTTCCCCCTCAAAAAATTAGTAGTCAAGGCCCTGTTCTTAATTGGAAAAGTTTCAAAATGTGAAGACTTTTTCCTTTTTCTATTATTTTTTTGTTTGTCACCTCCAAATTTTGACAATTTAAAATTCATGATGAGTTGGCTGTATTACTCTTCCTTCGAAAATAGAAAAAAAAAAAATTACTACCTAAGACTCTGTTTTCAGTTGGTGAAATGTCAAAATGTGAAGATTGTCTTTTTTTTCTGTTTAGTTTTTTGTTTGATCCCTCGTAATGTTGATGAGTTCAAATTGATGGTGAATTGGCTGCACCCCCACCAAAAATTAGTAGTTAAAACCCTGTTCTTAGTTGGAAATGTTTCAAAATGAGAAGACTTTCCTTTTTTTTTCCTTTTAGTTTTTTGTTCGTCACTTCCAAATTTTGATGATTTTAGACTGATGATCATTCGGCTCAACAACTGCCCCCTCCAAGAAGAAAAAACAAATTACAAGCTAGACGCTATTCCCCGTCGGGAGAAAGTTAAGAATGTGATGATTGTCATTTCCCCTTTTTTTTCTGTTTCTAGTTTCTTGTCGCCTCCAAATTTTGATGATTTGGCCCCACCATTTTCCACATAAGAAGGGGCAAAAACACATGACTCCGTTTTTAGTTTTAAAAATTCAAAAATGTAAAAAATTTCTTTCCTTTCTTTAGTTTCTCGTTGGTAACCTTCAAATTTCTACTTTCGGAAAACTGATTTTCTCAATTGGAAAAAGTAAGAACTCCCCCCTTCATCACAAAAAGTCACATCAGTAAGTTACTGGAAGTTAATATGTAACAAGCAAGAAATTTCAAACGTTCTGAAAAGAGATTTACGGCAGATAGCGACGAAACTGTGGGAGGTGTGGGGAGTTGAACCCCCCCCCCCCGCTATATTTGGTAGTCGGCAAATTTTGAAACTGTTTATTTGAATTTTTCATTTTTAAGATACGTTTGTTTCTTTCATGTTGTTATTTAAAAAGTATTTTGATTGAAAAATCGGCAAATTTTCAGATTTCAAAAAGTATTAGTCGGCAATCCCCCCTCCCCCGCCAAAACTGAAAGTCAAGTTTCGTCTCTAACGACAAAGCATGAAATATATGAGACAAATTGAAAGTGCGCGTTTTTCCATCCCCGAAAAACGTTTACATTTTTGGATTCGGGATCCTTTTCACCAGCAGGGTCTTCCTTCGTACTGAAAGTGCGACTTACTTCTGATCGTGAGACAGAGCTAACGAACGAACACTGCTATCACAACACGGATAAGCGTACAATAAGGCTAGGTTGAAGGTTCTCCACACTTCCACGATACCCTTGTCACCGCCGGTCATCAAGTACTCTCCGTCTCGACTCAGCAACATACACTGAAAACACAACAAAAACGTTCAACATTCGCATCCACGAACCGGAACCTGGAGCCAGGCCAGACTTCGCGCACTTCCGTACCTGAAGATTATCAGCATGGGACGTATCGCACAACAGTTTCCCGTTTATCGTGAACGCGGCCACGTTTCCTTTCTCGTAATTCACGACGATGATGCCCTCGCGTGACATGAGCGCGCATTCCGGACTGATGAACCCGTTTGGCGCCTCCAGCGAGCGCAGCAGGTCTCCGAAGGTAGTATGGACGAGTACAGGGCCATCTATACACGAAACATCGTCATAGTACACCGCCCTTCTTCAACACCCTCAACCTCGCCCGAAATATTCGAAATTACGTACCAACGGAGCCGGAAACAACGAGCCCCAACTCGGCGGAAATCACGACCGTCGACACCGGTTGCTCGTGACCAGTGAGCGTCGCTCGCGGTGTCGGAACATCGCCGTCTCCAATGATCGTCTGAGACCTGGCGTTCCAGTGCCACAGCAGTACGGTGCAATCGGCCGAACCGCTGGCTATGTAACAGTCGGACGTGATATTGCACTCAGACCGCGACAGACAGGTGACCACTCCGTAATGACCGAAGATGATCTGAACAATTTTGGCTGCAATGAGAGGAACGACGTCGGTTAAACACGAGAACTGTGCACGACCAAGAGCGGAGGTGAGAGAGGAATATAGAAAAATGAACCTGTTTCAGTCGAAAACACTCTGAAGCTGTTGTCCCAGAAGCCACAAGCGATCAAGAATCTGCTGTCCACGGTCGTAACGAAACAGTTCCACCTGATCTTCATTTTCTGACTGAAGTTGTCGCCGAGGTGACGTTTCAGAGCGTTGTTGTTGTTGTTACCAGTCTGACCTGCAAAAAGACACCACACATCGGTTTTACAAATCAGTGTAACACTCTTAGTTCAAGATAGGAAGTTCAGTATAAGGTTCCAAAATGATGCAGGCATTCTTCGACCCGACTGGAGATATCGAGGCAGATAGTCTTACATCTAGTCCACTTGATGACCTGATCCCTTTACCGACAGTCGCTTTGCTCGGGTGAATCACTCTGATTAGCATTAGTTTTCATTTGTGATAACATTTGCTGATTTGCTCAGTTGGAAATTGGCATTGAACTAATATAATTTGAGTCGTACAGAACCTCAAGTATCGATATTTGAGTCTATCTTCGAACATCAGCACCTTTAGAAGAGACTCTATCATTTTGCAAAACTCAAAATTAACTACCTCGCATTGTCGGTTTCAAAACTGACCCATTCATTCTGAAACATATACAAGACTCACTCGTGATTTTATTTTCCTTCGCCAACCTTCACCAGTTTGCACCAGTTGCTCCGAAACCCTCACCGTCTAATACATCTTCAGTACAACCGGAACCCTCAAGTCAATTGAAACCCCAACTGTGAAAACAACCACAGTAAGTTTTGGTTTTTCGACTCAAAAGATAGACTGAGTTACATACACAGTCATTATGCAAAAACATTGCAGTTCGTTTTATCAAGTCATCATCCAAGTCAAAAAATCAAAATTAATGATGGTTGTTTTCACAATAAAGGTTTCAATTATTTACAACTCAACAATTTACCCGAACTAATCTCTTTTGTGAACTTCAATTCTTTCGTCCCTCTGGTCACTGATACGATACTCGACAGGGTAGTTTCCGGGGCCTGGGGTGCGGTGTCTGCGGAGTCAAGTTGGCAGCCATACGCTCTACCAATGGAAACTCCAATCGCCATCTTGCCTGGCTAAAACAAGTGTAGCAGGATAGCGGAATATCTGATCATTCCTCTATACTTACACAATAACGGATCCATAGTCAACGGTAAATTCGGATTATTATTCTGAGCAGTGTCAGCGTAACTGGGTGACTGAATAGTAACTAAAACATAAAACGATTGCGTATTAGACAGTAAAATAAATTCGGTAAAACGTTTTACCTTGTCCTCTTCGAAATAATTTTGAGGCGACCAGAAGACACGAGATAAGCACACAGGTTATCAACAACCGAAGGCCTGTTCTCAAGAGGGTCCTGGGGATGTTATACAACAAGATAAGATCTACCTAAAAGCTAGTACTTGATTAGAATAAACTGATCCTCGATGAACCAAGACCAGTAGTAATATTTGCTACCAATCAACTCGGATTCCGAGAACTGGGACAAGTTGAAAGCGCTCATCATGGCTTATGATTGATAAAGCAAAGACACATGTACCAATTACACTAAGAATTGTTTGACATATGAGTATGCTAGTTCCATAGGTAGACTTTTCCAAAAACCTAGTTTTCCAGAAAACGCAAAAAAATGTTTCTCAGCTAATGTTCGGGCTTAATGGTTGGATACACTTTTTGTGCTCACATTGAAGATATAGGTCCAAAATTTTTTCAAGTACTCCGATTCGTGTTCAAAAGGCGTTCAAAGATGGAGAAGTCTGGGTTTGACACGATGTTTTGAAATTGCTTATCAATTTTTGTTTATTATTGCTATAAAAGGCTGCAAAAGAGGAATAAAATGGAAATTTATTATCAGTTGTTATCACCTTTCAAAATGAGACATTTTTATTATCAATACACAAAAAATGAAAACGCAACATGATTCAGTTTTTGCTATATAGTTATAAAAAATTGAGCAATAATTGAAAAGAAACGACTACTTATTGTTTTACATTAGTACACGATGACAATAATTCATTATCAACAAGCAGCAATGCTGCACGACTATAGGGTCGGCAAATGCTGCAATTCGGACTTCCCAGACCGATGGCGCGCTAGCATCGGGCCTTCCTCCCTTTCCGCACTTCAGGAAATAGTGCCATAGAATTCTTATCAACGTTAGGATACACTGTACGTAAACAATGCCTAGCATCTCATGTAATCCTAACGTTGATAAGGTTCTGTTGAATCTTGGGAAGTCCGAATTCCTATCGTCTGAATTCTGCTAAACATTAACGCACTCTATATTCATCAATAATAAACATCCCACAAAACTACAAACTACGACAGAATCGCCATCCATATTACCACTTGATAACGTCTGAGTACTGAACAACTTGAAGAATAATAAATAACAGGGATGAGAAGCTTAAACTGTTAAGCTTAAACTTTCGCTTAAACTTAAAAGTTTTTCCAAAAATCTCATTCGCTTAGCTTCAGCTTTTTGCCCTTATCATTAGCTTTTCAGCGCTTCGCTATCGGTTTTTTTTTTCAACGTTATACTCAATTCCGCATGAAATCGACCATTAGTGAATAATTCATCAAGTATGAACTTCGTATGTAGTACTTAGTACTTACTGGTCAACGTCAACATCAGTCAGACGTGAAACGTGAAGCGAAGTCGACACTGAAGCAGGAAGCACCAAGGAAACAGGCGAACACAAAGAACAACCCAGAAGCCGGAACCCAGAACCCGCGGCCGCTAACATGATTTTTCAACTTAAAAAATCAAGTGTTGTGATTTTTTTCGGCTTTTTGATAGAAAATGTGAATGTCTTAATTAAGCTGCTCAGCGTATCCTTTTTGGCTGGCTTTGCGCTTAATGAACAGCGAATGGCTGACTTTTTCATTCGCTTAAAAGCCGTTCAATAATGAGCTTAAGCTTCGGCTTAAGCAGTTATCGGCTTAAACTTCTCATCCCTGATAAATAACTCTAACTCGTACAGGAGTAAGCAGTAAGGCAGTAACTAATCCGACGACAAAAAACATACGAGAGAGTGAGTATCTAATACGTATCTATACAAAACTGAACGTACACACTTTTCAATACATTTCACAGTAATACGCGACGTGAATAAATTTTTCGGAACTTACCCGCATTCACTAACGCTCTCTATATTCATCAATAATAAACATCCTACGAAACTACAAACTACGACAGAATCGCCATCCATATTACCACTTGATAACGTCTGAGTACTGAACAACTTGAAGAACATGAACATGAATAATAAAAAGCGATTGCAATAGGGTCTAGCCGACCCTAAAAACACAGTTTTGTAAACAAAACAATAATCGTGTCAGACCCAGACTTCTCCATAGGATAAGTCTACCTATGATTCTAAACAAATTTTCGTTTGCATACTGGAGCGCTTCTGTTGTTTTTTGAAAATCGATGACGTCACGTTGTAGGCAGTGTTGTACAGTAACCGAAACGATACTTAACTCAATTTCCCTAAATTCGGAGAAGTCTACCTATGGAACTAGCATACTCATATATTTACCAGTATAATTGGAATTCCAGCGGTTAACAGCGAACTGCTGATTGGCAGTTACGGTAACGACCGAAGGCATAGGTAACTGAGCGTACGTATTAGCCGACACATGGCAGATCGGCGAATTCGATGGGAATTTTATGGACATGCACACATCATCTGGTACACTAGTGAACATCATCGGACTCTGAAAACGGCAACATAGATTATTCCGGCTAGTTTTCATATGCATATCTTCCTCCACAGCGGCGTATATTGGTATACATACTATAAACCTGCACTAGAGTGCGCTGCAAAATCACCTGTGTAGGTGTTAGCGGCGGAAAATGAAAGGCTGATCATGCGTACTTTTCAATGGAAAAATCTCCATGATCACCCATTCATACCGATTCATACCACTGATAAGACGCAATTGTGCCAACATTAGCAACTCTAATTTATATCCCAATTATAGTTTCCACTAGATAGTTTTTCGTTTCATATAATTTCCAGTAGAATGGGCTAAAGTTGATTAAGTATATTAGGCATATTTTCGCTTCTTCCGCATATTTCAAGTATATTTTCCATATTTTAGGCATATTTTGTACATACTTCCATAAAATTCAAGAAACTAACTCATTTTACTAAAATTTTTAATTTTTTCAAAAATTATTTTTTGGCAGCTTTGTGTGTGATGACTGATGAGATTATGTGATAGTAAGTAAGCATCTAACGTAAGCGAACTCATCGACGCTCATCCGCCATTTTGATCCTTACTCTTGACCATTTCCATACTTACTTTTCCAATAACAAGCAATTGCGTCGATGCTCATAATATGCCATTTTAATCCGAACGTTTTCCAATCAATAAGTAGCAAACACACCAATCCTCATCCACCATTTTGATCCTTACTTTTTCCGATAACGAGCAATCACATCGATGCTCGTTTGCCATTTTAATCCTTACTCTTTCCGAAAATAAGAACGCGCACCAATGATCATCCGCCATTTTCATCTTTACACTTCTGATATCAAGAAAACGCACTGATCATCCGCCAATTTGCTTACTTTTTCCACTAACAAGCAAACACATTAATGCTGATTCACCATTTTCATCCTTACTCTTCAATTGTTTCCAATAATAATAATAATAATAATAATAATAAGCAAATGCATCAATGATCATTCGCCATATTAATCTTTACTTTTCTGATAAGAAACCGCAATGCTCTCCGCCATTTTGATCCTTACTTTTTCCAATAACTAGCAAACACATTAATGCTCATCCGCCATTCTGATCCTTACTCTTTTGCCATTTTCATCATTACGTTTCCAATAACAAACAAATGTATCCGTGCTCATCCGCTATTTTGATCCTTACTTTCCCAATAACATGTAAATGGGTTAATGCCCCTTCGCCATTTTAATCCTTACTTTTCCCAATAACAAGCAAATGCATCAATGCTAGAGCTCTATAACTTCGTGTGAGTACAATCATCCGCCATTTTGACGTCAACGCACCACATAGTCGGATTCGGCATCCACAGGCGCGGCTGGAGTCAAAATGGCGGATGATCGTACTCACACAATGTTATAGAGCTCTATCAATGCTCATCTGCCACTTTGATCCTTACTTTTTTTTTTATAACAGGCAAACGGATCGATGCTCACCCACCATTCTGATCTTTACATCATCCAATAATAAGTGACTGATGAAAATAATTTGTTTTTAAGTTTTGATAATGGCAACAGGCAACACTTCAACTAGGGTTCTGTGAACTTTGTACGTGTATATTCAGCTATACTCTGTTCGCAAATAGAAAGAGTCAGTGTAAACAAACATTATGGAACTCGCTGTATCCGCCGTATGAAGTGGGTACGTGTAAGTATTTGATTGTTGTGTGCATGTATTGATGTATATGTACGTTAATTTTATCATCCTACAGGGAATTACGTTCTGTGCTTGTGGGCATGTGTTAGTGTTCGCGTCTTTGTTTTGCGAACAGAGTATAGCAGTTTCATCTTTTCATTCCTCATGCAACCTCAATCGTCACTAAGGCGGCTCTAAGGAGAGGTATAACGGACAGCCATATTGATTGCAAGAAAAGTATACATACGATTTCTCATTCACAACACGAAGTTTGTTTATTTCTTGCAATCAAAATGGCTATCCGTTATACCTCCCCTTAGAGCCGCCTTTTCGTCACCTGCGACGCGTTCTGTGATACGTTCGCTAATTATAAAAAGTAAGGATCAAAATGGCGGATGAATATGCCCGAAAGAAGTTTACCTGTTTACCCAGCCTTACTTCAATTGGTACAAGCTGATACCTACTAAGTGATAATCAGAATAGTTTCAGATTTGAAAACTAAAAACATCACTTAACTGAACATTACAATAATTTTGAAAATGATGTGATGAATGATAATTAATGAAGCTTTTCATTTTTAGGGTTCTGCATTCAATCATTACTTATGTATGAAACGCCACAGGAATGTAAGCCACAATTGGGATATAAATTAAGAGTTGCAAATGTTGGCACGATTGCGTCTTATCAGTGGTATGAATGGGTCATGTCATCATTGAGATGTGTCCGTAAGCGTGTAGCAAACTTCAGGTATCATTAAATCGATTCAAAATTCACTTTTAAAGAAAATTTGCCCTAAATTTTAACTGCAACATCACTAAAAAAAAACTGAATTATAATCAGTTCCACTGGTAGAGTAATTTCTACTCGTTTGTTCGCCTCCTGAAGATATCAGAGTTTCTCTTTGAAAGTACGCATGATCACTTTTTCATTTTCCCCCACTAATACCAGCACAGGCGATTTTGCAGCGCACTCTAGTGCAGGTTTATATCCCAATACAGTAATTTTTATAATAGTCGAAATGGGCCTTTTTCTGGTGATGTCGCCCAGATCCTTACAGTACTTTGTTATTAGTTAGCAAAAATAGCCATTGTGCGCATCGACTCCCATAAGAAAACACACGGAACAAAGATCATTATGTTACTATCTGAGAATAAGAAACTTTTTAGAAACTAAAGGTATATATTTTTAATCCAGAAGGTTCTTAGCATTTGCTAATAAACTTCTGTTTTCTAACAAATTTCTTATTTTCAAGTAGTAACATAATGATCTTTGCTCCATATGCTGTCTTATGGGAGTCAAAACGTTCATTGATGCACAGTGGGTATTTTTGCTAACAAGAACCAAGTACTGCCAGGGGGATCTCTATGACGTCAACTTGAAAAATGTCTATTGGTGTACCGTAAACTGGGGTAACTTCGTTTTTGCGGGGGAACTTTGGACACTGCCGGTTTTATACATTAGAAAAACGGAGCATCAGTTTTCACCTCATGGCAGTGTAGCTACAAATCTCAGCTTTTATTTGACACTAGTTAACGAAGAAATAACACATCTAACCAGTGTTACTCCAGTTCTGACAATGTCCGGAGTTCCCCCACAAATCCAAAGTTGTCCCAGTTTACAGTACTGGGTATGATTGAAATCCGCCATCTTTGTTTCTGATCTTATCATACAATGAGAATTAAATGAAATTCAGAGAAAACTTCGAGACATACACTGTAGCCCAACTGTACACAATTACCCAATGATAATGCCAGAAACAAACATGGCAGATATCGGTTATATCCTCCATTTTTAGTACCCCAATTGAAATCTGTTTAAAAAATGCTTTAAAATTATATCCATATTACCTTTTGTGCATATTTCATGCATATTTTATAATATTGAACATATTTTACATAGTAGACCTTATAGATAACATAGACTGCACGTTGATAAAAATGATGCAGTTTTCTTCGTTATTGGTATTGGTCTTGGCCAACATAATTCGCGTTTGGACACGCCTGTAGATGCGCTAGTGTCGTGGACGAAAAGATAATCAGGACATGTTTACCACAACAATATGTACAAGTAAAATGAGCTCTAGCAGCTTCAATATTGTTTCTTATGGAAAACTGAAAAGAACTAAAGTGTTAGCCCTTATCACTTCCTTTCAAAGAAGCCCAACTTCAGTTTTTTTGCAGAACATTTTTGTCACTGATCATCTTTTCATCCAAATACACTTATCAGCAAATAAATTTTGAAACATAATTTGAAGAGAAAATAATCAAAAAAATCGTGAAAATGTGATGAAATACGGATTAATGATTCTCTTATCACTACCTGTAGCCAAGCTGTTACTCCATTTATTCTCCATATAAGCGAAGTGCATAGCTACATACTATTTATCACCAAACGCAGTCTCTATTATCTATAAGGTCTATGATATTTTAGCTTCTTTTGCGCATATTTTTATACTTTTTTAATTTTTTTAAACGCATAAGTACTAACTACGGATTATACAGTCAGCGATACATCACAAGTTATTCAAAACTTCATAAAGAAATGAAATATCAAATGATGTATGGAACAGATAATGTTGAAAAATATTGTTCATAGCAACACTTACCAAATGCATAGCGGAACTACGAGGCGGATGCGGCTCCATCAACAACTGGGACGGGGTTTGTCCGAAGTTGCGAATCTGATTTTCAATCGCCTTTGATAAAACAAACAAAACAATAATTATTTGTGGATGTTAACATCAGAAATCAGGCACCAAGAATATACGTTGACAGAATAATGAACAAACGAGTTACAACTAAGTGGTTACATTTCTCCAGGACGACTTTGAAACAATTGAGGATATCTAAATATTAGAGCATAGGTACTATTAAAAGTGTGATTATACGCAACTGAGAATGTACAGGTAAAGAGACCGAAGACTCATTTTTATAAGGTCCCTTTTTCAAGAAATCATAAATGAATGTGGTTTCTGATTCAATTTGTACAACAGTGCGATGAGACTTATAGCGGACCTATTGTCAAGAGAATGATCAGAGAAACCAAGAACCGAATTTTCTTATAACATTCTCATGTAATCCTAAATGTTTCTCATCATGGATTAACCACAATCAGTCTCTGGAATGAATACTGACTGCATCAACCACTTTCTTAATTATTCTTCCCCCTCCAACATAACTACATAAAAATCACAACTAATCAGCCTGTTCTATTAATAGGGTACTAGAAACGGAGGGTATAATCAACTTCCTCCACGTCTATTTCTGACCTGATCATACGAAGAGAATTGAATGAAATTCAAACAAAAACTTCGTAACATTCACATGCACTGTAAGCCAACTATACACAAACACTCAATGATGACATATGTCTTTCTCTAGACTTAAGACATGAAGACAGACATTGTCTTCATGAATTGGGAGAGCTACCATAAGCTCCAAGATCTCAAGTCCATACGACATCATCATCATCATCATCATCCCACACTAGAAGAGTAAAGACAGACACTGTTTTCATGAATAGGGCTGACTAGCTACCTTGAACTCCAAGATATCTAATGACATCATCATCATTTCATTAGATCTGTGAGTCGAGAATTTTTCCAAGGGCGGACCACTTACCTTGGACTCCCGTGATCTCAAGTCTCAAAACATAAGACATAAGTCTTTCTCAAGACATAAATCAAAATTACACACATTGACATCATGAATAAGGCCAACGAGCTACCTTTAAATCCAAGACCTCAAGTCTGTAAGACCTCATCACCATCTCACTAGATCAAAGATTAGTGGGTCGAAGATTTTCCCAAGGGCAGACCAGCTACATCGGAGTCCGGAGATCCCAAGTCTCAAGACATAAGTCACCGATTTTTCTCTAAACTTAAGACATGAAGACAGACTTTGACATCCTGACAATGTTGTTCGACAAAATGATTTTTCGTAATTTTGTTAGAAAAGCATTTCAAATTTCTTTGTTACATGGTAAATTTTGTCATCTTCAGAGTTTTGTGATTGTTTTTTCATAATTTTATAATATCTTGACAAAATTATTCAGTCATTTTGTCTTCCTTCTGGTCATGTCGTTTAGAATAGGCTACTGTCAATGGCGATGTCACTTAGCATAATCTGCCATCAATTATTATGCCATCTATCGTTATTTATCACTGGATGGTTAACGAAACGTCACCACATGATTTTCTGGTTATTTTATTTTGTCACTGGATTCATTTTTCCGTTATGTCATTGCCGAAACGGTCCTGACAAAAAACGATTCAAGGCTTTTTCATAATGACAAAATTTTGAAAGTTAAATTGTCATTTTGTCATATTACGTCTAACAACACTGATTCCTGAATAGGGCCAACCAACTACCTTCAACTCTAAAATCGAAAAATCTGTATGCTGTCATCATTATATTACTAGATCTGTGCACCGAGAATTTTCCCAAGGGCACACCAGCAACCTTGGACTCCATGATCTCAAGTCTCAAGACATAAAACATGATTTGTTCGCCAGACTTGAGACACGAAGACAGACTCTGACTTCATGAATAGGGCCGACAAGCTACCTTCAACTCTAAAATCTCAGGTCTGTATGACGTTAATTTCTCATTACATCTGTGCACTGAGAATTTTCCCAAGGGAAATCCAGCAACCTTGAACTCCAAGATCTCAAGTCTCAAGACATAAGACATAATTCTTTCTCCAGACCTAGACATA
Source organism: Acanthococcus lagerstroemiae (assembly GCA_031841125.1). Taxonomy (NCBI): domain Eukaryota; kingdom Metazoa; phylum Arthropoda; class Insecta; order Hemiptera; family Eriococcidae; genus Acanthococcus; species Acanthococcus lagerstroemiae. The sequence goes on along the minus strand of CM063114.1, from coordinate 11,639,006 downwards.
AAGACAGACATTATCTCCATGAATAGGGCGGATCAGCAGCCTTGAACTCAAATATCTCTAATCTGCCTGACATCATCATCTCATTAGATCTGTGCACCGAAGATTTTTTTCGAGGGCAGATCATCAACCTTGTACTTTAAGATCTGAAGTCTCAAGACATGAGACTAGGGGACTATAATTTCACATGGGTATAATCGTCCGTCATTTTGATTCTCAAGTTAGTCCAAGCATTCTCGAGCGCGCTCGAACAGGTGGGTAAGGATGTTTGGGCTAGTTGGAAATCAAAATGGCGGTCCACTATACCCGTATGAAACTATAGTACCCTAATGAGACATATGATAACGCCACTAAAAAACATGGCGGACATCGATTATACCCTACACGTTTCTAGTACCCTACTACTGGGATGAGGATAAAATGTAGAAAGCGCTCGGGACGCTACACACACAGACGCACACTAAGGCTCTGTAAGCTTTGTAGAGCATGCTCATCCGCCATTTTGATCCTTACTTTTTCCGATAACACGCGAACGTATCACGGAACGCGTCACGGGGGATGATCGAGGCTGCACGGGGAATGAAATGATAAAAAGGGTGGCTGAACACACCTGTAGGAAGTTTACAGAGCCCTAACGCACACTCGCACACGAACAAACACATATAACGAGGTTAAGTGATCAAAATCGATATTTCCAGTCCTTTAACATGGGGAGCAAAGATCAGTTATGTCTTATGAGGATTGCACCTGTTAATTTCATTCGTAGTCAATGTTACAAAAAGGGGGGAGGGGAAATCAATAAGTATTTATCCTCAAATAAGTGTACTTTTTTCAAAATTCAGAATATCGTATCATCGCATGTACATTTCTTATGGGAGCGATTATTCACTCAAACTAGACAGGTTCTCAACTCTGTCACTAGGTGTCAGCCTCTTCAATTCCGAGTCACAAATAATAACACACAATCAAATACAATTTCACCGCAATGACTCAATCGCATCCTGTATGACGTTTCAATAATTGACACTTCTGATAAATGTTGCATTGATTTATCGGGGAAAGAAAAACTATGCACGGATACAAAACGAACACTGAAATTTCAATTTATGCCGACATGAGGACGTAACTCATTTTCGACAGCAACGAGTTCATTGCTCTGTTTTGTAAATACAGCACAGCTTGGTCTTTTATGCGGTATTTCAATTTTTGCAAAAACGAAAATGGTACGGCGTTCAGAATCAAAATAGGAAATCATTCACAGACCGTGCAGCGTGTTCATTAGCTTGCTGATAGGACAAATCATATCGCAGCATGACTCTAGTCACCTTCATTCAGAACCAGACATTCATTCAAATTCATCTTCCCTTCGATTTGATTCTGCAGTTCAAATTTCGCATAATACGAAAACAGAACGATACTGATTCAAATGGTGAAATATTTACCTCTCGCATCATGGGATCCGAAATCGATTCGATATCGATACTCCCTTCGTACGTGAGATAGTAAAACACATTGGTGGCTCGGATTGCTTCTGGTCCTACAAAAAGTAGAAGGAATGCATGAACATTACAAGTGGTTTGTAGAACAGAGCATACCGAATACATCGTGTGATTCGACTTTTAAGAGACGTTTCGGAAAGCTATTAATAGTTTGAGATTACCTCGTTGTTTGTATCCAAATATGAGATCAATCCAGTGGTGCAACTGACAGGAAACAAACTCCGACTCCAGGGCCTGTAACGAAAAAAATGACTTATTAAATGGCCGCGTGTACACATCGAATGAAAACGTTTACGAAATCCCCCTCCCCCAACAGAGGAAAAACAGATGGACCACATCAACCACTGATACATTAATAAGATTTTCTAATTTTAATAACGTATTTACACGCACTTCCGGGCGACATCGCCGTCTACAGCTGCTACTCCTCCCCGAACAGGACCTTGGAGGAGTTCGGAACCTACCTCGCCTGTCTGGAAGAGAGCGTTGCCAGGAGGACGTCGAGGATGATCGTGGCCGGAGATTTCAATGCCAAGTCGGAGGAATGGAACTCCGGATACGCCTTGGGGGAGCTTGCCGCCCGACTAGACCTCGTCCGACGAACGTGGGCGGCACTCCAACGAGGTTCCACCAGGGATGGAGCTCAGTCATCGACGAGACCTTCGCGTCAGCAGGACTGGTCCGCTGGATCAAGGGCCGGTCCGTGCTTGACGAGGAGTCCGGGAGCGACCACCGCTACATCGCGTTTCAGCTGGACAGAGGTAACACCGTAGTCGCTGCACCGAAGGAGAAGAAGTCGGGAAGATGGGCAGTCCGGAAGCTAGACGCCGACCGGTTAGAGGCGAGCTTCCTAGCTCTCACCTGGGGAAAGGGAGAGCGCGGGGCCACAGAAAAGAGCGCCGAGGCTGCAGCCGAGGACGCCATTAGGATGGTGGTAGCGGCCTGTGATAGCGCAATGCCCCGCGTCGGTCCGCCACGTGCGCGACCTACAGTGTACTGGTGGACCGACGAGATTGCCGAGCTGCGGAAGGAATGTAACCGCCTCCGTCGTCGCTATCAGCGGATAGGACGAAATGACGGAGGGATGGGTGAAGCCTCGCAGCGGTACCAGGAGGCGCGCCGAGCCCTCAAGGCAGCCATCCGGCAGAGTAAGAAGACGGCGTGGGAGGAGCTGCGGCAGGAGGCGGACCGCGACCCCTTCGGCAAGCCGTATCAAGTCGTGATGCGAAGAGCCGGGGGACCGTCGGTGACGAGCCGCATGGAGTCGGGAATGCTGCAGAAGGTAGTGGAGGAGCTGTTCCCGCAGCGCCCACCATAACCGGCATCATCGTCTGGAGAGGCCACGCAGGAGTTCTGTCCACTGAGCACCGGCGAAGTGGACAGTGCCATCGAGTGGGTCCGGACGAAGAAGCGGAAGGCACCAGGGCCTGACATGATCCCGAACGTCGTGTGGGAGTCGGTGCATCGAGTGGAGCCGTCCCTCTTGACCAACGTGTTTAACCGCGCGCTGCAGGAGGGGACATTTTCGGACCGATGGAAGACGGCGCGGCATGCCCTCATCAAGAAGCCAGGGAAGCCAGATGGGCAGCCATCATCTTATCGGCCAATCTGCTTGCTCGACCCCGTGAGGAAGGTGTTCGAGCGGACGATCGTGGATAGGCTGGAGGCGCACCTGGAGAGGTGGAGGACGACCTCGAACAACCAGTATGGCTTCAGGACCGGCCGTTCGACAGCAGATGCAGCACTCAGGCTGAAGGCGATGGCGGCGAAGGCGATACGCGACGGAGAGTTCTGTGCGGCGGTCAGTCTCGACATTCGCAACTCTTCAACTCGATACCGTACTCATGTATAGTATCTGCGTTGGAGGAGGCGCGGGTGCCGGGCTACCTCGTACGGAATAACCGGAGCTATTTCTGCGGGCGTCGGATCGAGATGGAGTCGGCGACAGGACCAGTCACGCGGGAGATGACGTGCGGCGTTCCTCAGGGGTCGGTCCTTGGACCCATCCTGTGAAACATCGCCTTCAACGGGTTGCTGCGGCTGGCGGTCCCACCAGGCGTGAAACTCATCTGTAATGCCGATGACACGTTGGTGGTGTGCCAAGCCGCGACAACAGCGGAGGTCGCGACCAAAGTCAACCGGGCGTTGAAGTTGCTGACCGGATGGATCGAGTCGACGGGCTTGTGCTTGGCGGTGCAGAAGACGGAAGCAGTACTGTTCACGACGCGCCGCAAGTACGACCAACCAACATTCGTGCTGAAAGGAGAAAGGATCAGACCATGTCCAGCGCTGAAGTACCTGGGGCCGTGGTTCGACGGGAAGCTGTCGTTCCGCGAGCACTTCCGGAGAGCGGCGGAGAAGACGGACCGGGTCGCCGGGCAGCTGTCGCGTCTGATGGCGAACCTGGGCGGCTCGAGGGAGCACAAGCGGAGGCTTTACGCGACGTCGTGTTGTCGGTCCTGATGTATGGAGCGCCGGTATTCGCGGACGCCGTCCAGATCCGTACTGGAGAGTGGAGCTGGAGAAGATGCAGCGAAGAGTCGCGTTGAGGTGCGTCAGCGCGTATTGCACCGTGCCATCGGAGAGCTTCAATCGAATGAGTCTCACGCGATGAGTGAGTGAAGAGAAAGAGGCAGCACGTCCGGCTGCGGGGGACCTGAATTTCCAGGCGAGCGCTCTGGGAGTACGGACTTCGGTCGGTAGGGAACCCCGTAGTGGCCCTGGTAGGACGCGCGCACCGTTCCGGCCAGGAGAAATGGGGGCTCGGGCCCGGGCCCAAAGCGTTCCCCTCAGTACTGATGCGATGCCCGAAAGAGTAGTTTCTGATGCCGGGGGTGCGGTGTCTCAGGGGCCACTTTGGCATGCGTGCATTGCCATGCGTCCCACCACACGTACTTCCGACCAGTAACACCAAGAACAAAATTTGGGAAAATACACCTATGTCGTGACCAGGCATTAGCGATATGGAATTGGGGTTAGGGAGGGTCTGAATGCTTTTTAGAGTGTCCCAGCATAAAGGTGGAGAAGGAAACTGATTTCAGTTCTCATCAAGGAAAACAAAACTGAAGAGGCTGCAAATCTTTAAAATTTGGAAATTGGATAGCGAATTACAATTCAGAGGTTTTTCAACGGCCGGCAATTCTGACACACGTGCATCGCTATACACCCTAATGAGCAAATAAAAATGTTCCAAACCCGGCTTTTCAACCTCACCTACACCTCCGATACCTTTCCCCTATCCACTAAAATAAACGGAGCCCGAGGAAAAATCACATTTTTGGTTGAACTGGAGCCATCAAGAAGAACTGGAGCCGACACGTGATGAAAATTATTTGCAAAAGCCGGAGTCGGAGACTGGATCATTCTCAGAAATTTAGTTTGGGTCAGAGCTAAATTCAACTTGGTTCTGGAGCGGCTCCGGTTTTGATGCCGGCTTCGGGTTCTTGATTTCTAACCGCATAAATGTTGACCGCGGCAGCTCCTTCAGTACTTCAGATGGACAGTAAATAACAAATTTTAGTTGTATTTTCATGCTATTGGTCACTACTATCCTTCGAAATAGGATGAAAATAATTTAAGAACAAATTTAATTCTGAATGACGCACGTCCCCTATAAATTGATATACTTGGATAAAAATGATTCATTTTTCAATGATTTTGGGAAGAAAAGAAATTGAAAGGTGGTCCAGAAAAGGCATGATTTGTTTTTGTTGTATCATGTTTTGTGAAGTATAAAAGGCAAATAAATCCCGCTCGCCCCTTCTGTGGATTCTTCACGCATATTTAGAAAAAACGCAAGAAAAACGATTGCTTCTTCTCGAAATAAGTCTTGCTGCCTCCTAAAAATACTGTACTTTTTGTTCACTTTTCCTCAACCGCTCCTCTCACACTATCGATTTAAGAAGAAGAAGAAAAAAAAGAAAGAAAAAAAAAAAAGTTGTAAGTTAAAATTACATATAACTTTATAATATTCAACTCTAAGATATTCTTCTGTGAATGGAGGTGTTAGGGTGAATAGAAAGGAAAAGGGGTAATGTATTTTCAGGAGGTAGCAAGATAGCAAGATGTATTTCAAGAAGACCAGTAGGGTAGCCAGACTTGGTATGAAGGGGGGGGGGTGTCGTTTCACTTTTACAATATTATAGGTGTAATACTTACTATTACCAAAATAAATTTCAATTTTTTCACATTGTCGACCGATGCCAGGGGAGTTAGACCCCCCCCCCCCCCCGTAGCTACACCCCTGAAGACTGAAGAAGACATAGTACCTTCAGTTGAGAACTGATTTTTCAAAACGCATTCTAGACTGTTGAGGTACAAATTTCAATTTTGATGTTTTTTTATCATTCCTCAACTGTTTTACCTGTTCAAAGAGGAGTCCTCCCCAGCTACCCCCAGTCACGATATATCTTGCAAAATTCAATAAGTCCACGACTTATCTCCGGCTCTAAACGTTATCGAGTATACGTAAAAAGACAGCAACAAAGGTGAACTCCGTACCATTCGATTTATCCTGACGAATTGCTCGGGCGACGATGCCCATGGTGGCAGCTCGACGTTACCCACCGATGTGCCGTCTTCTTGCTGACCCAGCTGATAACCGTTTTCATTCACCAACATTTCGGGCAGAAAAAATAATTCCGGAATCAATTCCTGAAAACGAGAAGAACATAACAATATTAATACACGTGTGTTGAAACGAATCGATGATGTCGGGGACTTGAGCACTGCTGTATAAGCACATAACTGGAACGATGGCGAGTTTTACGGTAGTAGTTTGCACGTGAGAAGTACAAGCAGGACTGGATTTAGATTGTATTTCAGGGCCTCCACATAAGAAAGAATTTTTTTTTAAATAATAGAAATAAAAAAAACGCTAGTTGTTTGTCGATCACTGATCGATGCACTAAAAATAGCAATTTTTGGAAAATTACCAATCCTAAAAAGTGGGAAGGGGTCAACCAAGCTAGGGTCCCGGGGCCAAAATCCTAAATCCTGCCCTGAGTACAAGCGATCGTTTGATTTCGCTACTTTGTAGTAGTCAAGTTCGGTAAATTTGATATAAAAAAAATCAGCCTGAAAACAAACGCTCATAAAACTTCAACTTTCTAATTCAGTTTACATTAGCGGGTATTCCAACTGATGACCGCCGTGAATTCGGGACGTAGGCAATTCATCTTATCCGAACGTGAATATGCTTGCCTGTTCCCTTTCTCGAAGGGGCTCACATGCGCTCACTGCACAAGATGTCAACGAAAAGTATCAGTTTTACCGACTTTTATATATACAAAATAAAAGGAAACCTGAAATTCAGCCACTGTTACAGTCGTGTTCTAAACACTCTGAAACGCAAAAAAAAAAAACATTGCCCCCGCTCCCCTTTTCACAACTGTGCCACGAGTGTAATACCTCCCTTTTCTCCGAAAAGTCGGTAATACAATATATGTAGGTACCAGTAGTTCTTTAGGGGCCCTTTTGACAGATAACTCCTCATTTATGTATTACGTTTCTGTAGACGGAGAAATATTCAAGTAATTTTGATGAGTTGTTGATTATTGTGCTATACCGGGAAGAAATTACTTGTCACGGTGTTGAATTTTGACAAAAAAAATAAAAAAATGGAAGATTGGAAAGTTCAAAAACTATCGATAGTCAACGATAGTTATCGATAGTTTTACCAAATGACCATCGATATATCGATAGTGGGAAAATCTGACTATCGCCCATCACCACGTATATCGTTTACGTCAGTTTCGAAGTTCAGAATGTAGGTGGCGCTGCGACCAGATTAAAAGATAGTTAATAGTTTATATGGTCATTCTGAAAGAGGATGGTGGGGTGGGTATAGTGATGGAAATGAGAATATGCTAATTTTTAAAATGCTGAGCATTTTGAAAATATTCTTAGCATATGCTCGTTATGTAAATGCTCCAATATTTAAGCATATGCTTAATGAGCAAATGATCAGCCAAGCATTGAAATAATGAGCATTTTCTCAAGCATTTTCTCATTTATATACGCTCAATGAGCAAATGCTCGGAAAATCATAGAAAGAATGAGCATTTTCTCATTTTCCAAGCATTTTCTCATTTTTCCGATCATTTTTTAATTTGTATAAATTTTGAAGATGCTGAGCATTTGCTCAAATGCTGAGCATATGCTCATCCAATAGAAAATACTTTGCCATCTTAAGCATATTCTCATGCCGAGCATATGCTCGAGCATTTAGAAAATATGCTCACAACAAGAAAATGCTCGAGCATTTTCCATCACTCAGCGGGTATATTAATAACTTTGTAAACAGGGCGGATAAAGGCCGGTATTTTTAAAAATGTCATTTCTATTTCGGTAATTTTATGAAAACGGAATTTTAAAAAAAGTGAAAATGTTTCTCAAAATTTGGCACCCCAAGGATCGTGCGTCCTAGGCGTCAGCCTAGTGTGCCTAATGGGTAATACGGCACTGGAATGGCCTTAAACATTTCGGCCGAAGGTCGAAAAGTCGGTACTGCTTTCGCAATACTGCTTTCGCATAGCGAAAGAAGTTTTTTTTTTGTTCGTTTGCGATCTGAAAGATTTGAGGTGTCAGCGTGGATTTGCCTCTCTGTAAAAAAATTGACCACGAAACGGACACCTACCTTCCTCCCAAGTGGCATTTGAACACCGTTTTTTGCTCCTCCCCCCTACTTGAAGAAATGATCAAGTAACCCCATCGGTCAAGATTTTTTTTCAGATGATTGCAAATTAGAACTTGTCTTCAATAATTTCGCCATCTCACCTGGAATGTAAAATCCACCCCCACCCCCCAATGATCGATTACATTCATTAGTCTAGATTTCTTCCACGCCGAATTTCGCCACCTCGCCATGGACTAGCGTGTCCTGCGAACCACAACATACAAGGCGGATCTGCAATTTTGAGACATGCGACACGAGTCCCACAGTCTAATTTTGGACGTTGACAAATCGCAGCAATAAAAAAGTTCCACTTTTTATTACGTGTCTGCTGTGGCCAACACAATTCCATCATCAACTCTTCTTATTTCTCGTTTCTTTTTTTATTAGCTATTGGTTCTGTCCCAACTCCGGGACTGGCGGGGTTTTTCTTGGCGTATGATTGCGCCTCAACATTATCGCGCCTATTTGCAGCTACTGCGTGGTGTTCATCGAGAACTTACCTTGACATCCGAAGTATCACGTTGGCAGTTTTTCCAAGACAAATTCACCGATGAGAAGAGTCGATTCGGGTGATCGAATTTTCCTCCTTGAAGGGCTAAAAACATCGATGTGAACGGTTCCTGCAACGAGGTCCGTCATTAGCGGAAATATCATACGCTATAGGAACACTGATGTCTCACACTCAGACTCTCCCCACCCTTCAACTCTCTTCTATTTATAGTAAAGCAGAATTAGCCGCTTATAAAAGTGCAAATAGAAAAATTTATAAGAGTTTTTTTTTTTCACAAAGTTGTTGGGAATACCTTCCTAAACGACATACTAAATGTGCTATAATCCTAGAGGAACATCGGTCCCCAGAGGATAAAAGAGCCCCCCCCCCCCAGTAGAATCATTCACGATAAATTGATGAACAATGATTTTATTGAAAAACGCTTCAGACCAAAATGGCCATAGGTCATTTTCCTACTGGAAAAGTTTTTACAGGTTTTTTCCCTAACTGTCCCTCAAATGCTCTGAATATGAGGTTGAAAATCAAGCTTTACTTTGCCGCATATATAGACCTCACGGTGGGGGAGGAGAACTTTCATTGATCTCACTGACTTTAGCGAACAAAAGGGATGCCAAATCACTTCGTGACCCGTTTTTCCACGTCACCATCTACTCATCACTGGAATTCAATGTCTCACCTCCTTCTATCCTCAATACCCCTCCTCCTCTTCCTCCTCCGATCTTCAGGTACCACACTTTGAAATTTGGGTTTTTCTGTGGGTTTTCAGTATCATTCCAGTACAACTTTTACAACTTTCATTAGCTCGAATAATGAAATTAAAGAGTCCACCGAGGAGGTTTTAAGGACACCGATTTTTCATCTGAAACATTCTTCAATAAAATTAATATCTGTAGAACAATTTTTGTTTGAAGATTTTTCAAATATTTTCCAAAGGTCCTTAAAATTTTGAAGAAAACAAAACAACTAAATCCAATTAATTCATCCCCCCCCCCCAAAAAAAAAGTACAAGGAGTAAGAGGTGATTTTTTCGTTATGTTCATTAGAAAGGGTTCATTTATCGAAAACCAGGCTTTGAGAAAAAGAGCCTGAATCAGAGCCGTAGCAAACTAAATTTATTGAGGAGAAGGGGACGAAAATCAAAAATTTCCTTTGCGAGAAACATTTTTTACAATAAGTTTCACGCTCTAATTCTACTGTACCATCAATTTGAATTTTAAATGAGAGTATCGAAACCACTGCTGTGAATGTAAATTTGATAAGTTCACTTACGATTCGTATCAGCCAGTTTAACACAAAGGCGGCCGTTGAATAATGGGTGCCGTAGTGAAAAGGGGGTATACTTTCGTGATCCCACGTGTTGTGTCGATCTTCGAAATACGCTTTTCTGGTCGGATTCAAAGCGCCGATAGGCTGAAATCATTCATTAGAAAAATAAGATTACAAGTTGGAACAGGGCTGGCAGAGTGCTTTACTACAAGCAGGTACAGGCATATATACTCTCTCGATAGAATCATCAGACATTTATCATTTCAAAAATTCAGATTACTGATTGAAAATTGTAAAAAATCAGAAGAAATGTGTTTTCCAAAAAAATTTTGATTTCTTCGATCTTGCGTCCCGAAATGCATGTAAAAATGATTTCTATCATAATTTTTAATAATTTTAGAAAAAATAACACTTAAACGGTTAATAACCCTACATTTTTCCTTCTAAAGTTGAAAACTCCATCTCAAATTTCAGCCTTCAAGGGCCACATACACATTACCCGTGATAAGTTAGCCCGAAATTTAGAATTTTATTGTTTTTTGAAATAAGCGTCTGATATATCTCAGGAATGGGCCGCATAGTAAGACAAAGAATTACACCAAAATGTCAAAAAAAAAAAGGCGCGGGCAGCGGGCATCCTGAAAAAAGTTACATGCATTTTATTACCAACTGTCCAACCGATCTACAAAATAGAGAAACACTATTTGAAATACTAAAATACTACGATTTTTCATAAAATTATGTTAGAGAGGAAATCTGCAACCGGGGAAAAACAAAGAGTGCGATTTTTCTTCGGCCCTTTTCGAGAATTACGACTTTGCGCTCCAAGACCCACACAAAAGATCAGAAGCTGAAAATTCCATAATCCTCTCTTTTACTGATTTCAAAAGAATTCCATCGGAAAAAATTAGGGGGTTTCCCGAAGTTTTCAAACGATATTCTTCAAAAATGATCCGAAATTGTCCTCGATTTTTGCAGTAGTTACGAAGAAAGTGGAATAAATGGGGCAATTATGAACCAAGGTACAAATATGGACCACCCGCCTTGCAGGAATTACTGTTAGTGCTCCTGGCGAAATAATCTCGAAACATGTTCCCAGACACTGAAACATCAGTGCTCTATCCAGTTTTCGGTGCTCCAGTTCAATTCTTTAGACGCTGTGTGAAGCTATTTGCTTTGACGGTGTTACCAACTCACATTGTCAGAATTTGCCAAGTTTAGAAGTTCATTTATTTCGAAGATTATCAAAGGTGGAAAAGTAAATAAGAAAGAAAGAAAAAAAAACTGAGCGTTGTAATGATATACATGATACGTCAAAAATATTTACATTTCAGGTCGAATTATGTTGGTGATTTTTTTTTGAATTTTTAAAGGTAGTACGTATTTATAAGTAAGAGCCCATATTAGTAACTCAATTTTCAATTTTACAAAAATTGCGGTGGTGGGAGAACTTACAAAGTTATAAAAAGAAGAAAAAAAGTTTTTGATTTATAAACTGGACTACATGCCTCACCTTTTGACACATTTGTCATTAAAATCGGATAGTTTTGAGCCCAGTCATTGAGAAAAAAAGTTAGGGTGGTCCATAATTGTACCTCCTTTTACTCTACTAGAGACCATTTATACATGGAGAGTCCGGTCTAACCAAATTTGCCGCAAGAAAAGCTGGGGAAATGTCGGTTGACTTTGGAAAATCCGACTCCATTTTCTTCTTTTTTTTTCTTCCTGAAGAAGGCTTTTGACGCAAATTTTTTTTACATGTTCAGTTTGTATTTTCAACATCAGTCGGCCGTTTCCAAAATGTAAAAATAGTGAAGCTTTTCGTTATTTTATATTTTAAAACTAGCACGGAAAATTTTTGCCGGCATTTTTGGAACTTTTTTAGGTCGAATCCAGAACAAGTCGGGATTTATCATAAAGTGTAATTTGTAATGCGAGTCGCTTTTATCCTACACAGTATAAGCTACTGGGTGTGGATTAGGGAGATTTTGACCAGGAAAATTGCAAGTACATCTTTTCACATCAGTTACAAAGGAAGGAGACTGCGACACAGTTTAAAGGAGTGCATTTCAATCGGATACCTGAATTTAACAAAAATGGGAAGACCAAAACAGAAAAGGAAAAGATAGCATATCGTGCATGTCCATTGTCCACCTGGACCGTTAAAAGATCCAATTTTTTTTCTCGATTCACACCGTAATTTACGTACATGTATATCAGTGCCAAAATTTCACACTTCTCTCCCCGTCTTCTCCAACTCATAACAGATGAAGCAAGAAAATCTCAGATTTGTAAAATAAAAATTAAATTAAAAATAATAAAATTGTAAAATTTAAATGTGGCCTGTCATGAGAAAACCCACTTACTGATATTAGAATGAAAACAATTTTAGAATTAAAATATAGCAAAATTCGGAAATTAGAATAAAAAGTTTCAAGCCAGAATTTTTCTTTTTGCTCATCGACTTCAAATTTTGATCCCCCCCCCCCTCGAAAAAATAAACTTTTCGACGCCACTGCTAGGGATGGCTTGTCATAGGAAAACTTCGCATTATTTTAGTCTCCGAAGGTTCCCGATAAGATTCTCCGAAAATCTTCGGGGATGTGTCCTGAAAATTTCGGATGAAATTCTGCAGAAATCAAAAATAGCAAAAAATGTGTGCTTCTTGGGGAAACTGCAAAATTCACCTTCACACTAGTTGAATTTACACAGCAGGTCTGAGTTTGTTGCGAAAAATTAAAACATTCTACATGCCTGCCACCAAAACTGCCAGAAAATTTTTTTGTACAACAAAAAAAAAATTAGGTATAGTGAGGAGAAATTTTCAACAAAAATGGAAAATTTAGGTTAATTTATTCTACTCACTTTTTCTAGCTGAATTCAAATCCAAGAACTATGAAAAAAAAAATTGAGGGCTCGTGTGAAGTAACATTTCATACTTGGATGCTCGAGACTTAAGTTTTAAGCTATTTTATTTATTTATTTTTTATCAAAATGTGAGCAAAACTTTGCTCAAAGACAACTGAAATTGAGTCGGATTAAAACGTCAATTCAGTTTTACCAATTTTCAAACAATTTTTTGAAATCTTGATCAAATTTATGGTTCAAATTTTACTCAAATTTTCGGCCAAATATTTGAAGGATTGTTTTAATCGTAATTTTTTATTTTCCATTCAAATTTGTAAAATTTTAGGAAATTTTTAAAAACAAATTTATTCATCTCTCATCCTGCTATGGACTGTAACGTAATTTACAAAAAATTCATTTTTTCTAGAAATGTAAGAGAGTGCAGTAACTTCTGAATTTCTTTTCATAACATTTCTTTGTCATTTTTTTATTTATTAGTTTATACGATTACAACCTTGGATAAGTGTGCTACAGCCAGCTACCCCGCCCATTTAAGGGCATAAGTTTCCACCATCTCTTTCCATGTGTTGCGGTTTCTCGCCAATCTAGTCCGCCCTCCCCCAGCTTCTTAAATTCTTCTCTCCAGCACAGTATTGGTCGGCCCCTTGCGCGTTTATGGCCATACGGGGTCCAAAAAGTTGTGTCATTACTTCCAATGAAAACAGCTGGGTCATTCTCCAGAAACTAAAAATATTTTGTTGCCAGCAAATTTCGAACCCAACTTTTGATTTTTTAGGAGGTGAGGGTCACGTTGAGTTACATAATAACATCCGTGACAAATTCCACCAATCCAATTCATCAGACAAAACAATACCTTTAAATAGAAAAAACAAGGGAGCTGTCCATCATCGTGGATGTCACACCATCTTGTCTCAATATCTGATTTTTTTTTTTTTTCTTTCCAAGTTGTTTTTCATAAACAGAGTGGTATTATTATTTAGAAAGATTGGAAGTATATGTGAAGAAGTTCAATTCTCTGTCAGTGACTTTACATTTCCAGAAAAACTGACATCAAGTTCTGTTACCACAGTTTTCAGTCTATTGACGAGGTCGGTATTTGACTAGTGCAAAGATACGTGACTTATGCAGCTTGACTCAAATATCCTAAGCTATGGTTATCAGTTTTTATTGCTCGAGAAATCAGGAAAACTCGGCTAGTCCTGTCCTGGCGATTGAAATCTTCAGGAAACTTTTCAAATATGAAAATTCAGAAGTTCAGAAGACTCTTCGACATATTACTCAAAATACCTTCTGAAATTTCAGGAGTCGCGTCTGTAGGCCATCACCCTGTGCAGTACGCCAACGGCCGAATTAGCACTTCGGGTGGCCATTTTTTAAAATAATGATTTTCCTCGACTTTTTCCGGGTTTCCAGACCAATTCTCCAAGTTTTTCCAAACATTTTTTCAGTTAGTATTACGCACAACTTTGAAAATACTTTGTAAAAGAAGTAAGTCCGTACTCTCTTGGCTGATATTTATTCTTGAAAAATAATGTATATTCTTTAATTTTCATTATTCTCAAAAATTTCCTAGATTGTGATCAAAATTATAGCAATTCCACGATTTTCCAGAGTGACAAAATTCCCTGACTTTCCCCGGTTTTCCCAACAGTGATTACTTTGGCACTGTCAATGACGTCAAAGTATACAAGACCCAATTCCTTCAAGATGTGCTCAACTCAAACCGAAGAGAAAAAACGGGGACGGTTACATCGCAACTAGGTTCCGGTTTCGATTTCAATCTAAACCGCCAGTTCGACGGGGCGGGGGTTATCTAATCAGCTAATTACCGCTGTCGGTCTCTTACCTTCGACAGGTCGCGGTAGTTGGACGGAGAGGTGAGATCCAATTCTTTCGTTTCGTAGTTCGTCAGCACCCACGGGAAGACCAGATACTGGTTCAAGTCGTTGTAGCTTCGACCTTTCGACAGACAAAACAAATACAATTAGGTACGAAAAATGAAAAAGAAAAACGCCACTTAGTCCGAGACAACAGCTCGTAAATCATCTCATCTCCCTGGCTCAATGATGAGCCATTACGTCGAAAAATAATAACCGAACTCGGTCTGAGCTGAAAATTATTTGTATCATCCGTCCGCGAGAGCGAGCGAACACAAAGTATTTATCGTTTAATTTCCTCGCCGCGTATTTAGCCGATTAATTAATTACCCATTTTCGGCATCATTTGTATTCATTACCAGCCGAATACAAGGTAATTTGTTGTACTACTGGTGTGCATGTATCGTGTATCGAGAGGGCGCGAGCCTGGCACCGAAATACGTCTAACTAATTTAACTTCTAACGATTACGGTATAAAGAAAGCAGCCGAGGAAAGCGACATTTTATTTATTTTTATGGCTGCGCCGCGACAACTTAATACACGCCTTGTTCGACAACAGAAAGACCTAACGCGGTCCTAACCGACAGGTGGCTGCCACTGATTTCGATTTCGGGCCCAACGATCATCTCTCTTTACGACCGACGCCCTTCTCGCAGAAAATTCCTTTCAAACGCGAGGCTTTCCAGCCCAGTCGATCTACACTTGAATCTGGAACTGGACACGATTTATATGCAAGAAATTCGCTCAGAATGCATCTCTGAATAGGGGGAGGCCCCACGTGTTGTCCGTCTACACGTCCCCCAATTCTGCTGTAAAGCCTCCTCTCTCATAAAACATCAGATTTTTGGATCACCCTGTCTAGGAGGCGCTCTGTGAAACGGTACCATAAGTAGGAGAACTTGTTTTGGAGTTTTCGACAGAATCTGATAGAGCACAGATGAAGGGTAAAGAATCAAAACTCACAATTGCCATATTATTTCAACGGCGCAAATACGCAAAATACTGTACACGGGTGCAGGAATATCTTGGCTGCGCCTGTGAACGTGGAGTATGTTATACATGTCGCACATTCACAGGCGCAGCAAAGATATTCCTGCACTCGTGTACAGTATTTTGCCTATTTGCGCCCTTCAAGTAAAATGACAAATGTGAGTTTTGATTCTTTACCCCTCAAATGTATCTGCATTTCATCAAAAAATGAAATCTCTAGCTTCAATACAGACTGAAAAAAGCAGCTAAAGTTTGAGGATAAGAAATCTGAATTTTGAGAAAAATGCGTTTAAGTAGTAAAACAGAAAAATATACGGAAAAATCGACGTTTCGGCGTCTACTGGGCTAATCCAGCTCAAATTTTACTATGATATCCTGCGAACATGTACCAAAGTATCCTGTAATTTTCACAGACACACGATTGCATGCACATAGAAGAATACAACTTTGAAGATGACAGTCCATATGAAGAAGAAGAAGTGAAAAGCTGGTTTTAGAGAAAGCTGATAAGTCAAAAAATACCATTTCTTAACAAATTTTCACGATTATTGCAAATTGTTGTAGCAGGTGCAGCTTATGTTAGTAAAAATATAGAATATCTCGTCAGTATCAAATGTTGAACTCAACAGTAAAAAAGAAGAAATTTTAAGTGAATCTAGAGGCTCAAGAATTCAAGAAAATTAAATCAATACTGTAATTGTCGAGGATTTTGACCCTTAAAGCTCCCCTCCCTCGCTCCCACCCCCATCACTCAAAGAGTTACCCTACTCTCATCTTGTGATAAAAATGTCAAAACTGATTCATGGTCCCTCAAAACCTGAGAAACGATACCCAAATTATAATTTTTGAGAATTTTTTAACCTTGTATCCCTTATCCCTCCTTCTTAGTAAGCGCAGGAACGTTCAATTCTGAATCAAGGAAATAATAAAAATAAATTCAGCGACTCAGAAAACCTATGAAAAGATACCCATATTGTAATTTTTGAGAATTCTGGCCCTTTACCCCCGCCACCTTCGCTTCTTCAGCGAATTCCTTAGAGTTAGTGAGTTTAAAAACTTAAAAAAAGATACCCATAGCCATTATATTATAATTCAGGGTGTCTACTGGGTCCAAATTTTCCAATTCCTTGACTTTTCTTTGACCTTTTCTCACTTTTTTCATAACTGTTCTACACACATACATATAATCTTATTCGTAGAACCTTACCAAGGTGGGGGGGGGGCCACACAATAAATGGCAACACTAAAAAATACTATGAAAAAGGATATTATGTAATTATCTGAAAATATTTAAGTCAAGCAATATGTAGGTATGACAATGACAATCTTTTTTTAACAATTAAAAATAGGGTTTGGTTCACTGAACATAGAAAATATTTAACATTAATGTTTGGATTCCACTCAGATACAATTCTCCTATTCCTATCGAAATTACTTTAAATTTACTTGTAATTTAAAAAAAAATCGTGATAATAATTTTGAGGAAATTTAAATGAAGAATTTATGACTTTTCATGACCACTATCCAAAATACTTGACTTTTCCTTTACTTCCTTGAGTTTCTTTGACCACTCTCTAAAATACTTGACTTTTCCTTTGACTTCCTTGACCGGTAGACACCCTGTAATTGTTAATCATTTGACCCTTTCCACCATTCCCTCCCCTCAAACTGCTCAAATGTTCAGTTTTGGGTCAAAAAAATAATATGTAAAATAAATTCAGCGACCCTAACTACCTAAAAAGATTAAATCAACGTTGCAATTGTTGAGAATTCTGATCCTTTACCCACTCCCCTCCTTCATTTCCGCAAAAAGTTCACAAATTTGTTTTATGATAAAATTAAACGTCAAAAATAATTAATGTGAGTGAAAATCTGAGAAACGATGATCATAATGTGGCAGTTTCTATAAAAAGGAGTAATTTTGTCGATTGATCAAAGTCTGAGAAAACGCAAAAATAGAAAAAGAAAATTTTTTGGTTGAAAAAATTAATTTTGAGATTTTGGTTGATTTCTATAGAAACAATATTGCAATAACGAAGAGACAAAATTTACAGGCACGAGAAAGAAGAGGGGGAGAGAGAAAGCGAATTATGAAAGAGAATGAGAAAAGAATGCGAATGTCTACGTTCGCTCCTTCGTGGTTTTTCGGAGCTCACGAATAAATCCGATGTTCGGAATTGTTACCACGCAGAAGAGCGAAAAATTACCTTTCCAACAAGCCCTCGTCGAGGCTGGTAACGTGATTCCGCGGCGAGTTAGGACCGCTTGACGGAGTGGGAGGAAAAGGTGTGTCTCGCGTTTTCCCCAAAAAAGTGTTTTCGCGCGTTCTTGTTATACTCATCTTTGACCGCTTATATCTCCGGAACAAAAAACGCTTCAAATCTCGCGGGTAGCTCGTTGGAATGGACATTCATTCCTCTATTACATACTAAACGTTACTCAAAATTCGTTGGATTGACAAAGTTACCCCTTTTTATAGAAACTGCTCCATTATTATAATTTTTGTGAATCAAAACCCTGTATTTCTTACTTCTTTCTCTCTCTCTCTCTCTCTCTCTCTCTCTCTCTCTCTCCTCTCTCAGTAAGCGCCAAAATGTTCAATTTGGAGTAAAAAAATATTAAATACGAATTCTGCAACCCAGAAAACCTATGAAAAGCTACCTAAAGTGTAACAATTGAGAATAATCCCCACATCCCCACCACCACCACTACGACCACTACAGTGAGTTCTACAATTTTCATTTTGGGATGAAAATAATATCAAAAATGATTCAGTGATCCTACAAACTTATGAAACAATACCTACGTTGAAATGGTTGGAAATTTTGAACTTTTGCCTCCTCCTGCTTCCGCAACAATGTCCCCTATTTTTATGCGAGAGTAAAAATAATATCAAAAATGAATATTCCCTGGCGCTAAAAACTTGAGAAATGATACTTATGTTGTAATTGATCAACATTTTGACTTTAAGACTCCTCCCCCAGTAAGTGCCTCAATTCCAAAGTTTCGGGAAAATGATATTGAAAATTAATTTAATTACTCCTAAGACCCTGCATTTTGATTTCAAAATTTCGATTAATGAAAGGAAAAGTTGAACAGTGAAAACTCTTTAACCAACCTGAAGAAACACAAAAACCACATTGATAAGGTGTGTTTCGGAGGGCGGAGGAGCCGGTTCAGGGCGAAAAATATTCTTGGGGATGAGAAAGCGTGAAGTTGGTGAGGGCGCAAGGATGTTTGGCTCCTCATCCTTCATTCATGTAAGCCGATGAGAAACTAAAGATTTCCCTAATTTTACATTTCTACTCATCTCGGTTGATGCCGTTCCCCCTATTCTGATGCAGGCCTATTCGGGGCGTTTCCGGGACAAGGGGTCTAGTGGTCCCGGAGCCAGTTTGGCATGCGTGCGTCGCCATACGCCCCTCTATCATCGATCTCGGTTGAAGCTAAGCCTTTTGAAGGGCTATTCTGACAACCCCCCTTCGATTCCATGATTAGAATTGAAATGTGGTGTCACTTTGCAGGGAATTTTGAAAAGCACACCTCATCACTGAACTATTTTTGACTTGAGTTCCTTAATTTTAATACAAAAAACTGATTTGGGAGTTTTGTTCAATAATTTGGAGACACGCAAGCATCCGACAGATAGGGTTATTTATATCCTCTTATTTAGAGGTGCATTCAGAATAAAATTCAGAACAAAATCATCGAAAGAAATTATGTCCAAATTCCGACATTTTTTCGTTTCATTTCAACTAGACTCGTTCTAGAAATGTACATCGAATCAGAGGATCGGGCAAGGACTACTAAATTTACTCTGGCTAAAGTCGACAGTAAAAAAACAAAACAAAAAAAAACCAAAAAAAAACAACCAAAAACGCGAACTTTGACCCTCCACAACTAAAATCCTAAATTGAGACTGCTCGTAAATCATTCTAGAAAAACCGGTGATCCGCAACTGGTACTTCACTCTTATGCATACGGAAAAACATATAGCGGTGTGACAAGAATACGATAACTTTTTGCCGAAATTCTAAATCATGACCGCTCGAGTCAGTCTCCCCACCGGCAAATTTTTCTCAGAAAACAGGTGATCCGCAACTGGTACTTCACTTTGACCTACCTTAATGCATACGGGAAAACATTTTTAACAGTGTGACAGGAATACGATAATTTTCTACCGAAATTCTAAATCGTAACCGCTTTGAGTCAGTCCCACCGGCAAGCTTTTCTCAGAAAACAAGTGATCCGCAACCGGTACTTCCCTTTGACACTACTTAATGCATCCGGGAAAACGCTGAGCTACACGAATACAATTTTTCGCCACTTTATGGTCGCACTCTGCTCGTAGTTCAGCTTGTTTTGGAAACTATTTACAACAAAACTATTCGCGCAATATTGTCACACGGGGAATGTTGAACGAGCGATGGGACCTAATTAGTCACAGTAAATTGTATTTTTCAGAAGTCCAAATGCGCGATTCTATAAACAAGTTAATCTGCACGACGTACGATGGCTCAGTTAATTCCGAAAATCGTTGGCGGACAATAACCGTGAATTTTGCTGGGAGATGAACGAACGAGCGTAATTTGCTGGCACCGTCCGACCAAAATGCATTCAATTTATACATTCCAGAATTACAGGGAAGTTCAAAGAGGGAAGAGAGGGGATGAATTACATGACATCTGCTATCGTTATTTCCTTTTTATCTTTTGAATTGCAGTCGGAAGTTGCTTTTTGCAGCAGCTGATTTTTGCTGTAAGACTCTTCGAAACATCTTTAATACTCTTCCTATGCTTTATTAAAACTTTCTGAGACTCTTCCAGATTTCTTCAAGATTTCATTCAAACCAACTAGTTTTTTTTTTTTTTAGAATTCAAGACGCTTCAAGACTTTCCTGGATTTCAAAACCTCTTTGAAACCCATTGAAACTTTTCTAAGATTTTGGCAAACTTCTTCATCTGTGGAGGTCTTGCCGTCTTTTCCTCCGTTTCCTCTTTTTGTATTTTTTGCCGCAGCTCCCCTCTTTCCCCTGCTGTTTTCCTGCCTCTTTTTGCCCTTTTTGTACCAGCTGTCTTTTGTAATTATATTTCTATCATTCTCTATCTTTTCTACCAATTTAGTCGTTGTCAATCTTGGCCGACTCCATCTTCTCAACATTTGCGCTATTTTCTTTTTTTCTACTGTTATTTCACTTTTCAACTGTCTTCTGAAGCCTTATCTTGTATTACTGGTAAACCATTTTAGATTAAAAAAATCTTTTCATAACCGATTTCCTCTGAATATCAGTGTCTTAACATCTGGGGATCATCATTTACAAAAGGGTTGGGGATGGGGGAGACCGCATTTGTTGGTATTATCGCATATTTTTTCATAATACTAAGCCGCACCTTATGCATGGGATGTTTCAAAAGTAAGGTAACCCATTTCTTTTTTCCCCGACGGGTAACACTGGCGCGCTGAAATTTTGATGGAATGTACAGGAGGTGTCTTCAGACAAATGTTTTTAATCCGGTGGTGTTTCGTTGAATGGTTTGCGTGCTATGTAATTTCGAACATGGAATCGAAGGGCACTAGTCAGGCCAATCGTGAAGTTCACGGTGTAAGGCTTTCGACTTTGGAAAATGTATCCGACAGTAAAATTTACATCAATTGTGTTCTGCATATGGCACGAATAATGCTATGTCCAGACATTATGAGCTTACATGGATACACAACGGTTTAAACAAAATCCCAGGAGCACAAATGATGACGACAGATCTGTACAACGAACTAACTGCATGCGTGCGTTTCTTCTGACAGAAGATTGTCGTTTCACAATTTTCGATCAACAACATGAGACAGCGACATACTTTTTAAATGAAACCAGCCGTACTAAGATCTACTCATACTCATAATAAAAGTCAACTCGCGTTGAGTTCCATGTAAGCTGTCAGATTTTCAAACACAATGATCGTGCATTTCACAATCCGCCGAACTAGTACCCTTAGATTCCATGTTCAAAATTTTAAATAAACAAACATCAGTCTAGAGACATCTCACGGACATTCCCTCAAAATTTCAGCGCGCCAGTGTTACCTATTGCGGAGATAAAACTGTGTTACCTAACTTTTAAAACATCCCACGTACTATTAGTAAACATTTTCAAATCATAAAGTTTTCTCATACCAGTAGTTCTGAATACCTATGTATTGAAATTTGGAGGTCATCATTTTTGGATAGACAGGAAGGTACGAAGAAAATCAAGTTTCAATACTTCAATACTTTTTTTTTTTAGGCAATTGATAAGGCATGATAAATAAGGCTACATATTTAGCTGGAGCTATGTCACATGAGTACCACTGCCACAATGAAGACATTTTCTGACTATCCTCAGCGTGATGAGACATAGACACGATATGCAACTAAGTCATACTTTTAAAAAAACTTGAAAATTCTTTTCGGAGACACTAGCTGCTTTGCAGCCCAACCCCCTTAGACTGATATCAGTGAAGCGAATGTCGATTCTATGCTTGGCATCACCCGCCACTGAACCACTGAACCAGTATTTCTGTTTACAGCCCATAAAATAGCATCATCGCTTGGCAAAATTACGATTACAAAACTGATGATGTCATAGCTAAGAAACCCAGACGAAATTATGACAACACATACAGCTGAGGATGTCACTGCCAAATAAATCTCGGGCTCGGGAACTACATATATGTAGAAAGACAACCTAGTTTAGAAACTATAGGAAACAAGAAACTACAGAGTGGATTCCAAGGTAACTGGTTTATGAGTGGGTTGGAGTTAGTTTTGTAAGATCAACCTGGAATGCTTGGCAGAAAAACAAAGAACAGTCTCAGATCACAAGATAACTGGCCTGTCCCCGCTATATTTATCGGATAGGCATCCTGTCAGGTGTGTCGAGTCCCACGTCTTCAATGTCTGCATCCATATTAAGATCTGCTATCAGTAAGAGTATACAGATGAGAGATCAATGTCTTAAGTCTGTCAGTCTGAAGCTCTTATCAATAGGAGAGGAGAAGATACCTATCAGTAATATTTACACCGAGTGCGTCCAAAGTCTTATGTCTGTCTTATGGGTATCTGTATGGTATGTCTTTATATCTTACCAGGTATGAAGGAGACGATACCTATCAATAATATCTATACTGGTATGTCCTAAGTCATATGTCTACCTTACCTCTACTATGTGTTTATATCTGATCGGCAATATGTAGACAATTTTAAGTCTGTCTTTACATCTTATCAGTAGAAAAGGAGAATGTAGCTATCACTAATATTTATATTGGTAGGCTTTATGTGCCATGTCTATCTTAGATCTATTTCATTGTGTCTTATCAACTGTAGATAGACAAGTCTCATGTGTCTTTATAAATTTTATCAGCGATAGATTGACGTCTCACGTGTCTTTATGTCTTATCAGTGGGGGAGGAAAAGATATGTGTAGGTATCAGTACATAGTATTTACATTGGGTACATTCCAAGTCTCATGTCTATCTTACATATGTCTATATAGTTGAATTATAGAAGAAAAAGATGGAGTCCAACTGCTGCAAGAAGGAACACCGTAACATGGATATGTTGTCCACGTGACTGCGTGGACGTGCATACCCCCATTCTACTACCTTCTCTTCGTCGTCCATTCTCAGCGTCACTCGGCATTCTTCGTGTCGAGTAGTTAAAACGTTATGGAACGAATGACAAAAGAGAAATTCGCAACAATATACATCACGATGGTAACGTTTTTCGGCGGAACGTTTTTTGCAGAAGTTTTCTCTTCGGCGTGGTGAGCGATTCTACATATCCGTGTCAATATTTCTATCGGTATATCTTGAGTTGAATGTCCTTATACATATGTTTATATCTAATCAGCAATATGTAGACAAATCTTATGTCTCTCTTCATGTCTTATCAGTAGAGAACGAGAAGATAGCTATCAGTAATACTCATAATATTGGTATGCTTTGAGTCTCACGTCTATCTTATATCTATTTTTTACGTCTTATCAACTGCAGATAGGCAAGTCTAATGTGCGTCTTTATGTCTTATTGGTAGTGAGGCAAAGCAAGAGTCGATGTGTCAATTCTTTGCTCAGCACCAGAAACTTAAACCGGCTTGCCACTTCTGATCGCCTAAGCTCATTTTTTTCGTATCGTTATAGTAAGGCTATGTAAACTTTGTATTTGCAGGGGCATGCTCATCCGCCATTTTGATCCGTACTTTTATTGATAACAGGCAAACGCATCACAGAACGTGTTGCAAGCAACGATTGAGGTTGCCCGGGGAATGAGAAGATAAAAATGGTTGCTGAACATTCCTAGATGAAGTTTATAGAGGCCTACTTATGGTAAGCAAGATAGGGTCTGGTTGGCCGCGTGGATAGCGCGTTGGTCTCGGGTTCGAGCCCACGTAGCAACTCGCCAGATTTCGACCTTGGCCGGGTTTTCAGCCAGAAGGGAAGAGGGCTAAGACAGCCCTAACAGCCTCCCCGACATCTCTAAAGTAATGCTCGAAAGGGCGGATTCCAGGGCGCGGGTTGAGAGCAAATTAGAAAAAGAGATGGTAAGCAGGATGAACTCTGAGAGGTTTCAATTTCTCGCATGAATGCACACTGCACATGTAACACTATCATTCTAGCGTGCGATTCAACTTATGTGTATCGAAAAAATTGGTCAACCTCCAAGCGTGGCTGGGGCTAACAAATATCATACTTCCAAGTCATTTGGAACAGAAAGAAAAATTTCTCGGCTGATTGCGATTTCGAAACGATAGATTGGGATACCTTTGCCGAGGCCGGGCAAGAGGGAAAAGTGAGTCCGCGCAAATGGAATAGGATGTAAAATTTGAGGGCTGTGCATCAATGTCATCGCGCATGAATTTCGGTCGCAGTCAGTGACAGCGCCAATTAGAATCCCTGTCATCGTAATACTTTATGTAGCGCAGCGCTGCCGCTCAAATGTCTACCGTTCCGCACACGAGTCGCTCTTAAAATAACATTTTGATAATATGATAAACGAATACCGAGTCCGCGTTTCTTATAAACGTATTACAGAATTGGAAAGTTTTCCCTGGCATGCGAAGTCGCTTGTTACTTCATTGCGTAAGGGGGGGGGAATATTGTCAATAAGGGCTAATAAAAGAGGGTTCAACATTCATAGTTTTATACTTTGATTGTCGATTGTTTGGTATTTTGATTGTAGGTCATTCTATGCTTCGTTGATTGACCTATCAATATTTTCAGTATCAGTGATCTGATATTTCGATCATTAATATTTGATATTTTGACAATAAATGATTTTATGTTTCAACTATTGATATAGTTTCACTATCGATAATTCAGGGTTTCGATTACTAAACATTTCGTATCTTGGTTACTAATGATTTAACGTATTAAGTATCAATGATTCAATATTTCAATTATTATTGATGATTCGATATCTTCAAGTATCAATATTTGACATGTTAGGCTAATTCTTGATAATTTTTGACTTTAAAACCATCGATGATTCGAATTTTGTTTTTAATCTATAATTAAGTATAGGTATTAATTGCCAATACTTCAAAATTTTGTTTCATCAATGACTCAATAAATCTTCCATTATTGGCAATTTGATAATTGGATCATTGACCATTTGATATTTAAATAACAATATTTAGAAATCATCAAGTAAGGTAGGTGAGCCCAATGAGGCCCTAATTAAAGGTTTTGGCTCTCCAGGCTTTCATATGTTTTCAATTTTTTTTTCTTTTTTTTTGTGGTAGTCATTGACTGAAATATCTACAAACTGGTGTTTTGAAATTTTTCCACACTGCCCGACACCCCTCAGATTCTCTACCGGAAATACCCCTTCTTCAAAACTTGTTAAGACCCAGCGTAACTAAAAATGGCCGACCTAAAACCTAATAAGCCTAACCTGAAGTCCGGTAGATAAAAAAGTAAACTTGATTCAAATAGAAATTCATGAGTAAGTTACAAACGAAATGATAACTGATTTTATCATGCTGGGCCTAATGAGATTACATGTATTATTTTTCTTGAACATCATATATCTCGGTTCCAAACTGCTCAACTTTCACTTTTCTGACCTCGATCGTTAACCAACTACCACTAAACAATTATCCAATGTTTGAATTCCGGATAAATTTCATTTGATTAACACAATAAATCCTCCAAGTTACACGAAAAACATATGGGGGCACTTTTTTCGTTCTTGAAAAATGTGACCTACATTGAGAAAAGGCGGTTAGTGAGCAAAAACTCGATTTTGATATTTTACTCGATCTATACTAATTAAGACCTGCTCTTTCACGTGGTGTCGTCAAATTTTTTTTTTTAATTATTTAGGATTGTACAAGCCATTAAAGTTGACCCCTTCTGGCTCTCAATCATAGTATGATGATTTTCAGTCAAGTCAGTAATTCTCATATAGCAGTATTTTCTTCCACAATACACACTTCTGCGGGTTGATTTATGCTGATTTTCATCAAGGCAGACGTTCATACATTGGCAAGCTCTCATCACTATTTTCACAGATGACAATACTGAGTAACTTGAAAATTCCTTAATAAAAAAAAAAGTAACAAGAATATACAAAATAAACTATATGGTTATGTTCCACTAACCCCCATTAATAATTATTTTAAATTTCAAGAAGACTGATCGCTCTAATCCAAAGATATTCGCATTCAAAATTTGTTTTCATTCTCCTAGGAAACTTGTGTGTTGTTTACTAACCGTCTTTTCTCGATGCAGGTCACAAAAATATGAATCGCCGGGCTCGCATATTCGAATAAAGCTTATCAGCGGACGAAAACATTATCTATTACATACCCTACATCAGTATGAAGATCATTGCGAAATTGAAAATAATCATTTTTGAACAAAATTCTGTTTTATCAAGATAAAGTGCTGTCAAGTAAAAAGTAACAAATTCATTTTAATATGAAACTAAAAGCATCAGGGGAGATTAGTAAATCAACAGACACATTGCACTGTAATAGATGGGGATGACGAACAGCACCATCTTTTCGTCCAACTGTTACAGTGCTTCTGGCCGAGTTCGAATATGCAAGAATCTCGCACTGGCAGACTGATATCATGATAAAAGCAAATTGCAGTGTTGCCACATCATAAACAAACAACTTGGCAGTACAAAATCAATAATTGATTTTCGACTTATTGATAGTCAAAATATTAAATCTTAAACAAAAAAGTAGAATCATTCGTTCCTGAAACGTTAAATCATCAATAATACACATATTAAATCATTGATAGTAAAATATTGAATCACAGACAGTCAAGATACTAAAAAATCAAATTATGGATAATGTGTAAGCTTCGCTTCTGTAAGGTGTCCCTTGACAACTTACGCATTTTTTATGACTGACGAGTTCGTATTTCAAGTATCAGTAACTTGTATGCCATTCATTGATAATTTGGTATGTTAGCTCTCAAGAATGCAATATTTTGGTTTCTTAATTGATTTGATACTTTGACTGTCGGAAAATTATATAATTTGTTCGATTATCTATGAGTTCGTGTTTAGATAATTATCATATTATCTTCATAAAGCGAAGTTTCTTTGCGCAGATTCAGGATGGGTAATTAACGTAGAAAAAGTGAAACGAACGCGAAAATATGCGACGAAAGTGGCGTAGTAACGCTTCACCCACATTCAGTGAGATAGAGAGCCAAAGAGAAAGAGAGTGGCAAAGCCGATTTTAAAAGAGGTACGTAGATTTGGGGTATAATAAACCCTGAGCGTTGGGGTGGGAATGAGGGCACCCTCTCTAACCCCCAGAAAGTCCAGGACTTCTCCTGTGCGTGTGAAGTTTTCAATCCTGGCCTACGTTACCCCATGGAAAAATGACCACGCTACGACTCGGGGGTAATCCCCTCTCCATACATTCAAACATATACCTTTGTAGAATATCCTCTAAAATTTGAAAATCTTTCGCTTGCTGAGTTTTTTTAATAACTTTGTCAGGGTCAAGGCCAGGAACACTGAATACAAGTAGACGCCGTTCAGCAAATGGGAATCAACAAGCAAAATCCGCTTTTTGAGAACACGTGATTCGAAGTTCAAGAGCCATGTAGAAACTATATGACATAGCGTTTACTGATAAGCTTTTTTCAACGTGAGTACACATTTTTGAATCAGGGGCCCAATTTTGAAAAATTCTACTTTTTACGCTCTTTCAAACGATACTAATAACTCATTTTGTTTACAAATGTTGGTTGGTTCCCTTTTGCTTGATAGCGTCCAAGTACCGACAGTACAGTTACAGGTACATAGTACAAGGTGTAGCAGGGAAGCGGTACAGCAGAATTTTCACTGATAAAAAGCCTGATAAGTCATTCGGGGGTTGTTGGCATTTCGGACTTGGGAGTCAATAATTAGTTCATCGTGCTGATTCTCTTCCGTCATGCTCTCCGCATCGCCTCATTGACACTTTCTCGTTCCGAACTACACTCCTGTCCGTCGAGTCAAATCAGTCAATTTCTGTGCTTCCTATGCCCTCCTTTTTTTCCACCATTTCTACTTCCGCACAAAGTAATTATACCGGCGCTATTTGTGATTTATCGCGCGAAGGTCGTTTCATTCAGAAGCACCCCGTATAAGTATTTATGAAAAATACGTAGCCGACTATTAGATGGATGTTTAGTCAGGAACCCGAAAAAGATGGTTTTGAATTATTAATGGCGATGGCGCGCTTGATTTATGGCTGTATAATTGGTTGCAAGAGTGCGGAGTTGAGAAAGCGCAGCGAAAATAGTTTATCTTGGAGATGCCATGCCATGCCACCTTGTTGGTTCTTGGTTGCCGAATCTATCCGTCTCTTTCTCTCTTTCTCTGCTTTTCCCTGTTGACTAACTCATTTCCTGGGACGAGAGTAATTCGGTGGGCTTTACCCGTTAATGCGGCGCGTTACAACTGTCATTATTCAAACCATGTGCGCTTTTAACGAAGGAAATGAAACGAATGAAGTGCGTGTGATTCACAGGAGCGAGACGAGAATAAACCGTGCGCTGTTTTTGATGCTGTCGCATGGTGTCGCAGAAATTGTGTATAGATTTGCTGTGGTCACTTGGCAGCCCCGAGAGCGCTCTATCCACAGTATCTGCTAGTTAAGAGCCACCTAACGTAGGGGTATGTTTAACGGTAGGGGGCTAGAAATATCAAAAACAAAGTCTCAGTATTTGGAAGCTTCAGAAATTACGAGTACGTCCATACGATCTTCACCCCCATTCGTCATCAGAAACGACGAAATTTCTAACTTGGAGTCAGAAACATTCCAAAAGTGAACTGACCGACCTTAGAAACCTAAGAACATTTTCACCTTATCACAAAATTATCATCAAGAAATAATCTCAAAAACCTAAGAAACGGCATTTATATAACTTTTGAGTTTCGAACCTCCCCTCCCTCTTTTTGTAAGCATTCAGATGTTACAGTCGAAATAGAACTTGTCTATCTACAAATTAGGGCCCTATATAAAGACAGGTAAGGACAGCCGTCTTCAACTTTCCACTTTGTTCCGTGAAATGAGAACTGCTCACGCGGTGTTTATCGCTCAGCCGATTTTCTTCATCAAACTGAAAACCCAATGGTAGCCAGCTTCACCCGTAAAAAGTATACAGAGCCTTATAAGTATTAGGTAATGATACGACATAAGAAATTCAAAAAACTGCAGCGGCAGATTAACTACATTGTCCTCCATTACTGATAAAACATATAAAGACACACATGGGACTTGTTGATCTATGGCTGATACAATGTACAGACACGTGAGACTTGTCTATCTACAGTGGATGAGACATAATGAGATAATGTAAGATAGACATGAGACTCAAAGCGTACCAATATAACTATTACTGATAGCCACCTACTCTTTCCCTACTGATAAGATATAAAGACAGACATGAGATTTGCCTACATATTGCTGAGCAGGTATAAATACATAGCAGATATATGGTCGAAATGCAACATAAGACGTACCGATATATTAAGTATTTACACTATTGATAGTTATCTGCTCTTTCCTAACTGATAAGATATAAAGATATACAGACACACATGAGATAGACATGCGACTTGAGAAGCACCCGATATAACGATTTCTTTGTTCGCAATATTACTGGTAACTGCCTCCTCCTCCCCTACTGATAAGACCTACAGACAGACAATGAGACTTAAGACACTGATCTCTTATCCGTATTTTATTGATGACTGTCTCTAACATGAATACATACATATGACACGTGACTCAACGCACCTAATACATTGCCTACCCGATAAATACAGCAGGGGCGGACCAGTTACCTTGGAATCTGAGATTGTTGTTCTTTGTTTTCCAACAGAGCATTCCAGGTGGACGTCAGAAAACTACCTCTAACTCGCTCCTATAACAGTTACTTTAAAATGTGACACTATAGTTTTCTGTTTCCTGTAATTTCCAAACTAGGTCGTCTCTTTATAGCTCTCAAGCCCGACTTGTTTGGCAGTGATATCCTCGTCCTCGCGATGTCATCTCATTTGGGTTGCTTAGCTATGACATCATCAGTTGTGTAATCCTAATTTCGCCTGTTATATTATGGAATGTAAACATAAATATTCGGGAAAAGAAATTTCAACCCTACTGACATTGGTGGTAATGTGAACAAATCTCGTAAGTACAAAATCATTTTTTCTTTAAATAATCAAAAAAAAAAGATTGTTCTAAAAATTCATTTTATTAGTTATTGCCTGGGAAGAGGGGGGGGGGGGAATTGTGAAAGTCCCAACTGACTCAACTAAGAATTCCCAAGTATCAAAGCAAAAAAAAAAAAAAAAACCAAAAAAAACGTATTTTTTAACTGACTCAACTCAAAATGCCCAAGTATCAATACAAAAGAAAAAAAACCTTTTGATTTGTTGGGTTTTCCCAACTTTTCAACTCAATTCCCAAGTATAAAAGCAAAAGAAAAAGAAAGAAAGACAAAAAAATTTCCCAACTGCTGAGTGAAAAATTCCTACCGGGGAGAGGGGATTAAGTTGCCCCCCCGAGGTACGTCTCTACATCTTCCTACCTAACTTTTCGAATAAAACAAGTAAATATGACCGAAATTGTACTTACGAGGTTTGTGCACGTCAGCATCAATATGTAACAACGGGAAGAAATCTTCATTTTTAAAGATTGCCAACGGTCTTGACCATCTGGGGAAGTCTAGTCTAACTTAGAAGCCAGTATAATGATTTTCAACCCATCTGTTTCTCTCCCACAATCTATAAATAGGGAGTTTAATCTCCCGGCTGTTTTATGCTACCTCTTTCTCCTCTTGAAATTCGCTTCACTTACGTTAGCCCACAGCTCGGCTGTTTGCGTTTTGATTTCTGTATTTTGATAAAAGCATGAATGTATGAATGAATGACTAAACGACTGAGCAAACAAAACACGAACAAATAGATGAACACAATCCAACAAATGCACAACCAAGCACGAGAATAAAGAAACAAACGAACAAGGAATCAAGGAATGAATGCAGTGAATTAAGGAACCAATGTAGATACTAAATAAAGGAATGAATGTACAGAATGAATGAATGTATAGAATGAATGAATGTAACGAACCCGATATAGTCAACGAAGAAGTATTGAATAAGTTAATGAATGTATGAACTGAATGACTGAATAAATGTAGTGAATGACAAAGTAAATGCAGTAAACAAAGGTATGAATGTAATGAATGAACAAACGAAGGAATGAATGAATGAATTAATGAATGAATAAGTGAATGAATGAATCAAGAACCGCAAGAACATACATATGAACTTATGAACAAACAAATGAATAAGTGAATACATGCCTGATGTGAATCAATCAATGAATGACTCACCCGTTTGTCTGTTTTGTCGCCAGTGAATGGCTACATAAATTACATGATGTCTAGTTGACTACTCATTATTCTGTCAGACAAACAGAAAGACAAGCCAACGGACAAGACAGTCTGAGCGGCTGGCAGACAAAGTTGTCAACTGTTTATCAATCTACCTCTACAACTAATTACCTATCTAATTAAATAATTGGCTAATTGCTTACAATCTCTCCTTCTGGCTGGTTTGCTCTCAACCTACCTGTCTTGGGCTTTGGGAGCTCATCTTTGATGATAGAGGGAATTTAGTTTTCGCCAGAAAATACAACTTGGACTTGGTGACACAAATGAACTCAACTCGTTCACAAAATGTTCCATCACCGAGTCAGTGACCCACACTCCCACAATTAGATTAGCCTCTGATTTCTGGCTGAAAACTTCATTCCAGATTTGACTCGGACTATGACTTGAAGGATCGATTCACCGAGAAAATCAACTCATTTTTGACCCGAACTTCTGTGACAGTTTACCAGATGACTTCGAAAACTGCAGTCGGGAAACAACTCAGACACCTGACTGAAAATTAGATTTAATATTGGACTCTGGCTCCGATCCGTCAATACTGCGATTTCTTACACTCTGCCGAGACTCATCCATTTGACTGTCAATTTGTTATAGGGTCCGAGTACCTGTTCAGATCCCGGAGTGGTTGGCAGAAACTAAGTTCTTTTTTCTATAGGGTAAAGTACCAAAAGCTGGACCAGTGGCTCGTCTGTAAGCTTTTCCAAAAAGCTGGGTCAGAATGAAGAAAGTGCAACGACGCCGTGCCTCTTTTCTGCACACAAAATGGTAAAACGTTATCATTCATTGGTGAAGGGATACTAAATAAAACGTGAAGGAACTTCAACAGTTACTGATATCCCGCTGTATAGCAAACAGGTGTTCCTGTTAATCCGAAAATAGTAGTGAGGACTGGGTTACTTTCATCATGAATGGCTGAATGCAGTTGCTGAGTTAGCAGGGATAAGACTGACCTATCCTGTGCGGTTTTCCCCTTTTTACAACCCTTTTCACAGTTTGAAGACTCAACGGGGCACATTCGAGATATTGGTTTCGAATGCGGACTATTCGAGGTCACTAAAAATAGTCAAACGTTTCGAAATTACAGCTGAATTTTTTTTTTTAAACTGTATGTTGGAGTCTTATGTCGCATGTGTCCCTCAATACAAAAATGATCAGTTTCGGCAATTTGAAAAAGAGATACAAAGATCAAAAAACTGATCAAAATTCGGTACTATGCCTGCCTCATTACTATAACCTGTCTTTTCATATATCTCTTGCGGGCGGTCGAGAGGGCTGATTTTAAGACACCTATATACCTCGAGTGTGGCCATATGCCATTTTGAAGTTCACTGCGCCCGTCGATGCCGAATCGACTACGCGGAGCGTACCGGGTAGTCAGTTCGGCATCGACGGGCGCGGTGGACCTCAAAATAGCGTACGGCCACAACCCGGGGTTCTACATAGTATCTCTACTGATGTCTGTTCCTCCACCTGTCGGAATTCCCCGTATTACGTCTACTCCCCGCTGTTTGTTTGGATTTTCACGAAGGCAATCCGCCGGAGGGTTTTTCGCACCTGGGGAAGCCGAGCGCAAGTTTGCCAACGCGGTCTACGGATACGATAGACGCGACTATCGGTCGATATAGGTAATTGAACCTTAATTTAGCTGAAAATCGCAATTATGTGCACTACGAGACATTGGGTCAGTTACCTGCAATCGTGTTCAAAAACATCAAGTACTCGAAATTCGATATCTCTCGTCGCTGCCACTTCTGAGTCATGTTGGAATTTCGCATCAACTGGCGGGGCGACATCATGGACGCTCGTCTGCAACATCACATCGAATCGTATTTCAGTAATACTGGAAACCAGTTTCGCTCGGTTTTCGCGTAATGGTTAAAGCTCATCCGGAGAAGCGTTAAAATTCGAATAAAATTACCTGGTTTGAGGAATTCCGTACTTGATGCCGACACCGACACGCGGCAATGCCTTAATAACTCTCTTCACCGTACCTTGATCCGCAAACGCGAACATGATGGACGCTGAAACAGATAGACAAACATTTATGCATTTTTAAAAAAAACACACACACTCGTGTACGCGACACAACAGTCAAAAAGTATCGAATGTAAATCAGCACGCCTACGATGCAGATCTTCGCGTTTCCACAAACGCGTTTCCATTTCTTCTACACTATAAAATAGTACAATTTGTAGAAATTCAACAACTAAGTCTCCTGCTGTTGCTGAAGTCCGTCGGCACGGAGAATTGCCTCCATTTATTTTAAATTTAAATGTAATTTGAATACGCGTATCTAGTGTACGCGATCAAATAAGGAGACAAGAAATACTGCATTGGGATCTTTCGAACACCATTGGTCAACGAGATGGGCACAAATCAACTCGAAAATTGTTCTTCCGAAAGGGGGCAAATCTAGCGGAAATACTGGCAACGAGGAAACCGAGGAGACGAAAATATTACACGTTTTAATCGGACATTATACAAAATAATGTGACAGCGAAAATGACCAGAACAGACCTCGAAATAATGTGGGATTTATTGTAGAAATTAACATTTACGCCCGAGTCGAAATTTAGGGGAGTCACATGCAGATGGACAGCACTCGGTGCTGTAGTATCTCGTTTCACTATAAATGTTAAATGTTCGTGTTTGGACAGACAGAGATCGTTCTAGTTGAGAAGGAAACTGCATCTAAGAACGATGGCATTATTACGGAGGAGGATTCGAAAACGTGTTGAAAAGATCGAAATTTGTAAATTAAAGGGTTACTAAGAAAACTGGTCAGGTGCCACAGTAATCAAAATCGAGTTTTTCATTCGGACTTCCCAGACCAGTGGCGCGCTAGTATCGAGCTTTCTTCCTTTGCCACACCAAACGTTGCTTATCAATGTTAGGATTCGAACTTCCTAGACAGGTGACGCGCTTGAGCTTTCTTCCTTTACCACAACAAACGTTGCTTATCAGTGTTAATATTCGAACTTCCCAGACTACCCAGGCAGGTGGTGCGCTAACATTGGGCCTTGCTCCCTTTCCGCATTCGAGGAAATTATGCTTATCAATGTTAGAGTAAGGAACAACGTGTATTTTCGACTGGAGAGGTGTGATTTTTACTTCATCACCAATGGGTCGTAGATTTATTTTCAGAGGCAATTCCAACAAACATCGATAGCTTATAAACGTTAGAGTAAAACTTGGGGCATGATTTTTTTTTTTCTTTTTTTTGCAAAAATCAGGTTCCGACTTGAAAGCCTTTTGAAAATCACGTCTTTATATCATGATGAACGTCTAGCAACTTAGTAATCCTAACGTTGATATGATCGCCAGACATCAGCTATACATTGCTGTTGAATCTGGGGAAGTCTGAATATTCATGAATGACGCTATACATTCAAGTCACCAATGCATCTGAAATTTATTTTCAAGGCAAATTCAAACAAAAATCCGTAGCCTATAGCGGTTAAAGTACAAAGAATATTTTATTTATTTATTTATTTTTTTTGCAAAAAATAATTTTAACTGGTTGCGAGCCGTTTGAAAATCACGATTTTTACATTATAATGAATGCCTAGCATTACAGTAGGGTATTATGATAAACGATGGGTAGAATTTATGGCCGCCATTTTGGTATTGGTTTACCTTTTGCAAGTATGTATCAGTGTATCGGGCCGTTCAGCGCTAGTGTCGCGCACAACGAAAACGGGATAATTGATGAGCGGCGCGGGTGGTGGGCGGAAACTTTTGTTAAATCAATCAAAATCATTTTTTATGTGAGAAGGTAACTTCTAGGAAATCTTACGCTCTACAAATGTTGTTATTTTAATTTTTTCGCTAAATGGCTTCGTTCTTGACTTATTTTGAGATAACTCAATGCACATTCAAATAGGAAAATCGTCCTGATCCCGTTTTCAATTGTGCCGATTGTAGCGCTCCTAGCGGATGAACGACCCGAAAATTATATTTTAAGCCATTCAGCACAAGATAACATTATTACACACTTGCAAAAGGTAAACAAAATCAAAATGGCGGCCATCGATTCTCCCCATCGTTTATTACAATGCCCTGATTTCAGTAATTCTACAAGTGATAAAATTGCCAAAAACATCCGTCAGATGTCAGCTACTTTACTGTTGAATTTTGAGAAGTTTGAATTAGGATAGGTTCTACAAACATATGGGAATGTAAGGCTCAATTAGTTAAAGACAGCCGCCATTGTCAAAAGAAAATCAGCTGCGTACTGATAAACACCGCATGACCAGTTTTTGTTTCATGAAGCAAATTTGGGGGAAATGGCGACTGTCCTTATCTGTCTTTGTATAGAGTCCTAGCGAATGTAAGGCTCTATATATTTAATACAGGTAAAGACAGCCGCCACTTCCTATCCAGTATGGTCGGTCAAAAGAAAATTGGCTGAACAGTAAATACCTCGTAACAGGTTCTCGTTTCACGGAACAGGCTAGAAAGAAATAGCGGCTGTCCTTACCTGTCTTTGTATAGAACCCTAACCAATGTAAGGCTCTATATAATACTTTGGACGAGTCAAGAAAGCTGTCATTTTCCTTCCAGTTCGATTGTCAAAAGAAACAGGCTGAGTGGCAAGGTTTTTAGACTTCACAGGTTCGCTCGATCGCGATGCAACCCGCAAGAAAATTGACATCACTGACTCAGACATGGGTATGTTACATACAAAAATTTACAAAATTAAAAATATCTCGATAAATATTGATTTTTCTAAGCAACTCAAGAGAACAAAACTCATTTCTCATGTAATATTCTATCAAATAAACGTATTTTCAAAATTTTTGAAAAAATTTTATTTTACCATTATAACTTACAGAATAAAAGTCAGTGACGCCACATTTCAATTAGCTCCTGAGCGATCGAGTAAACCTGTGAAATCTAATAACCTTGCCACTCAGCCTATTTCTTTTTTACGACCGAACTGGAAAGAAAATTGTGGCAACTCTCAATTATCTTCATAGAGGCCTAGCGAATGTAAATCTCTATACACATCATACAGGTAAAGACAGCTGCCACATTCTTTCCAGTTCGGTCCATCAAAAGAAAATTGGCTGAGATAGGCACTAAAACTTGGAGTTCCCAAAGTTGGTAGCCCTGCGTACTGAAAAGGTGATCATGTGCAATTTTCCATAAGATTACAGCAAACTTTAAACGTCTTTAAATCAATTGAAAATTGATTTTAACAAAAATCCCGACCTACATTTTCTTGTATTGTTACTAAACAATAAAATTACAGTCAACGCAAGAGGGTAGAATAATTTTAGACCGTTTTTGCCTTCCTAAGGATAGCAGTATTTCCATTTAAAAAATTATCCATGATCACCCTTTCAGCTTCACCCGCGCAGGTGATTTTGTAGCGCTCTCTAGTGCAGGTTTTATCGCCTATGTAAATATTGCGTGACCACTTCTTGTTTCACAGACCAAACTAGAAAGAAAATGGCGGCTACCCTTCTCTGTCTTCGTATTGAGCCCTTGCGAATGCAGTGATCAAGGTGTAAGTACCAAACGTGAGCTGACAGGAAGAAAGGGACCTCAGCGCAAAATTGTGAATTTTACAGGAGAGCGGATAAACAAAATTGATAACGTTTTCACATTACGGAGACACTCAACTTTGAAGACTTACAGCCGTTTGGGAAATTTTTTTAGAATTTTTTCGACAACACCAGGCGAAAGAAAGGCCAAAAATTAGTCAAAAAGAGTTGATATCACAGAATTTTTTTTTTTTTGCCCTGGGGTCTCTTTCTTCCTGCCAGCCCACAAATGCTTACGTTTTGTAGTTCAGATTTTATCCAACAGAGAGCGCGTGTTCAAAGTTCATTTTATTTGAGTCGTTGAAAAGGGTGTAACAGCCAGGACCCAGGAGTCGAACAAGAAAGTAAACAAACTGAGTTTCAAGTATTTGACATTCTCGTTCAAATGTAGTTTATTTTTGTTTACTGGAGAAAACTCAAAACCAAACGAAAATGGCTAAGAAAGTTCAAATTATTTCACTGAAAGATAGTACTTCGCAGCCTACTTCTCATTTTACCAATCCAACATGAATGCCGTTTTCTAGATAGTAAAATTTTAAAACACACTTCCTGATTTAAAAAAAAAAGTTTTTGGCACTTACATCACGTTCTTAGGTAACCCTTTAATTATTATAATTATTAGCAGGAATGAAATGGTAGCTCTTATTTTGAGAATTTTTGAAATTAGAACGACGATTCCTGATTCCTACAGATCTTTTTTTTTTTTTTTTTTTTTTTTTATAATCCAAGACAAGTGCCGAAATTTTTTCAGATTTTTAGATTATTTCATTCCCCTTCTTTTTTAAACATCCATCAGTCTTGACCAAACTGTGGGCGTGAATGATGGAATAAACTTTTCTGCACGTTTTGTAAAGAAAACTAATTTTTATATATTTCTCTACAAAATTCTCTGTTCGCCGGATAAATTAAAACGAAATACACTGATTGCAATGGAATTTATATGGATGATCAAACACTATTGGGAATAGGATTCCATTGAATTTCAGTAAAATCAGTTTGTATAGAGTGGAGGCTACACTTTCCAACTAGCCTCATCTCCCGTATGGTACATCCGGTCGAATAATGGGTAAAAACTATTTTTGAAGGCGCTACCAATTACTTCAGCGAACGTTCTGCTCATTTTCACGTGTGAAGCAACCGAGATGAGATACGGAAGTTCAAAGTTTAGCGGGGACAAAAAATTCCAGACAAATAAATTTGAAAGTTATCAGTAGGTTTTCTTCGTGTCCACGACAACTTTACTCAAGTAAGGAATTCATAATAATTAGTACAATCCATTATGTTTCGTTTACAAGTGGAGAGCGCAGGTGGGGATAAGAAAAGAAATATTTACGTCAGTTGCTAATTTCTTTCATAGGAATAAAATAATTTTTAAGCATTCTATTATCAGTAGATGTAATAAAAGACTTGATGACTAAATTGAAAGCACGTAACTCATCAAAAATTATCTACTGCTAAGAAAATAATCAAATGATCGAAAGTAACACATTCATTTAAAATTATAGATACCTATTCAAGAATAGTTGATTGACGAAGAAATTGATATTAAAAAATATTTGAAAAATTGAAAATAAATAATTATTAATCAAAAAAGAAATTAACACCGATTGATCAAAAATATTTAATGAAAAATTATTGATTAGAACCGCAGAGTAATATTCCAGAACGGCCTATGTCCACTGTTTTCGAGACTCGTTTCATAGCGTCACCTGGTGGAAGATACACGTACACACATTCCTACACTGTCAACCTACTAGGCAACCTCAGTGTCACTTGTGGCACATTGAAGGGGTTAGAATCAAAACCAACACTTGCCATTTCATTCCAAGGGCACAAATAGGCAAAATACTGTACACGGGTGCATGAATATTTTTTCCTGCATGTGTGAATGTGCGGAGGGTGCAGCAATATCTCTTGTTGCGCCTGTGAACATGAAGTATGTAATACATAACGCATATTCGCAGGTGCAGCAGGAGACATTCCTGCACCCATGTACAGTATTTTGCCTATCTGCGCACTTGGGAGTAAAATGGCAACTGTTGGTTTCTAACCTCTTCATGTACGGTATACGTACTACGTTATTTCATTCTTCTGTAAAGTTCTGAAAAGTGGACAGAGGCCGTTTTAGAATATTGGTCCTCAATCAATCCATTAAAAACAACTGAAGAATTAACTATAATAAATTGATTAATTGAAAATAATTGATGATTATCTGAACGTGAAGCGTGCTGTGAAAAATACGCGCAAAAAATAGTCTCAGAAAAACTGCTCTGTGAAAATATCTAAGCACTTTCGAGCAAAGCATTTTCTCAAAATTTTGTTTTGTCATGTCCCAGTTTTGAAAATTTTCCAAAAACTCAATTACAAACTTCATTCTTTCAGGTGCCATACCAGGCACTAGACGTTGGCAGTCGCAGTTTCTGACGCGCGATTTTCCTGAGCAGGGTCAGTCGAAGTAAATAAGCTGTTGCTTCCCCCACGGTTTTGTTACGTTCGAATTTTCTTCTCAGTGCCGGAGAGTGTGCAGCCGCAGTTCACTTACTAGCCACGAGTTTCAAGACGTTTAGTAAGTTGTCCACGACGTGCACACGCACAGTACCAATCTTTCTGATCTGGTGGTAATACACACTGCGATTGTAATACCTTGTTCGTTCAAACTGGCGAGGTTACAGGACGCGTTTGATACTGTAGTCGCTATGTTCGCTAGGAAATATTAGTGGGGGTACTTGAATATCACCAGCTTTCTGGAGTTAGTGGGACTTGGACTCGAGACGCAAGGATTGCGAAGTGGGCACGTTATCACTAGACCATAGAGAGACTTTATTTTGAACTTAGGGAAAACGTAGGTGCATTTTAAATTATTCAAAATTTCATTTACTTTTTAAACGGATGCTCTTGGCAGTAAAGTGTACTCAGAAAAGTCCTCATATAAGTCCCACGTAAAATTTCAAGCCACGATAACATTTAAGAAATCTGAAAAAAATTCAGCAGTAGGTTGAGACTACAAAAAGATTTTTTGATAGGGAGGAGCGGAGGGTACATTATGTTGTCCTGATTTCATCACTTAAGTGCATGAATGGTGAAGTATTTGATATGATGAAAAGTGAACTCCTTTTGCATCCAAATGCCTCTCTCTCCTTCCTCAGTGAAAGTATCATTGGTTGGTTCCACTGCAAGTCGCGAGTTCGACGGTCCATTGTGATGAATGCTGTTTCTTCAAATCTTTCTCTAAATGCCGAAACATGATTTCCTGCGTTCAGGTTTTCTATTCATGTTCTCTTTGTTAGACGATTCAGGCAGTTTTTGATATAAACGGCTGTGCCGAGAGTATCCTTGAATTTTGTCAAGCTTTATCGACCTCGATCAAGTTCAGTAGGACCGAGGAAGTCTAAAACGACAATTATCGGTTATTTTATTACTCAGCCTATACACAATGTCTGCGCCATGGCTGAGTCACCGGATGAATTTACAGTTAGGATAGCAAGTAAATGTATAATTCTCATCTGTATACCGTAAA
This sequence comes from Acanthococcus lagerstroemiae, assembly GCA_031841125.1. Classification (NCBI taxonomy): domain Eukaryota; kingdom Metazoa; phylum Arthropoda; class Insecta; order Hemiptera; family Eriococcidae; genus Acanthococcus; species Acanthococcus lagerstroemiae. Next base: position 11,598,310 of record CM063114.1, on the reverse strand, counting down.
AGTAATGTTTCCTTTCATAGACCAGTTTCTGCGACAATGTGGGAATCCGGTAAAAGTAGAAATAACCGCTAAAAATGCGCGAAATATTTTTACGTTATTCACAGTTACTCTCAGTGGGTGTGCGAGTGCGAGCAAAGGAGGCACGGATGCTGAGCACGCGTCGCCTCTGTTTCCTGCGTGAAATTTATAAGGCGCGGGAAGCGATTCTCTTTCATTTCGGCACTATAGTGTGTGTATTCTAGATGTAAGAAAAAAGGCCAACTTTTCTAAATGTTAGTTGCCTTAGTTGTAAATTTCCTCGGGAAGATTTGAAAATTGCCAGAGAGAAACCGAAAAACAAAAGATGCGATGACCATCGATGGAGAGCTGAAAACAGTCCCTTGTAAGGGAGGAACCCGGACTGGGCATTGCCTCTTGGAAACTTGGTTGGCTCTTTAGCAAAACAGAAAATCCATTGTGACTCCCTCTTTAAATTTTATCCTTCAAAATTCTCTCTGATACCAAAAGCGAAAGATGACTCTGCCTGAAAACTAGTACACATCTGTACACGAACAAAGTGCACTGAATAAGTTTCGTTTGTGTCTTTCAAAAATTACAACAGCTGGCTCTAGACGGGCAGAACTTCAATTTGAAACTGTTCCAAATTTTTGTTGATTTCATGAAGACACTGCTCTTGAACCTATTGCTTGCCAATTATTATGGATGTGGGGACATGTTCCATTCACATTGTCCAAAACAGTTACAAAACCCCTTGAAAAGGAATCTTGGAATGTGAATGAATTTCCAAGATCTTGTTATTTTCTGCTCAAAGATTCTCCAACTAGACAGCCTTCTTATATGTTTAGGCAAAACAAAATATTTCCCACTCAAATTTTCCACCATTAGATGACTTGAAAATGTACCAGGGTTGAAAGAAGGGCTTTATTCTAACTCCAATGAAGATGTACATAAGAGGTGTTCAGAAGCTTCCCAGAAAAATCTTGAGCCTACTAGTCAGAACGGGAAATGAGCTGGAGGTCCTTAACCATGTTTATGACACTGAAGTAGCTCATTCAGTGGCCTGGAAAATGAGTCAAAAAATGTTTTGATCCTCAAAACTCTATTTTTTTAAACTTTTTTTCAGATCTTTTTGTAGCATTGATGCTAGTATTTATTAAAATAGGAGAAGATACTGTTAAATTGAGACTACTTTATGCTGTGAAACCACTCCAGAAGGTAATATTACAATTTGCGATAAAACTGAAAGGGATGGTAGCGCAAACCAGCACAAACGTAGCAAAAACGATTGACACAATTTTTGATCTCCCAGATGAAATTAGAGGTGCTCCCATTTCTACAGCCCCCAAAAGTTTTCTCACATATCTCAGGAAGGGGCAGCACAAACGATTGACACAATTTTCGATACCCTAGATGAAAGTGGGGGTACTCCCATTTCCACATCCCCACAAGTTTTTCTAAGTATTTCAGGAAGGGGGCAGCACAAACTAGCGCAAACATAACACAAACGAATGGCAAATACTTCAAGTCTATTGGGAGGGGTGGGGGAGGCGATGAAATAAACCTGCTTTTCGGCTACTGTTTGATAATTAGAATTCATTAAAATTGTGTGAGATCACCCCTCCCTTTTTCTTTTTATACTTACCTAGATACCAGAAAGCTGTTTTATAGGCTGGACCGTTTGTGTCCATTCGAACTACATGGCCTGCCCACTTTTATTTCATCCTCCTGTAGTGCTTAATCGTTCAATATTATTAGGTAGTCTAGCTTTAATGTTTCTCAAAAGAATGTGGTCAATTTTTTTTTTTTTTAAATTAAGCACTGATTTTTCCGTCTTGTTTTGTGTAACGTTTGGTCTATTCCGACCTGACACCCGTACAGCAAAGTTCACTTACACATACATTTAATACACTATTTTTGTTTTCAGTTTTACAAGGTCCTTTGAAAATGTCTTTCAAGGACCAACATTTTGTCCATGCTGAAGAAATTCGCCTCTCAATCTCTTTCTCAATTGTGGCAATGCCGGGAATAAGGTCCCACTTTGTCGATCCTAGTTTTCAAGACACAGCAATTTCTGTAAATCGAGGTCAAAACTGTTGAAATCTGGATTCGTGACGATTTTGGTAGAATAAACCTTCCCAGTGGCGTAGTCAGGATTTTCCCAAAGAGGAGGGGAGGGGGGGGGTAAAATTACTGATCGAGCAAACTTTTTTCGAAAAAGCATGTTTTAAATGCGAAAAATTACTAATTTTTGCATATTTGACATTCAATTTTAGGTGCCGGGGGGGGGGGCATCAGCTCCCTTCGACCCCCACCCCATGCTACGCTACTAAACCTATTTTTTCGAATGGCGTTACCCGTTTTTCTCTGTCTGCCCTCTTTATTCGTTCAGTACAGACGAAAACAGGAACCCATCTCCAATCTGATTTGCCCCCACCCAACTCACTTTTGTTATTAATGGAAATAAACTCTTCTAAAAAGGACTCACTTAGTCGACGAAATGCTTTATAAAATTTCTGATAATATGAGAGCTTGCGAAGCTCTCTAGCTTCATTTGTCTCAGAGATATGTCACTTTGAATAATGTAATTTTTAGGTTTTGAACCTTTCTTTTTTTCATTGCATCTTTCTCAAAATTAATTTTTTTTTTTAATCTCAATTTTAAACAGCCATATATCGGCGAATTTTGGAGCTAGAGAGCTCCACAAGGTCTCATTTTATCAGAAATTTCATCTAGTATACGCCGGTACTCATGGCCTCTTACCGACAAAGTGGGTCCTTATTCCTAGTACTGCCACAATTCGTCTTTCCCAGGCTATGAACTGTCCAAGGAAGACTACTTCCTTTTCTATGGAAATTCTATTGTCCAGTATCATGTCCTCAGTAATGAGAGAGGAGTCCAGAATTTTTGTCTTTATAACATTGACAGATAGTCCTTGTTCCATTTCCACGGCTTTCAGTTCAGTGATTATTATTGGTTTCAGTTCCGTAAAAGAGGAAGCAAAGAACACTACATCGCCAGAAAATGAAACTTTTAGTTTATGTCCATTAATGCTCACTGTGCGGCCAAGTGGCAACGTGCCCGCTTCACAATCCTTGCGTCTCGGGTTCAGGTTCGACCCATGCCGGAGAGCTAGTGATATTCGAATACCCTTGCCAACATCCTAGCAAACACAGCGACAACAGAATCAATCAAGGTGGAAACATAGTGCGTCTTGTAACTCCCGCCAGTTCACACGAATAAAGCAGTACAATCGCACGGCATGTTACCACTAGATCAGAAAGATTGGTACTGTGCGTGTGCACATCGTGGACAGCTTATTCAGTGTCATAAACACGTGGCTAGTAAGCAAACTGCAACTACACACTCTTCAGCCCAGAGAAGGAAAACCCTAATACAAAAAAAAAAAAACGCGGGGAAAGCAACGGAAAACTACCCTCACTAATCCACCGAGAAGAATCGCGCGTCAAAACCGTGACCACCAACATCCAGCATCGGATATGGCGCCTAAAAAATGCTTATTCCTTTATTTTCCCAATCCAATAAGTTGAACACCTCCACGAAGACACAGTTGACGGTGGCTGAGGATAATGGGTTTCCCTATCGAACACCATTTAAATTTCAAAGCAGTCTTCCTGTAAATGATTAACTGAGTATTAGGTCTCATCAGACGTTTTCGAAATTCATTCAGATACTTCAAGCCTCACTCAAAACTTCGTCTAGATACATACCAATCATTAAAGTGAATGTTAAGTATCGTCAGACTCAATCTCACTGCGAAAAGAGTGTTAAGACTCCGACAAGAATCGGTTAGGCACTGTCACGATTAGGACAGACCAACTCAAAGATTCTTCCAGTGACACAGAACTCTAGAAAATTTTGAAGAGTCAAGCACAGGTCTGCTCAAAAAGTCTGGCTGGCCGAGTGGAAATCGCACTGGTCTCAGAATCCGGAGGTCCCGGCGGGTTCGAGCCCACGTAGCATCTCGCCAGAAGGGACGAGGGCTAAGACAGCCCTAATCGCCTCCCCGACGTCTCTGAAGTAATGCTCGAAAGAACGGATTTCAGGGCTCGGGTCGAGAGTAAATTAGAAAAGAAGGTCTGCTACTAACTCCAAGTAAATTATCAATTAGGTACATCAATGTTTTCGAACGCGACAGTTTTCCACAAAGTGAAGAGTAAGATGAAGGAGGCGATTCGGCGACACCACAACTGTATGATCAAATATCGAAAAACTTGCGGCGACTGAAGGACCCAGACAACCAGCATCGGGCTGCCCGTTCGAACAACGAAAATGACAAACGGAAATTTCTATTCTCATTTCGCTCCCGTACAGCTTGATTTAAGCGTCGAGTATGTGGAAACTCAATTACACGCGATTATGACCAAGTACCAGCGACAGGAAGGGTCATAAAAGGGTGCCGCCGAGTGTTTTGCTTTGTTAATGAATGAGTTTGCACATCCCTTAACAGCTCAACCCTTAAAATCAAATTACCATTGATCCGATGTGGGGTCGCTGCGCATTACCAGTTCGCGCGGTGCGGCGCGGAGCAGCGGTCGCCGTATTGCTGTACGCGGCGCCGCACCGCGCCGTATATTTTGATGTAAATGCGACGTTAAGGGGCGGACGAAACTTCGTACAAATGGTTTTTATTCAGTTACCAAAGGGCACTCCGCGCGCTGGTTAAATCAAAAACAACGCACATGTATGATAAATTAAAAAGAAAATTGTTTAGTGAAGAGCAGCTAACGTAAGTTACTTAAGTGACGGGTAAGTTTCTGGCGAGGTCAGTGAAATTGAGTCTTCGCAGCCAATCCGAAGACAACATCTACTTGTTACCTCTAACTGGCTCAGAATTTTCGACATCGTATTACTGTCGAGCACATACACAAGAGACTATGCTGTCGAATTTTTCCGCACAATTTCGGAATTGCTTCCCAATCCACGTAAATTGGGAATTCTCAAAAGGGAAAAAATACAACCAAAGATTGTCAGAAGTCATCACTATCTAGCAACATTAAAATCACACTTTCGACAATTCGACCTTCACTGCGTGCATCGTGTCGGCAAATTTACGTTTCCGCGTAAAATTACTTTTTCCAGAGCTGCATCACAAATTCGAAAGAAGAAGATGCGGGACGAAAAAAACTGCGGATACTGTGGATGGTTTCTGGGTAACTCCAGTTTCGACGAACGAAACTCCATCACGAACGGCCTCAAGTGAATGACCCTCTTGACGTTGACAAAAATGAAAATATTTCCGGCTCATCGCCCAATTTTTTCCCTTCCTTGTTCTGAGCCGAACTTGGTTATAAGATTACTCGAACCACGCGCGGCGGCTACAGTGTTTCGGCTTTCGATACGCACCAGCGCCGACATTCGCGAAGATCTGCATTTCTTTTCCCTCGATGAGAAATGCGCCCTTCCTAAAATCCCCCAAAATGGAAGCAAGCAAAAGTGTACAGCGGAAGGTACCGCTACTTTATTCAGGTACTTCGCCGAAATTCCTACGGGACTGCGAATAGAAAGGTCGGTGCCCGCGTCTTCTCCCTTCTTTCCATTCCATTTCAACGGTAAAGTTGCTCGTAAATAAATTTAAGACTCCAATAGAAGTGAGTATATCAGTTTTACTCGTATCCTATTTCATTAGAACAATGTACTAAGGATACTTTTCTTCTTGGTCTTTCCTCTAGCTCGGCTGGTAAATGAATGGGTAACTCATCTGTCGCACATCATGTCACACATAGCCGACATCTCCCACCACTTAGTAAAAGAAACTGATAACGGAAGAATATTTTTCAGCTTATATGTGAGTCAACACTGTTCCCTATTCACGCCATCCAACCAGAGAGGAGTTCAAGGACCCCTACTAAACTAACTTCTAAACTTACGCGATGCACAGAAGCCATTCTGTCATCAGGAGTGTTGCCAAGCGTGGCACTTTAAGGGGTACATATGGAGGCACTTCCGTGGCACTTTTACATCTATACGGCTTTTTTGGTAGCACATTCTTAAATAATTTCAGCTGGAAATAAGTATTTCCTATTTCAAAGATAAACAATGAAGACAATACACTAAACTGTTATGCAGACCGTACGTACAGGGACGTACCAGTAGGAGGGGGGGAGGACCTTCCCCCATGGAGGAAATTCAGCATTTGGGGAAAATTTACCATTCCAGTCAGGCGGAGTTGGGAAATTTCGGTAAGGGTTTTTTTGTTGATATATACTTGGGAATTTTGAGTTAAGAAGTTAGGAGAATTCAACAAGTCAACAGGCTTTTTTTATTTCTTTGATACTTGAGAATTGTGAGTTGAGAAGTTGAAAAAATTCAACAGGTCAAAAGGTTTTTTCTTATTTTTTTTTGGTTTGAGTTGATACTTGGGAATTTTGAGTTGAAATCAGTTGGGACGTTCACATAACCCCCCCCCTCCCCGAGAAAAATTTTGGTAAATCCATCCGTGCGTAGATCGCGTCGTGCGTTTTGGATCTTCGACCAAAGTGTCGCTTGAATATATTTCTGCTGATCATAAATAGGGATTCCAAAAAAAAAATATGCTTTTGCATGTTTTTTCTCTTTTGAAGTAGATGGAATATCCATGGTATTTTTGTGATTCATATAATTTTAAGAAGAATGAGCCACACTTGATCGAGCATATTTTGGGTATAGAACTGCTTCCTTAGAGCATATTCAAGAATATTTGACCAATTTCCACAAATTTTGCGGAATATTTTCAATTTTTCTCAATATTGCGCTATTTTTGTCATCTAAAAAGAGAAAACTGCTAACTGCAACAACTGCAACTTTTTTACAGTCAAAACATTTTTTCTGCAATGTTTTCTGCCAGTGTAAACACTGTTAAATTCATTCAGAGTTCGCCTGCGAAAAAAGACTTTCGGGACGATTACTTTAGGCTCCTTTTCTTCCGATCAGTAATCTTCTGATGTTGTGATTTTCATCTGTCACTACCCCATATGCGAAAAAAATGTATGTGGCACTTTCTTGAAAAATTTGGCACTTTTTTGGCGATGGTGGTACTTTTTTGAGAATTTCACCACGCAACACTGGTCATCAGCTGAGCTAGAGAAGAGACCACGAAGGGTTAGAGTAGCCGCTTTTTTTCTAGAATGATTTTCCCTGTCTTTTCCCAGTTTTTCAGATCAATTTTCCAAATTTTCTCTGATATTTTTTCAGCTAGTAATGTACACAATTTTGAGAATACTTCCTATTACTTCGTAATATTTTAATGAAAACTGAATATCTACAATACCTTTCAATCAAATAATAATACTCTTTAGGAGGGGAGGGGAAGGGAAGAAAGGAGGAGGAGGAAATTTGAACCATTACTGCCGAGAAAACAATTTTAATAGTAAATTTATAAACCTCTGCAACATGATAAAAATGATTTTCGTAAAAGAAGAAAAGTTATTACGCTTGACAGTGACATTTATTTTTCAAAAATAAAAAATATTTTTTAAATTTCATTATTCTCGAAAAGCACCCTGATTTTGATCAAGATTATAGCAATTTTCTAACTTTTCACTGACTTTTCCAGACTGACAAAATTCCGTGACTTTTCCCAGTTTTCGAGAAAGTGGCTACCCTGTCTATGCCTTCATGACGGAGAAAGAATAAGAGATTAGGTCTGTTATATGATGTTTCATGCCTTCATGTATAATGCATTTACGTCTTAGGTTTCGATTTCTTGTATCTTTATTTAACGAGCATCTTTTTGAAGAGCAGAGCAGGGAAAGGAGGCTAGAACTGTTAACTAGAAAGAGAGGAGAGATAACATTACATGCACTTCACAGGATCTTACAAGATTTTCCTTTCCAAGTCTTTATTATGCCTTTATGTATCTTATGAGTGTATAAGATGATTTGCGTCTTTATATCTCACACTTTTATGACTGATTGTGTCTTGGAGTCATATATTTCTGATGTCCCTTGTCTTATATTCATCAGCCAGCCCCCCCCCCCCCAGGAAGTCTTCTAGAGAGAGTAAGGAGAGCAATGTAAAGTTTTATGTTCTGTAATGTATTTATATCTGATGAAGTCATATTTTATGTCTCATATCGTTATGTCTTCATTTCTTATGATCTTATGAACTAAGGCGTTTCTCAGTATATTTTTATTATTATTACATGAATTTATTTTACAATTTTTCTCTTTAGTAAAATTTATATTTTGTGTATTAGTACTATTATTTCTTTTTTATTGACCCCTCCCCTCAGTTTTACAAATTGTTATAGAGAAGGGGGTGTCAGGTTTTAAGAAATATAGAGAGCAGGAAAGAAATGTTCATTACTTCTATTTTTCCACACGTTTGTCAAGGTTGTTCTGTTTTTGTTTTTCTTGTTTTATTTAGAACTCTTTCTGTTTAGTATTTATTTGTTCTAGCATGTTCTTTGTCCTTTTTATTGATATACTTGTCAAGTTCGTTTTGTTCATGTTTTGTTTTACGTAGATCTCTATCTGTTTCATATTTATTTGTTTTGTGCTGTTGTTCGAATTCGTCCTTTTTTATGTATACAGCTATCAAGTTTGTTCTGTTTATTTTGAGGTTTTTCCGTTTCATATTTATTTGTTTTGTGCTGTTGTTCGAATTCGTCCTTTTTTATGTATACAGCTATCAAGTTTGTTCTGTTTATTTTTCTCTAATTTTATTTAGACCACTTTCTATTTTATATTCATTTGTTCTATGCTGTTGTTCGCCTTTTTTATACATATACATTTGTCAAGTTTGTTCCATTTTGTTTTCCTTGTTTTAATTAAATCTCTTTCTGTTTCATATTTATCTATTCCATCTTGCTATTCATCCTTTTTTGTTTACCTATATATACTTATTTATAGGTGGTTACTCATTTCTGTTTTCAATTTTGTTTTTTATTTCTGTTCTACTTCCTATTTTTGCCTTGCTTTATATTTTAAAATATTTTTCTTGTTTTTTATAATCGTGTAGTGGACAGCAGTATTATGATTTTGTTTACACTCTGTTTCGGCTTTGGTTTGTTTTGTTCTCTATTCTGTTATGCAGTTTCTATGATTTTTATTCTTCTATTTTTTCATAATAATTCCCTGCACTTGCACCAATGAGTGTATGAACAAGTTTCATTTTATTTTTGTTTTTGTTTCAGAGAAATAAATTATAATCTGAAGAGATAAAAAGGAGGAGGCAGAAAGTAGTTCCTTAATGGAAATCTTATAATAAAAACGTAGTAAAGAAATAATAAGACAATGCAAAAATACTGGGTCTTATCAATCGGAGTTTTCTTCTGAGAGAAGCAGTTTTTTCCATTAAATATATACAAAGCAAATCATTGTGCTTTCACAGCTAAAGAGATGCGGCCAGAACGCGAAATTTTATCTTCATTTTTCTAATCCAGCTAAGTGCTAGCTCATGCCCATTTGTCCAAGCACCTACCAGATTATTCGTAAGGTACAGTTGTAACTAGATGAGGGTAAATGAAGAACTGTAGTAACCCCTTCGCAAAATTTTGCAAATCCTCCTCTATAATAAAACTCTACCTAGTCCCACATTTATCCCCACTGAAAATTCTTGTGACACCACTGAAGCACGATGTTCTAATTGGAATTTGGGGGCTTGGCCCTATCAAGCCTCAAAAAGTTTCAGTATGACCCCTAATTCCTCCGCCCTCTACAGCAAATCCGAACGCAGGTTATGAATTTGCCGTCATACTTCGAAATGAACTGCTGGAATGCTAGGGCTTAGCCACCCTCACCAGAAATGTCACTTTATCTGCAGAGGTGATAACAAGTGCATTTTGCCGAACTTAGTCTCAGTTGTCAATATTTTCTTCTTCATGTTATGCACTCGCCGGACGTTGGCAGTCGCGGTTTTTGATGCGCGACTTTCCTGGGCAAGGTTAGTCGGGGTACTTTGCCGTTACTGTCCCACGGTTTTTGTGTTAGAGTTTTCCTTCTCTGCGCTGGAGAGTGTGCAGTCACAATTCGTTTACTAGCCACTTGTTTCACGATGTTGAGTACGCTGTCCACGACTGCACAGGCACAGTACCAATCTTTCTGATCTGGTGGTAACACGCCCTACGATGGTAACGTCTTATTCGTGTGAACTGGCGGGGGTTACAGGATGCGCTAGGATGCGCTGAGTTTCTACCTCGACTGATACTGTAGTCACTGCGTTCACTAGGATGTTAATGGAATAATATTCGAACATCACTAGCTTTCCGGCGTTGGCGGGACTCGAATCCCAGACGCAAGGATTGCGAAGTGGGTACGTTACTACTCGACCACACAGCGACTCCTTCGACATCTACCAGAAACAAATACATCCACGCTTGCTGGTTCGGGCGTGGAAACGCAGGTACAGTTAATTTGGGTAAATTTTTGAGCAACTTCCTCGCGAGCCCTCCAACGAGTCAGGTGATAGGTACCTAGATATCGTATTTTTCCAGATGTCTCTGCGATCTATGCGACACTGGTACTTGTTACAGGAAGAGATCCGTTACATCAAATTTGATTTATTCGAAGTCGATCCAAGGCCAAGACCACGAGAGGAAACCTGCAGGTCCATAAAAATGCAGACAAAGTACGCACGCCAACGCATGCGGCAGCCTGTCAACCTATACCAATGTCGCGAATCCCGAAATTCGCCAACCGCGATTAGCGGATGCCATACATGCATAATGAGTATATTTTCCCCGATACTAAGAAGAAAACTCCGTAGGCTACAAATTAGGCGACTAATTAAAAACCTCAAAGAGAGAAGGAAAAAGATTACGTAAAGGGCGAGACGGTGTTAATTACTTTAAAATTAACGACAATAATTAAAATATAACCCTGAGGCACGTGTTCTGAGACAAAATTTACCTCACAACTCGAAAAATCAATATAATAAAATGCCAATTTTACGCGTGTCGGTTTGGGAAACGGTATACAATATTCTAAACCAGCACACTCTTATCACACGACCAGCTTGAAAGAAAGAAAAAAACCGATTCTTGATTTGAAATCCATCTAATTTATTAGTACGGGCGAATTCCGAGCCTACAGTTTATTATACAAATTAGATGTATAAGTACATATTAAGTATAGAGGCGACGGACAGACACAGAAATACCCGGATGAAAAGTACTCGACGACAAGATTAAGACATGATGGCGATTTTATGATCGGAGTAAAAAAAAAAATTATACGTGAATAATTTGTGACGACATTACATGGCACGCGCTACGTCTTGATTTAAGAAATTCTAGGCCAGACAGGTCGTATCCAGTTTCAACGTTCCATGCGGCTCCATACAAAATATACCCAGATATCCGATTCAGTTTAGCAAACTGCGATTGATGGCATTTTGTCGCTCAGTTTCTCCTCAACGACGAAATACGAGTGATATGAAAATTTCTTACTTCTCCCCCGTTCCCAAAAATGTACTTGAATAACTAAAATATGTGGCAGTTTCTATAAAAAGGGGTAACTTTGTCGTTCGATCAAAGTCTCAGAAAACGCGAAACAAGAAAATCAAAATTTTTTGGTCGAAAAAAATCAATTTGAGATTTTGGTTGATTTCTATAGAACAACCATCGCAATAACGAAGAGAAAATATTTACGCGCATGGAGAGAAGAGGAAGAGAGAAAAAGAGAATTATGAAAGAGAATGAGAAAAGAATGCGAATGTCTGCATTCGCTTCTTCGTGGTTTTTTGGAGCTCACAAATAAATCCGATGTTCTGAATTGTTACCACGCAGAAGAGCGAAAAATTACCTTTCCAACAAGCCCTCGTCGAGGCTGGTAACGTGATTCCGCGGCAAGTTAGGGCCGCTTGACGTAGTGGGAGAAAAAGGTGTGTCTAACTTTAAAGTTTAAACGCGTTTGTTTTTCCCAAAAACGCGTTCTTGTTACACTCATCTTTGACTGCTTGTATCTTCGGAACAAAAAACGCTATAGATCTCGCCGATAGCTCATTGGAATGGGGATTCATTCCGCTATTACTTACTGTCCGCAACTCAAAATTCGTCGGATTGACAAAGTTCCCCCTTTTTATAGAAACTGCCACATAAAGTGATAATAAAATACAGAATAAAAAATCTCCTTCTATTGTCATCATATATGTGACTCTCCTCACCCTCCCCTATACCATACATTTTCAGAAAATCTTCAAGAAGACCTTTAATTTTGGAAACACTCGTTTCCCTCCGCGGCCTGTATTTCTTTGCATTAGAGATACTCGACTGTATTTTCAACTTATTTGCGATTAACTCGCCCCCCCCCCGTTTCCTTATACCTATATGAGACGCTCTGTGAAAAAGTACCATATCAATGATAGAGGGGCATATATGGCCATGCATGCATGCCAAATTGGCCCCGGAACACCGTACCCCTTATCCCAGAAACGCCCCGCATGGGCCGGCATCAGAATAGGGGGGAGGTACCACACAAAGTGAAAATGGCCCAATTTAGGTAACTCTCCACTATGACGTCATGCGTTTCTCACTACGGACGGACTATAGCACGAGATCATAACTAAGGCAAGTAGTTTTATTCATTCGCGTTTTCTCCCAGCCAACGCTACAGCACATGTCGAGGATATGTCTGCGACTTATAAAATTTCAAAAAAATACGCCAGATTTGTTTGCCCATATTCCCGCATATTTCGACCTAAATAGTATATTTTCGCATACTTTGAAAGTTTTAGGAGCATTTTCGAGTGTATTCTGCCAATTTTCTACAAAAGATCAGTTTTCACGGTAGGTGTATTGGTAAAATTTCAATTTCTGTTATCACAATTTTTTAAATGTTTGCTGGAAAACACTGAAAAAATGTTATACTTTTCCCTCAACCTCTTTCCAAGGCATATCAAACTATGTTTTAAGAAAAGGGCCCAGAACTACAAGAATTTGTATCCTTTTATTTAGGTACTTTTCTCGAAACTTAGACCTGTTCTATTTGTATGATTGTATCTTGAATACCCGAATGGCGAACTGTATAACTTCCTTGGAGCGTTATTGCCGATCTGTAATCAGTTCGAAGATTCCGTTCTTTTGATACCCATACTGTCGACGCATATTTTCGCATATTTCTGAGTTTTGAAGCGCGTATTATAAGCGCATGAAAAAACTTGCCCTAATCATAACATGCCATATTAACGTGTAAATGCTGCTGTGGCTAGAGAGCAACTATAAACCTGAGTACCGAATATGCTAAGTCGCCATTTTAATATTTTCATTCACCGCGCAATCTCGATCTTTATCGCGGGCAGCCTCGATCATCGACCGCGACGCATTCGCTCGTCGACGGAAAAAAAGGATATGGTCGAACGTGACACACAATTTTCGTTGATGGCCAGCAATAAGACATATTACTGTCAAAATCAAATGCGACCTTTTCTTTGAAAGGCCGAGATCCTAACCCAAGACATAAATGTATGTCCTTGGCATCTCTGAAATGCATCAACATCTGATTTCTACTTCTTTATTCACTATAGCAATAAGACAAAACATCGAAATTGATCACTTACTGGCTTGAAGAACAAATAAACAATCGTGGTGTGCTAAGTCCCTCCATATTTTTATTTCAGTTTTTCACTATGCTCATTAATACACAATAGTTTATTTTTATCACGAACGCGATCAACTCCTGCGTATATACCAAACACACACAGTTTCCTCCGATTTTCACTCATTATATGAAACAATTTCCGTAACGTAATTTTGATACCCTTTTGGAAACTCTGTACAGACTACCTGATAACGCTGCCTGGAAATTAGCAGAATTACCCCGGTTTTACAACATCCTACATTATGAGTCACATGTCAGTGTTGCCACACATTCTATTTGTCCATCGTACGCCAAGGAGTAGTGAAAACAAACGCGTGCCAAGTCACCCCGTGATTGCAACATCACCTCATGTTACAGTATTCTGGTATTTTATGTTTTATGATTTTGATTTGGTAAACTGTTCATTTCCTTATTCATTTTTTCTTCCTTGTTTTTATTTATTCATTTTTCTAATTATTTTTTGAATTTTGTTTATTTTGACCTCATTTGATTATTGGCTGAAGGAACATGAATACCTATATTATTCTTATACTAATTTTCCTGTTTCTCGATCGCTCTTTTCATTACGACTGTGCTCATTGCCAAGTGACCACGAGTTCCTCATGATTCGCCCAGAAATTCTCCAATAAAACTGCAAGTGCTCAGGTAACCACCTTCTGCGCTTTTGCATGCGTCGATACTGATGTTCGGGGATGTTCAGCTTAGTCAGCATTCCGCGTAGTCCTCGGTGGACCAGTCCGGTGCTTGAGAGCACTATGGGTATTGTCTGCAGCTTTTCAGCTTTCCACTGCACACCTTGATCAGTTTTACCAGTTCGCTTATTCACTTCCCTTTTCCGCGACTCTTTGTTGCATGCTGTTAGCTCCGGGTATCGCAGTATCAATCAGGCGCACAGTTTTTTGTTTCTTTCTTATCCCACACCACTATATCCGGCCAGTTGTGCACAACTTCCTTATCAGTTATCAGGGTCCCACATCAGTACATCCGGTGGCTTTGGGTTTCAACGACAGGCTCCGGCTGATATTTGTAATACGGCATCGTCGGTTCAATGGTATTCTTCACGTTCTTAGAAATTTCCAGGAGGGTACTTTACTAGCAACTTGGTCATCCTCATGTCTTTCCTTATATTCTTTGGAGCCATCGCTGGGCAGCCGTTCGGCACATGTTGTATGGTTTCACCTGTTTATCGCATCTTCGGTATCTGTCTTCCACTCCGGTATCCTTGGTTATACAGGGTGTCTCTTTTGCAATGACCCCTTTCACCTGGTGAGTAGGCAATCTACCCCGACAGTATGTAGATATGTTTGCATATTCTTGCTTTTGAAGTCACTGAATTATGGTTGAGTTTTGAAAAGCTATCTACCCTAGAATTTTTTTTTTCCTTCTCACGACTGATGATAGACAGAAAAATGGTAACAGTAAGTAATGGTAGAGGGCAATTGTGGTAACCACAGGAAAGAAATGGTCGGAATCGGTTCCACAGGGTGTTCATAAAACCAATTTTAGTACAAATTATATCAAAAAATTCAGAAAATTTTCACATTTTTTAAATTTCCCGTGAAACTTGCCCGCCTACACTACTGTTTTCATGAAAATCATGTTCAACCACTTTCCATAATCTTCAATTTTTGTCTGTGTGGTTACCACAACTGTCATCTTGCACCTTCTTCCCATTGGTACGCGCCACAGGTCGGAGAATATAGCCAAAATGTTACCAAAACCGAATTTAGCAACCTTTGGAAGCAATTATTGGATACCCATATTGAACTTTACAAAATACTAGACCTCCACCCCCCTCACTGCATGGGCCACAATTTCAGAAATGGGTGATGAAAGGAAGGAGGAGAATAAGCTATGAGTATTAGCTTCATAACGTTTGTGCATCTGCGTAAAAAAGTAATAATAAATTCTTAACGAGAATATCTTGAACTCCATTTTGAGCAGTTCTAATCCAGATATGAGAGAATGACTAAGGATCTTTTTTATGGGAAATTTAATGAACAATCTATTGCGAATATAAAAACAGGAGCTTAAGAGGGTAAGTTTCACGAGGAATCGAAAAAATGTAAAAATTTTCTGATACAGCTTGTACTGAAATTGATTTTATGAGCCCCGCCCACGTGGAGCCTGAATGGTTTAGGGTTAGGGAAAATAACTATTAACATGAATTTTGGAACCTAGGTGAAAAAGCTGCAGCATATCTAACAACAAATGATACGAAAGTAAAAAGGTGGTTAGGATCTGGAAAATTATGGCACCAGGGGAGGCGGAAGAGGCTTCTGTTCAAGAGTATCAACAGAAACAATACAAGGTCACACATATGAAAACAATGGACTCTTTCGTAACGCAATAATAATTATTATGCGGTCTTTAGATTTTTTCTTCAAATTTTGTGGATTAGTTACTCTTTCCCCAAAATCTTGGAAGTCCCTTTCATTCACCCGTATCTACACTTGCGAAGGGAAAGGAAGCCGAAGAAAACCCCGATGGCAGGATGTTCCAGAAGGCGAATTCATTGGTTTTCAAATTTTCGTTTCATTATGACTTTCTCAAAGAATTCTTTACACTGGGGAGAGGAGCTGGACTGAATATTTTTTCATTTTCGCGTCTTTTCGCGCCGACTTTCAGATTCTCGAGAACAGGATGAGATGAAAACACGAAACACGAAACTGCTGATATTGGGAGAAGTGTGTAGGGATTGGTTCGCGTTTCGTGATATTTTTCGTGAAATGGTTCGTGAAAAGTCACGAAATACGTTAAGTGTACAGCCGCCTTAATAGAAAGATGTAGACGCAAAACGAATACCATGAAAATGATTCCATTACAGCAACACACTCTGTACTACTACGATGGAAGAGGAAGTTGTATTACCCACGTCCTTCTTCTGTGAAAGAAAAAAGATAAGAAAATTACCAGAGCGAAGAGAAGGAAAAATTTCTTTTTACAAGAAATAGCTACAGAATTTCGCAGTCGATTTTTCTACAAAATTCCCTGACTTTCAGGTGAAAAATGCTGAAAATTCCAAAATTCCCACTACCCGATGGACAAAATTCCCTGACTTTTCCAGGTTTTCCAGAGAATGGACACCCTGGAATACCATGTTGAACCGATTCCGACTATTTCTCTTCTGTGGTTACCACAACTGCCCTCTATCATCACCTACTGGTACCATTTTCCAGTCTATCTCCAGATGTGAGAAGAAAAAAAAAATTCAAAGATAAAAAACTTTTCAAACTTTGACCATAACCTCACTCCTTCAAAAGTGAGAGTATGCAAACATATCTGCATATTGTCGGGGTAGGTTGCCTACTTACCAAGTGAAAGGAGAATAATTGCAGAAGAGACACCCTGTATACTTCCAGTAGTTCCTGGTGAGTAGACTGGCGAGTACGAATCCATCAATCCCCCTGGAGAAGTCTTCAGTGACTAGCTACATATTGAATGCTTCCTTAGCATTAATACTTGAAACTAAGCACAGGGTAAAGGTGCAAATGGAGACATAGCCCTCTGGAAACTTGACCGCTCCTAGCAAGAGAAAATCCTTTTTTACGTCCCTTCCCCAGCTGCATGATGTCTCTGTAAGCATTTGGATTACTTCCTCTCAGAGAGAAAAAACAGGTTAGCGGTTGTCTCGTTTCAAGTTGACTGCTCACCCAGGCAGGGGGTATGCTACGAGTTCATCTTATTTGGCCGATTAAACTGTTCTCCTAGCTCCGTATCGTACATTTCTGCACCACAGTGGCGAAGCTCACAAAAATCCAACCGAATGGCCTATAAAACTCACGCACACAAATTAGCGACCCCATAAAAACCTAAACTGAACCGATTAGGTTAACAGGCGACCTAACACAAGATGCACGCCGGTGGTCACCTGATCAACTTCTGATCGCGACCTCAACGCATGAAAAAGTACATTAAATCGCGAAATTTGATTTCGCCAGTGGCGAATCCACTCGGCACCCCGGCAACCAGCCAGCACATTTCTACGCCAAGAAGTGGCCCGCTGCAACACTGTCGAGTCTGCTCCTCCTTCGCCAACGCCGCGGATCGCGATTTGAAAACACGTCGTTATTTCTACATGGCGGCGTAATTTAATTAGGAAGACCACTGGGACCATAAAGAAAACCATATTCTGGACCGACTAAATTACCACGAACATCAACAGATGTAATTTATAACCAAAATTAAAATACAAAGTGTTATTATTTTTTACACGCGCATTTCTTTCTCCTCTTATCGTAATTCCAGGCCGTGTACGAAGATAAGATGCCGCCTTAATTATTCGTAATCTCGTTCCGAATATTAATACGCGTAATTTAGACCTAACAAAGGGAACCAACCGGACCATCATACGGCCGTATAGTGGACACAAAATGGTGTGCCGCAGAGGTCTAAAAACCGTCGGACGCGACCGAGTTTATCTGATTTTCAGTAGATATATAAAAAAAACAAAAAACCGACGGTCGAGTATTTTCAACCGCTTTCGAAATGCAGAGGCAACACCAACAGGCCCCCCCCCCCCAAAAAAAAAAAGAAGAAAGAAAAAAAACAGACTGTCAGTTTTAATCGTCGTGACATTTATAGACAAACGTATGACGACTAAGGTGCCGGTCCACTGATAACGCAGAAGAAATATATCAAACGGAAACTCTGGAATGTCGTTCGACTCTCCAAAGTTTTTTTTTTTTGTCTTTCTTTTCGAAGCAGCTGATGAAAGGTAATTAGGGAAGATGAAAACCCATTTCTGTCCGTCGAGTTATCAACCACGATCATCGAGATGACGCGAATGAGCTCGGCAGCTCGCTCGATTTCTGTCATAAAAAAAAAGAAGATACGTTTACAGCCCGCAGACAAAAAAAAGTGTTGCATTCACCGCCGTCGCCAAATATGAGCTCGTCGATGCACCCGTGGTCCCATAAATCTTTCTCAGGGCGATTTCTAATCTGTATGAATGAACAAAAAAGAAGGGAAAAAAAGCAACAAGAGGAATCATTATTGAAACGCAGTATGGTGGTCAAGCCAATCTGGTGTTTACAACTGCAACCACCGACAGAGTGAGGAGCTGACGACTAATGCCTGGGTGGCCAAGTGGTAACGTGCCCGCTTCACAATTTTTGCGTTCCGAGTTTGAGTCCCACCAACGCCGGAGAGCTAGTGATATTCAGACATCCCCACTAACATCCTAGCGAACACAGAGACTACAGTATCAGTCGAGGAGGAAACATGGCGCGTCCTGTAACCCCACCATTTCACACGAACAAGGGGATACAATCACAAGACTAGTTTACTAAGTTACCACCCGGTCAGAAAGACTGATACTGTGCGTGGCACGTCGTGGACAACTTACTCAACGTCGTAAAAGGCGTGACTGCGGCTGCACACTCTTTGTCACAGAGAAGGAAAACTCTAACGCAACAGCGTGGGGAAAGCAACAGTGAACTACCCCGACTAACCTGCCCAGGAGAGTCGCGTGTTGAAACAGCGACTACCAATGTCCGGCACTGGATACGGTGCCTGAAGAAGAATTCAGAGAATTGTGAGAGAAATCTTACAAGTGAGTCTGAAGCGTCAAGGCTTCGTTACGCCAAAATTAAAATGGCACCCAGGTAAAGTCGCTAAGAAGGCTGAACTTTCAGGTCACAAATGATAATTATAGCACCTAGGGGAGGGGAGGAGGCAAACTGACATAAAATGCAATGTGGATTTTCCGAGTCGCTGAGTTCATTTTCAACATCCGTTTGACCGCAGTTTACAAATTTGGGACCGGGGTGGGGAGGGCTTAAACTAGCATCGGTTTTACCCTCAGCTGAAAGTTTGTGGCACCTGGGAAGGGGAGTAAAATGAGGTAGCCTCAAAATTAGCCGACTTTTCCACGCTTTTAGTAAATAGTGATTCAGAGGCAACGTAGAAAAGATTGAGATTTTCGAAAAATAGGCTTGAGAAAGTCAAACGTCAAACTCAACTAAAATTTAAAAAAAAAATCGAAGCGAGTTGATTTTCAGCCGAGAGTTAGGCATAATAATCTTAATGAACAGACCAGAAGTCATCACTTCTTCGATGATAGAGGGACGTACGACGATGCATGCATGCCAAATTGGCCCCGGGACACCGCATCCCCCTATTCCGGAAATTCCCCGAATGAGTCTCCGTCAGAATAGAAGGGATCGCCTTGGGGTAGCTCCCGTTACCCCCATCTCTCCTGTCACATCTTTACGGCATCTTATTCTTCATCTTCTTCGCTGTAGAGTCCCTAAAAATTGTCCTAATTTTTTCGGGGTTCGAACCCACAAAACTCGTTTTTTTCCCTCAAAAATCTCGGGACTTACGGAAAATATAAAATAAATCTTCGAACAAAATTTTTTCTACGCCGGATTTGCCAGAAAAATGGTTAGTCAAAATTTCTTCGTATCTACCCCAAAAAAGCCTTAAATAGGAGGGGGGTGTCAAAAGAATCCTTCCGAGTAGCACCGTTTAACACCGGCCTTATACAGAGGAAAGCAGTTTTTTGGATGTTTTTAAGAAGGACGAGTCTAAATTTTACATTTGGCGTATTCTTTACCTCCACACGTTCCAATCCCTGGAAATTCTTTCGTCCCCATATCCTCATCCCACAACTACCAGATGTTTCAAATTGTGTTTTTTGGGTGTTTTACTAAATTGAAAATACATAAGTTGTTGTGATGGATGTTTATGAGCTCGAAAGAATACAAACATATCAGGGCATCGAATACAGGATATTTGAGGGAGCCAAATCCAATATTGGCATCAGCTCCTTTCAAGTACAAAATTATGGCATCTATGGGAAAGGGAGGAGCCCAAATGATGTACAATGCAGTAAGGATTTTCAGAGTAGCTGAGTTCATTTTCGACAACAGTTTGATCCCAATTTACACATGGGGGCCTGAGGAAGGGGCTCAAATTTGCTATCAGTTTTTCCCTCAGCTCAAAATTGTGATACCAGGGGAGGGAAGGGTAGAACGAGGTGACCCCAGAATTTCTCGATTTTCTCAAACTGTTGGCAAATGGTTGCAACATCGTCACATTTCCGATAGCAAAAAACATCGAAACCGGCGAGAAAGGGTGAGTGTACAGAGGTACATTATACCCGCCAAAATTTTTTTCGGGAGGAGCCATAAAGTATAATTTATACGCCCAAAGTTGAAAAATTTGAAAACGATTCTGTGAATTAATAAGAAGCCGCTTTGAACGAGTTCAAAGACAAGATTGAAGAGATTTTTGAAGATTTACAAGATTTTTTACTTTTTAAAGTCATTTCTGAGACAAGCTTAAGACAAGAAAACTATTTTTTACATACATTTTTGAATTTTTATACCCCGCCCTTAAAAAAGAAAGCTTCACACTAGATTTTCCCAACTTACTGCCTCTCTCACCACACACACACACACTCTCTCTCTCTTCCCTTCGCACTGGCACTATTCAAACTCAGGGCAAGAAACTGGTCTACAGAAATTATAAATTATTTTTCCAATAATATCAAAATTATAAAATTGGACTACACTTAGTGTTTAATTACCTTATATAGAGCAACTGAAAATGAAAGAATAAATAATGAAGAATGAAAATTCATGACTTCTGTGTACATGATCTCATCTATAATCTTTTCCGTCGAAATAATGGACGAGGAAACAGATGAGAGGAAGATACAAATAACTCCAGAGGCATTCTTTCGTATCTCTTTAGTCTCTTCATATTTTTCAAAAAGGTGAACCAAATTCTGTTTAAAATTCCGTAAGGTTATTCACAAACTTATTTAGGTCTATTCAAACCATTTTTTTTTTAAACGATTTTAGTCTTATTTTACACTTTCCCAGACATATCTAAGATACTGATTGAAGATTCCTTCAGACTTGTACAAGATATGTTCCGTGCTCTTCCAGACTCGTTTAAAACTATTTTAGGATCGACTGAGATATTTGAGAATCGTCCAGACTTGTTCCAGATACTTTTTTTGAGACTCGTTACGACTATTTCGACTTTTTCAGACTCACTGGAAACATGACTCTGAGACTTGTCTCGAAAGTCTCAAACAGGGATCCCAAGCCGGCATCCCAATCAGAACCACTCCAAGCTAACTTCCACTTCGGAGCAATTTTGAATTTAGCTCCTGCTCCAACTATAATTCGTAAGACGCCTGGGAGGAGGTGAGGCGTGGGGCGGTCACGATCGATCCCGGAGACGGCGTGATCGACCGTCTTGCGCCGGACACCTTGGTCCCGGAGCTGTTGAGGAGCCGAAGCGGTTGGAACCGGGTGTCGGGTTTCGTTTCGGCCATCATGCGACGGAAGATGGAGGCTGAGTGGTCGAGACAGAGGACGCAAGGAGGAGAAGCGGATGTTGCTGCTGCTACTGCGGCGGCAGATACCATCCAGCGAAGCTCGCCCGTAGCACTAGGGCTGGAGCAGAGCTCGCCCGCAGTGCAAGGGCTGGAGCTTCAATCGGAAGAGTCTCACACGATGAGTGAGTGAAGAGGAAGAGGCAGCGCGTCCGGCTGCGGGGGACCTGAAATTTCCAGGCGAGTGCTCTGGGAGCGCGGACCTCGGTCAGTAGGGAACCCCGCGGAGGCCCTGGCAGGATGCGCGCACCGTTCCGGCCAGGAGAAATGGGGGCTCGGGCCCGGCCCCAAAGCGTTCCCCTCGGTACTGATGCGATGCCCGAAAGGGTAGTTTCCGGTGCCGGGGGTGCGGTGTCTCAGGGGCCACTTTGGCATGCGTGCATCGCCATACGTCCCACAACACCAACTATAATTCGTAAAATTGTACCCCGATAAATAATTCTTTTCCAGGCCTTGACACTGGTACATAATTTTAATCGGAGTTCAGATTTGGAACATAATTTTCATCCGGCCTCGGGTTGACTTCAGCTCCGGCAAAAATTTTTCCCACAAAAAAAATGGAGGAAGACTAGCAGAGGAGTACGGAGAAAGTTAAAAGGAAGAAAAGGGGACCTGAAGAGCCCGAGCCTAATTCTGAAGCGAAGCTAATAAAATCTTGGCTCCGACTCAGACTCTAGCGGATAATTTTTTCAGGGCTCCAGTTCAAGCAAATAATTTTTTCGGGCTCCGGCTCCGGTTCCCTGGTCTTGAAGAAATTTGAAAAAGTTTTGAAAATCAGATCAGAAAAATCTTATCTCAACGAATCTCAAATTTACTTGAATGAATCTTAAAGAAGTTTTTAACACGTCTGAAACCTTAAAAAATGTCAGTCAAGTATGGAGCAGAACCTCTTTTCTAACTTTTGCTTTTCAACCTGAGCCCTGGAATCCGCCCTTTCGAGCATTACCTCAGAGACGTCGGGAAGGCTGTTAGGGCTGTCTTAGCTCCCTTCTCTTCTTGCTGAAAACCCGGCCTAGGTCGAAAATGTAGCGAGTTGCTACGGGGGCTCGAACCCGGGACCTCCGGATTCCGAGATCAGCGCGCTATCCACTCGGCCAACCAAAGCCCTATGGAGCAGAACCTAACAAACTTGGAAGAGCTGTCATGGTAGTCTTGAATAGTCTTGAAAAAGACTTCATGACTGAAAAGTCCTCAGTTCTCAAAGAGTCACAAACCCATGTGGAAGAGTCTTCAAATAATTCTAACCGTCTCAAGTAAATTCAACATATCGAAACGTGATTTAAAAATGTATTAGAGATGCCAGGAAGAGTGTCCAAGAAAATTTGAAACAGAGTGTCTCATTCGATTTTGTAATGGGGAATAGTTCTAAAACAGTCTGAAAGAGTATTAATGAGTCTCAAACAGATCTGGAGAAATCAGAAAGAGTGTGAAACATTGTTGGAAAAATCTTACGTATTTTCAATCACAGTTTGAGCCATGGGGTGTCCTATCAAACGTTCCCTTTATCACCACTAACGGTATAGAGCAAAGGTACGAACGAATTATGAGTAGTTGATAAATTTCTATTCCGTCAAAACTATATCGTCAAAAATGACTTCCTGACGTAACCCCTACGGTCTTATGACGCTTTCTAGCAAGTTCTCAGTAAAAGTTTTGCGTATTCGCTACATAGAAAGTCAAGGCCGTAGGGGAGTTATTTTTTATTGCTGGGGTAAGGGAAGGTAGAGACTTGAAAATGTTAACTCGATTTTTTCAAATTACCAACACTCGAGTTTTTTACTTCTGAGACGTAGGAAGGAGGATGGAGTTTTCTAAGACTACATATGGACATACATTTCGGAGGATAAATAATATTCTCAAATCTTTAATCGAGTGCTCGTAAGAAAATGAGAAAGGATTTCTAAATCAGCTAAAGCGTAGAAATTTGATATTTCTGTTTCCATAAGAAGGAGCCTATCTATGTATTGGTGGGCATCGTCTTTAGAATCCCCCCCCCCACCGAGAAATTAGATGAAAGAGCTACCGGTTAGCAGATGAAAAAATTCTGAAATGGAGCGCAATAAGACAAAAACATGTTCACTTGCGAGCGGAGCGAGCGAAAAAAATTTGGGACATTGAGAATAAAAACGCATTATAATAATAATCGTTCTCTGCTCTCATTGTGATATACTTAGCATAGTCCGTAAGATTTTCGGATCAGGGAGAAGGAATAATTTAAGTTGCCCCCTACGAGTGTCCTCTAATGCATAGCAACTGGTTATTCTGCAAATTCACATGTTTCTCAAGTAACCGGCTAGTTTATAAGACATATCTGGCTAGTTTGTGAAGTAACTAGCTAGTTTGGAAATTAAAGTTCAACGACGCCCCCACCATCAAAATTTTTGAATTTTGTTCCATGTGCGAAGACGAGACACGAAGAAAAGTCTTCTGAACTTTAATGATAGCCATAATACAAATTCCGGATCTTTGCATTAAAATGTCCGAAATGTTTTTTCAATATTAATGTTTACGTTTGACCGCATGAGCTGATGGCTTTGGAGCATCAAAAGCTGTTAAGACTCTTCCTGGCTCAGTTAAATTATGTAAATTCAAAAGTCTTACAGGCTTGCTTTAGACTTTTCAAGAGACCTTTAATATTTTTACAGAAATGTCTCAGATTTTTCAAGACACATCTAAAACAATCTACTAAGACTATTTCAGATCAGTTGAAGTATTTCTCAAATACAGTTTAGATTTGTTAGACACTCTTCAAGATTTTTTCAGAGTTGCTGAGCCAGCTGGTTTACATACTAACCAGTCTGATTTGTCTTATAATGAGAAGGGGCCGAATTTTCACGCGCTAAAAGCTAAAAAAAAAGCCGTATTAAAAGTCTTTAACAAGACCTAAATAATTTATAAGAAGGTCTGTAAAAGTGAAATAGTCCCGAAAAGTCCCGAAAAGTCCCAAAAGAACTATGGCTTCATGGGTATCAAATTAAAGGTCTTAGAATACTGAACCTAATTTTCATATTATTTCTATTCCTCCCAAACTATATACAACGTAACAATTTTAAATCAAAACGTTTTATTGCAACAGATAATAAGATTGTTACGATTTTTCAATTTTTTCCCAAGTAAAACGAATTATACACATTTTTTTCCCCTCAAGAAATTAAAAATTCAAAATTTTTCTCAAAAAATCGAAAATTGATAAAATAGTTTCGAAAATTGGATTTCTACACAAAATAGATCAAAAAAGTCTATTTTCAAATTTTTTCTTCTTCGAAAAATTGAAAATTGATAAAATAATTTTAAAAACTGAATTTCTACTGGAAATAGTTCTAATGAAAATATTAATTTTAGGAGACAATGTTATTTTAAGAGGTTAGCTCATTGGTTTCCGAATTTCCTGATTTGTCCAGGAAACCTCAATCGACCGAATAGGTTATGCTAGAGGGGAAAAAGGTTTTGCCTAAAAATTCGGGCATCGATAACGAGTAAGTTTACAGAACAGCCAGATAGTTTGCACCAGAGTACTGCAACGGGTAGGTAACAACACGGTAAAATACCTATATTACCTAGTTCTTATACCTGGTACCCGATAGTATCAGTTATCGGGTACCACCTGGTACTAGGTATGTATTACCGGGTTACCGGGTTACAGTACCCGGTAACTAGGTAAGATACCAGGTTACCGGGTTTACCTGGTAGAAAGAAAACGTTCCACAATTTCCTACTGTGAAAATATGAAGGAGGGGGTAAAATGTCTTGGGAATGGGGTAAAAATATTTTTGGGCTAGGAAATTTTTTTTGGGGTGATAGAAAAAATGTTTGGGGAAGGTAAGATTTTTGGGAAGAGAGTCAACAAAATTTTTGGGGATGAAAAATTTTTGGGGGTAAAAATTTTTTGGAACAGACATTTTTTGGGGTACAAAATTTTTTCGGGATAAAAATTTTGAGGGGGTAAAAATTCTGGGGTGTGAAAAATTTTTTGTGGGCAAAAATCTTTTGGGAGTAGACAACTTTTTTTGGTGGGGATAAAAATTTTGGGAGAGGGGTGAAAAATTTTCAGGGGTAAATATTTATCCACCTCCTTCCCCGCCGCCCTTTTTACAACACGCTACACCACTGACGAGGATTGTTCTTCGACTAGGTCAGTCGTTTCATGTCTTACCTCTCGGTACTAGGTAACGGTGAAAACTAGGTACCTAGTTTCAATCGTTACCTCCCGGTACTAGGTAAGTGGGAGAACCTAGTACCTAGTTTGACGAACCCGATATACTTCACAGTACCGTGTTGTTAATACTAATTAATGGTCAGCTGCGTAGGTAAGCATGCAGTACTCTTGGTTTGCACACGAGCTTGTTGATTCGCGTACTACCTAGTTGCAGCTTCGGATTAAGATTAAGGCCGCTGACAAGCACTCGGGTCCCCCAGCCACCTAGCCGGAAATTTTTTTTCGTATTGGTTCAGTAGCTTTTTATTTACAGTGCCGTGTCTGGCTGGTGGCATACGCTTACGTGCTGGCGGCAAAAATGTTCAAAATTTGGCCGCTCAAAGCCGGTGCTAGTTGTGCCTGTAGGTAAACCCAGGGCTGCCCAGTTGGTTTGTAAACTACCCGTTGGTTTACATTCTAGCCAGCGGATTCGTATGCAAACCAGCTTATTTGTCTTCTAATGAATAAGTTTCCATAATGGCCAGATGGTTTACACACTGGCTGGATGATCTGCGTATTACCTAGTTGGTCTGCCAACTAGCCAGTTGGTTTAGCTAGCTGGTTTGCAAACTACCTTTTGGTTTGCATACCACTTAACTGATTTATACTTTAGCCGGTTAGTTCTCGTATAAAGATCAGTTGATTTGTGTTATAATGAATCAGTTTACATAATAGCCAGAGGGTTTGCATACTGGCTGGTTGATTTGCATACTACCCAGTTGGTCTGCATACTAGCTAGGTGGTTTGTAAGCTACTCGTTGGTTTGCAAACTACTCAGTTGGTTTACATTCTAACTAGTTGATTCATACACAAACCAGCTGATTTGTGTTATAATGAATAAGTTTACATAATGGCCAGATGGTTTATGTACCAACTGGTTGATTTGTATACTACCCAGTTGGTCAGTATACTAGCCAGCTGGTTCGCAAACTACTGCTTTGGTTCATATTTTAGCCAGTTCGTTCATATACGAACCAGTTGATTTGTGTTATAATGAATAAGTTTACATAATGGCCAGATGGTTACATACTAGCTGGTTGATTTGCCTATTACCTAGTTGGTCTGCAAACTAGCCAGTTGGTTCGCATACTAGCCAGCTGGTTTGCAAACTACCCTTTGGTTTGCATACTGTTTAACTGATTGGTATTCTAGCCAGTTAGTTCGTATATACCAATCAGTTGATTTGTTACAATGAATCAGTTTACATAGTAGCCAGAGGGTTTGCATACTGGCTGGTTGATTCGCATACTACCCAGTTGATCTGCATACTAGCCATTTGGTTTTCAAACTACTTAGTTGGTTTACATTCTAACCAGATGGTGTATATGATCCATCTGATTAGTATAATAATGAATAAGTTTTACATATTGTTCAGATGCTTTATGTACTGGCAGGTTGATGGGCATTGTAATACCCAGTTGATTTAAATTCTAGCCAGTTGGTTTGTATAGGAACTACCCGATGCGCAAAATCCTGCCAGTTACCCGGGTAACTAAAGGGGAACCAAGGATAACTGATGGGTTTCTGGGTAATCTGAGGGTAACTGAAGGTTGCAAATGGGTAACTTTTCCGCAGGTAGCTAGAAGGTAACTGATTGCGCATCGGGTAGTTGATTTGTGTTATAATAAATAGGTTCATACAATGGCGAGATAGTTCGCATACTGACTGATTGCTTTACATACTACTCCGTTGGTTTGTATACAAATCAGTTGATTCGTGTTATAATGGAAGAGTTTACATGGGGGCCAAATCGTTTGCATACTGGCTAGCTGATTTGCATAATACGGGGCGCACTTTTTTCAAGGATGGTTTTCCATGATTTTCCTACGGTTTTTAAGTCTATTTCATCTATTTTTTCATGACTTTTTCTTTCGAGCGGGGAAGGAGCAATGAATTTTGGCTGGACTTTTTTCCCCTCTATGATCCTGATAATAACGCCAATAAGAAAGAACTACTGAATTACGTTTGGCCGGGGTCATGTTTCGCTGTTTCGCAGACAGCAATCGGCCCAATTTACACATAAAAACAATTCGGATGATGAACACGTAGCCGTACTCTCAATTACATATAAATCAAGGAGGGGACTATTTCTTTTTAAGCGTGATCATACACTGACGATAAATTTTCATAGAATGTAAGCACAAACCTAGTTTGTCATTCAGAGAATCAAAATTCCATGACTTTCCCTGACCATTCGAATTCCATGTTTTCTTTTTAGGGTTTCCAAGTTTTTCAGAAAATGGTAACCCTATACTACCCAACTGGTTTACATACTACCCAGTTGGTTTACATACTAACCAGCTGGATTACATACTAACCAGATTAATGCAACTGAGAGAAAATTATCTTTTAGGTTTGTAAATTGGCTGAGAGTTCGAATATCAACTATAACATACACACATATATTGTATAGTAAAAAAGCAACACTTACTGCGGCTGGCCAGAAAAATTTCGATGGCCACATTCTGCAGCAGATAGCGCCGGGCGAAAATCGCTCTGATCTCGGAGAAATACCACTTTCCGTGTAAATGATCGCAGTATTTGACAATCTGTAAATAAAACAATTAGAAAAATAATTTTACGGCACGATATAACTCTCGTAAAAGCTAGAATATAATTTGTATATCAGCGAAATCTCACCGACATCGTAAAATATTTATTGCAATTACGGCGCAGGTATAAGATACACAAAATTAACATGTTTTTTTTTCTTCTTCTAAATAATTGTATTAGGCCACGCGTCTTTTACGACGTCCTAAAGAATTCATATTCCTTGTCGTGAATTTTTCCTTCTCTTCGCAGAGAATGATCGCGTCTCATCTCGGACAATTATAAAAGCAAATAAATTATACCAAATTAAACCAATAAAATAATAAATTATCGAAGCTGGAGAAGAAGGGTAAAAGAAACGAGAAAGCAAGCCTCACAGTTTTATGGCATCAAAAACGAAATATTCGTAATTCGAACGAAATAAACGTGGTTTTTGATGTTTAATACAACTACTTTACAGCGCTATTAGAATCTGATAAAACAATACTACCTGCAGACAACCCGCTGGGCATATCGTCGTAATTTATACCGAAAGAACATTCGTAAATAAATATATGAGAATTGCACCCGCTGAGTTTATTTCTTAAAACTAGAGGTTTTCTTTTCATATTCTCATTCTTTTTTTTTATCCTTTTCCACTTTTTCCCCTACTTTTAATATTCGTTATATTATTTTTCGTACAGTAAAGGTTTAATGAATTTTTTCTAGCCCTATGCTTCGTCTAGGCTGTAGGGTAGAGACAGCGAATTGGTTCTGTCTGGAAACCATACACATAACCGCACGCCACACGATCGTGAGGACACGCACTGGTCGATAAAAATATCAACTAACACTCACGAACCTTTCATCCCCTATCTGGCCCAAATCAACGAATTAATTTTCGGCACCCAGACACCAGGGGTGCTCGGCCGCTCGAGAATGTCTGACATTCGGATGTTGGACGAGCATATCATACCATCGCTATGCAACAGCCTACAGCCAGTGCCGTAGCGCAGCAAATCTACTGGAGGAAGGGGTGCGGGAATCAAGAAGTTTCTAACTGTTGAGGCAAAACAATTAAAATGTTCCAATTGTTGAGCAACGAAACAAAAAAGAAATAAGGAACTTCGCTACTCGAAGAGGGTCGGCAACACCTTCAAACTGCAAAACTGTAGACAGTAGTCGCGCAGCTCTATCACTGATCACTCTATCAACAGGAAGGTACTCTCCAATCAATTCCAAACAATTCAGGTGGCATCTTTTAGGAAATTGCAATTCTTCATACGCTAAAGATAAAGAAGGAATTTTATTTCAATTCAAATAAAGTTTACAATTCGAATAAGCATAACCGAGATTATCACCAATACTACCAACATGTGTTAACTGGCATCTAGTTTTGAGAACGCTGGAAGTACATTTTTTCGTCATAAATATGTACTGCAGCATTGACACAGAATGATAAAAAAACAGAAATACATCCTCAGGATGAATGTCTTCACTATATTCAAGAATTCAACAGCAGCTACAAAATTTGATTTCGATTTGCTTGATAAATTTGTAGAGTATTTCTCCTCGATGCTTCTTGTAATATACACGATTCTGCTTCTGGTGTTCTCATATACATTTACAAACTCTCTGTGCATCATATAGTTGGGCTTTATCATGTACTTGTTCACTATCTGTGTAATTGTACATGTGCCTCATCACATATTCCCATTGTCGCCACAGAGGGTTACACCGTTGTTCCCTCTTCAGGTGAAGACAACCACAGCGCTAGGCTTCACTGCTCGAAACCTGAAATAGAATACCAAAATTACCATTAACACTTTTACCATATTTGTAAGATATAATTCACATCGCATTATTCCTTGGAAAATTTACTGGTAAGAGTACCACAGCACGTTGTATGAACTTGGTTCGATTCAAAGAAATTCTACACTAATTAAACTAAGAATCCATTTCATACATTAACGAACAATACACTTACCTCTTATAAATCCAGTTAATTTCTTCACTTTCCTTGAGGAAATAGTTCCTTTTGTAGAAAATCACGAAATGCACAATACTCCAGTCATAAGTAAAATCCGAAATAAATAAAAATGAAACGTAAATAATCGCATTTTTTATGTTTCATCTCCTTGGCTTTATACACTGAACATAACGCTCGCACAGTAATTAAGATCAAGATCATGAGCACGTCTGAAGAAGAAAAAGAAAGAAAAAAAAAAGTAATTGCTAGAGGCTCATTACCGACCCTAATAAAATCGAAATTGTTGCTTATAATAATTATTTTCAACTAATTGATTTCTCGGAAATAAGGCGCCACTTAACTGAACTGTAACTCAGATCAATGAACACTAACAAAAACCACATGTCTCAAACGAATCGGCACTAAACTGAACTGGAAATGAGAAGAGAGAAAAAAAAGTGATTGCAATAGGCTCGGAGACTCTAAAAAAGAAGCTCTCAGAGACGTGAATTTGCCAACTGAGTACCTAAAATTGCCAATCTGCCAACAATGATAGATGACTCGGAGAAGGGCAACCCCAAACTTCCATAGTTGCAACTCTGTGTACAGCCTGCATCCATGGCCAACAACAAGTTCACCGTGTTTGTGTTGTACGCGTACATAGTGGTGTATCCAGGACTTTATTAAGGGGCGAGGGATTTCCAGGTTTCAGATATGAAATTGGACAGTTTTAAGTAAAAAATATTCTCGGTTTCCTAAACCACCTCCCCTCCCCCCTAAAAATTTGCTACTATTCGAACAAGGTCCTCCTCATTCCCAAGAATTAATGATTCGAATGATTTTAAAGTGATCTTGAATAAGTGTGAAAAGTTTCAACTAGTCATAATAATGTCTGGAATCAGAGGCGCCGGGAAGGAATCATGAGTAAAGGAGCAAAGTTCAAACTTCTGAAAACTGACTCTTTTTTTCTTTCTATTCTGTTCGAATGTTGTGGCGAGGCCAAGTGGTAACGCCTCTTGCATTCGAGTCCCACCAACGCCGAAAAACTAATGATATTCAAATACCCTCGTCAACATCCTAGCGAACACAGCGACTGCAGTTCAGTCGAGGTGGAAAGATAGCGCGTCCTGTAACCGCATCAGTTAAAACGACAATTACAATTGCGGGACGGGTTACCACCAGATCAGAACGATTGGTATACTGTGCGTGTGTATGTCATAGGCAGCTCACTTAACGTCGTGAAACACGTGGCTAGTAAGCGAACTACGGCTGCACACTCTCCGGCACAGGGAAGGAAAAACTCTAACTGTGGGGAAAGCAACAGTCAACTACTCCAACTAACCCTACCCAAGAAAATCGCGCATCAGAAACCGTGATCGCCAACGCCCGGTCGTGGATACGGCACCTGAAGAAGACGATTCTGTAGGAAATCCAAGCCTAATTAGAGTGAATGAGGGGAGGGGGTGAGAGTTAGAAATGAATGGTACAGATGAAATTTCAGAACATTCGGAGATAACCTCGTTCTGTTCTGCAATGATAATCTATCCTTTATATTGCAAGCAGCCAAAGAGGATCTATCACCCATCTCAGTTGTGACGGTAACTGAACAATTGTCAGGAGAAAATAAGTCTTTTTTTTCTCCGATGAGGGAAACTGGGCGTCCAGCTTACTTACCTAGTTACAGACCTTTTCGTGTACGTGAACTCTCATTCTTACAATTTCCTTAGCTGAAGTTGGGAGAGGCAAAATAATACTAGTACCTCCTCCACAACTTCACTAGAGTGCGTCGGGGTACCTGCACTCCTAGCTCTAGCACTACTGCCTAGAACAGTTATTAAAAATCTAACAATAGTCTAGAAACAAGTCCCAGAGATCTTTGGAAATGATAAAAACACGTCTAGAAGTCTTGAAAAGTTTTCAAACAATATTTAAAAAGCCTAGAAGAGTCTCGAGGATTTTCAAAACCTTCTACACAGATATCAAAAAGGCTGAAACGAATCTAAAAGAGTCTGAAAAAGGTAAGAAAAACGTTGATTGGATTTTCAAAATTATTGACACCAGAAACATTCCTATTTCGATACATTATTCAATCTCTTTCCAACAAAAACAATTTGGCCAATTGGAAGGGGAAATAATCAAATTTGAGACTCAGAATAGGATCATGCTTCGCAGTACTTGCGTCTCGGGTTCGAGTTCCACCAACTCCGGATAGCTAGTAATATTCCCCACTAACATTGTAGCGAACACAGCGACCACAGTACCAATTCGAGGTGGAAAGATAGCGTGTCCTGTGAACTCCGCCAGTTCACACAAACAAGGCATCACAGGGCGTGTTACCACCGGATCAGAAAGTTCGTACTGTGCGTGAGCACGTGTTCGCCGGAAAAGTCAGTTTCAGAAATTTGGTCCAATTTCGACGCTTACCATTGCTAGTATCCATATATCCTTTTTAGGTACAGTCTCTCAGCTCGATCACTCCATATTGCCGATGAATTTTGATCAATCAGTAAAATGAATTTAAAATACATATCGTCCTTAATGCGATGAAAGCTGGTGTATGTATGGCTCAGCATGCAGCTATTATTGCGGGCAAGAGATAGATGCATCGGTGTCGCGAAAGTGGATTATAAGTACAAGAGGGAAATTCGCGCGGCTTAACGATGTTGAGTAAATAAAAAGGGGGAAAAAGGTGGCGTGTTTTATCTCGACGAGCATTAAACAGAAATATAATCAGTCTGGTGTATTGTCTGCGAGGGTGAGTGCCTCGCTAACCAGCTATAGGGTTGCATCCACGGAGACGACAGTCAGCATCAGCCGAAAGCTGTCGAGTGATGAACGCCAAAAGATAACCTCGCGTGAATTATGCGCTTTTGATTGCCGAGTTGGGAGGTCAAACAGAATACAGCGCCGGGGTGATACACATGATATATTTTCGGTTTTCGTAATTCGAACGGATTCACGTCGAACAAGATAACCAGGAGGGCTTACGATTGGTTTTGTAATTTCACAAACGTGTGGAATTCCAGGGCGGAGTGGGACCAGGCAGGCCACGGGGAAAATTTGTTGTGCAAGCCACCATCTTAATAATCGCAGACCAATACCCCCTTCCTCCCTCCCTCTTTTATAACATTTTTCATATTTTTTGTAATTTTTCTCATTTTCTTTTCTTTAACCCCCCGCCCGCCCCTTCCTAGTTATTACTTCTACACAGATCAAAGTTGAAAAAATTATATTTATCATTTTTTCTAATTTTAAAGATTTGATTTGTCCATAATGGTGAATTATTTTATTTTATTTATTTAAGGTCCCCTCAACAGCCACTGGCCAATTTTATAGAGGAGACCGTTCTTAATCATTATTACAATTGTGAATAAGAGAGGGGAAATTCAGACTTGTTGAAAAATAAATAAAAATGAAAATGAAACCAAATTAAACAAAAAAAAAAAGAAACAAAAGGTAAGAAAAAAAATTGGTACAGGTGCATCAGCCCTCCCCCGCCCTTCAAGGTCCCTCCAAACGTCGCTTAAAACTTTGACCTGTCAATATCAAATATGTCAACCTCTGCGCATAGTCCAAGGAGTTTTTCAGTAATTCCCATCATATTATTCATAGGAGAAAATTCCATGTTGGCCGTTTGATATATCGATCTAGTGGAAAA
The DNA here is from genome assembly GCA_031841125.1 of Acanthococcus lagerstroemiae. NCBI lineage: Eukaryota > Metazoa > Arthropoda > Insecta > Hemiptera > Eriococcidae > Acanthococcus > Acanthococcus lagerstroemiae. The sequence goes on along the minus strand of CM063114.1, from coordinate 11,564,071 downwards.
ATTATCTTTTGACTAGAATTAATTTTTGGAACATAATAATCAATCTGGCACTACTAAGTACTAAGAGAAAGTTCGAAAACTGAGTGGCTCTGTGTAATAGCATAAGTAAGAAAATTCTGAGGAGGTTGGCGGGTTGGGAAATGGTTGACGATTTTCTAAGTAAAAAAGAAACTTAAGGTAAAACTGTAGTGGCGAACAGAGCGAATGAAATTTTTTCCTTCCGACGATGGTGAGCAATGAACTTCTTTCCTGGTTCGGACGTAGGAATGTATCCTCCATACTTCTTTCAAATTCTTATAGACGTTTTTTCCTTCTGCAAGATGCCCCCAGAAAAACATTGGCGGATTTAATTGAGATTAATATTCTAGACTCTTGAAAACCTTTTAGACTCTTTCCAAATGCGTAGATAGCGCCTTATATGTGGGGGGCAAACATATCTACATATTGTCGGGGTAGGTTGTCTACTTACCCGGTGGAAGGGGAGTTATTGCAAGACACCCTGTATTTCCAACTCCTCCCCCTCCCAACCCCCACACCACAAAAAGTTGAATTTTTAAATAATTGAAGATGAATAAGGAGTAACAAAACAATCAGTTTCTTCTCACTTTGTCGGTCACATCTGTGAACTTCATCGTTCAGTCATTGTCTTTCTCAAGCACAGCTGACTAGCTAGAGTTGCGTTGGATGTTTATGCTGCAATTTGCCGGAAAACAAACTTTCAATATAGTGGAAACACAAAATGAAGGAACAAAATAATTTTCTTCACAATCAGTATAGTCCAGGAAAAGCAGCGTTTAATTCGGAAAAAATTAGAGACAAAGGTTTTTTTGCTGAAACGTGTTCTCCTAGGTGGTCTGAACATACCCTGAAAGTTCACCGCCCCCAGACCCCTGGCATCGTCCAGGGGGGGGGCTGTAACGTCTCAAAAAATCTGTTTTTTCTCATTTTCTCAAAAAGTATGCTACTTGAGTAAAATTATCAAGACACAAAAATTCTTCCTCTTGAAATTTCCTTAAATTTGATACCAAATTTGACCCCTTTCACTCAACAGCGTCGTGCAAAAAATCAGGAAAGTTTCAACATTTCATTGGCTGCATTTATTACAATATTTACAAGTCAAGATCTGAATCCGAGTCAACGTGGGAAACTTCGGTGGCATTCGTGCAAGCATTCCCAGCACAATTCTTGCACGCTGGTGTGCATGTCATACTTGAAACAAATGAATTTATAGTGTAAGATTATAAATTTGCATAAATACAACTATACACCTACAAAGAAGTAAAAGAGTTGAGATATTGAAGCGAGAGTTTTTTCACCACTTTTCCGACAGCCACAACCCCTTTCTTACAATTGCAATACATTTTCGCAATGAGAATATCGGGTATGAGCTGCTCTTTCGTCATGAGTTGCCTACAGTTGCTGATCCAGCCCCACTGTAACGGAACAATATTCCTTCCGAGCCATGTTTGCATTTCGCAGTACACTCGGAAACTGTGTTCTCTGGCCGCTCCCAATGTTGGACAGAGTGATCTCAAATCGATATTCCGCTTAGAACCCAGGCGACTGAATTGATGGAAACGGAAGTCATTGAGATCTGACTTTTCCGGCATTCCATACAATGCTCCAAAAATCTTGTTCCCCGCCGTCTTGACCTCGGAATGTGATGAATTGGGGCATGAAAAATTTTCTGCAGAGAGGAGAGTTGATGGAAGAATGCCGTATTTTTCATACCAATTCATCACATTCCGCGGTCAAGACGGCGGGAAACAAGATTTTTGGAGCATTGTATGGAGTGCCGGAAAAGTCAGATCTCAATGACTTCCGTTTCCATCAATTCAGTCGCCTGGGTTCTAAGCGGAATATCGATTTGAGATCACTCTGTCCAACATTGGGAGCGGCCAGAGATCACAGTTTCCGAGTGTACTGCGAAATGCAAACATGGCTTGGAAGGAATATTGTTCCGTTACAGTGGGGCTGGATCAGCAACTGTAGGCAACTCATGACGAAGGAGCAGCTCATACCCGATATTCTCATTGCGAAAATGTATTGCAATTGTAAGAAAGGGGTTGTGGCTGTCGGAAAAGTGGTGAAAAAACTCTCGCTTCAATATCTCAACTCTTTTACCTCTTTGTAGGTGTATAGTTATATTTATGCAAATTTATAATCATAATCTTACGCTATAAATTCATTTGTTTCAAGTATGACATGCACACCAGCGTGCAAGAATTGTGCTGGGAATGCTTGCACGAATGCCACCGAAGTTTCCCACGTTGACTCGGATTCAGATCTTGACTTGTAAATATTGTAATAAATGCAACCAATGAAATGTTGAAACTTTCCTGATTTTTTGCACGACGGTGTTGAGTGAAAGGGGTCAAATTTGGTATCAAATTTAAGGAAATTTCAAGAGGAAGAATTTTTGTGTCTTGATAATTTTACTCAAGTAGCATACTTTTTGAGAAAATGAGAAAAAACAGATTTTTTGAGACGTTACAGTCCCCCCTGGACAATGCCAGGGGTCTGGTGGCGGTGAACTTTCAGAGTATGTTCAGACCAGTTAGGAGAACACATTTCAGCAGAAAAACCTTTGTCTCTAATTTTTTCCGAATCAGACAGTTTTTGGATCTCATTTTACTGGGCTAGTAGATTTTCCAGAATATGAAGTTGAAACTTCCCCAAGAAGACTTAGATAACCACTTTAGACGAAAAATGACCAAAAATGGCCACAGATGACTAAAAATGGAAAAAATGACTACGCGGTCACCCTGCATTCGTTTCACTTTTTCTATGTCAACTATCCATCCTGAGCCTGCGTAAAAAAGTTTCGCTTCAAAAATCTTATTTTGAAATTATGCAACCTGTTTCAGTTCCTAGAAAAGTCTCTGTGTCAGTGATGTATGTTCCCATTACACAAATTTTCTAATTTGAAATCGAAAGACACTGTATCCAGTTTTTTATAATTTGATCGCGCGGTAATTTTCAAATAGTTGTGCAATATTGAAGGCCATTGAAGATAATTAGGATCGGCGGGCAATTTCGCAGCCTTCGTGGATTCTTATGTGCTGCGATTTACCTCGGTCCTCTCAGGCAAGTCGTTGAGTGAAATTTGAATATCACGTGAATCGAGGAGAGTCGTTGCGCTGACCGACGTGATACTTTCACCGACAATTTTTCGAACGCAAAATAAAGTTAAATTGTCCCATTAATAAAGGCCTCGTCCATTCCTAAGATGCGCTTGCTCGCATACCTATACAGTCCTACACAAACCTACGTCTAAACACATTTTAGTTAATGTTTTAATCGCCGTCGAATATAAATCTTTACAAATGATGCATTTAATAAATACTCGGCGTTAACAGCTGGTAACTTTTATCGTAAAAAAAAATCTAGCGGATAGACTTACGTTTTATTGCGGAGGAACGAATGTTGTAATTCTCTTATTCTTTCAATTTTTTTTCCCCCACTCATCTCGGTATTTTTCTTCACTTTCGGTCTGCGGTGAAATTAACCGCCATTGGCGTTTTTCCAAAATTATATGCGCTCGCAATATGCGTTTCGTATTTTACAAGTGTCGGAAACGCGTTGGAAAACAATATATTCGAAAAAATGTACGTAATATTTCACGAGTGCCGGCTAATTAATTTCGCCGAGTCGGCTATGTACACAAATTTCAATGGAAATTTTACGTTACTTTGCAATCGCGCGCCCCACAACACCGGATTGAGTCGTCTGTCTCAAATTTGTGATCTGTAAGCATTTAACGCGTGCTGACATTCCGCAGTTGTGCAGCTGCTGTTTTATACGATCGAGCGAGAAAAAAAAAATAATTTTTCGTACTGTTTCCTGGTATACAAGAAGGGAATACCAATGATTTGCATTTAACTTTTACTCAGGTTACCTTCGAGTGAAGAATATTTTTGAATTCCGTCTACTGGGCTCAGGCTGAGAGACTGAGACTCATCAACACTTTTTTATCTTCTCGATCTTGTTTTATGACTGCCAGAGTTGGACACTGATCCCTATCTCGGAAAAACGCAGACAAGCTTTATCAAACTGTATATGTACCGTTGCATTCTGAGAATCTCATGGAGGCCAGGTCAGGAATGAAGAGTTCCAGGGCTGTAACTTGGCCCATATTGCTGAGCTTCGCCAAGAAATGAAAGCTACAATATCTGGGTCATATAAACACAGGTCCTAAATAGGAGACCCGTAAAGATGTTTTCGAAAGGAAACCTCGAAATGTAGCCGGAAAGAAATACAAAAGCCGCCGGTTTAAAACTTTTTAGGTTACATAATGGCGAGTTCGCAAAATTTGATCCGCATTTCGACTTAGACAAGCAAAAGACGAGTTCCTTGGGGTCAAAATTTCCCAAATACTTTGACTTGACAAAAAACGAAAGTCTTGTTCAAAATTTTGCCCAAATTTCGACTCAACGAGCGGAGGAAAAAAGTCTCGGGTCTACAGAATTAAACTAGACAAGCTCGACCATAAGCGCAACCGGAGGGCACTAGAGGCTATAGCCCCCCCCCCCCCCCAAAAAAAAACAGCGGAATTTCACGCTTAGAAGTATTTTACTTCTTCGTATAAATTTACCCTCCTTTTCACTGGTTCAGTCAGAGGTAATTCCTCACAGTTTCACTTTCCTTCCTAGCAGTGGATATGGAGCGTAATACTACAAATCCATATAGGTACCCCAGCACTTTATTCACACCACTGGAAATAAAGTATAAAACGAGTTTCCGTAGTTCTTGGATACCTTTACAGGGTCACCAGTCCCCCCCCCCCCAGAAAAATTCCCTGACTTTTCAGGTTTCTTTCATCCCCAACCAAAAAAGCCTCTCAGTGTGGCATTTCCTTGGTGTTTCAGAAGAAAAAGAATATTTATCATATACTTTCAAGGCAACAGAGTTATTTTCAGTTAAGCAAGACAAAAGAGTATGCCGTTAAATGAAAATAAAATAAGAGTACTTCCCTTCATTTCAACAGAATAGAGACTCACTCATCCAGCATTTTGTCATCTTCTCAAAGTGAGAACCACAAGAAAATTACGTTTAATTTCATGGGTTTTTAGGAAGATTGAACATCATACGAGAACGGGAAGCCATATATATGTTACGTAGAATTTATCAAATTGACAATTTCATACAATCGGCAACAAAATTTACCGAATTTGTAAAATCGGAGGTGTAGGTACCCTTGGGGGCAAAACACGAACACCCAATTCTCAGATAGTTCAGCTTCCTTTAGAACGAGTTTCAAAAACAATTTTAAACGACAATCAGTAGGGAAATCCTTCTCTATGACTGTGAGAAATAATCTGACCTGTGTTCATTTAGAATTAAAGAAGGAAAAATTGGCGCAAAACTTTCCTTTTTTTATGAAAAAAAAAATGGTCTTGCAATTTGAAGAAAAAAAAAAGGTACCTAGATTGTTTACGATGTAATCATTATTTTTCGATTGTTTTTACATTTTTAGGTGACAAAAAGAATGCGCTTTCTTTGAGTGCTCTCAAAAACTGATGTCTTAACCAGCCAATAACTAAAGAAGGTCAAATTTATGGGGCTTAAAATGAACCACCTAGGGGCAAAAAAGGAAACACTGTTGGGGCAAAACGTGGACGTATTATTCTGATTGATTTGAGAAAATATTTTGCACTTGATTGTATAGCTGGTAATTCTGTTCTGGAATTGCCTGTACTCTACGCCATCAACATCTTTCAAAATTCACACAGCTTCCACCTCTTTTTCACAAGTCCATTTATCTTGATCCAGGGACGTACCGATAGGAGGGGGGCTCCACTCAGCAGTTGGGAAAATTTCCCGTTTCAGTCAGGCGAGTTGGGAAAATCCAACAAGTTAACAGTTTTTTGTTTTCTTTTTGCTTCGATACTTTGGAATTTTGGGAATTGAGAAGTTGAGAAAATCCAACTAAGTCAAAAGGTTTTTCTTCTTTTGCATTGATAATACTTGGGAATTTTGAGTTGAGTCAGTTGGAAAAATCCAACTTTTTTTGGCGCTTTGATACTTGAGAATTCTGAAATCATTCAGTTAGGACTTTCACAATTTTTACCCCCCCCCCCCCCCTGGAAAAACTCTTCGGTACGTCCAGTCTTGATCCATTAGATCGAACACAAAAAAAGAGTCATAAGAAATAACTTCACTGGAACTGTTTGCAAACAAATATTGAAGAGCATTTTCGGAGGTACAGATGGAGTTTATGTCTCATTTTATCAATAAGGAAGTCATAATTTAACAAGTCAATGACATTATTCGAATTATGAGTTGTACTCGTCTTCATTTTATCTTATCATAGATTTTGCTTTCTAGTGAGCACGTGGAAATTCTGACGTCAACCGTCAAGTACACTCACCAGCAACAATAATTTATTACTGATTTTGTAAAATCGGCAAACACTCGCCTATTTTATGAATTCAGCAAAAAATGTTGTTGATTTTATCAATTTGGCAACAACTGCTCTTGCGCTACTGATTTTATAAAATCAGCAAAATATCTGCCGATTTTATGTCAAGTCGTCAATTTGATGAATTCGGCGTAACACACACAAGTATTAGGAACTCAAGAAATTATTAATCCTATTAATCAAGGAAATACATAAGAAGCTACAAGACATTTTTCTTGAGAAAACAAATGGAAAGACTCAGGGGCGCAACCAGAGTTTTTTTTTGGTGGGGGCTGGAATTTAGAAAAATCGTCTCCCTCTTTAAATTTTGATGCTCTTGCTTTGTAAACTTGTTGAATGTTCTTTACTACATATTAACTAAATATTATTGGGTGGTGAAGGGGGGGGGGGAAGAAAAAAACAAAAAACGAACAAAAAATGCCACTTTAATATTCTCACTTTCTGGAGAATGACCCATAGTCCGAAGTAAAACGGGAGTGGTCCCGAACTAAAAGACCAAGGAGATCCCTTTCCCCCACACCGCAAAAAATAGGTCTGAACCGATTTATACCATCAACTACAAACGATAGCATAAAAATCCTTGAAGGCGGAGGAAGGGAGAAGGACAAAAAATCAATCTACTCCTTTTCAAAATGTGGAAGGAAAATTGTTTTTAGGCCCTATTATCTTAAGAAAAACAACGACACTTGGCTGAGAAATTCATAAGAATTTCCCCAAGTTTTCATTTTTGATACGTAAATTATTTTAAAAGCCAGTCTCCATGAGTCGAATATTTTGAACTTTGTTATCCTCTTACAAGAACAGAATTCTGCGCCATAACAAGACATAAAAATCTGAAATTTCAAAATTAAATAAAACTTACGGCAGGGTCCACTAGGAGAAGAATGAAAACAGAAGGAAACTACTCCCATTTACACTGAAAATTTTCGTTCATCCCTGATAGAAATTATTGAAATAATTTTGAAATAGTTCGAAATCGAATTCGTAAACAGAAACCAGATCAAATGAGAGTGACAACCACCCATAACCATGTAATTTGGCGGGGGTATACTGAAATAATACAAAGAAAAATTGGAAGGAAGTTGATTAAAAATAATGGAAAACAACTAGAATCTTACATAAAGAAAAACTGACTATATCTACCCAAAACTGACCAAAACCACTAAGTCGAACCAAATGTAATGAAAATCACTAGCACCTTGAAAACATGTCACAGACGGATCTCACGGGAGAGCATTTTCACGTCTCGATTTTAATATCGACGCGACTACAGTCTGCAGCCGTCCATGGAAATGTCAACCTCTGACCTGAAATGTCACTATGAAGAGTCTTGATTTCGATTCTCGCCTCAGAAGTAACACTCAAAAAGAAATACTTTTTGTGTTGATGTGTCAAAGCTCTCGATCAGCTGTTTTTCTTTTGTGATGCTCGAAAGTACCTAACGCTCAAAAGTAACACTCAAAAAGTAACATTTTTTTCGTTTATTTGAGATAGCAAAATTTCGTTTGTGTGCCAAAGTAAAGACATGAAGATGTCAAAAAAAAAAAAAAAACTTGAACAGGGGTGAAAGCTTGATTTGGTACCTACCTATTTTCATGAGCAGTAAATTTGTACGAGCCTATGAGGCAACGTAACCGCATCAGGCTACCGGCACCAATTTGTTTCGTTTCAAAATTGATTTTGAAAATTTTTTGAAGAATTTGGAAGGTGGGAGGGTGCTATAGCCTCCTATCCACATCCTTGGTTGCGCCCTTCGCATAGACTAATCAGAAATTAAGGCTACACAAATAACTTTCTGGGAAAAAGACTAGTCCAAAACTATAAACTACAACTTGAATTAACAACTCAAGAAATGATTAATCATATTAATCAAGAAAATACTAAAAAAAAGTAAAAGACATTTTTCCTGCAAAAACAAAATGGAAAGACTAAAGTCAGAAGTGAAGACTAAGAAAATAACACTTTGGGGGAAAGACTACTACAAAACTATGAACTACAATCCAGAACATTCAAAAACTCAGGTACAAAATTACAATTCAAACAGGGATAAGTGATGGGGAAAAAATGAAAACATAAAATTATAGATTCATACATTTGAGGACCTGACTTCCAAAACGCGCTTAGTCCAAAAAACGAAATGTGGGGAAATCGAAAAAAAAACATTCTGATTCGCGAGTCATAAGTGGTAACACTGATTCAATTGCGTGGATGGAAAGAGGAGGGGTCAATGTTCTTACGAATAAAATTAGGCATTGGAAGTGCATTTTCTCTAAAAAATTCTTGTTTTAAACTTAGTCCAGGCGAATGAAAAGAAAAATTAAATTTTTTTGATAACAAGCTGAAGTTATGTGAATATTGTTTGACCTGGTCCCTTCAGTCTCAGTGCAGTAGGGGGTTAGTAGGGTCAGCCCTTTATAATTTTTCTAAATATTGAGAATAATTAAACTGAAAAAAAAAAAAGTTTCACACAAATATTACTCCACGCAAAAATTTAGGTAAGAAAGTTTATACTTAATTTTTTCGTAACTACCCCAGAATTCTCAGAAAGAGGGCGTTGGAAACGACCCCTTTCGCTACGATACATCAACACATGGCTTGGGGGGGACGTATATTTTGGTAATTTTTCCGGTGTCACTAATTTTCATGACTACACAGGGTACAAATTCACATCGAACATGCCCCCGTACTCTTGCACCAACCCAATACCGGAATCTTTTCCAGATCATTCTCCCTACCCCCCCCCCGATTCCACCATTATCAGCTTTGTATTTTTCATGTTTTGTCGAAAATTTGAAAACATTCAATAAAGAACTTTTCGAATTTGTAAAAGCGCGAACAATAACGCTGACACCTCAATAACAAGGTTTTCGAAATCTCTGGAATTAGGTTTTTGCATTCGTTTGCCCCTAACTTGAGATTTGAAGCTCCTAGCGGGGGGGCGGTCAAAAATTGCATTAATTGTAATAATGGTATCGTTTCTCAAATTTTCGAAGCAACAGAATCCATTTAGGATACTCATTTTCAGCTACCATGAGAAATTGAGGGATCTAGGGTGAAGAGAAGAGGTGGAAACAGTGGCGTAGCCAAGGGGGTGGGGAATTAGAGGGATGAATCACCCCCTAGAGATGAGAATTCTTTACATGCTGGCAGTATCAGAGTAAAAGCGCGAAATGAAATTTAAATTCGGATGTATAATTGAAGTTGAAAAGCACAACACACTGATACGTCAATGTAAACATATACAGTTCATATTTTAGGTGTACCCCCCTTCCCATTGGAAAAATTCCGGCTACGCCACTGGGTGGAAATGAAGAAAAACTCAAGTTCGAGATGGACATCGTTTACCAAATTTTCGGGGCCGGAGAATCAATTTCTGACATTGATTTTCAGCTACCATAAAAATTGAAGCATCCAGGGTGGTTGGGTGGTGGGAGCAGAGTAAACGTTTACAAGTTCGAGATGAGCCTTATGGCAATGCCGGTAGGAGGGACTTGGAGGCCGGTGGGCACAAAAAATGGATATAGACAGGTATTCTCAAAGTCCTTGAATCCTTTCCTCAAACTGATTTCTAGCTACCACGAAAGGTGAAGGACCTAAGACGGGCACGAGGGCTAGAAATAAAAATGAAGTACAAGTTTAAAATGGATATAATTTTTCAGGTTTTTGGGGTCACAGAATCAATGTCTGACATTGATTTTCAGCGACCATGAGAACTGAAGGACCTGGGGGCGGGGGCTGAAAATAATGAATACATAGTTTGAGCCGAAGGAATGGCCCATGGCGATACCGGTAGGGCCCGGGCTGGGAGGTCGCAAGTCGCAAAGAAAAAAGATAGATATATTTTCACAAGTCTGAGAGGCCGCTGAATCCATTTCTGATACCAGCATAAAAATTGAAGGACTTGAAACGAGGGCAGGGGCAGGGATTGGAAATGGAAAGAAATCTGCAAGTTCAATATCGGTATCATTTCTTAGGGTTTCGGTTCATGAAATCAATTTCTGACATTGATTTTCAGCTACCATGAGATCTTAAGGACCTAGCACGAGGACTGGATATGAAAGAAACTTTACAATGAGAAGGATATTTTGTGTCCATTTCGGAGTGTGAGTGAACTTGGTAATATTCCATTTTTAGGATGTGCCAATTCACATTTTCTTCTTCTGTAGTCCAGAGCGCTTTTGGCTGTTATGCCATCATCATTGAGGTACCCTAAATAAGACTTGTCTCTTGGGGTCCTGTAGTCATTATTTTGTGTCCATTTCAGAATGTGAGTGAACTTGGTAATATTCCATTTTCAGGGTGTGCCAATTCACATTTTCTGCTTCGTAGTCCAGAGCGCTTTTGGTTGTTTTGCCATCATCATTGAGGTACCCTAAATAAGACTTGTCTCTTGGGGTCCTGTAGTCATAGTCGAGAGCAGTACCGTATGGTGAACCTGTTCAGTCGTGTGCTCCTATTGGTTGCCTGTGATTGTGCAGTCTGTCCAATCCATGGGTGTTATGTTATTAGTTGGAATAAGTTCTCGCTTTGGAAGTTAGTTGTTGTATTTATTAGATTGTTTTGTTTTTGCCTTCATTATTTCCAGTTGTTATTTTAATTTTCTTTTGCTTGTGTTGTTTTCTATGTGTAGGATTTTGTACTTTTCTGTCAATTTGTCATTGTCATGTCCCTGGTCATTGCAGTATTTTCCAAACAGTGATTTGTCGTCATTTAGCTTCAGTGATTTTTCACGTTCTTTGATTCTGGTTATGAATTTTCTGCCTGTTTTTCCGATGTAGGTCATGTCACAGTGTTCCACAGTCCAGTCTGTATACTCCGCTACTGTTGTTTCTGTCCTTTGTTTCTGTTTTGTCATTGCTTATTTGTTTGATCAGAGGTGGTCTGTTTTTGATTCCGAGTTTTATGTGGTATTGGTGGAAGATTCTTTGTATTTTGTATGTATGTGTTCCTGTGAATGGTATTACTCCTGCGTATTTGTCTGTTTTTGTGGCTGTTGGTTCAGTGTCTGTGCTTTTTAGTTGTATTAAATCTGTTAATTATTCTGTCTACTGTTTGTGGATGGTATTTGTTATTAATTGCTGATTGTTTAATTCTGTTGATTCCTGTTGTTCTAAGGTTGTTGACGTTTAGTATGTTAACTGCTCTGTGGCAATAGTTGCTCTCATTTAGCGTACTCCACTGATGATGGCATAACAGCCGAAAGCGCTCAGGACTATAGAAGAAGAAAAAGTGAATTAGCACACCCTAAAAATGGAAGGAGATGGATACTGTTTCTCAGGTTTAGCGGAGTGGTAGAATCAATGACTGATATTGATTTTTAGTGACCATCGGAACTGTGGAAACTAGGGTGGGGTTAAGGGCTGGGTTTAGGAAGAGATTTACAGGTCTAAGACCGATAAATATGCGTATTTGAGTAGTATATTCATACGTAATACAACTTTTCACATGGAATGGTCGATTTTTTCAATTCATATTTTTGGCTTTCATGAGCCCATTTTTGTAATAACCGCATGGACTTCTTGAACATCATCAAGCCTGGTGTTTTATCCAACAGTACGGTTGCCTATTTCCGTTTCTTGGCTATCTTCCTCTCCGCTATTTCTTCCTCACAAATGCTTTTACTATATAGTCCACACCTCCGGTGTTTTACGTAAGGGGCTTTATACGTACAAAGTTGTATAGAATAGATACTCTCAGTGGCTCTGCACACGATGAAATAATATACAACATTATTAACGGTTTCAACAGTTCACAAGGGCGGTGTGTTTTTCCATCGATGTTATTATTTGGTTACAACTCCATTACGTACATAAATACAATACTAGAACGAGCACAATAAGTAACAAAAACCAGCTTAGTCGATCCGGTATCTGATTCGAGCCCGTCCGGGGCAGGCGCCCTTTATATCTTTTTTATTCCCCTCCGACAACAGCACCGCGTCTATTATTTCTTATCGGTTACCTACTTAATCCCTATTCAGTCCAAGTACATCTACTCATTGCTCTTTTCAGAAAACTATACGCCACTTCAGTTTTCGTACCTATCTACCTATATACCTTAATCCCGCCTATACCTATGCAGGGGTTTCTTCCATTCTGTCGGGCTGAAAACCAATACACACATGTGCCATTGTGAACGGAAACTGATACGTATCTAGTATACTTTCTTTTCCAAATATCGATATATTGTACTAATATTACAGCCCTGAATATTTCATTCCGCTCTTACCCCTGTTTTCACGCGTGGATGCAAAAAATTGAAGGCAGAATGAGAAACAGCGCGGCGTGCGGGCAAAGGTATATTGCACACGACTGCCGTACTAAAATGACGATATAAATAACCCAGAAATATACCTACGGCCTTCCACGGCCTTCTATATAACCGATCCCCGTTTCTAAAAAGGTCCAGTGCACGCTAAGCTCCCGTAATTCGTATTTAAGAAACGTATTCGAAGAACGAAGCTCACATGTGGTTTTAATATGGACGGACGCAAGTGGCGCTAACCCATTAGACGGCACGGTTTTTCGTATAATTTAGCCGAACACTTACTCGGGGTTCTTAAACTGACGTTTAGGTCGATGTTCCACTTCACTAAAATTGGCGTGGAGAAACAAGACTCGAAGTAGGAAATACGTCTACAGCGGCAGAAAAACTGTTTCAAAACGAAACCCATCAACTCACGAGATGCACGTATCATCGTTAATTAAAAATTTTCACTTCGTTTCACTCGACTTTAGGTCGTCAACTTGGGAGAAGCTTCGCATTTGATGGAAGCGTAAGCCTTGGGATTAAATTACTCCCCCCCCCCCTCCCGACACAGGTGCCCAAAATGGTTAGAAAGGCACGTTGCGTTCAAAATGTGTAACTTCGAGGAATCACCACAGTTGCTAGAAATAAGGTCCTGAAAGGGCATTTACCCCACTTACCACATTTCAGCTTCCTCCTTCAAGCAGAAGTCTAAAAAAAATGCAAAAACTGTACATGATACTTAGTCCCGTGGTTGATGGCTGATTTTATTTAGAATATCAGTGCTATATGAATTCACTGCTGAAAACCTTCTTAGCATTGTGCAGACCAGTGAAAGCACGAAAATATAATTTGAGGCTATACTAAGCCAAGAACACGTCAGAATGAAAGAATTTCCAGCACAGAATTTGTAGTAGGTTAAATGTCCCAGGGGTCTGGTTGGCCAAGTAGACAGCGCATTGGTCTCGGAATCCGGAAGTCCCGGGTTCGAGCCCACGTGGCAACTCGCTATATTTCGACACAGGTCAGTTTTTCCGCTAGAAGTGAAGAGGGCTGAGACAGCCCTAACAGCCTCCCCGACGCCTCTGCGGTAATGCTCAAAAGGGCGGATTCCAGGGCTCGGGTTAAGAGCAAAGTTAGAAACAAGGTTAAATGTCCCAAATCTGGGGTAGCCCAATATGGAGTACCTGCACGTATTTTTCATATAATTAAAGAGCGCACTTTATGAGACCATGTTAGTAACAACAGTTTATAACGAGAAATTATTGGCTGTGCGAAAATTGTCGGTGAATAATCATTTTGATATGGATATTGACCTTTGAGTATAAATATCCTGGAGAGATAGAAATCAGATTATTTACATTGTAGAGCGCGTTATACTGTGTGATGCGTGCGTTTCTGTCATGCGAATGCCCCGTTGTAAACCAAATGATTGCCATTAGCTCTCGTTAGCACCAGGGCATCTGCATGACAGAAATGCGCGCTCTACAAGTCCAGCATAGGAAACATGGTTTCTGTCCCTCTAGGAGATTTATACTCAAAGATATTGACACCTTTGAGCAAAATAATGCTGTATACATTTTTGGGGGGAAATGAGTTATTGGTATCATTGGAAAGGAAATTTCACTCTCTATCATGTGCAGCACTGTATGTCGCACACTGGGACAGAGCTCTATAACTTCGTGGGAGTACGATTGTCCGCCATTTCGACTCCAACCGCGCCCGTGGATGCCGAATCCGACTATGCGGAGCGTACCGCGTAGTTAATTTGGCATCAACGGGCGCAGTGTGAATCAAAATGGCGGATGACTATACCCATGTTTACAGTGCTCTAATTTTACTGTATCAAAAATCAAAAAATGAAAGATGTGTAAATCCAACAAAAGTGGCAACACTGGTTTGTACTACGTTCTAATAGAACATTCTCATATACCTAGCCTTCCGTTTGCCTTTGTAGTTGCCACAACAGTGTTGATACTTTAAACATCTGGAGGTCGTATTTAGCAGGTGCGTCTGACCTAAGAATTATGTGCTAGTATACTTTCTGCAGACTGAAGTGAATCATCAACTATTATATATCGTTGGAAAGCTTATATTTTCACCTCTATATCAACATGCTGAAGCTAAATTCTTCGTTCGAAGGTTCCTCGCAAAATGGAAGTGAATGTAAGTAATATTTTCAACTTAAATGTATTATTATTTTAGAGTAAAAGAAATTTGTTCCAAGACATTCCAAAATGATAATTAAGGCATTTGATTCCCTAAAAACTATATTTTCATCCAATAATAAAAATAATTGCATAAAACTGTCTTTTAATCGTAAAATTGATTTTTAAAATGTTGATATGATGTTATGTACAGATGTTTACGGATCGAGATTTTTACTTGTATCTTCGTGAAAAAAAGCTCATTTCTATAAGCACAGGGGCCAAAAAGGCTCTCTACTGGTTAGTCCTGCTGAAATATGATAAAGAGTTGGTCACACCTGATATAGAAGATGAAAATGTACAACAAAAGCCAAATTGAAACAAGCTCTGGGAATATAAGTTGACAAAATTGTGCAAGGTAAAGGCACTTAGAATATTGGCAACATTGGACTACAGAATCATATCCGAAGTAACTGGTATCAATGAACAGTTTATTCAAGAACTTTATTTTGTAATGGTAGCAACCTATATCCAGTGGACATCCTCTCGACTATGAAAAATTCAAGAAGTTTACTAAAGAAGTTGTTGAATTGTATATATCACTATACATAAAATCCTAATGCATGGAGCAGAAGCTATACCCAAAATACTTGATTCTCCCAATTGGCATCATGCCCAAAGGGGAGAAAGTAAACTGCTCACACTTTCAGAAAATACGAAAGTATGTATTTTGCTCACACTATAAAGTGCACACACTGCAAAAGGCAGGGGAAGTGTGTGAGCACTTTACATTCTTCCTTTTCATTGAAGGACGTATTCTGCTCACACTTTACTCGATCCTTACCGCTTAAATTATGTACGGTGTAGAATGGAGTGAGAATGAATCGATGGAGGATAGAGAAACTCTTACCAGTACAGATAAGAGATCAGCGTATGTTATCTCTGTACGTACACTATGTACAGGTACCTGTTCTATTATTGCAAACTCCTAAATGCCTATTTATAGGTAATAAAAAGTTTTCAGTTAATTTCGGAACGATCTCGTACATACGCGAATGCTACATTCGGGTTAAGTTTTGTCCCCATATAAGTATATCTAATCATTCGAATTGTAGTTTGCGCTGTAGGTATTAAGGATGAGTATCTCAGTCGATTCTACGTTCATGTTTTAAGTTATTTATTACGTTACATTTTACCCTAAACTTACCTGTTATATTTGCAATTTACCGTAGAGTTACCCGTTAAAGGGGCACTGTGTGCAAAATACTGTTTTCTATATAAAATTACTGATGTGAGCAAAATACATTCAGAATATACTCGTCGTTCTGTGTACAAATTACACTGTGAGCAGTTTACATTTTCAAAATGAAATGTGTGTGCAGATTACATTCGCCCGCCCAAAGAAGCGCAGGAATCCTCAAATAAAACTTATCGCAGAATTTGTGAGTGGCACTCGCGGAAAGATAGGTACCCAAATTCATGTTACTGAAGATTTAATTCACTCAGTGATTTTACAATCTGATCCATTACTGACAGACATTTGATCAACATCATATATTAAGAGTATAAAGAGAGAAGACCTGCCTGAAGAAGTTAAGAACTTTGTTAATTGAAAAATCTACAGAAGGTGATGACAACAGTGATTCTGATAATTAGTTAATATAAGTAGGTAAAGTTTTATATTTTGTATGTAACTTGTTTCATATCATCATGTACCTATATAACTTGCTTCATATTCTGTATAAAACTTGTTTCAATTCTTTATATTAATTATACAATATATTTGAATGAAGTTGTTGTTGTTGTTTGTTTGTTTTTGTTGTTGTTTTTTTTAAAAGAGAAATGAGATCTAGAAAACTTAAAAATAAATAAATTTGAACACACAACCCAAGAAGTACAACTAATATCATAATAATCAATATAATAAATGAAATTTTCCCTAAAGTTTTGTCTTTAGAAGCTGTAAAACTAACTATATTTGAAAAAGAATGTCAAATTTGAAATCAGCACTCTCAAAACCTTTCCAAGACCAGCAATTAATGATCAAAAACATAAGTTTTGATTTTTGATACAGTAAAATCACGTTTCATCCCAGTGTGTGTCAGTGCCGGCAAAACATCAACTTTATGTAAGCATGACGTGTCGATTTTGTAGCACAGGAGTGATAGGTTATTGAAAACTGGCCTTGGTACAAGCAGCTTGCTTTGTGAGTGCCACAAATTGAAATAAACATTGATTGATTGAAAAATATTAGAAGCCTATTTGTTAAAATGACTCTGTCAATCTTATTTGGATATTAGGTTATAATCAAGAATGATAAACATAAGAGAGAGTCCAACCACTGCAGGGAAAGGCATTGTTACATGAATATGTCGTTCAGGCGATCGCGTTGACGCGCATAGGCCCATACTGGCATACTATTCCAACGCATTCTCTAGTCGTCTATCCTCGGCTTCGCTCGACATTCTCCGCGTTGGCCGATCGAAACGTGATGGAACGAATGACCGCGTTAAAGAGGAATACGCAACTACATTATAGTAACGTTTTTCTGTGGAACGTTATTTTGGGGAGCATTTTCTGCGGAATTTTTGTCTTTCGTTTGGCGAGCCATTTTAGACATATCCATGTCAAACATTATTCACCTGACTTCCAACTCCTGCAATACCCTCAGCAGACTATCTTATAAACATCTATTCCACAACATTTGTCGGTGTGTTTTCTAGTTCCTTTTTTTACGCTCTCAAAGTACTCATACCTGGAACACTTAAACGATTACCAAAAACAGCACGTTTCTCAGTCGGGCTCACCTCCTGGAACTCCCCTCCGGTCACTGACGCCCTCCGGTCACTGACGCGATGCTCGAAAGGGTAGTTCCTGTGGCCGGGGGTGCGGTGTCATAGGGGCCACTTTGGCATGCGTGCATCGCCATACGTCCCACCACACATAAGTAGGAAATTTACCTCCTGGAACTCACCCCCGCCTCGTCATGGGAAAATTAGGCAATACTCGTGCCGGGACATATAATACTGATGAAGAAGACTCGAAAAGTCTTCCAGAAACGAAGAACTTCTCCGTCTCTGCTCGTTAGCGAGAGACCAAATTGCGACATCGCGTATATATTTGCCCTCGGATACGCGAGTACACATTTTGTGGATACGATCAAATCTATTCCAGCGATTCGAAACCGTAAATCCCGTACGGACACGATCGAAATCGAATTTTTACGATTCGTTTTCCCACCTCTAACAAGGCTCGTTTTGTCAATCGATGAGTTGTATACATCGAGTTTACAACACTTCTCGCTCCTATAACCCAATTTGGATGATGTGGGTATGCATTCGAGGCACGTTAATTCGGCTCTTTCAACGGATGATATCATTGTCGCAGAGCAGTAGATTTGGCCCCGCTCGTAGGCCATAATATATACTCGAATATAATTAAACTTTTCTTTCTCTTTCCTCGACAAGACATACGTAAAACCAGTCCGCGTAGACTTTTCAAACCAGATTAAGTATACGATGGCACATCGTCCACGACACGATATATACGTTAACTTTTACATTGTATCTGAACATATACGAAACGTGATCCACCACAAACCGTAGCCGGAACTAGTTCCAATTACTATACACACGTAGGAGTAGGTGCATTAATTAAATCTGAATACCCCGAAATTACGGCGAGCTCCTCTTCTTCACAAAACTGTACCACGAGGTGCGTTTCTCGCATTCCGAAAATTCGATCTTTCGAAACCAGTTCGGAAGATACCGCTAAAAATTAGCGGCTCGGTAAAGGAAGCAGATTAAAAAAAATCAACGACGTGTTGACAAAATCAGCTTATCTTCGGGACGCTAACTATGTAACATCATACAACGAATACTAATTAGAATGTATCGACTAGACACGCTAATTTATAGACAAAAAATGTTAATCAAACTATTTTTTTATTTATTTTTATTTTAAATTGGAAAACGAATTCGCTATTTCCTGAAACCGGAAGGTCGCACGGAGCCCGCACCGAATGCTCCACTAATCGACGAAATTCGAGAGAAGAAAAAAATACGAGCAATTAATGCACGGCACAAGCCGAGAACAAGAAAATGACTATAGCCGATAGTTCGCTCTTTTTTATTTATTTTTAATTGACGAAATGTAACAGAAATTTGCGAGCCCTCTGTGGCAATACATATAGCCCCTCGTGGGTTATAAATAACCCGAACGGATGATGCGCTACCGACCATGTGCGAAATTCTCACGTAGGTGCGATAATGAATTCGAAAGGTGCGGGAAAAATAAACGACTCACACGCTTGATTTATAACTGAAACGAGCCGTGCTGTATCACATCACTTTCCATTACCGAGCTGGGAAGCTGCAATTATGCCGTAGAAATGGGGGAAAATATGTATTCGGGGGAACACTCGGCGAACACTTTATAGAAGAAATGCGCCAGCAGAGGAGCTAAATTTAGTCCCCGAATCCAAAGAGTACACTGCACGCGCGTGTTCAAAATAATAACTTAAATATGCTACCCATTAGGGTGTCTCTCGGTTCGAAATTTTCGAAATTTGACCAGGTCATCCACGAAAGTTTTCCTTATCCTATGAACTTAATATCACTCAATTTTCAGATTTCTAGATATTACTAGTAAGTTATTGAAGAATGCAGAAGTAGTTTTAAACAATTTATGTCCATTAATTTGCAGAATATACGAGGAAGGAGAAATGCCAACATATTTCTAGAAAAGCAAGTTAATTATGATTTTTAACAAAATTTCATAAAAGAGCATTTTCCTTAATAATCTTCCTCTTCAAATAAGGGGGGGGGGACAGAAACGATATAAACAATTATAGACCGATAAGTCTGAGTTCAAAACTAGAAAAAATTTTCGGCAACCTCTTGAAAAACAGTATTTATTCACAACTAAACCTATGTCAAGGTCCAGAACAGGCAGGATTCACGAAATATAGATCGACCACCGATCAATCGTTTATAATTGGACAATTAATCGAAAAGTCAATGGAATATAACCAACCTCTGTATCTGTATTCACTGATTTCCAAAAGGCATTTTTGACTCCATATACTTATCCAATCTTTGAAAGGGCCCAAGTAGAAACTTCCCATCGCTATACCCAGCATTAACCTGAAATTCAGGTGCACCAGAGCCGAACTACGCTTCCTCCCTTCACCCCTCACCTCCTCATCTTGGTACATGCGACAACGCAATGTTTACTTAATTTATAACCAATACGAAACCCTGTAACCTAATGGAAAAAAAACAAAAACAAAAAAAAAACAAACTAAAACTAAAAATAAAAACTAAAAATGAAAGCTAAAATTGTCCACGATCCACAGCCACGGATTCCACGAACTCTCCCCATCTCAACTTCTTTTGTATTTGTTTAAAAAAAGAAATTTAGTTCAATTTAATTTTTCTTTTTTGGTTTCCCGCTTTATCTTAGAGCCCCTGAAAACACCCGAGTATACTAACATCCACTACTTCAAGTTGCTTGGTGTCCGACGACTCGCAATTCGATACGCGGCACGTTCCGCGCAGTGAATTGTGAATCGTCGGACAACAAGCGACTCGAAATGGCAGATGTTAGTATTCTGGTGTTTCCAGGTGCTCTACACTAATATGGGGTTCCCTCGTTCCTAATATGGGATTTGTTGTTTTTCGCAGTAAATTGTATAAATATGTTTTCCACATGTATAATTAATAATGATTTTACAGGGTGGCCACTTTTCTGGAAATTCTGGAAGTCAAAGAAAAATCCGGGAATCTTGAAGAAAATGTTAAATGATGTAAAAGTATTGTACAGTTTCTTGTCAGACTCAACTAAACATCCCCCCCCCAAAAAAAAAAAGAAAAAAGTTGAACATTTTCTTGTTCCCCCCCCCCACAAAATGGTATTCTAATTTGACTATGATGAATATTTTTGAGTGTTCACATGTTTTATTAATATAAAAAACTTTGAAAAATGAATTGATTGTTTCTTATGTGAAATAAATAAATGCTTTGTTCTTTCTAGAACTCTCTTTCTGTCTCAACATTATTGTTACCCAGAAAATCACAAAATATTGGAAGGGAGGAAAACATCCGAAAACCGGAATTTCCAACTTGAAAACACGTTTTGTGCCGTAGGACAAATTTTACTTTTCCGACATATGATACCTTTTCATAGAGCGCCTTACAAATGCGTTTTCAACAATTAAAATTTCAAAAAATTGAATTGGCACGTAGGTTTTAAAAAAAATGACCATTATGGGACATTAGTTTATACATTTATGCTTTTGAAATCAGTATGCATTTACTTCGCCAAAACTTAGTTCAAATCAGGGGCGAAACTATAGGGGGATGTAGGGGGTTGAACCCCCTCCCCTCAATAATTTGGCAGTCGACAAATTTTGAAACTGTTCATTTGAATCCTCATTTTTTACGCATGTTTGTTTGTTTATTTTTCTTTTTTCAATTACAAAATATTTCGATTAGAAAATTGGCAAATTTTAAATTTTGTAAAAATTTTGTCGACGAATTTTTAGTTTTCAAAAAATATTTGTCGGCAAATTCTTCTTCTCCGCCTTCCCAAACCGAAAGTCAAATTTCTCTGAAAATGGTGTACCCTGGACTCCTGTCAGAGACTAGTCAGTCAAAAGCCGAAGGTTTCAAGCTGAGTATCGAACGTTATTTGAGAGGTTGAAACAAAGCTGAAATGTGGAAGACATTTCAAAAATCTGAAAGTCGGTAGCAAATGTTGAATTTCGAATTTTAACGACTATTCTGTTTTTACTAGATTCTCTGTTTGACCTAAAGCTTACAATTTGAGAAACTCGGAACATTTTATTAAAATCTAAAAATTGAATGCAAAAGACTTATTTTCCATTGTCACAAGCTGAATCCGATAGCAAAATGGACGCTATTTAGCACAAGGGAACAAACTAGCAAAATCCGCTTTTTGAGGACACGTGATTCGAAGATCAAGAGCCAGGTAGAAACTATATGACATAGCAGTTACTGATAAGCTTTTTTCAACGTGAATACACATTTTCGAATCGGGGGCCCAATTTTGAAAAATTCTACTTTTTACGCACTTTCCAACGATACTAATAACTAGAGCCCGGATTTTTCGGCGCTGAAAGTAAGATTTTCGGCATTATTCGACATAAACGCAGACGAATTCCCGAAAATGCCCGAAGAAATCGCAAAAATAGTAAAAAATGTAATTTTAATTTTCGTCCTGTCTCATTAATTATTCAAAAATGGGGCGTCATGTTGTACTGTAATGTGAGCTTCAACATTCGTCTGCTTAAAACTGTGTCTTCTGTCACTTAACAGGAGTTTGTATTGCGAGAATGACCACTCTCTTTTTGCATATGATGTCCTTACTACAAGCGAAAAAGTCCCATTCTTCCCATCTGTGCTCAAAATCTTCTTCTGCTGATTGAATGGGCGAATCCATTGTCGTAATATGTAAATTTACTTTTTTTCCCTGAGAGCGTTCGATATTACTGCATTTTCATTGATATTGTTAAGTTGTCGTTTGAAATGGGCATTTTCGGTTTTTTCCGGCATTTATGACTGTTTTTGGCATTTTTTTGGCAAAATCAACCTTTTTTCCTAAGCCCTCCTTGGTATCAAACGTGCTCATACGTCATCAGCACTTCTCAATCGTTGCGCAAAACGGGAACAGAAATGCCGAGGAATCAGGGCTCTACTAATAACTTATTTTGTTTACAAATGTTGGTTGGTTCTCTTTTGCTGAATAGCGTCCAAATGTTCTATTGCTTAATTTACGGGCTTTGGACCTGATGGATATTCGGGCCGTACATCCGCCAGAGCGCGTCGCCATCGAGTCAAAATGATAAGTAGCAAAATGTAAATCTATACTTTTCCCCCATTAATGTACTTACTCATTAAAGTTGAAATATCTCGAAAAGTAAGACGTTCTTGAAGTATTTAAAAATGAACGAATTTTTCGAACAAAGAATTTTCTTTCGATTAAGACTATTTTATACCCAGACTAGAAAATTTTGCTACATGTGCCGAAAACTTCACCTGTTGGTCGCTGATAAGAGTACTCGATACTAACGCTGTACGGCCCGAATAGGAGGGAAATTTAGTCTGGAACAAAAAGCAAAACTCCATGTATTTTTCCCATAAGAACGAAAGGGAACCAGTAGCACGGATTCCCCTAATCCGACTGACGAGAAACTCTGTAGAATCGAAGGAAATTCAGAAACATAGATCACCAAGAGTGAACAACGACCATCTCAATGTGTAAAGGGAGTTGTGTGTTCCTCTCAAGCATTCCTAGCATCCTTCCACCTTACCCTCCCAGAATAGGGTATGCTCATGTGCGCCAATGTGAGTGCTTTTGGGGGAAAGGTTTCAATCTGCATTTGCAGGGACGAAACTATGGGGGGGGGCACCCCTAATAATTAGGCAGTCAGCGAATTTTGAAACTGTTCATTAGAATTTTTCATTTTCTAAGAACGTTTGTTCGTTTATTTTATTATTATTAAGGGGCGGATTTCTATGAAATTATATGTTTTTCTGTGTTGAAGTAGAATCGATATATTCCAGGTATTTATCCGTTTCACGTCATTTCGAAGCGAATGAGCCCAACTTGTTTTTGCATATTTTGCATATTTTGCCAATAAAATCATATTTTTTCATAAAACGACCATTTTTAGCACATATTTTCACAAATTTCCTCATAATTTCGAGTTTTTTTTCATTTTTACCGCATATTTGCAAAATTTTTCAATTTTCAACTTTTTTGACTTCTGGATTACGAAAATTTTTCAGTTTTGACTCCTGGACGAAGCGCCTGGTTCTAAGTATTTTACTTACATTTTGAGGTAAGTGCTGTAAACAGACGTAATTTTTCAAGACCTTTGCAACGATACCCATATTGATTTTGCATATTTTGTTCATATTTCGAGAAAAAAATATGCATATTTTTGATTTTTAGCGCATGAAATATGCGCATATTTTGCGTTTTTTAGCGCATAAAAATCCGCTCCTTAATTATTATTATTATTATTTTTTTTTTTTTTAAATTAAAAAATATTTTGATTAAAAACTCGGCAAATTTTCGAATTTTTAGAAAATTTTGTCGGCGAATTTCTAGTTAAAAGAAAATATTTGTCGGCAAATTTTCCTTCTCCACCCCCCCCCCAAACTGAATGTCAAGTTTTACCTCTGGTTCAAATATGCATTTATGATCATTCAAGTAGAATATTCACGAAAAAAAGCGATTGGGGCAATAATATGAGCTTATTTTGGTGACAGATATGGAAGCATAGGCGCAACCAGGAATTAACTCGAGGAGGGGCTGGATCGGAGAAAGGTGTAAATTTTATACGAAAAAGTAAAAACTCTTTAACTTAAAATTCCATGCTCAGGATCTTTAGACGAGGTGAGAGTGGGGATTCTGGCCCCCATAGCTCTCCTGGTTGCATCTATGAACGGATGGCTAAATAAACTACGCCCCCCCCCCCACCAAAAATTTAAAAAAACTGCGTGAACAAATAATACTATTTTCAAAGTCCTTGCGTGTTACTTGTTCACGTTGGATCACTAAATTTACTTTTTTCTTCGCTTTTACTCCATCAAGTCTATTCTCCGTTTCGGTCTCTTTTCCACGTGCTTTTCAACGACAGTTTTGTTTTCCAAGAGACTACAGTGAAAAGTCATGACTTCTCTGCAAATAGTAGGGTTATGTAATAGTTGCGATGTTCATCTCTGTTTTTCTCATTCGATCTGAGCTAAGCCCGACAGCCGCGCCCACCTATTTTGAAAATCAATCGGCGAACATAATCCGGAGAAACCCACATTATATATTCACAGCCTCCCCCGCAAATCTGATTTCCTTAGCTTTTATTTTTCTTTGTAATTCTTCCTGGGCATCGCAAGCCGCCTACTCGCTCAACCACCCACCTACTATAAAAGTTCTCGGCATTTGCCGGAAACTAACCCCCAGAGTGGACGCCACTTATGCCCGAGGATAACGAGAACTATATAATTGAGTTAGGAAACTTTTTGATACGTTATCAATAAAAAAGAAACAGAGAGGCCGACTTCGTGGATCGGCCTCATTCTTATTTTGGCATGCATTTTTTGCGAGTCGGCATTTTCGACCTATTTTCATTTTTTCTCCTCCACGCCGTTAGAGCTCGTGACGCTTCTGCACATTTGGCCATCAATAGCGCAACATTTTGAAAAAGCCCCTTTTCTAATCACCCTAACCAACGTGTTTGAAAAATTTTCACAATGCTCGGTTTCCTTCTTGTTTTTCAGACAAAGCAGCAATAAGACAAGTATAGTTAATACACACACAATTACGAGTATGATTAGGTTCAGAAAAAGACACTTCACTGTATAGTTTACCAAGTAACATTATTCTACCATTTTTTCCCCCGACTTCCTTTACTATAAGCTAAAATGGAAGATAGTTACCCTACTTTATATAACGTGTTCACGTACCCCATTCATTTCATTGTATAATAATGTTACCCTCTCCCGCGGGTTTTCATTAACCTATGATATTCTGTTGGTTCGACATCACGAAACATATGGTCACGGTAGATGCTCGCAATTGTATTTTTTTCTTCGTTATTTTTTTGTACAAGAACCGCCATTGAAAGGTGTTACCCGAGTCAGAGATTCGTATACCAGCCTGAATAAACAATACACGTCCAAGTTTCTTCACTACGGCAACCAATATGGACTGACTCTTGACGTTCTGAAAAACTGCTCGCAGAATGTGTGGCCAGTTATGTCGACAGCGGCATATTATGAGCATAATCTCCGGCATCGTTGTATCTACACTGAGTCGATTCGATGTCGACACTCGAATTTATTGTCTTTATGCCGAAACGAAAATGTCCAAATGACGATACATTTGAAGACAGCCATCTTTCAAAACTAGTTTTCTTTAAATATCGGTAATTTTGAGAATGCCCAAAGACGCACCGATGGGGGAGGGGGCAAGGAGGAAACTCCCCCGATTTTTCTCTCAGCAGTTAGGAAAATAAACCACTTCAGTTAGACGAGTTGGGAAAATCCAACAAGAGGCTTTTTTTTTTTGCTTTAATACTTTGGAATTTTGAGTTGAGTCAGTTGGAAAAATCCAACAGGGCAACAGTTTTTTTGTTTTTTTTCTTTGGATACTTTGCGAACTTGAGTCGAGTCAGTTCGGACTTTCACAATTTTTACCCCCCCCCCCCAAAAAAAAAAAAAATTAATTCTTTGGTACGTCCCTGTCAATGCCATTCACCACCAAGTACGTAGCCATCGAAGCTTACAATCAGCAGGGGCGATCCTGTGGGCCGAAGGGGCAAGTGTCTTCTTGAGAAATCTACAGAGAGTCCGTTGGAAAAATTTCTACTGAATACAATTTTCTCCATATTCGGTATAATAGTAATAACAAAAATCGATTCGGTTCGATTTAGATCAATTTTTCCTTCAGAAATTGTAAATCGATTTGGTCGATATTCTTTCAGAAAAAATTGATTGAATGTTTCAATTAAAAATTATGCTAAGCGACATAATAACTATCGACCGACTACGCTAAGCGACATAATAATTGTTAATAATGGACTAGGTAAGTGGCCTAATAATCAATGATAGACCACGCTAAGGAACAATATTTTACAGACTATGCTATAGGGCTTTTCATCGGCGGGTTTGTTTACATGGTTTCTTATCTCGATGTAGAATTATCATCAATGAGGTATGCGACTTGACACAAGAAAAGGGCCTCAATGGTAATAAGACACTGAGGCGGCTCTTTTCTGTGCCACATCGTATTATGATTCTTTTGACACATTTTATTACGAATTTCGGATTTTTCACGTAGAGCACTGAAAGGAAAAAATGAAAATTTGTAATAAAATGTGCCAAGAGAACTGAGATGTGACATAGAAAAGGGCCCTAATGTTCCCGTACCATTGAGGCCATTTTATATCCCAAATCACATCATGATTCCTTTTGACATTTTTTTTATTACTGTTTTTTATTTATTTTTTTCTAAATAGTGTACTGATTGAAAAAAACAAAATTCGTAACAGAATGTGCCAAAGGAACCATAATGTGATATGGCACAGAAAAGGGCCTCCGTGTCTGATTACCATTGAGGCCCTTTTCTTGTAACACCTCATACAGCTCCTTGGTGATAATTCTACAGCGAGATAAGAAATCATGTAAACAAACCCGACGATGAAAAGCCATATACAACGAATTATATTTTTCAACTCAAGCTCAAATGAGAGGGGTCGAGGGGGCTCAGAGTCGATAAGTGAGGTCCTTCAAAATAAGTCAGGGGGGACGATGTAAGATTCTTCCTTTTTTTTTTTCATTTTTTTGTCTTCTTTATTCTTTACCGTTTTCTGTTACAGAGCCTTTCTCTATTAATTACAAATTATTTCTCTTCTTTTTCATTCAACATTCAACATTTTTCAGTATAATCACTTTCTTTCCCTCTCTTTCTTTTTCCCTTATTTTCCTTTTCTCGTTTTGGTTCTTTCTGCCTCTTACTGTCTGCCTATTCCTTAACAAACTGCATTTAAATTCAGTTAGATTCATGTTCGATCACATTACGACTTTAGTAAATCATTCAAACAACTTTTTCAAGACTTACTCCGGTTCAATCATGGGAATCATCAGTTTGTTTCCTTTCTCCCTAATTTTTTATTACTACGTCGATTTATTTATTTATTTATTTTTGTTTCTGCTTTTCTGTCTTTTCCACTTTTTTGTGTCTTTCTTAAGGTTTCCCTTACATTACCTGATTTTTATCGATTAATTGCAAACAGTCGATCAATTAGTTAATCGATATAGTATCGAAACATTTCAAGGAATTAGCTTTTGTAATGCAGGGCAGCTCCGCTTGAGTTTTTTGCCTGTTTCCTTGTTTTACCCTTTCTCATTTTTCGGCTGTTTTTCTACCTCTTTTCTTCAACTAATTTAGTTGTTGTCAATCATGGCCAGTCAGCTAATTCTATGTTTTCAATATTTCTGCTTCTTCCTTTCTTTTCTGTTATCGCATTCTTTAGTGGTCCAGTTTTCTTCTATTTTCTTTTATTTTTTTCAGTAATATTCGTCATGTAGTCTTTTGTTTTAAGAAAATAGAAAGATAAGTACATAGATCAATTTGCACAAGCACAGGATTTCAAACTTCAAATTTTTGAAATACAAACTACATATTCAGCCAAATAATTCCTGTGTTTTCTCTATAATCAGGGTTTTTGTCATTTACTTTTACATCATTCTTGTCTTCATTGTTTATCCATCTCAATTTCTTCTTCTTCTTAAAAAAAAAAATAATAATAGTAGTAATAATAATAATAATAATATGTGGTTTTTTTCTGCCTCATCCAATTCAATTCCAAGTAAATTTACATTCGAAAAACAGAACTACTATGGAAGTTCATGATCAAGAAGTTAGTGATAATAATGATGATGCTTTAGTGCTTTCATGTCTGATTATGTTCTTATATTTTCATATGTTTTGTCTCATATTCCATCTCTTCAAGTGACGGATATTCTAGCCACATATCCCGTCCAACCCCACTTCAACTTTCAAATTGATGACAAACAGTCTTTACACTAAGAAAATTTATTTTTCATTTTTGTCAAGTTTATATAATATGGTCTTTTAACTTGAATCCTAATATTAATTTCATCATCGAGTTTTGGGCGGTTTGTCTTCTTTTAGAGAGTCGTGAAGTGAGGGACCATGCGGTATGTGAGAGCCGGTGCAACACATATATTTAAAATTTTTCATTTTTAGTAGTTTCTGAATTTCTCTTTGAAAAAGTGCTCAAGTGTCCAATATTTTTCCCATGCCAAATAAATTATGCAATTCAATTCTTTTTCAGCTGTATTTTCTATGGCCCAGACAAATCGTTTCTGTAATCGTTTCTGGTATTTTATTTTCTACTTTTACGTTTGGTAAGCTTGGGATTGTAGTAACAATTTCTGATTTTTCGCAGTTTATTGATAGCCTCGCCTCTTTACACTTTTTCTTTAATTCTTGGATCATTCCTGTCAGCTCCCCTACTGACTCTTATACAAGTGTGCTGTATCGTCTGCGAATCTCAGATTGGACAACATTTTCCTATTTATCAACAAGCCTTTGTTTATTCACTCCATGATCAACCGGTTAGATGCAGCTCTCCATTTCTCCCTACTTTGTGCAAGTACTTTCATTTCGTAATAACATTTACACTTCACGTCCTTGATTATCTGTTGAACATACTGGAATCTTTGCCGACCAACCCAATTCTTTCCCTCCACTCTTCCTTCTAGCAGCAGTGATATTATTCTTGAGTGCCTCAAATTATGCCCTATTAGTTTATCTCTTCTTCTCTACAGACAATTCCAAATATCCATTTTACCTCCTACTCTGTTAAGTACTTCCTCATTTCTTACCCTATCTGTCCATTTGATGCCATGTATCCGCCTAGAGTATCACATCTCAAAAGCTTTGATCCTTCTCTTCAGTGGATTTCCTATGGTCCACGTTTCACATCCATACAAGACTACACTCCAAAGTCCTTAAAAATTTCTTCCCCTCCTGATTTTGTAACGATTTTAGAATGAAGTTGTGATTTAGAGAATCGAAGGCTTTATTACAATCTGCGAAAGCCAGGTTCAATTTTATCCCATGTTGGTCGTTTGAGGATGAATACTTTTGACCAGACAGAAATATATCCTATCTGCCTAAAACACTGATGTTCCCGAGTATCATTTATCCTTCCTCCCCCCCCCCAAAAAAAAGGGGGGAAATATTGACAATTATTTAGAAAGTCGATAAAAAGGCACCTTGAGAGACTTCAGAAAGAAAACTTGTAAGATTTGAGGGATTACAAAATTTTACGCTAGTGAACTCTGTTTTTAAGATTTTCATTTATCGGTTGTTGATCCGAATTTCAATTTTTGAACCTCCAGGGTGTCTACAGAAATTGAAAAGTAAAAAAATAAAGTACTTTTTCAGGACCACTTGCAGGACTGCAGCCGGAATATTCACCATCTTTTCCCCAAATGTGCAAATCCTTTTTTTTTTTGTTTCCAATTGTCTGATCCCCTTTGCCCCTCCCTCCTTCTTGCTCCCCCACTTCCCCCCTCCTTGTGAATATAGATCCTGCGCTACACTTTTTAATGACCAATCATGTATAGGAATCGCAAAAAATTCATTTGTGAGTATTTCTACCTAGCAAAATTTAAGGACTTTTCAATTTTTTTTTAAATTTCAGCACTTTTCAGGACTTTTCGGACCTACTTTCAAAATCCAGGACTTTTCAACACCCGTAGACATCCTGACCTCCTAAAAATCACCTAACGATGCCACTGTATCAGATAATAATTATTGCTGGGGTATGAGAGAAAATAGAAAATAAAGGAACGAAAGAAAGAGTAACTTTGAAGACGAGGGGGTGCAGTTGACCTGAAACCTGGACTCTGAATACGAGCTACGAGCCGATTATGTGGTTGTTTGGAACTCGACCTTCCCTTCGCCGTCCAGAATTTTCCACAGTCCGGACACTCGGTATAACGAAATCACAACAGAGGTGTTTCCCCCTTGTGCGTTCTGGTGAAACGTAAAAACCGTAAATATTTGAAATACGCGGACATTTGAAACCGCGAAAAATGTTATCAGGCGTTAATGCGCATTTTTTGGTGAAGGTGTATATACGAATGTTATCGTCGAATAAAGTACAAATATTTACGTCGACTGACAATGCTTTCCCAAACTAAGTACAGGATTATGTTTTACACGTTGACAAGCTGAAACAGCACCGTCATTTTATCACTGTGTACAAGGTACACTACACGACTAAAAGTGCCCTTAACTACTAAATACGAACAAACACTATCGACGAATTTCTCGTGTATATAATGCGCTCAATTAGCGCGAAGACAATGAGTCGTAATTTTTGACGGCTGTCATTTCGCGCATACTGGTGGCTCGATGTATCCGCGGAAATTTTTTTTCCTTCTTGTTCCCCTTCTGCGGCGAAAAGAAAATATTTCATTTAAACCGTATGTCACTTTTCACCGTTATCACCGAGGTCGTCCGCGCCATATATACAAAGTACGAACAGCCGTTAATAAATTACCACCGTAAAAGTATTTTTGGGGGCATGTTAATGCGTGTAATATCTCATATAGGCGGATAAAAATGGCGGCCGTTGAATTCGAAAAACTAATATGCAATATAATTATCGCACCGGTTATGAGGAGGGAGAAAGTACGTATTACAAGTATGAGTACAATGTACATTCGAGATGAATAACTAGATTGGGCAATGCGACTGACTGGTTGCGTGGAGCGGGTTTGGGACGCTAGGCCGTTCATAGAGAGAGAGAAAAAAAGAAGGAAACAAAAAAAGGTGTAAACAATAATACGATATGGCAGAACTTTCTACCATACCAAGTTTACGTGTGTACTTTTCCGCAGGTCCACCCAATTTCCTAACTGGGCAAGCTGGAGATCTCTGGAGTGACGTCGACTACCCGAGACGTATGTGATTTGCAAGCTCTATTTTCGTAGATTCGGAGTGAGAATGAGCGACATTTGGAGAAAACAAAATTATTGTAGCTTACCTACAGGAAACACTATGGAGATCTGTTTTTTCCCAAAGGGGTAGTAGGGGAAAGGCATTTTTGATGATATTATCCCCAATACTTATTCGACGAGTAAAAGAAAGAAAACATTCATCTCCATAGACCAAGAATTGTTGCGTGTTGCCTACTCGAATGAGAGCTAGCCTTCTCTAGTTATAAGAACCTTGAATAAGATATAGTAAAAAATAACATAATGATTAAATAATATGTCGTTATGTCATATCAGCTGGAGATTTTTTGTCGGAGAGAAGAGAGAAGGGAAGGAGAGACGCTTTCTTCAATATAACACCCGCACCGGTATCCACTTCATAAGAAAGTAATGGAAAAATTAAAGTTTTCCTGTAAAGTTTTTTTTTTTTTTTTTTTTTTTTTTTTTTTTAACGGTAGGTAGCCAATTGAATGTTATACCATCATGAAGATAGTATAAATATATGTTGAGGGCATCAATTATGAGTAAAGAAAGATCGAAAAAAGCTGTATTCCCGTAAGCGGCATGTTTGATTGGCACTTCAGTGACGTCATTGACGTCTTTGCGCCTTGCTGAATGGTCCAACTTTCTGAAGTTATAAGAACCTTGTATCTTATTATGTTGTTCACTCCTCATCCCAACCCCCACCCCCGAAAAAGTTCACCTAGAAGACATAAAGTCTGCTGTGTGACCGAGTGGCAACATGCCCGCTCAGCAATTTTTGCGTCTCGGGTTCGAGTCCCATCTACCTCGGAAAGCTAGTGATATCTATTTGAATACCCTCACTAACATCCTACTGAACACAGCGATTATAGTTATCAATCAATGTGGAGAACATGGCGCGTCCTGTAACCCGCACCAGTTCACACAAACAAGGCATTCGTGTTACCACCAGATCAGAAAGATTGGTACTGTGCGTGTGAAAGTCGTGGACAGCTTACTCAACGTTGTGACAACATGTGGCTCATAAGCGAACTACGTCTGCACACTCTTCGGCACAGAGAAGGAAAACCCTAACGCAACAAAAACTGCGAGAAAAGCAACGGCAAACTAACCCGACTAACCTGCCCAGGATAGTCGCTTGTCAGAAACTGCGAGCGCCAACGTCCAGCATCGGATATGGCGCCTGAAGAAAAGATATCTTACCGTGTCTAATTATGTCTTCATTGTATCATATGATGTCTGATCAGGTCTTTACTATATTCTTATCAGTGTTGTCAGAATTGGCCCAAAAGGTCGAAATTTGGTCCATTTGTGCATCGATCAAAACACCTGGTTCATTTCGTTGGTCCATCGCAATTTCTGGTCTTTTCTTGGTCCATTTCAAGCTTACAGCTTATATTTCTAGTTCTGGTCAATTCTCATTTTGCCATGTGTTGGAAAATATAGTAAGGTACTAAGAGAAGTAGCACAGTAGTTTGCAAGCCAGCTCCAAGCTGAGGTTTTGAAAACGGCCACGAAAGATAAGAAAGAAATTTAAATCAATAGGGGAAACATTACAGGCACGAATTTCGTGAAGAGTGGGAGACTCATTCTTCGAATTACAGCGTGAAAAGAAGTAGAATACAGGCACAAATTTCGTGAAGAGTGGAAGACTCATTATTTGGATTTCAGCGTCAAAAAAGATGGAATATTATGATGCCTAATTTCCTTTATTCATTACTCAATCATATCATTACTGCGCCTCGAAAGAGGAAGCTAACTGAAATTAGAATTGCGCTGCATCTCACTGAACATTTATATCTATCAGTTCTAGCGATTACTTGACAGAACTTGAGGAATATTCAGTCAGCGCAAAGTTTAAGGCAAGGATACCTCGCATATTTCTTTTAAACTGTTACTCTTTCTTGGGGTCGAAAAAGCTAGTTAGTCAAATATGCGGTCCTTTTTGTCCATACTTCTGGTCCAATTCAATATTTCTGATTTGTGGCAACACTGGTTCTCATTACTTCATTCCCCCCCCCCACTTCCATCACCCTTCCCTCCGAAAAAGATTTCAACTAGAAAACATAACGACATAATCAACTATGAGGTCTTATTATGACTTATGTTATGTTTCATCATGCCTCCTATATACTTTATAATGCCTTTATTACATCCTAGGTCTTCTTTAATAAATTGAGAATCTGAAAATATGAAGAAATCATACGACAAATCCGACCTCCGCCTCCTCCGAGAAAAAGTAAAAATCTTTCTGTCTTCTCTGCCACTCCTAATCGGAAAAAAATCCATCACTTGAACAGATGAAACATGAGACAAAACATATAGAAACATTTAGGAGCATAACCAGACATAAAAGTATTAAAGGATCATCATTATCATCACTAACCCCCTGATCATAAACTTCCATAGCAGCTCTACATTGATCAACATTGATTAATCTAATTCAGAAACGGCGTACCTGACCACGAACAACCTAAGATGACGGAAATGGACCAAGAATGACCAAACACAACCAATGACAACCAAAAATTATAAAAATTGTCAAGAAGACTGAACCTGACGAATAAGAACGTTGCAATTTATAAAATCCCACATGGAGCGGGATGAAATTTTTTAAGGGGATATCGTACTTTTAATGTAAAAGTAGTAAAAAAAATTTCGAAAAAAATCCACTTTTTTACTTTGGTTAGTTCTATTAGTTTTGGGCTATTTTTTCATATGGAGCGGCAACTGCTCCTCGCTGTATACGGGGTTGGCGCCAATGCTGACGATGGACCATCAGGCAAAATGGAAACCAAGTGAACAAAACCGATCAGAAAAATTATGGAACGAAAATAAATCATATAAATATAACCAGATCTCGCCAAAATTTGCTTACAATGACGGAATTGATGTGAAGGCAATCGAAAATTACTAGTCGAAGAGGACAAAATTCGAAGGATCTGATCAAAAGTGACCAATAATACCTGAACCAGATACAACCAAAAACAATCAAAACTGAATCTGATCTAAAACGACCGAAGAAGACAAAAATCGAATAGAACACAGAACAACCAAAATCGATTAAGCCGAGCAATTCTAACCAAGTATGACCAAAATAAACAAAATCCCTCCAGAAAGAATCGCATCGGACCAGAAATAATCTAATCAAACCGAAATAAACCAAAAATGGCTCAATGCAAGTTCAACCAGATATGATCAAAACCAAATGACCAACAACAAATTGGCCAAATTCGACCAAAAATGACGCAATCAAGAACAACATCAAAACCTGAATCAAACATCAACTGAAGAGCGTTTTTTCTAAGCCAATGCAGTTGGTAACACTGGTAACTGCAAATAAATTCATACAACTCGGGATCTGGGATCAAAGATTGCTTCATCCTGCAAATCGCTATTAGTCCACGCATTTTTCCTGCAAAACGGCTTTCTATCCTACCTCTGCTTCACAGGGAAAAAGAAAAGCGCCGAATTCGATTGTTTTCCCACTCAGTACCTGCTCACTACTGCCCTAGCCTTCATATTCATCATTCAGCGGCAGCTACACTGCAATCTCTTTTTCCAATTTGCTCTCAACCCGAGCCCTGGAATCTGCCCTTTCGATCATTACTTCAGAGACGTCGGGGAGGCTGCTAGGGCTGTAGTAGCCCTCTTCCCTTCTGGCCGAAAAACTGGCCTAGGTCGATACGTGGCGAGGAGCTGGGTGGGCTCGAACCCGGAATCTTCGGATTCCGAGAACAACGCGCGCTATCCATTCGGCCAACCAGTTTGCGTTTCTCTCGAAATCTGTTATTAAACTTTTTGTCGGTTTGAAAGAAAAGAAAAGAAAAACACCTCTTTAACTAATGACAGCCAAAAATTACAAAAAATGCCAAATTTGACAAAAATGGATCAAAACGGACGAAAACTAAATGAAGAACACGTGATCTTCATATACTCCCATTTAATCGTGGAGTAATGACGAGTCATCAGGAAGTTGTGTGGATAGTCATGATTGTGCCCAAGAGTTTTTACAAAAATGAGTCCATAACAAGGTTGGAAAAGTCTTGAAGACTTAACACGAAATCTATCGGAACTCATGTGGACATTGCATTGTTCGAACTCGAAATCAGAATGATTTTGGTCGACGTTCAGCTCCAGTCTTCCTTCACACTCAACTAGAAATATATAATTTGGAGCCACGACCCGGGCTCCAGGAACGAATCTCTAGCTCTGTTCAAAGCTGCAAGAGTTTGAATGCATGTTGAAAATGGTAAAATGGTTCAAATTTTCAGACAGTTTCAACGAGTCATCTTCCAGTTTCAAAGAGTCTCAACTGTCTGAATGTACCCTGACCTTGTTGTCTTGACGAGTCTTCACCAGGTAACGCAGTTGGAATGACGTCAAAGTCATGTCTATTTTTCCACCCAAGAGTATTATGTTAATAAATATCCAGCTTTCCAGTGATACCAGGATATCACCATTTATTGGGTCGAAAAAGTAAACCGCAATTAGAAATCGGGAGAAAAAAGCAGACATTTGTATAATGTATGAGTGAAACAGACAGAGGAAAGAAAACCTGCCAACTCTGTATTATCGATGCAAAAATCTTTACTCACTGGCATTCCAGCGAACATAAATTCATAATTTTATTTCTAATGAATGTTAAAAAAAAGTTACGTTATTTTAATAATCGAATTTTGCGCCCACTGGTTTAATTACTATCTCCGACAGCGTCGTTGTGGGTCTGATCGTGAACCATGAAATTTTCACAAAATTGACATAGTTTGGTATTTGCAGATAAAAATTAATGTTTCTCTAATTATTTATTCGTATCGTAAAAGTTTAGTTATTCACCGGAGGTGATCACGTGTAGCGTTTCATCTTAATTTGTAGAGCAGCGGAACTGTAGCCCGGTTCTGAAAATTTCGCTAACTGTTGTGTACGAGTATCTTTATTAATATCTCATTGAGGGCAACAGGAAAAATTTTAAATATCTCTACCTTGAAGGTTAATAATCGTAATCCCATTTATAATAATTGTCCGGGAAAGGAAGTCTAATTGTATGAAAGGTCATTTTTCCAAGACATGTTTCGAGATGCGATAGTAGCAGTCTTTACCTTTGTGTACAGATCTATACAGATTACAGGTATTGGTTCCAGTATTAAATGTCTTGAAGTATCCAAAACTTCGGGTTTTCAGTGTCTCAGAATTTCAGCTTTACATTCACTCCGAATTCCAACTTCTTTCACCGGCAGATAATTCGCCAATTTTAAATGAGTGGACTTCTGTCTCGAAACTATTGAAATTTTGAGGTGCCTACGGTGAAAACTATAATTTTTCGTACATGGTAGTAAAGTATTGACACACACATACAACTGCTGATTGGGTCCGAAATGCTTCCGGAAAACTGCCACTGCTTGAGCTCAAATTTTCATTTTCATTATCTCTCCATCTTGTCTCCTCTTCCTCCTCTCTTTATTATAGCCGCTACAACCGCCCTAAACTTCCTATAATATTCGGGCTCAACTGTTCTGGAGTGGACCGGCCCACTAAGTTTTTCGACAACTTTTGTGATCAATCTGCCCTACATAAGTATCGTTTCACTAATTCTGAGGTGGTACAACTGCTAAAAATAAAATTGTTCAAGGGAGCCAAAAAAACTAAAAATTATTTTTTCAGGATCAAAGTCTTTTTTTAGTGTGTGGGGGGGGGCGAGGGGGATTTGCTATAGCCAGTAAATAAACATCAGTGCTTCCAATTTATTTGAATCTGAAAAAAAAAAATCAATTTTTTCAAAAGTGGTACTTACACGATCCTAGATAGACGATACAGGGAAGTGACAAAAAATCTTGAAAGTGAACCGATCTCAAAATTTACCTAACTTGATCGTAAAAGGAGGAGACTCAGATTATATCTCAAGGCGCTCCGCTGAAGAGGTTGTTTCGAAAAATGAGGTAGAAAAACAGGGGAAACGTGTGAAAATGTCGGAAAGAGACAGCAGTAAAAAGAAGTTACCCAATTTAACATACTTTGGAGAAAAGGAGAGAGCCTGACTTACTGATTGACTTTGATCTGGTTCTGGTTGGTTTGGGCTGATTTTGACACATCTTGGTTAATTCTGGTCATTATTCAGGCCTATAGCCAGAATTTTTTTCAGAGGGTGCAACTGAACTTACAGGGGGGGGCAGTCATTAATGTCGATAAATATAAAGACGATGTTTCGTATGGAATTTAATAAATGCAAAGAAAATTACATACTAAGATACTGAAATAAACAGTCGGCGGATTCTCGCCGGGGGCAAAGCCCATTATTGTTCATTTTTAGTCGGATTTGGTTTCATAAGATTTATTTTGAGTTCGTGTTCTTTAGTCGTCTCGTAATTTTTTGACATTTTCATCATTTTTGGTCATCATTGGTGAGGTTCGATTCGGGTTGTATTTGCTCGCTTTTTATAGTTTCTTGTTCGGTCATTTCTGACGGGATTTGACTAGTTTGGAACTAATTTGGACACACGGTCGGTTTTGATGGTGAGGTTAATGATTTTTAGTTTGTTTTGGCCGAACTAAGTTGGTTTCGCTTTTTACTAGATTTGGAGATTTGGTCCGTTCTTGTCAAATTTTGCAGTAATGGATGGGTTTTATTGAAATTGATTGTTTTTTTCGATTTTTGTCTTGCTTTGTTGTTTTTGATTATGTTTCTGGTTTCAGTTGTTTCGGTCATATCTGTCTGGTGGTTTGATCCTTTTTGGCCCAATTTTCTCAATTTTGATTCTTTTTAGTCGGTAATTTTGATCGGATTTGATTGGCTCTCAACTGATTTAGTCACTGTAGGGTGATTTAAACCAACTTTGGTCACATATTTATGAAATTCTTGTTTCGTGTCAAAAAAGAAAAAAAAACAACTTTAGATTACCTTTATCCAATTATTTAGTAGCCTCAAAAAATTGTTGCTCGCTCCGATCGCTTACTTTTCTGTTGCTTTCCTACTTCACGTTGCATTTAAAACATCACTAATTTTTTCTCTTTATTTCATTCATATACTCGCTGACTACTTACGCATTAGCTGATTGTACAAGACGTGTATGTTATTTTGGCAGTTTTCCCAAATATTTAATAGAATAAAAATTCTTTAGATGACCTACAGTGAAAAAAGATGACTTTGGATGACTATGAAGACCAGTAGACACCCTGTTATATTGGCAAGTGTGGACTGAGTTTTACGAAAACCGACCTGTTCCATACCTTCATTCAACTCTACCTGAAAGTAAATCCTTTTTTTTTAAATTTTCATAAATACTTTACTCGCATCTGAGGTTAGACTGATAGGTCTACAATTTTTGATTTCTTTTTCATTACCATTTTCGAGCAGCAGCACTATTTCCGATATTTCCCATTGGTTAGGTACTTCTTCTGTCTCCAGAATCAAGTTGAAGATTTTCGCCAGTAGCTAAGAGTCCTGCATAGTCTTCTAAGAATCCTGCTAGTTCTCCACTTTTTCAGCACATCTTCTACCTCTTTACTTAATATTTTTAGTATTTCTGTCTCGTCCCCTTCCTCTCCGTCTCCGTACCCCCTCGTCCACTCGCTGGTTTTTCTCTTCCTCATTGCTGCTATATAGATTTCTGTAAAAGTCTGTGGCTATCTGCGTTATCTTTCCCCTGTCTGACTTGATTAGTTCCCGAACATTTTCCCAAAACCACCTTTTCGAAAGACAATTTTCCTGGAGAGTAAAGGTCCCGAAATCATTGCTTCTCGAAAAAAAAAAAAAAACAATTATTGAAGTTCAAAAAATCAATTCAGTTTTCCATACAATTATATGTACTTGTACATTAGAGAGTAATGTTAAAGGAACAATTATAAGGTACGTCCCAGGACCATTAATTAACAACTTTCGGTCGGTTTAATATTTCAGTCATTTTTATTTTTGTACTTTTGATCAGCTTTAAACGATTTATGAGACATCTCTGACTGTACACTACTGCCGCTGTAAAGTAAATAGACACATTGCATGGCAATTTTAAACTTTTTTTTTTTTTTTTTTTTTCCCATAAGGGAAACATTGAGTATGAAAAAAAACATGAGCTATTCGGGAAAATGAATTTGGGAAACACGAAAAAACGCTTTCGGGATTTCAGCCTTTGGAAATTGTAGCTCTTCTAAAAAACTTTTTCGGAATTTTGGATTCACAAACAATTTTTTGGCATGTTTACTCTTCGGGAAAACTGTCTTTTAGGAGGGTGGATTCGGGAAAGTGTCCGGGAATCGACTCTCCACTTCTCTTCTCTTATTCTCTAAATTCAACATCAACCCTTTTCCCGTACTTATTTATCTCCACATTTTCTTTATTAACCCGCTGACCTCCATTATCTCTTCTCTCTTGGGTCCTTCCTGATTTCCCTTCTAACCATTTTTTGTAGTTCACACATCTCAATTTTCCCCTTCCTCCAATCAGTTTTTTTGTTTCCTATGATAATTATAATACTTTCATCTCCTCTTTTTCTTTCCCGAGGTATCTTTCCATTGCGACTCATAATATTTTTTCTGATTTCTCCTATGTTCCCTGTATTCCTGGTTTTCAAATTTCTAAATTTCCCAGTTGCTGCTTCAAGAAACCTCAGGTGGCTTCATATTGGGCGGAGGTAATAATCTTTCTTCTCATCATGTTTTGCCTTATGAAATTCTGTATTTTGATTCTTTTTGGAATCCTAATATCGTTCCTCTCAATATACGATGGCCCGATGAGAATTTGACGGTAGATATTATGTTTATACTATTTTTATTATTGACAGGTGGTTTATTGTATTAGCAAAAGTGTTCTATCTCGTTACAAGTCCACCCCCCGGACGGAGCTCACCCGCCGTCATCACCTTCCTGCGTCGCTACACGTACTAAGATGAGGAGGTGAGGGGTGAGTGAAGAGGAAGCGTGTCCGGCTGTGAGGAACCCGAATTGCAGGTTAGTGCTGGGAGCTTTAACCTCGGTCAGTAGGAGACCCCATAGTGGCCATCACAGAACAGCGCACACCGGAAGCGGAACGGCGAAACGGGGGCTCGGGCCGGCCTCAAAGCGTCCCTCCGGCCATTGATGCGATACTCGAAATTGCAGTTTCCAGGGCCGAGGGTGCGGTGTCTCAGGGACTACTTTGGCATGCGTGTATCGCCACACGTCCCACCACACCACCATCTCGTTAAGAGTTCTTTCATCCGGTGATATCCACATCCACCGGTTATTATCTCTTTTCCTGAAGTATGCCCCTGCTATTTTTAGGGCACTGCTTTGCGCAAATTGAGTCAGTATTTCTCCTTTGTTATTCTTTTCCTCCTATCCCGAAGGGTCCCTTTACTCGTGTCAATTGTAGAACTTAGATACGCAGCTATAAGGAAGGAAGTTGAGGGTCTCGTTGGCCGAGTCGATAGCGCGTAGGTCTCGAAATCCGGAGGTCCTGGGTTTGAGCCCACGGATCAACTCGCCAGATTTCGACCTGGGCGCTTTTTCGGCCAGAAGGAAAGAGAGCTAAGACAGCCCTAACAGCCTCCGCGACGTCTCTGAGGTCATTGCTCGAAAAGGCGGGTTCCAGAGCTCTGAAGCTATATTATTATTATTATCAGCCTTTATTTCGATAAACTTACTTACATTTTACGAAGGAGCCGCGACACTCCTGCGTCACGCGTCGTTTTCTTAGCTCTATCATTAAAAATTATGCGTTCCTTCACGTGGCGTTCAGGCATCGCGGTGTCCCTGCCCATCATGCGCCCAACCTAGGGCATAGGCCTCCCCCACCCTATTCCAGCGTTTTCTGTCTCTGGCATCTCTGCTCCAAGCAATCCCGCCCCTCCTTATGATTTCATCTTCCCACCTTTTTCTCGGTCTCCCTACCTTCCTCGTTTTGTCCCTTGGAAGCCAAAATAGCACTTTATTTTCCCATCTCCCTTCCTCCCTTCTTGCTACGTGGCCGGCATAGTCGAATTTGAGTTTTTTAATTTTACATCTACAGTCCACAATTCCACTCTTCCTCCTGACTGCCATATTACTGACTTTATCTTTCTTCTTGATACCCGTCATCGACCTCTCCATAGCGATCTGGGTCCTCGCAAGTCCTAGAAGCTGTCCTTCCGTGAGCGCCCAAGTCTGGGCTCCGTAGGTTAGTACCGGCATCACGCAACTCTCAAACATTTTTTTCTTTAATGTTTGCGAAAATTTTCCTTTGAATATATATGAGAGCTTCCAATAG
Organism: Acanthococcus lagerstroemiae; assembly: GCA_031841125.1. Taxonomy (NCBI): domain Eukaryota; kingdom Metazoa; phylum Arthropoda; class Insecta; order Hemiptera; family Eriococcidae; genus Acanthococcus; species Acanthococcus lagerstroemiae. Next base: position 11,522,500 of record CM063114.1, on the reverse strand, counting down.
CTGTTCCACGCCCTGGCTTTCCTTCTCTTTAATTCTCTATTCAGGTTGTCCGAGAGAGCTATCGTCTGGCCTAAGTACTGAAGCTATATGGAGGGGGAAAAGTACAAAGCTTCACTAAACATTTTAGACATCTACATACCCCGAGAAAAGCCCCATTAAAACGAATTCCACTACCCCTTTCTCTCCTTGTTAGAAAAAATTTTGTAAGTTGAATGTCCTTGACGAGCCCTCAATGAGCCCCCTCTTCTAAAGAATCTTGGCTATGGGCCTGGATCACCATCAATAGCATCCTACCCGAAAAATTTGACTTCAGCAATCGCTGTAAGGATGGGATTTTATACTTTTTCACACATTCAAGAAAACTCCACTACAATACAACCCACAAAAAACAAATTTCTCCAGCCATAGATATACATTCGAAACGTCGCCTGCGCTCCTACATTTCCAACCAAAGATCGCGTACTGCCGACGAACACAGCCCCCCATTTCCGCGCCATTTTCCGGCTGCAATCCGGTAGCGCGGGGCAACCACGCGGGAGACGCGGCGCCCGCGGAACAGAAGCGCCGAAATTAATATCGATCCGGCGGCGGGCACCTAATCCGCTGCGGTCACCGGACCGCGCCCGAGTCCGATGTCACTCTCGACTCGCCGCGCGAGATTCCGAAACCGCCGCAGCCGGCCTCGCACACACGTTATACGCGACGCCGCCGACGACGTTCGGACGCGTACACACGCCGAGAGAGTCGCCCGGCACGACAGCCAGGCAGCCCGGCCAGAGCAGGCGCACTCGAGCCGCGTTTCCTCATTGGAAGTTGACCTTTCGGAGAGGGCGTTATAGGAGACCGCCTCGCACATTCATCTCGGTCCCCCCTTCGCTCGCATATCCAACAAATGTTCCGCCTGCAGACGGGCGACACCTGAATAAAACTGAACAAGGTACAGAGAGAGAGATAACAGCTCTCAGCGGTAGTTTAAAAAGATGAGTTCGATTTGTTCGCGTCAAAAAGATAACACGCCGCGAATTCTTTTCACGCTCGTTTCTTTCCTTTACGTGTCGTAAATCGCCGGTAATTTTACAAATCGTACGAGATATACAATACAAAAGACAAACGAAGCCGAAGTCGAGAAACCAGTAAAAGAAAAAAAAACACAAAAAAACAATTTTTATCGAAGTGACGCGAACGTTTCCGGTTGTACAATTTCAGTAAAATAATGATCGCGGTCGGTTCCCGCGTCACGCCGTACTAGTCGCGCTCTTCGAGCCACCATGCTGGTGCCGGCCGATCCGCTCCTGGCCAACCAATCCAAGATGATGTACCAGCTGAACAAATTCTTCGCGGACCGCGTGCAAGGCCGCAAGCTGGCCATCGCCAAGGCGATCCGCGAGGTCTGCAAGGTCGTGCAGGAGGTGCTGCGCGAGGTCGAGGCGCAGGAGCCGCGCTTCATTTCGTCGCTGTCCGAATGCAACGGCCGCTACGAAGGGCTGGACGTGATCACGTCGACCGAGTTCGAGATCGTGCTCTACCTCAACCAGATGGGCGTCTTTAACTTCGTCGACGACGGCACCATACCCGGCTGCGCCGTGCTCAAGCTAAGCGACGGCCGCAAACGCAGCATGTCGCTGTGGGTCGAGTTCATCACCGCCAGCGGCTACCTTTCGGCCCGCAAGATCCGATCGCGCTTCCAGACGCTGGTGGCGCAGGCCTGCGACAAGTGCGTCTACCGCGACTCGGTCAAAGTCATGTCCGACACCAGCGAGGTGCGGCTCAAGATCCGCGACCGCTACACCGTGCAGATCACGCCGTCGTTCAAGTGCGCCGGCGTGTGGCCGCGCTCCTCGGCGCACTGGCCGGTGCCGCACATCCCGTGGCCGCATCCCAACCTGGTGGCCGAGGTGAAGACCGAGGGCTTCGACCTGCTGTCCAAGGAGAGCGTCGCCATGCAGGGCAAACAGTCGGCCATGGAGGGCGACGCCTGGGTCATGTCGTTCACCGAGGTCGAGAGTCGTCTGCTATACCCGGGCTGCCGCCGCAAATGCCTCAGCATACTGAAGACCCTTCGCGACCGGCACCTGGAGCTGCCCGGCAACCCGGTCACCAACTACCACATGAAGACGCTGGTGCTGTACGAGTGCGAGAAGCACCCGCAGGACGTCGAGTGGGACGAGAGCTGTCTGGGCGACCGCATCAACGGCATCTTCCTGCAGCTCATCTCCTGCCTGCAGTCCCGCCGGTGTCCGCACTACTTCCTGCCGCACTTGGACCTGTTCAAGGGGAAGGCGCCCAGCGCGCTCGAAAACGCCGCCAGACAGGTGTGGCGGCTGACGCGAGAGCTGCTCACCAACTCGAAGGCGTTTGATAAGTTGTGAACGTCGCGTCGCGGTCGCGTGTTTTTTCTTTTACTATTCGGTGCTCTCGCGTTTGGGCACCTTCGGTGACCTTCGAGTGACCGCCGGACGTGCAGACCGTGCGGCAACTGCGTTCGCTGGTTTCGGGTGCCTCGAAGTGTGTATACGATTCGCGCCCAATACGTTGTTCTAGTCAAGTTAAGAAACAAGTATACGTCCCCGAGATTATACCCGTAATACGTTGTAATTAGCGCTCTAGTTTCGAGAGAAACAACACGAGGCGATCGAGCACATGCTGGCGTCAATATACCACCGCTGCAGACCAAAATTGGAAACCTTGGCGAGAGAACCACAACAAAATGCTGACTAGGGTATAAGAAAGGAAATCAGGGGCCAAATTCTAAGATCAAAATCGCATGCCTGACCGAGCTATACGCCCTTCACCTATCCATCGAAGTTTCGCTATAGGTAAATTCGAAGACTTTTTCATTTGCTTTTGTAATGGGCTAATCCACCCAACCCCATTCGGGGACGCCACTGGACCCCCGGCACTTCTGTAATTGTTCTGATTTCCTTTTATCGATGTATAATATTGGGATAACGATTGATCTAACTGAACTCCGCCCTGGGTCTGAGGAGTCAACCGAAATCGAAAACTAAAATAGGAGGGACTTAGGAGAATTCTTCTTGGATTTTGTGGGACTTTTTCTGTTCCGTCTCGTCGATTTTCAATAACTTGGCTCAAAAGTTCATCGTTTTGAATTTAATTTACGAAAAATGATCCCCTTTCGTTTTTACGGAAGATCTATCAAAATGAACGATTTTTAGGGAATTCAGAAAATTATTTCATAATGAAAGATAGTTGAGGAATTTGGGGTATTGGGGAAGAGGTGAACACTCTGTACCTCCGATTCTCTTCGGTACTTTTGGAATCACCACGATGCTCTTTCGTTCAATTTGTCGATACGTTGTAGTCGCAGTGATCTCGTGTTTATCGATCAATACACGTTATCCAGGAATAGCAAAAAATTCTCCCTCTAGAGTACATCCCTGCCCCTTCGATCCTTTCGCAATCATGATAACATTTGTTATCCGATGGAACGATGCCCCAAAAATTTTTCGTCGATTAAGAAATTACAAATCTGGCGGTGAGATGTTGGTAAAACGAATACTGATTTCGAAAATGCTTAAAATTATACAATTTGGAAGGGAGGGGATTGAAGACTATATAGACACTTCTGCAATTTTGCACGCCATGCGCATTTCCCCGGTCATCACAGAAACAGAATTGGGCAAAAACTGCTTTTTCACATCAGAACCTGATTTTCCAAATTAAGTCCCCTTTTTTAAAACAAATTCTCAACTCTTTGGCCCATCACTGGAGAATGGTCAGGTATTCTTCGATGCCATTTTAAGGTGACATACACGAACATTCAGTGTAGTCAACTTCAACATGGCAATGCAAAATACTCAAGCGTTCCACAGTTATTGACCACCGAAGTTCAAGAATAATTTTTACTTTTGAAAAGAACGTAAGTAAACTTGGTGAAACCGGGATGTAATTAGGTACGATCACTGCGACTTCCGTGGATTCCTTCCATGAGGGATGGGAAGAGGAACAGCAGAAAAATCGGAGCATTCGTGGATAAACTTGGGAGGTGAAGAGCATTTACCTTGCTCGTTAATTTCGAAAATTTCCCTTAAATGTAAAGAATGTATTGTTTCCTGCTCCTTTTACTTTTTTCGTTAACTATCTCAAAATTTTTCAGTTGGCAAAGAACCGCCCCCTTCACCCCATGAATAACCATGTTACAGTACGCTCTGGTCTGTAGACCTGAGGTCAATTTTACAGAAACGAATGAACACAGACTGCGGGACTCTTTCTCAAGGAGGGAGGGGGGCAAATTTATCACGTTTGATTCAATTTTTTTCTGAGTTTTCTTAAAATATGGTTATAAATGTTTTTATTTTGCATTATCAAAGGAGTAAAGTCCCCTGTCTCCTTCCGCCTGTTTTACGATTATGAATGAAGAAAATTATCGACCGAGCTCCTCGAAATGTATTTACTTTATGTAAACTCAAATTATAAGCCACCTCGAACTTTTGCCAGGGGTTACATTGCAATTATTTGGGATTACAATTCTGTGGAGGCTTGTAACTTCAACATGAAAAAGGGGAAATGACTTCTCAAAAATTGTCGGGTTGGATGCATTCAGAAAACAGAGTAAAAGCGAGGAATCTTTTGTTGTCAATAATAATTTGAGACCATAATATGTTCCTTAAAGTGACCCAGGCGGAAATTTTTCGCTTCAAGAAAAACCTCCTCTCTGTAGGGAAGGTTCAACGGCCATTTGGGATTTTCGAAGTCATATTCATTTTCAAAAATACTGATTAAGAAAATAGGTAAGAATAAAATGCGCATCAAATGGTCGAAAATTAAATTAGGTCGAGAATAGCTGAAAGACGTGGCAATGGAGAAAGGTTCCCCAAATATTTTTGAAGAATCACGCCGTCAGTTATCACGACTGAAACACGAAAACTTAAATTTTCTCAATTTTTCTTTTTTGGGCCAACTCAACATTAGTATTGAAAGGACTCGATTTTCACATAACCCATTCCAAAAGTTGTAACTCTAACTGATGCAAGCAATGGAGGTGCAGCGAAAGCGAGCCCCCTCTCATGTCAACAGCAATAGAAATCGGGTCTCATCTAACAAAATCAATGAGCTTCTTCATCTTGCTTATTAGCTCTGAAATTTGGTGGCTATTACATCTCCTTCTTAAAAATTTCTCTTGGCACTTTCCTAAACTCAATAATGGACTTCACCCTCCCCCTTAGAGGGACACAAAATCTAAAATTTATACGCAAAAAGTTTTTTTTGTTCCTCAGAATTGGACTTAACAACCCAAAAAATCTTGTAAACCTCCAAAAATCTTGTAAGTTTTGTCTCTGAAATTTGATTTCAACAACTCGCTGAATAGTCCTTCAATTTTTTAATGTTTTTTTGGACGGGAGAGAGGGATTCAAAAGATACTCTGTACTCCTTCCAGTTCCGACGCCACGGCCTGGATGCAGAGCTGCAGCTTAAAAGTATTCTTTCGGCGAGGCGGGGGAGGTGGGAAAGAGGAGTGTCGACAGCCAAAATTCAGGCTAAAAAAATTTCAAGTTAAAGCCAAATGAAGTCCTCACTTTTTTAATTTTGCAGACCGGGAACTAAAATTTGCCAAGTGCCAACTTTTCAAACCAGAGGAGAGGATAACATCCTCCCCTTCCCGGTAACTACAGCCCTATCTGGATGCATTTGAAGGTATAGATTCAAAATTTTATGATTGCTTCATAACATGATAGGTATGTTATTAGAACATGAGAATGATTCAACCCGCTCAATATTGCCCGTGTGTTCTAAGGAAATACTCGAACATTGGCAGTGGCGCCGAGAATGGAGGAGGGGGAGGACTCCCCCTGGGCCTTTCAAATACGTGATACAGAGCTACGTGTGTACATTTTGAATAAACACAGATGAACAGATGAAACAATTTACCCCGGGGCCCGAAATAGCTCTCAGCGCCGCTGAACATTGGTCTCAATCTCAGTGGGAACAAGAAGATAATAAAGTTGGGTTGGAAAATCTGAAATAATGCTCAAGATGAAAAGAGGGGAGAGTGAATTAAAACGTTGATAATAGGTGTAAATTTATTTCAAATTTTCAATTTTGCCACGCCTAGAACTTCTGAAGATTCTGCTTCCACGGGTGCATTCCAGTCCCTGTTACGGTCAATCTATTCCTGACCCCTACCCACTGGCATGAAGGGCAGAAAACCTTCATTATTGAAATTCATTATGTAATTGATATTAATAGAATAAGAAACTGTATACAGCCAGGTCAGTGGCGTCGGTACGAGGAGGGGATTATGTCAAATTCCAAATAACAAAAACTTCTGAGGGAATTTCTCACCATCTCCTTTTCAAACGCCAGGATATGATTTCCAAAAGAATCCCAAGTCGAAAGTACGTTCCAGCATTTCGTCATTTGGGCGGGTTCTGTTTCTTCGAAGTACCTTATTTCATTACCACTTTCCAGGTCAGCAGCTCTTCCTATTTACGCCAGAAGTGGGCTCTGCAGCCGAATAGATTTTTACTGTAGTTCTGTTATACGTATTCGTTTTTTTTCCGAACTAGATTAGTTTTGTTATTCTTTTTACCTTCTTTTGTAATTATTATGTTGGCTTTGAGTACATTAAATTGGAAAATATAGTTAATTTTTACCTATTATTTTTACACATTGTACGGTTCTCATAGAGGTACAAGTCGTCTTTGCGATCAGGATTCATCTATACTTCAATCTTAAGAGGTGGAATTTGCTATCATGGGGACTATTGTAGTCCTTAAATCTCCACAAGCCTTGCATATGAATTGACGTATTCCTCAAAAGGGTCGATAACCGCACATACATCACCAGTTGTCTAGCACTGGGGATAACCCTGCATTCTCCCAATTCCATCCATGATTTAAGGACATCGTGTATAAATGTATAAGCACCGCCAGCAATGATTGCGAGAAAAGTTTGTAAGACCAGGAAGCACATCAATCGGTAGAAAAGGGAAACTATCACTCAAATTTTTCAAAGTAGTTTTTCGGTTTTTCTAAGAATTTTGACTTGAAGAATTTTGGTTCAGACTCCGAGCAACTTACACTTGTTTTTGGCAACAACCGAACAGTCAGGTGATGTTTTCTTGGAACCGCACTTGGTTATCTACTCTGAATGTCCACAGTAATCACGTGTGAAAATTACATTTAAAAAGATACACGAAATACACGTACAGATTTGTGAAATTCATGACTTTTTTCATGGGCTCACAGGACTCAATGTTAGTGGTCCTAAAACAAAAAACTTATCTTGACGTTTCACTGATACCTACAGGTTCGACTTCTTCCTTAACCTATAATTTGGAGTTCACATTTAAAAAGGTTTTAATTTTTTTTCCCCCAGAAGAATTTGGAGAGAGTTTATGATATCTGGGGAAAAGAGCAAATTAAATACGCAACTGAATTCATGACGTTTTCATACCCGCTGACTTCAATTCATGACTTTTATATGACTTTCATGGCTGGTAGACACCATGCAAATAATCGTAGTCATCTAGTGAAGAATAACTGAAGATAACTACAGAACACTGACTCCTAATATATCGATATTCCACACCGGTCAATGAAACTGATCAGACTACAGCCTACCAAAGATTACACTTACATGAGTCAGAATCCGGTACATCGAAAATATCAAATAGGTATTTCCAGACGAATTAAAATCGTATCACCTCGATACGACATATAAAAATATTTGAAGTAAAAAAAGTTCCTCGTTCTTTTCGGAGCGTTACTCTGTTTTAAAAGAAACTAATTAATCACTGGTTGTGCCCGATCAAAAATCCACCTAAAAATACAGAATGAAACCCGCATATACTTTTTTCTGGTCTTCTTTTTTTCCAGACACTTGAGAGCAGCAAACGAACACCGACGTAAATAGATACAAGTCAAATACATTATCTGTTCGCATTATCAATCTTAATACTTATAATTCTTCTTTTTTTTATCATCAAATTATATATACTCGTAGTATTTTTGTTTACATTCTACCCATCAGCGTGGTCGGTCACAGTTTTACATCGATTAAAAATTAATGTATTCTGCATCGAACTAGTTTTATTTTTCATTCTCTGTCCCTACCCCCTTCACGCTCGCTCTTTCATTTTTCCATCTAAATCGAGTTGACAACGCTCTCTTTCCAGCCACCAATCGACGATATTTAAATTGGTATAAAATCGGACGCATAATTTTCGAGAAGCCTGGCAAAAGCGTTTGAATTATTCATTCGTATGTATATCGTAATGCATCAGATATCCCGACTGACGTCTTGAGGATTTTTCGTATCATTATTTTCGTATACATGTGCACTGCCCTTATTGCATTATATGGCATACGAGAGTATATTGAACGAATACACACACCAAAATGCCAACGAATCTTCTCATTCGACTGTACACTTTTGTATTTGTGCTCCCGCAATATACATGCACTTTTCTCGACCAACATCGTCCATTTTCAACGGATATCAAATACGAGTACCTATATGTCGGAAATTAGCATATAGCAGGATCATTACAGTGGACCAAGGTGACCCACGAAACATTGTCAGAAATCTAATATTCAGAAACAGGTGGGTGGCAAGTACTTAAGCAGAATATGGCTACAATCTATACTGATAGGGACTATAGAATGAGAAATTTTTTGAAGTTTTCTTACAGCACGGAATAGGTGCCTATTATTTATTCAACAGATAAATCTACGACAAGGATGTGCCAAAATAGGTGGTGTCACCAAAAAGAACATAGCTATTTTGCATCTTCGGCGAATACCGAGTTTTACATCCAGTTTCATTTTCCATTTCAAAGAAGGCATCGAAGAACCTATTTTGTACTTTGAAATACAGTTTTCAAAATGTGGTTTCGAAACAGATTTTTTTTTTTGGTATTTCACAGATTCATCTTGAAACAGGAAATTCATTATAAAAGCAATAAAATAGCTGTTTTATTCTAAAAACTTATTTCGCCAAAAAAACCCTACCTGTTAAATGCATGAGACAGCTATACTTAAAAAAAACAGTTGTGAAAATTTAGTTTGAAAATAGTTACGTTTTACACAACTAAAATAGGGTTTTAGATTTGGAAACTCATTTACTATTTTCCTATCTGAAATAATTCACCCATAGTACCTAATCTTTAAAATATGTTTCAGAAATGTAACACATAACGATTTTTTATGAAGGAGGAGGAAGGGGCGAGCTTCAATTTAATCAACTGGAAATTCAAATGAAAATTTGACTTTGCGAACGACTAATGTTTATTAACAAGCTTAAAAAAAGTCAACGCTTTCGAAATGTTGCTAACTACGGATCGATTTATCGATTTCATCAACTTCTTCAGCTGTGGAATACGTTTGGGGGAGGCTCTCCCAACACTACAACTCTGATACTTTTCGGTATTCGTTTACACACTTTTCGTTGACATTTTGAAAACTGGGCAGTACACTGCCCGTAAGCGAAGCACTGAAGCATGGTCATCGAGAGCATGAATTATGACGAAAGAGACAAGCATCTTCTTATTCAAATACATCACCCGAAGTTCACAACATTTTAGAATAATAAACTTCTTACAAATTATACCAACCATTTCAAATGATGGAAAATTTTCGCAACTATTCGGAGGACAGTTCATGTACACTTATAATAATGACATTCGATCATGCGTTCGAACATCGAATCACCTTCAAAGAATATCGAAAGATTAAGTATGAATCGATTAGCAACATTACCGATCACATGAAGTTTCTCATCTTTCATACGAGGTTAAAACTATCAATGAAGAAATAATGTCCAATATAAAAAAGCTTGCCAGCAAATCGTCCTCATTTTCAATAACTATGTTATTTGCTTATTCACCTTGCCAACTGTGTTACCAATCAACAGAAAAATACCAAAAACATCTTCCTTACTAGGATTAGAACCAGGAGCAAAGCCTACACAAGGAGTGGTCAGATTTTGTAAACTTGGAAAAGGCGCTATTATCAAAAATTTTTCGGAATTTCTAGCACAATCCGATAATTAATTGAGTACGGGGAAAGTTTTTTGTTCGCTTATTAACTGAATTTTGCGAGATTTTTTAAAGAAAATTCTTAACAATTAAATCACCACGTTCACAAAATTTTCTTCCAACTTTTTTAAATTTGCAATGACAGATCAGAAACGGAGGTAAGGTTGAAGTCCACAAACACTCAAACAACTGTAACAGAAGTAAACAAAATTGCGAAGATAGAGAAGTCTTTTTCTTATTTTAACTGGTCAACTGAAATTCGTTAGGTTTTAGCTAGAATTTAGATACAAGTCAAGTCGGAAAATTTCAGCACCGACAGGACTATGGAACCGGAGATGAGTTCTGTCTACTCATCTGTATATTTACCAACTTTTATTTATTTATTTTATTTTATTTTTGTTTGTCAACTGAAATTCAAGTCGAGACTTTTATAATCTTCACTCCTCCCCTTCTTCTCTACCGACAGATTAATTTTAATTTTGATGACCCTCCATTTTGAGCAGTCACTTTGTATTTTAAAACATTATTTAAAATTATTTTGAGTGCATTAAAATAGCTACATAAGTAGAAACACCTTTTTAGAAAACCTATTTTCAAAATATCAATTCATACGTATTTTACATTGAAACAGGTAAGTAGCTATCAGAACTTATTCTTCATGTTGACTATTTCAGGTTTTCGAAATATATTTTTACCCCTCCTCCCCCCCCCCTATTATGAAAACAAGACCAGAAATATTTCTAAATTAAAATAATGAAAAACTAGTTATTTCAAATACAGTTATTTTTATTATAAAAACCAATTTTAAATCAAAAATTATTTTTAAATAACAATTTTCAAATTACGCTTTTTATGTTACAATAGATCAGAGCTGACATAACGTATATTCTCAACTAGAATACTCTCTGCGAACATGAGCATGTTCACGACTATCCTCTCTGATAGAATGCTATAAGAATAAGAAAAATTGTGAAAACTGTGACTTAAACTCGACTTGTTTCGTATTTCAATATTGTATCAATTTTTTGCCCAAATATACCAACAGCAGTGGCGTCACCAGAGGATGGCCAGGTGAGCCGGGCCTACCTAAAAAATTTCAGATACCATAACCTCCCTAAGCCCAAGGAAAAAAGAAAAAAATGATAAATTGATCGTCGAGAAACAGATGAGATGATTTCATTTTGAAACGATTTTGATAAGAAAATAATTTTGAGAAGATTCTACTAAAACAGATTCTTAGTTTAATTTGATTTTTGATGAATGCTTCAAAATTTGTAATGAATTTAATAAAGTAACGAGAAGAAAAAACTTAAAAAGAATTGCAACGTGAGAAGATCACAGAATCAAAGATTTTTACCCTATAACGAATCACATAATTTATTCATTTATTTATATTCAAGTCCCCACCTCCACAGGTTCCCGAGGATCCCATTCACAGGGAGGGGCTGTAGGTATAATATAACTCTTAAAAACAAAGAATCTTTTTCAAATGAAGGGTATGGGATAAAAAAGAAGGAAAAGATGACAGAAAGAGAGAGGGGGAGACAGGCATCGGAGCAAGGGCGGAGCGGGAGTAAGGGGCACACAGGTCCACGGCTGGTAGTTGAAAATTGTGAATTGACAAATGAGGGTTAAAGGAAGCCGAGGGGCCGAAACAAACCACACTTGTACGGTATAACGGAAAAAACTGCAGAGACTAGAACCTACACAACCTCGAGTATTTTAATGACTGATGAAATATACTACTCATGAGGAATATGTCGATCCCAGGGTCTTTTTGGGTAATATTATTATATAATACTAGAGTATTGTCCATATGTCCATACTTGATGCTGAGCCTCTACGTATTACAAATAGATCAGTATTTCTTGTATTGAATGTAGAAACCCTGAATTGAATACGTGTCAAGTTGTTGGAATCCAAAATTTTGATACTCAGAACATCCCTCAAGAAGATCAACTTCGCCAGAGATCTTCTAATATTTAAATCTTAATGCCAGCCAAAAGTTCTTTAGGTATATACAATTTCAGAAGGATAATACGCGAAACGATTCTGCAATATAAGTATTTTAAAAATCTTTTTTGAATTTTCTCAATTTTATCTTTACGTTGTTGAGTTTTGGGATCCCACACAACAGAGGAGAATTCTAATACTGATCTAACAAAACTATAATAAAGAATTTTCATTGTATCTACATTTTTATAACAAATTCCATTTTCTCTTTATGAAGCCAACCATTCTTTTAGATTTTAAAGTTATGTGATAGATATGCATATTGAATAATAATTTCGAACCCAAAATGATACCTAAGTCTTTTACAGAATTTGCACACCTAGGTGTATCTTTTTTTATTTTATACTCGTGTAAGATAGGATATATATTTTTTTAAAGATAATTTTTTCACACTTGTCAGTATTAAATGGTAATAAATTACTATCACTCCACTCAACTAATGAGTCAAGATCTTGTTGCAGTTTGACACAATCATTTTGAGATTTTATAATTTTATAAATTTTCATACCATCTGCATACGGCAATAATTTTGAATATTGGATTTTTTCAGAAATATCACTGACAAAAATTAGGAATAGGTATGGACCCAAAACCGAACCCTGGGGAAGACCTGACACACTCTAGTAACACGTAGAAGCCACTCCTTCAGACTCGACAAACTGCATTCTGTTATATTCAAGTAGGAGTGAAACAAAATTATTAGATCTTTTAAAAAGCCAAAGCTGCACAGTTTTTGGAGGAAGATTTTGTGGTTGACAGTGTCAAAAGCCGTTGAAAAATCAGTGTAAATGGTATCCATTTGCCCACCCTTAGAGAGAGTTATATTGACATCATATGTGAAGTTCATTAGATTTGTCTGCACTGAATATCCGTTTCTAAAGCCATGTTGACAGGGAGATGAGATATTTCTGGATTGATTGTACAGATATTTTGTGCAAGACAGTTTCAAAAATTTTGGCGCGAGTGGAATTAGTATCTAAATTAAATCGTCGTTTTACACATAATTCTGACATTATTTCTGCTATCAATTAACTACATCCAACAAATGGTAACTTTCTTAATTTTGTTAAAATAGAAGTGTTAGCCAGACATTATGATTTAGATCTTGATATTTTGAAATTAGAATTCTGCATTCTAAAAGATGTTATCAAATCGTGTGAAAAAGAGAAAAATAATTTAAAATTTAAAATTTAATGTCATCATTTGTTAACATGTTTTACGAATGTAAACTCATATTTAAAGAGGCTTTCAAAATAACAGTTATTACTGTAACTATGGCTGTTTCAAGTGCACCTTGCGAGTGCAGTTTTCATGTACGAGGGGTATAAAAAATTGTTGGCGCAGCACTATGGCCTATGACAGACTTATCAATTTCACATGTACATAGAAAAGTGTATATAAAAAAATACTGATTTCGACAAATTTATTGAGATATTTGCAGCTAATCATTGTAATCTGCGAATTATTTTACAATAAAGTAATTTTTCATTACATTTCCCAGTTTCATCATTTCATCTGTTCAATATCTCAAATTCAACATCTTGAGGAGTGGATTTTTTTTTTTTTTTCTTAAGAGGGAGGCCTTTTTTTTATTATTCCCAGGATCCAGCCCACCCAATAATTTTTTCTGGTTACGCTACTGACCAACAAACGAACTTACAGTTTTAGAGGGAAATCTATTCGAACCGTAATAAGATGATAATATTTATTAGGAACTTATTCAAGAGTGAACGAACTGACGACGATGATAAAAATATCTTGGGTCAAAAGGAATTTATTCAAGGAGCTAAAGAAATTGACGACGGTGATGAGGAAAATTCTGGGTCAAAAGAAATGAGGACATTTCTCTTGAAAGTTTTATTAAACCATTCCGTTTACTTGTGCAACTGATGTCTCGGTATAAGGAGCTTTTCGTCTTGTACAAAATATTGTTAACTTCGTAACAAGTTTGTTCGACAGAGAGGGCCTTTAGCAAAATAATAATAAACCCCATTATAGGAGTAGTACATGTACTAGATGCCTGAATGTCGGCCGCGATGATTTTAGGGTCTGAAAAAGAAAATTTGGATGGTATAAGTCACGAAGAAATCAATAGATTCTTAGCAGTAAGCTCAAAAGCTGATTTCTCATTATTACTTTTAAAAAATAGTACACTATTTAATAAGATTTACGAACTTCATCTTCAGTGTTCTTTAATTAATTGTTTATCATATTACAATAAAATTAATGGAACATGAATATTAAATTTAGTTTTTTTCTCAATAGTATTTTGGGTTCTTTATGACAGGCGAAAAGAAGCTCAACTCCCACCTACAAAAAAATTAATATGAAAAATCATTTATAAGAAAGTAGCCTCACGCCTGCCACTAAAAAAACATCCTAATCATCAGAGCCAGTGTGTGTGGGGGGATAGGTTACACCCCCAGTCATTTTTCATTCGGCAATTTTGGCAAAATTTTGCTTAATTTAGCAAAACTTTTGAAATTAATATTTCTTTTACACACCGATTTCACAATTTTTTAAAAATACCAAATGAAAAAGTTGTGAAAATTCAAGTTTTTTTTTTGCTTTCACGGCTTATTTGGTAGCTCAGTTGGAAATTTGAGAATTTTCAGTTAAGAAGTTGGAGATATCAACCAAAAGGTCAAAAGCTTTTTCTTTTATTTATATTTCTGCTTCGACAGTTCGCATTAAGTCGGAAAAATGTGACTAAAATTTCTACTTGGCAATTCGGCATTTTTTTGAATTTCTATTCGGCAATTCGGCATTTTTATAATCCACCCCCTTCACCCCAGTAAAAGAAGTTGCTCAAACCGGCCCTGCTAATCATCCTATCTTTCGTGGTCGGATTACAAATAAGATCTGGAAAACTTTAGACGTACGTGCGATAGTCTGATCATGTTCCCGAATACAAGGAGCCGATTGCAGGCGAATCCTCCAGATTGGTCAAACGTACAAAATTTCCAACTAAAGGCAGCCAACCACTATCACATCGTAATCTTTGTATTAAAATTACAAGTAAGATTAGGACAACTTTCGACGAACGTGCGACAGTCTGATTAAGTTCCCGAATACGATGAGCAGATTTCAGTTAAAACCTTCAGCTTGGTCAAACGTACAAAATTTCCAAGCAAACCTTCAACCCAAACTTCTCTCACACATTCTCTGGCCGGGCCGCCGGAAATATAAGGCCTAAATGGTTCGAAACTGAGAAAACCCGCGCTATGGAGCGAAACCGTGAGACACCAGAACTTCCGCATGCACATCCCCGAACGGCGAACCAAAAAAAAATTCTCAAAAATTTGGCAACATCGCCGGGCCCAGGTCAATAACAGAGCGAGCAATCGTGTTCGCGAACCGCGAGCCAAAGATACACGGTTCTTCTCTGCTCTCTGTCCGCGGTCGGCGGCGGTTCCGGCGCGATACACACAAACGGCGGCGCGGAACAACGTTTGTGGGTGTGGATGCGGATCAAACAGCGAAAACTATGAAACGGGCGGAGAAAAACCGCCTTTTTCTCCCACCAGGCCGCGATTAGGGCTGTGCTCGGGCGTCGCGGCCCGAAACACACACACACACAGACACAGACACGGTCGCCGCGTCGAAAGGATTTCATGACACGGCACGGCATGCCGTGAGAGTTTCATTAGTGCCAGTCGCGTGCTAAAGAGGTTCGGCACAACCGAAGAAAATAAAAATATACAACGCCGTTGACGAACATAATAATAAAAAATTATTAACCTTAAATCCGATTATAAAATTTTAAGAACGATTCTTTACGACCGCGCTACAAGATAAGGTGTTCAATTTTCGCGGCGCGTGAAAATGCGACTCGCGCGGGCCTGAGGCCGCCGATGGTTCGGGAAAATTTCATACAAGTACGTGAACAGTGAATGGTGCGCGTTCCGGCTACACAAATTTCATGTGACACCCCAAGTATCGAAACTCGGTTTTGTGTTTTCGACTTCGCCGTCTCCACTTGCTTCCTCGTTTCCTCGTAATCCCAAGTCGCCGCCAAACAGTACTCATGCGTATTGACAACCTCGCCGGCGAAAACATGTTAGTACCTCCGGACATGGTCGCGGTACAAAGCAAGATGCTGTATCAGTTGAACAAGTACTTCGGCGAGCGGGTGCAGACCCGCAAGCTGGCCATCAGCAAGTCGATCCGCGAGGTCTGCAAGATCGTGCAGGACGTGCTGCGCGAGGTCGAGGCCCAGGAGCCGCGCTTCATCTCGACCCTGGTCGAATGCAACGGCCGCTACGAAGGGCTGGACGTGGTCACGCCGAACGAATTCGAGATCGTGCTCTACCTCAACCAGATGGGTGTGCTCAACTTCGTCGACGACGGCAGCATTCCGGGCTGCGCCGTGCTCAAGCTGAGCGACGGCCGCAAACGCAGCATGTCGCTGTGGGTCGAGTTCATCACCGCCAGCGGCTACCTGTCCGCCCGCAAGATCCGATCGCGCTTCCAGACGCTGGTGGCGCAGGCCTGCGACAAGTGCGCCTACCGCGACTCAGTCAAAATGATACCGGACACCACCGAGGTGAAGCTGCGGATACGCGAACGCTACGTCGTGCAGATCACGCCTTCGTTCAAGTGCGCCGGCATCTGGCCCAGGTCGGCGGCGCACTGGCCCATACCGCACATACCGTGGCCGCATCCCAACCTGGTAGCCGAGGTGAAGACCGAAGGCTTCGACCTGCTGTCTAAGGAGAGCATCGCCATGCAGGGCAAACAGTCGGCCATGGAGGGCGACGCCTGGGTCATGTCGTTCACCGAAGTCGAGGGCCGGCTGCTGTTCGGCGGCTGCCGCCGCAAATGCCTCAGCATACTGAAGACCCTCCGGGACAGGCACCTGGAGCTGCCGGGCAACCCAGTTACCAATTACCACGTCAAGACGCTGGTGCTGTACGAGTGCGAAAAGCATCCGCAGGACGCCGAGTGGGACGACTCGTGTCTGGGCGACCGCATCAACGGCATCCTGCTGCAACTAATCTCCTGCCTGCAATGTCGAAGGTGTCCGCACTACTTCCTACCGCATTTAGACCTGTTCAAAGGTAAAGCTCCTAACGCGCTGGAAAACGCGGCCAGACAAGTGTGGAGGCTAACCAGAGAGCTACTAACCAACAGCAGGGCGCTGGAAAAGTTATAGAAACTGTTGAGGGCTGCTGGGCAATTTTCTTAGTTCAACTAAACACACAAACTAGGTATTCGCGATTTTTGTTTTTCAAAAAAATAATTCTCGAATGCCCTTTTATTTTGTTTATACAGTTTTCTCGTGTTCTTTCTCTCTCTCTTTCTTCTCTCTCTTTCACTCTCTTTCTTTCTCTCTCTCTCTCTCTTTCATTATGGTAAGTTTTTTCTTTAAACAAAAGTTATATACTTTATTGTTACTTTTTATTTATTATTTATATTATTTATTCGTATTTGTGTACCTATATGATCTTTATATACAAGTTTTTCGTTTTCCCTATAAAAAAAACAAAAAAAAAACAACAACAAAATATAAAGAGTATTATGTTTCCAAACAATAGTTATTGCTAGTCTAAATTCTCAAGTGAGCGCTTCGTTTTATATAAAATGTTTTATTTCGTTTTTTGTTTCTTTCTTTCAATTTTCTAAAATTATAAATAAATAATTTGCACAACATAACTGACTTAAATGTCGAGGAAGTATGAATTTTCGATCGAATCATTTGAACTTGCCCCATACATGTACAATCCTGAAATCCAAAGTCTCAAGCATAGAAGAAACCTCCTCAGCCCCTCAAGTATTTTCGGCTAATTTTCACACATATATTTCGGAGTATATCAAGCAGTTTCTACTTAGTTCAGTCAATAAAAGATTCGAACAAGCGGAAACGTATACTAGGTAGCGTCAGTAAATTACAGCTGAAGGCCCAAAATCGACAACTACAGTTGCAAATACAAAATAAAAATTAATATTACTCGTAGTTATAGAAATTCAAGTTCACTAAATTTTAAACATTTTTTGTAAACTTGTTCTTATCTGCTTCACAAACGTCACAAAATATCGTTAAGGTTTTACTCTCTTCCTCAGTGAACTTTTTAGAGTTCAAACTCATACTTAGGCTAAAGTTAGAATCGTTTCAGACTCGTTACTAGTAGTGTAAATAAGCACGCAGGTGAAAGACCCCAGAGCCAAGGAGAAAACATAATATGTAATAATAATTTACAGCCTGTCCACTGACATTTGAAACCTTTTATTGTTTTGTAGATTGTCGAGTCAAAATTCGCGTAAAATTTTGTATGCCCATAACTATTTACATAGGTACATAATTTTTACTTATCACTTCCCAGAAGAATTTTGTATTCACCTTGCCAAGGCTTAGCAAGGACTGGTTAATATCCATTCACACTTCACTCACACCGCCTTAGGACTCCTCAACTCATTCAACTCTATTACGATTATTCGAACTATTTGATGGTTCATTCGGACTTTCTTAATAGTTCTTCACTCATTCAACTCTGTTTAAATCGTCAAGTTCATTCGGGGTTTGTTTAGTCAGGAAATAAAGCAATATTGTAGATCTGTACTTCTCCCAAAGGGAGGGCGAGTATTTTTTGAAACGTCTCCAACATTTTCCCGTTAAGCAAAAAGCACGAAAAAAATATTCGCTGTCATACAACAACTGATGATGTCATAATAGCCGAAAACTTTCTTCTCAACAAACAACCTCGTTAGTAAACAAGTGATATTTTATCAAAAATTCAACTTAAACTTGACAAATCATCGCAACTGAATTCGTTACTGAAATCGGATGGGGAGGGGCTACTATGGAGGAAATCGTATTCAAAAGCAAATTGTCCAGAGATCACTCCTCCACAGGATTGCCACCGCAGCAGCAAGACACCTTTAAAAAGCACTAAACAAGATCATTTACCCTGTTAGGACTTGCAAACTCATTTCGTTCAATCTCAAATACTTTCAAGATCTATTAACCCACTCAGAATGTGCTCAGATACATCAAGACTCAAGACCTACCACACGCATCAATTGACATTTCGTGGAGGGCAAAACATTGCCTTAATTCGGAGCCAGCCGTATTTAAATCGATTTCGACTCGGCGATTTGCTTCTTTCCTCAAATTTATAATGACCCCGACTTTCTGACTATGAAGTGAATTATGCTCTCAGTTCCGGCTTTGTAACGGACAAATTTGCTCTGCAAATCGGGACGCTGACTCCGATACCAACAGCTGACTTACCAGATAAAATAAAAGTTTTTTTTCAACTCTGACTTATGTGAGTGCTTAACTTTTGGCTCTCCATTCAGATAATATCTAAAAATCAGGTCACACTCCGCAACGCTGACTTCCTCAATTCACCCATCAACTACCTCCTCAACACGGACTCGCATTCTGAACTGAATAAAAATGTGACCTGCAAACTCTGAATATAGTTCCGTTTCTCTGATCTTAATTATTTTTGTCTCAGAAACGAAAAGTTTGGCAACAACATTTCATTTTTCAAAACAAAGACTAAAATGCCCCCCCCCCCTGGTACCCACAATGGACTCGAGAAAACTTCATTCTGTGCTAGTAAATATTCAAATAGTAAACTAGATCAATATTCTCAAATCCTTTACAAGTCTTACTTGGTATTACATTTACTACACAGCTTAGGCTGGACCATTATGCAAGTGCAAATGTTCGATCGATCATTTCTGATTTTCTGAGCATTTAAATGCAAATATTAAATGCTCGAGCCATCTTCATCACTGCTGCCAACTTTTTTATTTTGATATGTTTTCCACGCAACTAACCTACGGCTATCTAACGAGTTCCAGTTCGGATAACTTTTCAGAGACGTACCAGTGGTATGGGTGTCCCTCTCCGACACTTTGGTTAGTTGGCAAAACTGTTTTTACCGAAGGAAAATTTGTAAGTTTGGGGTCGATACCAATTGGCAAATTTGAAGAATTGTTGACTTTCTTTTTTATTATCTTAAAATTATTCCAGTTAGCTACATTTAAAATTGAGCCCCCTCCCTCGTAATGAAGCTGTTGCAGCACATTTCAGGCAGTGTACCAACAAGTTTGATCAGTAATCAATAAATTAGGCGTCAGCATTTGCTGATGTTGGTACATATGTAAAACAGCTCTGAATAAAATTGGTGTTTTACAAAACGAGGGCATCTTAAAAGTCATTTTGTTATTCTATAGTAAGATGCGTAGAACGTACAACATGTTTTATAACCTTTTCGATAAGATATCAAATTTTAACCAAATTTTTAATAACCTATCAGGAATCGGAGACAGAAAGAATTAATTTTTGTTCCTTTTAAGGGCGCCGAAGTTTATAAATCCTATACAGAGCAAGGGCGCGAGATGAAATTACTGAAGTTGATATCGTACTTCTTTGTAAAAGAAGTAAACAAATTTTCGAGAAAAAAATCCACATTTTTACTATGGTTAGTTTCATTGGTACCGATTTATGGAAAATATTAGGGGGGGGGCAGAATCAGTAGGAGCGCTGCTTTTTCTTTGATTACTTTATTGAGACCCGTCTAATATTTCGGTATTATCGATTTTATTCTTATTCGTTTTCTCTGTTTTTCTTATTTGTTAAATTTAAACATTGATGGTAAAATTTGTTGTACTTTTTCTATTTCTTAGTTCAAAATGTTGGGGGCGTCGCCCCCTCCAAAAAAGTGCCAAGTCGGCGCCTATGGTTAGTTTTATTGGTTTTGTGCAATTTTTCATACGGAGCAAACTTTAAATTGGGAACTCCCAAGTGGAACGTCTGCTCCTCCCTCAATATGAGTTCGGGGCGCCAATGGACCCTTTTGAATTATAACTGGGAGCTGAGATCAATTTATTCCAAGCTTCATACTTTAACTGCAGTCAGTTCTTCTTACGAAATTCAGATACACGAGGATGGTAATAAAAAGTAGCTACCTTTCCCCTTCCACATGGAAATTCAGGCTGAAAATGCTTAAAAAATACCTATCTGACCAGCAGCAAGTCTTACAGAATCTAAAACAAGCCTGCAAGAGTCTTAACGCACATTATAAAATTTTAAGAGTCTTCAAACGTGACAAAGAATTCTTCGGGAGAGTTTTACAGAATCTTCAGAAATATAGAAGAGACATAAAGAATCTTAAAAGAGCTTTTAACAATTTAATGAGTCTGAAACAAGGTTGGAAAAGCCTTCAAGAGTCTAGAACTAGTATCAAGTTGTTTCAAAGAAGTATGGAAGACTCATGAAAAGTCTTGATCAAGTCGAAGGGTCATAAACAGTCCAAAACGAGCGTCAGTGGGTCCCAAATGAGAAACGTACAGAACCATGATCTTTAACAAATCTAGGAAAGTCTCAAAAGAATCTCAAAAAATTTTAGCTGGTTCTAAGGCGTCTTAAGAGTTTTTTAAGATTCCTGGTATTGCAAATGTCTTGATAATATCTTAAAGTGATCACATAAAGTTCGAAAGAGCAGGGAGTCCACAGAAATTGAAAAGTAAAAATGACTATTTTCTCAGGACCCTTTGCAGGACTGTAGCCGGCATATTTTCACCCCCCCCCTCCGAGTGTGCAAATCTCTTTTTTTTCAATTGTTTTAGTCCCTTTGCCCCTCCTTCCTTTTACTTTCCTCCTCGTGGTGAATATAGATAATTATTATTACTTAGTATTATTGAAAATTCTAATCTTAAACAACGAACGTTGATTTTTGAGGGGTGTAGTTTTAAAAATATGAATTAACAAAAGTGAAGGACTATTCAATTTTTTTTTAATTTTGGCACTTTTTAGGACCTTTAGGACCTACTTTCTCAATTCACGACTTCAAGGACTTTTCAGCACCGGTAGACACCATGGAAGAGTCATAAAGCGTGATAAATGAGTTTTGATAAATCTTACAAGGTGTCAAACAAGTTTTAAAATGTTTAAAAGACTCTTGAACGAGCATTGAAGAGTCTCAGCTAGTCTCAAAGACTAACTTCGTTTATCTGAGGTCATAAAATTGAATCTGTGAACAATGTTAAGAATTATTTAGAAAGTGTCGGTATATTTTGATGTAAAAATCGCAATTTACGAAAAGATAGTCATTCGGATACAAAAAAAAAACGCCCCCTCCCATTCACCACAATGGAAAAAAACTATCACCACCGTTACTCAGTCGTAGAACGTAAGTCTGTGAGTTGCTTACATTGCAAATTATTTTTCTCAGCAGAATTCTGAAAATTATCGCCAGCCTTCATAATATCGATTAGATCCTCGATGGATAAGATTGAAGAATTCGTTTTCTGGATTACAAATCTCACGATGTTTTCAATTTCTAAAATTGACAGTTTTCCCCCACCACAAAACTGACCAATGGTTCAGTATAACATGAGTGTTCTCAACAGTACACTGCTATACATATTAAAATACATTAAAACGTCGAATTTTAAAAATAAGTAAAAATTCTCTCAACATTTTCCTTCTTTCCAGTTTCCGTAATTTACTTTCTTAAGCAACCGAAAGAGAGAAAAAAAAAAAATTCAAAAGAAAATTCCCAATTCTTAACAGAACAAGTTTTTATTGACACTTCGGAAACTCGTAACTTTTAATCCATCGAAACTACACCAACGAGCGAACGAAATTCAGATAGGACACTTCAGGACGATATTTCTATGCTGTACCCTCTACTTATGTCTGAAGCAGTGGTAACTCGAGGAAGCCATCTGTCATGAGGGGGGTTACTCAAAATATGTGAAAATAGTTGTAGTTTTATCAGACCTCTGCTCGGGAATACTTAGATTTTTTTCTCATCCTCACGATGGTTACTGAATGAGTAGATAAGAGAGTGAGAGAGGTACTCATAAGAGAGTGAGAGAGGTACTCAGACATTTAAACGATTTGTACTGCTATTTCTTATTGAAAATGAAAAAGAAAATGCCTTCCAAAATGTGCCGTCAAATTCTTCCAATTCACTACATTCTCTATATTGTGCGACAATTTTCAGAGAATTTTCAAAGTTCATTATGATACTACTGGATGATTTTCCTCACTAAGGAAAGGGAAGCAATTTCTAAGATAGGCTTAGATTATTCCATGTAGTGCTCATATGAGAATTTCATGAGGTTTTTCGAATTTCCCAGGCCCCATTAAGGCTCTGCGAGACATGATGAAAGCTTTCTAGAGTTTTTACAGCTATTTAAGACGCGTATAAAACTCTAAAAGACACAATGAAATTGATTGAGACTCTTCAATACCTACATATTCCCCCAGACTTATTCAAGTCTTTTTACGACTCTTCAAGACTGGGTCAAGACTAACGAAAATTCTTTTATGATTGTTCAAAAGTTTTAAAACATAGACGATCTTTTGTACTCTTCTAAAATAAACTGTCCAAGACGTGAGTCGGGAGACTCTTTATGGGTTTTTCAGATGACGTTTGGAGTTTATAGAAAACTGTTCAAAAATTTTGATGGCTGGTTTGAAATCCCCGAAAATTTGTTCAAAGCTCTATAAGACTCTACTAGATTTACAGAAAACTCGCTCTCACTTTTTAAGACTCATTCAAGACTTTCGAGACTATTTCACACTCGTCTAAGATTCCTCTGAACTCATTAGATGACACTAGCAAACTTGTTTGAGACCCTGCACACGTTGCCATTTATGAAGTATTTTTACTTTCAATTAATTTTGTCTCTGGGAAGGGCAATGGTCCCTACTACCGCCCTCGTGTGCCCGTGCCTGCCCTGAATGGCTAAAAGTGAAACAGGGGGCCCGCGCACAGGACCGTTGCACCTCATGCAGCGAATACAATGAAAGGTTGAAGTCCACCCTGAGGCCTCTGAGAGCTCCTGTCTGGCTCCGTAACTCAAGAGAATATTCATATCTGACAGAAATTACATCAGTTAACAAGAGTCATTCACCCAAAGTTCGCACAGACCGCGTGACGTTGAATGTGTTTCAGCCTTTCAGCCCCCTCCTGCTGTATGCTGCATTACTGTTAATTGTTCCCTTCACACTTACTGTGTTTCTGGGGTAGTTTTTCAAACCCATCATCGTAATCTATTTCGGCTGTACACACTTTACCAACCCTCTTGATAAAGACACTACTGAACTAGTGTACCTTTAATTCATTAATGTAAAAATAACGTTTCTGGTCCTCTTCCTTTTTTCACCCATTACGCCGTTACAACGCATTAGGTGACGAGAACGAACACCTGAGTACCTTTTACACGAAAATACGAGAAAAGTGGTCCATATTGATACTTCCCTGCAAGAAGGGCATGGCACAACACGAAGATTTTTTCCGATCATTTCGGCTTAGCGGTCTCATACACTCGACCCAGAACATAATCCACAGCAGTGGCAACCTGACCGGTTTTACGGTGTAATTTATTTTAAAAACACCATCTTTTTTAATGTATCCAGCAATGCAGAATTATTTTGTTGAGTTTTTTTTTCTTTCTTTTTTCAAAAAGGCGAATATAAGAAAATTGATGCGAAAATTATAAAACTTTACAGGCAGTCCGCCTGTGCTCTTTCTAAATCCTACTAAATTGTGATGCATAAAGTATGTAGCCTGTCGATTAGAATGAATGATAAGAAAAATGTCCACACGAGTTCAGCATCCTGGATACCATTGATTTTCGACTGTGTCGAGCTACTTTTGGCTGCGCAGTTCGTGATGGTTCAGTTCCACCAACTCGTTGATTTATTCGCAAAAAAAGAGCGACTCGAATAACATTATCTTAAATTTCCAATTACACATTGTTGCCAAAAAAGAGAGCGAACGACAGGTTACCTCGATGACTGGTATTTAGGAACTTGTGAGGGGTCTGGAGCCTTTCTTTCGACTCCACTACGTTTAGTTTCATTTTCGGCAGATTTAATGATGACTTGAATTCTGGAAGGAAGTGCTGATAGAAGTCACCAGGCTGAGTAATACGAATAAACTAATCAAACTTTCGTCAACCAGGTTGACCACTCGAAATTTCAGGGGGGAGAACCAAAAAATGACCCGAATTGGAGACCATTTGCAATTTTTATCTTCTTTTTTGTGCTTCTCTCTTACACACTAACTCGCCATCATGTATTTTCAACCCCCCAAATGACTAGCTAGAGTTGCGTAGGAAGTTTTTGCTGCAATATTTCAATTTTATTTACACTGCACAACGAAACCACAAAATAAAGGGAAACAAATTTCCTCATAATCAGCTGAATTTTCAGAATTCGAAAGAGAAACCTCCCCAAAAAGGAACTGAATGACCATAGATGATCTGAACTGGAAAAAATGATCAAATGGTCATCCTGCGTCAACTCATTGGCTATTTATTTGCATTAGAGTGCGGCCAGTCCAGAAAAAGCCGAGCCCAGGGGACAGAAAAAAGTGAAGAATATACAATTTTTTTTCGAGCCCTTTTCGAAAATCATGATTTTATACTCAAAGATCCCTCCCCACCTACAATTAAAAAAGATGAGACAACAAAATGCCAGGATCCCCAAAGAAGTCCATGCCCAGGATAAGTTCCCCTTTTCCTACCCTTCTTGTCAAGCCTGATTAGAGTCTGAACGACCGCATTAGACGGTCATTTTCAACGAAATGGACTGCAACGTAGATCAATGACAAAAAGTTGAATATTCGGTTTTCCCAATATAGTTTTTCAGTCTGACATCAATCCGAATTCTTTTCCAGATTTTAAGTGATCATCGAATCAGTTGATCGAATGAAACATAACGAAGCCGAAAGAAAAGCTCCAACCACTGAAATTATTTTCGATTAGTTGACAGCAAAAGACTTCTTCAACTATAAGACTATAATCAGTCATTATAATAAATCGTTGTTGAATGCTATGAAAAGTGACAGGAAGGTACAAATAAAACGTTTTCAACGAACTTACTTCAACGTGCAACGAGACTAAAAATTAGCCTTTGACCACCAATAAACTTTTTCGTATTGCTTACCTGTAACACAGATTAAATAAAAAATTGGTAATCGATACAGTCGACACAGGAATTGATACAAAATAATTAGGTAAGGTTTTGAGCATGCAGGGTTGACAGATTTTAATGGTTAAATTCCCATCGAGAAATACAGGGTGTTCCAGTTTCGGACAATATGCTGGAAGAATGTTAAAGTGCTCGCAAGGAGGAACAAGAAACTTCATGTAATCATACGGCATTTCTCAAAATTATTCGTAAAGGGGCTCCGATTTTTTAATAGATATAAAATAGTTTTCTCTTGAGAATTCGATGCTACAATTCTAATTCAGAAAATTTTCTCAGAACAACGACAAATAGAAGAGCAAAAATGCAACATAAATTTAAACGTCTAGCAATTACCTATCCTTAATATTGAAGAAGTTACACGAGTTTGGAAGCAGAGTCACAAAATTTGGGCGGAGGTTACATATGTATATGTGGCAGTTTCTATAAAAAGGGGTAACTTTGTCGATCGATCAAAGTCTCAGAAAACGCGGAAAAAGAAAAACAAAATTTTTTGGTCGAAGAAATCAACTTTGAGATTCTGGTTGATTTCTATTAAGAAAAAACAAAAAAAAACAAACACATCGCAGTAACAAAGAGACAAAATTTACGCGCACGAGAGAGAAAAGGGAGAGAGACAAAGAGAATTATGAAAGAGAATGAGAAAAGAATGTGAATGTCTGCGTTCGCTTCTTCGTTGTTTTTCGGAGCTCACAAATAAATCCGATGTTATGAATTGTTACCACGCAGAAGAGCGAAAAATTACCTTTCCAACAAGCCCTTGTCGAGGCTGGTAATGTGATTCTGCGATGAGTTATGGCCGTTTGATGGAGTGGGAAAAAAAGGTGTGTCTAACTTTAAACGCGTTTTTCCCAAAAACATGTTTTTGCGCGTTCTTGTTACACTCATCTTTGACTGCTTGTATCTCTGGAACAAAAAACGCTGCAAATCTTACCGATAGCTCGTTGGAATAGGCATTCATTCCTCTATTACATACTGTCCATAACTCAAAATTCGTCGGATCGACAAAGTTACCCCTTTTTACAGAAACTGACACATATTTAGACTCTGATAGCGCCTCCAAAACTGAAGATAGACAACCAGCAGTATTGAAACTTTGTTTTTCAGAGTCAACCTTTAAGATTTCATTTTCAGATTTTAGAGTATTGACCAAATTTTGCTGAAATTTTACAATTTTTCAATCAAATTTGGTTAATGATAACGTCTTCACATCATATTTCCGAGAGTAGCAGTGGACAGTAGTTTGAGAAAAGAACACGAAATGTAAATACTAATTTTTGCCGATCTTTCAAATTGAAGGGGCTATATAAGTCCACATCTGTGTCACTAAAAGTTTTGCTAAAAAAATTTTTAAATCAAATTTTAAAACTTCTGTAGCCACTTTAATACAGAGAGTAGGTCTGAAAGTGATTCGACTAATTGCAGAGGCGAAACTTGACTTTCAGTTGGGGGGGGGGGTGGAGAAGGAAAATTTGCCGACAAATATTTTTTAAGAAACTACAAATTTGCCGATAAACACTTTAAAAATCTGCTGGTTTTTCAATCAAAATATTTCCTAATTAAAAAAAAAATTATTAAAAAAATCATAATAATAATAATAATAATAATAAAACAGAAGCAAAATATGGGCCCGGGGACTAATTTTTGAGAAAGTCCTTGTACCCTCAAAAAAAGTTTGCCTTTTTTTCTAGTCTTTATTTTTCTTCCTTCCTTTGTTCCTCTTTTTACCTTATTTTTGAAGCGCCTTTTTTATAGTGAGCCACTGGAGACATTCTCCTTCCTCGGCTCATATGCAAGCATACACCATCCGAGAGGTTTCTTGGATTCATTTAATACTATGATAATAAGACTCTTTGATCCATTAAGACCTCCTCCTCCAACTTATGTAGAACTTTTAGGACTCTTTCAGACTTCTCTGAGACATCAAGGATCTTACGAATTTGTTCAAGACTTTTTCAGGCTTCATTAAAACATTATACCTTAGAAAATAAAAAATTCAAATGAACAGTGTCAAAATTAGCCAATGAAGCAAATTAATTTTTTCATTCTTATATCTTCGTTATTCTTTACGTTTTTATTCTTCATAATAAAGCTGCAGAAATGTAAATATTGCGCACATCTTTTCGCGCCCTGTAACTTCATTTAACCACCTTTTGGACCGCTCTGAAATGTGTCTGGGAAAGTTTGGAAAACGTCGGGGAATTTCATTTCAGAAAAAAACTGGGCATTCTGTAAACTTTTCTTCCCACTTTCACCAAACATTTTGGTGATTACCGACACTCACCTGTGACAGTCAACATTCTTAGGTTTCGGTATTCGACCGTGTAACATGTACGTACACTTGAAAAACAATATAACAAATGATAAATTGATAAAATCATACTCGATTAGGTACCCTTCTTAGCAAGAATATGACGAAATAGCCCAAGGGTTACACTTTGTGTCCGCAATAAGATTTTGGGTGTGCAAAGATTTTTGCGTTGCTTTGTTGTTCGGAACTGAGCTCGAATGAAACTCCTACTCATCGTGTGTAGGTTCGTCTTTCCCACGTACCTGTGGAGACACGTGTACATTGTAAACAGGTACACGTGGGGCCGGAATAATGGTTTTGAGAACTGACACTCAGAACGTCACAGATTTCTGCGAGTCGACCATCAGTGACGTATGCAGTGGTGGCGCAAGGGCGTAAATACGCCACCCCCTCAGAATTCATCTGTCAGTAATATTTCAAAATCGCCGCGTGTTTTCGGCGTGCGATTTAACCCAGTATAGCGCGAACGTAAGTTGGATTTTTTTATCGGTTTCATCGAGAACATCTCACCTCTCAAAGCCGTAACCCGGGAGTGACAGCGAAGGCGCTGCCTCCCCTGGCAGCTTGGTTTTCCCATTCTAGCAAAAATCATTCTCACTTAAATCCGCCCCTCCGAAACTGTGGTGTACCCCCTTATTTGGTTTGTTCCCTGTTGTAAGAGAAATTGGTTGAACTTTTTTGCTTCTCTCACTTTCTAGTGGTAGTTTACCTTAATGAGGCCGCGTGACCGCCGTATACAGAGAGCTGCTCCCAAATCCGCACTCCTTGCTCGTATATACATCATTTCCCTAACTAAACATCCGTAAATTAAATAACTTCCGGCGGGAAAAAGAAACTTCTTAATCCGAAGTCATTTGTTAATTACGGGGGTATACGTATTCGTTTCGAGTGTATCTGCTTCGAACGAGGAGATGACAGTGCACGGGATGGTCGGGATGCTGTTACCGTATTGTGTCCATTAAGAGAAGCGCTACACTGCATCGGTACACTGCTCGCAACCCCAAGGGTGTTGTAAAATGTGCCGCTACGCTCGAAATACAATCTAGTTAAGTGGTGCCGTTGTGCCGTCAACCTCTTAACCTCTCTTTTCGTCTTTCTCCTTCGGTAGGTTTTTGTAAAAATACTGTACCAGAGAGCACTTAAAATCGGCCTGATACACCTTGTCGGTGGAGCCACCCTCGGAAATTTTATTTCTTTAAGCACGTGCGCCAAATATAGCCTCGGAAATTTAACTTATTGACAGCCAAAAGAATTTTTGGATTTTGGTTCCTCAGTGGAACGTGCGTGATACAGTTGCTTGAAATTACGATGCAGTTGAGCTTTTATTAGTCGCTACCTGGAGCACCGATGCGCAGATTCGTCGCAAAGTGAATTAGAGACTTGTATGGCATATTCTGCGGGCTTGGGACTGAAGGTAGCTTTGTATGCGCGGAAATGGAGCAGGGGACACATCTGGCCAATTTGACGTGCGAATATTGTACAGGTTCTCTTGAGCAGTGGCTCCGGAGCCGGGGAGGAAAGGTAAGGGAAGCATTTGCCCGTTCCTTTCTGACTTGTGAAGCCGGAGGGAAGCAGTAGTACCGTTTAGCTCCTCTCCCCAGTTTCAGTTTGCAAGAGCACGCTTACACGAGACTAAGTGTAATCAGGCAAGTACGCTGGACGCCCATTTTCCTTCAAGCCGGAGAAAAAGAAATAGCTTCCTTTCTTCGGGAAGAACCTTAATTACCGTAACAGTTGAGGAGAATGGCGTGCAAAGGGATACTGGCTACATGAATGCGACATCAAGTAAATTGAGCAGAAATTTCAATAAAATCTCTCTCTCTCTCTCTCTCTCTCTCTCTCTCTCGTTCTGGTGTCAGTAGCGGTATTAGGGTAATTCGGGAGTATATTTCACTTGGTGAAGCGTATGGCGATGCATGCACGCAGAGCTGGCTCCCCAAACACCGCACCCCTAGTCTCGGAAACTACCCTATCGAGTATCGTATCAGTGACCAGAGGGGTGCATTGAAGCTGGCCCGAGCCCCCTTTCATCTCTCCGCTTTGGCTTCGCGCTGTCCTGCTGGGGTCACTATGGGACACCCTGTTGACCGAGCATTAACCTGGAATTCGGGTGCACCACAGACGGACGCGCTACTCCTTCACCCCTCACCTTCTCGTCTTGGAAGAGCGATTAGATCATAGGAAAAAAAGTACGTGTGGCGACGCAGGAAGGTGGCGACGGTGAGTCAAGCCCTGCCGTGGGGGGGGGTGGCCCAGGGGTAAAAGAGTCGGACAAAAAATACATTTTTACGAATTTCTTTACTGGAAGTTATTTTTTTTTACTCTTTCAAGTGTATCAATTTATGCGTGGGACCTTCCTGCTCATTTTGGATTGATCGATTAGGAGACCTCGCGCATAATACTGTAGCTATTCACCAGTCTTCCTGTTCACTTATTACCTCGGTATGTGGGACAAAAGGCGAACCCCCTGGGGTAAAAAGTGTACGTATATTTACGATATAATTTTAAAAGTTACAACATGAGCTGTGAGGAAGAAATGTTACTATCTTCTTTCGTATGTAAATGTTGTGGAGAAATGAATACAGTGTATACCAAATTTCTCATTCCCCAGTAATGGCTTGTCACCAAGGGGAATTAGACTATAACCCTTGTATCAAAACAGTTGGTCAGGCAAACCTATGTCCCAGTGAGTGGACGAAACATCTGTTTCAAGGCTGTATGTATACCAAATTTCTAAGGATTTGAATATTGTTGCCGAAAAATGAGCATGAAAAGTACCTCAACGCAACAAAATGTAACACTGGTATTAATAATTACACGTACGTTTTTTGCCCCAAAACTATTCGCTTTTCACCCCAGAGCACTGTTTACATTTTGCTCCACGTTTTTCATCGCTCATTATTCTTTCTAAATCATTATTTCACAATTTGCAAGCACTTGTACGGAATGTTCATGAAATTTGCTACTCAGTAACGTGAAAACGTTCCAGAATTGAAAATTATAATATTTTGTGTTTCTACATTTCTTATCCTTTTCAGGCGCAGCAGGAAAATTTTGTTTAATTTTTTTTTTTTTTTGTTGCTTATGCCTGGATTTTATAAGAAACTAACAATTTGGGGTATCTTCTACATATTGTGGTAGAAAATCTCAATCAAATATTGTATTTCAGAGTAATACTCCTAGTTCACATCAAGATTAAGTATGTTTGACTTTTGCCCCAGACTATCTTAATATCAAAGTTGCACTTATACTTCTTGGCTTCTCAAAATTTCTCCCAGCTCAATCATTCCATTGTATATGTTCCCTTTGCCCAAAGCTTACGTGCCCATTAATTTCATAACAAAGTGATTTATTCTTCCCCTCGCCAACACAGGACCAGAGAATGACCATTAAATACGTGAGAGTCGGGGTGTCTACTAGTCACCAAAAATTCATGAATTTTAGTAAGTGTTCATGAAAGTCATGAATTCAATAATTGTAAATTTAATTTCTTTTTTCACAAAGATCACAGATTCCCCTAAATTCTTTTGGGAAAAAATTGGAAACAAGATGTACTTTTAAAATACATTTTCTTAAATGTATTATTTTATCACCTTCCTTTCAGAATGTGAACTCCAGAATATTAGCAAATTAAGAAACTGAACGAGTATCACTGAAACGTCAAAATTGGTTTTTGTTTTTACATGTTATGTCCCCTATAGTGAGTATTGTAAGTCCACGAAAAAAGTCATGAAAAGATCGTGAAAAATTATGAATCTTACAAATTTATACTTGGTAAACACCCTAGTGAGAGCACATTGGGCAAGCAATGGAAGTTTCTGGGGTCGCTGACTGCGAATGTCCAGATTTTCAATGCGATAAAAACAGTTTGAAAATCAGCAACCAGGGAAACACCTTCATACTTATGTTCAACTCCTGAATTCAAAATTTCGATTTTCTTTTTTCATGTAACCAATTGCCCCTTGGAAAATTTCTTTCTTCAAAGAACTATTTTTTTTTGTTGTATATTTCAGTTCATGATAAGCGTTTGAATAGTTGATATAAATATACTTACTCCAAAAATGAAACAACTGTGAATAAAACCGAATTTTTTCATTGGGAAATTTGGATTTAGAGATTACAATCCAGACTGATTATTATATAATAACATTCGGAATCCAAAACCAAGATCCATAATTTTAATACAGGGTGTTTCCTCGATTATCAAGGACCAGGTATTTTTACCCGTCTCAAATTGTTGGTCGACTTATTGTGAGGCGAAAGAAAGAAATTTTCAGTTTTTCGCTGCGACTTTGTATTTTTGTTGCCACAAGTTTTTCAACAGGATACTTACGTATAAATTTTTCCATTTAAGATTGAAAATATTGAGAAAACTGAAGTGAGATGTAGATTTCAAGGATCGAAGTTAACACCTCCATTGCTTTTCCTGGTCAAGTAAATTTTGCCCATTGATGTTGTCTCCGAACCCACTTTGAGGCCACGGAGAAGGAAATTTGATCTCTTCATAGATTTGTTTTCTGTTCGAGATCGGTGTCCTACAACTTCAAATTTAGAAACGGAAGCAATTAACATTTTTCGTTGCCAAGTTGAAGTTTCGGACCCCTAAAGGCAAAATCTGATGGGATATTCGGAAATGACTTGTAAGGCTATGATACTTTGATTTTCTTCGTCAAATTGGTTCGGCCTCCTCTCAAAAGTGAAATTTCAATTCTTGGAGCTGAAATCCGAATCTGATCAACAATCTGTATTCCAAATCAAAGATCAAGGACCCAGAAACCTGCATTTCTGTTTATATTTTGAGAAGTTCAGCAACTGTCGCTGGTTTGAAGGATTGAATTTTTATTTCAGGGCTTAAGTACGAGATGCATCAAACATCTTCATCTGATAGGATATTCGGATGCTTCAGAAAGAAGAAAGTCTGTGGGCCTCCAGCCACTGTACAGGGCAAAACGGATTTTCTGACAAACTAAGAAACAGGGTTTTAGCATGTCAAGATCCGGCTGGGTTCCTTTCTCAGTTTGAATCTCAACATTGTATGAATCACGGAGGTACTCGCAAGGACGGGGGGGGGGGGTATTTCCTATTAGGACCCGAATGAGTTTATAAAGTTAGATGAGTGAAGTGCTTTAAGCAAGTGCGTACCCAAGTGACTGCTTCGAGGGGGGGGGGGGTTCTAGTTTTCTCAACCACGAAATTCCATTCTTTCCAATAATTTATTGATAAAAGAAGGTCTATCATTTGAAAAAACAAGTAAGTCAGTATAAAAGAAAAGCACAAAAGAAAGGTTTAGCTGACTCTAGTCGTGATAAAATCGTGAAACCAACTCTGAAAGGTACCTTTTGACTTCCTCCACCAGACTGCGCTAAAAACACGATTTTCGATTTTTTGGACCCAGCGCGTTATGGAAGTCAGGTCCTCAATTGTCAAAATTGAGCTCGACTGTGCGAGAAGAGCAGAATTGTATGCTATATAGCCCGTGATAATTTCCTTAATTTTAACTTCGTTTGTTTAGTCAGATGGTCCTGAATTTTCTTTACGATATTCAACAAGAAACTTAGCTCGACTGTATGACAAGGGCAGAATTGTATTCTGTATTAACCGTGCCAATTTCCTCAATTTTGAACGACTTGCTGAGTCAAAATAGTCCTGAATTTGCTGCTTGACATCGGACTCGAAATTCAGCTCGACTGTGCGAGAAGAACAGAATTATATTCTGTATTAACCATGACAATTTCTTCAATTTTAAAAAACTTGCCGAGTCAAAAAATGATTTTGAATTTGCTACTTGATATTTGAGTCGAAATTCAGCTCGACTGTACGACCAAGTTAGAATGGTACTCTGTGTCAATTTCAACAATTTTCTCGACTTTGACCCTTTTTATCAAGTCAAAATGGACCTAGATATTCTACTCGACATTCGACTCGAAATGGAGCTCAACTGAGTAACAAGGGTAGAACTGTCAAAATTGAGCTCGGTTTGTGACAAGGCTGAATTGTATTCTGTATAGCTCTCGATAATTTCTTCGATTTCAACTTGTTTGTCTAATCAAAACGGCCCTGAATTCGCCACTTCATATTAAACTTGAAATTTAACTTGATTGTGTGACAAAGGTAGAATTATGTTCTGTATTAACGACAATTTCCTCAATTTTGAATTGCTTGTTGAGTCAAATTAGTCCTGGGTTTGCTATTCGATATTTGACTCGAAAATCAGCTTGACTGTTCGAAGAAATTAGAATTGCATTCTGTATCAATCTAGACAATTTTTTCGATTTTGACTTTTTTATCTGGTCAGAATAGTCTTGGATTTGCTACTCGACATTTGACTCGAAATCGAGCTTGACTGTGTGACAAGGGTAGAATTTATTGTATTTGGCATTAACCTCGACAATTTCCTCGACGTTAATGTGTCAAAATAGTCTTGGATTTGCTACTTGACATTCGATTCAAAACTGAGCTTGACTGTGCAACAAGGGGAGACTTGAATTCTGTGTCGCTTCGACAATTTCCTTGATACTGACTCTTTTTACCAAATCAAAATGGTCCTGGATTTGCTATTCGACATTCAACTCGACATTAAGCTTGACTGTGTGACAAGGGTAGAATTGTATTTTGTAGCGACCTCAACAATTTCCTGGATTTATAACTCGACATTTAACTCGAAACTGAGCTCGACTGTGCAAGTAAGGTAGAACTGTATCATGTCCAGCAACAGTGGTGGATATAGACAGGTGAAACTTTACTAGCGCTGTCTACTACAGAGTGTCCATTCTTGTTCGGAAATGATTTTCCCTGACTATTCCAGGTTTTCCAGGCTAATTTTTCCAGTTTTCCAGACCCTTCAAATACAAATTACACGGGGGGTCAGAATTTTTTCGAATGTCGTTTGCGCTGAATATCGTCAATCACTCCACAAACTTTTATTTTACTACCGTGTGCTTATGAATCTGTGGCAGAGGGGGTGTAAACATTTAATGATGGAAATGAAAACGCGCTCTATAGGGTGCAACGTGGTGCAATGTCAATTAAAGCCTTCATAGATTTTTTTTTTGTAACTTAATGACGACCGTGAGGGGGGGGGCTGGAAAAATAAAATTCTAAGATTGATTCATAGGTTTTCGAGGTCGCTGTATTAAATTTTAGGGGTAATTTTTGGATCCCGTCCCTCGTGGTGCGACCAATGAGGTAGCAAGAGCGTAGGACAAGCAACGGTTGACTCGGAATTCACCCTTTCTAATTGAAACCACCGAATAGGGTAAAAATACAGTTTTATTTATTCAAAATGTTGCTAATAGGAAATAACGTCCCCTCGGTACTGATGCGATGCCCGAAAGGGTAGTTTCCGGTGCCGGGGGTGCGGTGTCTCAGGGGCCACTTTGGCATGCGTGCATCGCTATACGTCCCACCACACCACAATAGAAAATAACGTCGTAAAAATTTCCCAACTGAAAAAGCACGGGAGCTCAAATTTGGTCCAGATTAAGAACCGGCAGCGATATTCGAAATCAGCGACACAAAATCACCCCTATTTCGATGCTTCATGCAATTTTTCGCCGGAGAAGCTGAATTCGTATTATGACAGTGCTTTGGAAGGGTCGGATAAAAATCTGAGGTAATATTCGAAATCAGCGACTCAGAGCTTAGCTGGCTATCCTGTCCAAAAAATTGACTACAGAATCTCGTAAAGAATTTGAAACTTGAGCAAAACTAGAGTAACTGGAATTAGCTCCTCCCTCGTGGAGACTGAATGGTTTAGGGGGAGGGAACACATAACTTTTAAAATGAATTCTGGAACTTAGGTAAAAAAGCTGCAGCATATCTAACGACAAATGTTATGAAAGTAAAAAGGTGGTTAGGATCTGAAAAATTACGGCACCAGGAGAGGCGGAAGAGGCTTCAATTTAAGAGTATTAACAGATACAATAAAAGGTCATACATTTGAAAACAGTGGACTCTTTGGTAACGCGATAATAATTATTATGCGGTCTTTGGATTTTTTCAAATTTTGTGGATTAATTACTCTTCCCCGGTGACGTATCGTCGAGGAAGAGGGGGCACGTGCCCCCAATATTTTTACATTGTTCTCTAATATCGGCGATTTTTAAAAAATACCTCAGTTTTCGACTTTTTCTCCCTTGAAAATCTTATTTTGCCCTCTCCCCTCCCCGCCTCTGGGAAAGTCCTAGCAGGCCACTGCTCTTCCCCCAAGATCTCGGAAGTCCCTTTCATTCACACTTATCTACATTTGCGAAGGAGAGGAGAACCGAAGCAAAACCCGACGGCAGGATGTCCCAGAAGGTGAATTCATTGGTTTTCAAATTTTTGTTTCATTACGACTTTCTCAAAAACAAAAATTTTTTTACACTGGGGAAAGAAGCTAGACCGAATATTTCTTCATTTTCGCGTCTTTTCGCGCCGATTTTCAAATTCTCGCGAATAGGATGAGATGTGAAACACGAAACAGCTGATATTGGGAGAAATGTATAGAGATTGGTTCGCGTTTCGCAAACTGACCACTCAAATTTTCTCTGAAAAAGGTGATAAAATTACCAATTTCGTAAAAAAGTGACCGAAAAGTGACCAAAAAATCACCATAATTCCCATATTTTCGACTAAAAATCATTCTCATTCAGATTTTATGTAATCATCACAAGTTTTTCGCAGCATCACACACTCTACTCACGCACACACTTGTCTTGTATACTTATATCACATATATCAGATTGAAAAAACATTTTTTTCAATTTTTTTCTCTCGATAAATTGATAATATATAGTTAAAATGAGCATTGAGCATTTTTTACAATTTTTTAAAGGAAAATTTTTTAAAAATGACTTTTTTGATTAAAAAGCGACTTTCGTGACCAAATTTCAAAAAAGTAACCAAAGGTGACCAGAGGTGACTTAAGGTAAAAAAAGTGACCGAGTGGTCAGCCTGCGTTTCGTTATATTCAGGGAAAATTATTTTATGTCCTAAAAACAGTGAAATATGCGCATATAATATTCCCCACAAAAAGGCCAAAACATGTCAAAATATTCCCTCACGTGTAAAATATGCTCAAAATATTCAGTAACACAATATGGGTATCAAAATGCAGGACTTTTCAATCTGAATAATTATGACACCATGTCTATGGTCAAAAATTACAAACACAAAAACTTAGTCCATCACAGATAAAGAAATCAACACATGCCACAGATAACATAATTCAGAAGTACAACTTCACATTCGCATTCGGATTTGAACCATAAAAATATGTAGGAGCGCTAATGTACAACCAACCAGTTTCTGTCATTTCATTTCCTATCGAATTTTCAGATGTTTTTATTGTTTTCCAGCAGAAAAGTAGAAATATTCCCGAAAAGTTCTGCAAAATGGCCAAACATTCCCAGAATATGCCGGATATTCCATACTATATGAATCAATAGGAAAAATATGTCGAAACATAAAATAATTTTCCCTGGTCACATTTTCCGTGAAATGGTTCGTGAAAAGTCACGAAATATTTTAAGTGTATAGCAGCCTTAACAGAAAGATGTAGACGCGAAACGAATACCATGAAAACGATTTCCTCACACCACCACACGTATCTACTACAGCGATGGAGAGGGGGTTGTATTACCCACGACCTTCTCCTATGAGAAAAAAAAAAAAAAAAGAGAAAATTGCCTGAGTGAAGCGAAGGAAAATTTTTTTATAAGAAATAGGGTAAAATCTGTTTGAAAAATACTACAGAATTTCGCAGTCGATTTTTTTACAAAATTCCCTGACTTTTAGGTGAAAAATGCTGAAAATTCCAAAATTCCCTGACTTTTCCAAGTTTTCCAGAGAATGGACACTCTGTACTACCCACGTAAGATGACCTCAAAATTTCACAAGAATCCGTGTATTTTTCTACTTTTAGAGATTACTTTTTCTATTATATTTGATAGAATCTAAAAGCTTTCAGTCCCGGCACACTTTGTTAAGATAGTCTGATCGTCCTCCAATCATTTCCTCATCAAGTCCAACAACTTGAAGGCTGAGAACCAACGATCCGCAAAAGAGGAACTCAAAAGAAGGACCACCCCAGAGTACATTCTCAAATGTGTAACGAAGCAGCCCTCAATAGATGAGACATTCGCACATAACCCGGATGAGTTCGCCTTATGGCACAGCTTCGCATTCTGGTGCTCTCCGCGGAATCGTTATAGCCGATAGTTTAGGCGGCCAAATGGATCTGCCTGTCTTTCCAAGGAAAGGGATCTACAAACTTTTTCCATTTCTTGCTACAAGCAGCCCGTTACCGTGACGTGTCGAACAAAACTATACGCAGTATTTCGTAAAACGTTAAGCGTGTGCGCGCTTATACCATATAGACATATACGCGCTCGAAAATGCGCCGTGTACGGAGGCAGCCGTAAGAACAAATCGTCCATCACGTCAAATTTCACCCTAACTCGAACAAATCACCGCGCATTTACTCGCACGAACGTTCGCCGCTGTATTCGCCCCGGCGACTTCGTTTCGCCGCCGCGAACGCTCTTCCTTCGGCACCCCTTCACGGGTACTCGGGATTAAACTTAAATCCAAATTTGATTACCCACGAGAGGGATGCCATTTTTATAGAGATTTATGGACCAGGCTGTACGCCTGCTCGAAGATTCCTCTTAATCAGCTTTTCGAAGCGCAAAAACATCCTGATTATAGTGTTTTTTTCTTTCTTTCTCGCTCTCTCTGTTTTGTCTTTCTTCCTCTCCCTGTCTAGCTACTCGTATCGAGCAGAAATATGAAAAATTGAATTTCACGGAACACGCTAGAACAGCGCTGTACAGCCGAGGGAATATAAAAAGAAATCGTGTTAATTATTTGTACACATATAGGTACACGCACCGACAACAATGTGAATACGATTTTGGTGCACAACTTTCCAATAATATTGACGCAGACAAAGCCGAACTCCGTCAACATGACAAAAGCCACACAAAGCACCGGCAACTCGTAGCCTATTGAACCAAAATGGATTTAATTCAATACGTAGAAAACAAGACGCCGGAGTTATGAAATAAAAACAATATTGAAAGAGCTCCGCAATGATTTGAATACGAAAATGGGTCTATTCTTTCATCCGGACAGGTAAATTCGAAACCAAAATACCAGCGTACATTTCCATAGGTGTAGGAAGATTTGTCGCATGAGCGGGCATGCCGGATGTAAAGGTACCTTATACTCGTCAAGAACAAAAAACTCCATGAACATAAATAACGTATTCTCAGAATGAATGGGGGACTAGTCTAGCTGAATTGGGAAAAATACAAGTAAATATTCCAACAGAGCTGAAATTCTGTGGGCATCCTAATCAACACACTCGCAATAAAAGTCCCCGAGAATCGTAGTAAAGCATCACTATCTAAGCCCCCCCCCCCTCCACTGCCAAATCCAGGAATTTTTCAATAACATGTGGCAGTTTCTATAAAAAGGGGTAATTTTGTCGATCCGACGAATTTTCAGTTACAGACAGTACGTAATAGAGGAATGAATGCCTATTCCAACGAGCTATCGGCGAGATTTGTAGGGTTTTTTGTTTCGGAGATACAAGCGGTCAAAGATGAGTGTAACAAGAACGCGCAAAAACGTGCTTTTGGGAAAAACGCGTTGAAAGTTAGACACACCTTTTTCTCCCACTCCATCAAGCGGCCATAACCCATAACTCACCGCAGAATTACGTTACCAGCTTTGATGAGGGCTTGTTGGAAAGGTAATTTTTCGCTCTTCTGCGTGGTAACAATTCATAACATCGGATTTATTCGTGAGCTCCGAAAAACAATGAAGAAGCAAACGCAGACATACATTCGCATTCTTTTCTCATTCTCTTTCATAATTCTCTTTGTCTCTCTCCCTCTTCTCTCTCGTGCGCGTAAATTTTGTTTCTTTGTTATTGCGATTTTTTTTTTTTTTTTTAATAGAAATCAACCAGAATCTCAAAATTGATTTT
Organism: Acanthococcus lagerstroemiae; assembly: GCA_031841125.1. NCBI lineage: Eukaryota > Metazoa > Arthropoda > Insecta > Hemiptera > Eriococcidae > Acanthococcus > Acanthococcus lagerstroemiae. Next base: position 11,482,245 of record CM063114.1, on the reverse strand, counting down.
TTCGACCAAAAAATTTTGTTTTTCTTTTTCCGCGTTTTCTGAGACTTTGATCAATCAACAAAGTTACCCCTTTTTATAGAAGCTGCCACAAATTGATAAAGATAAACGATGGCCCAGAGAGAAAAATTTACAGGGCAGCCAAAAATAGATATGGAATTACATAAGGTTGTTTACATACTACATCACATTTTTACGGTTTTACACACAATGTGATTTAAACTCGACAAAAGGAGTGGCTACACTGCGGAGAAAATTCCCTTTCTAGTATGCTAATAACTCAAATTCGACAAAAAAACAGAGATAAAACTTTTTTGCTCTAGGCCATAGAAATAGTATTTTTCAAACAAAAAGTCTTCATCGCCTAACTGTACCTACAGAAGGTCCTCTGAAATTTTTGCAGTCAAAATATGTGGCCGGTTTGGAAGAAACAAGCATTATGCCTAAAAAATTAATTTTCAGATTTTGACATTCATAGGGGTATTCAAACCTCCTTAATGATCTATCATTGTCAGAAACCGAAAATACATACTAATATGCATCCGCAGATTCGGTTTCCAAATAAAGTAAAAACACTTTCGTCAAATTTCATTTAACTGAAATCAATTTTAGAATTGTTGTTTTCCGACGAAGTAAATTTCCCGAAACGTTCTATCAAAATCCAATATAAACACTAAAAAATTGTTATCTCTCTTACTATAGGCAAAGGTCCAATTGGTAATCTGCTAATTACATAACATATTGTGACCAATCCATCAATTAATAGTTAAATTATGTCAAAAAAAAATTTTCCCGGTCACTTCTGAAAGGGGAAAACTCCGAAATATTAATTAGAAGAACCCTACGGAATTTTAAACAAAAATCCATTAAACGATCCCAAAATACGTATTCAAAATCAAAATCAAGGTAAATCTACCTTTATACCCATAAAAGAAAGAAAAAGCCTGTCGGAACGAGAAAATTTTATAAAATGAAAACAGTTTACCAGGAGTTTGCAACAAAAAGGGCAATGCCTAGTAAAGCTCTGATTCTGGCAAAATTCGAACCAGTTTTCCGAGTGTTGATAGATTCAAAAAAAAACCTCAATTCCCAAACATATCTCTAGAGAATTATTTACATAATAAAGTACTAGAATAATGGAATCTATATTAAATACATAATCATCCCAAATCTTCCACAATAAAAACCTAACCCCAAGTCCCAGATGTCAAAGAAGATAAAAGGACCCCCCAAGTACAAAATTGTAAAACTGAAATTTATAATGAGATCTTCACATAACCGATTTCATCTTACACAGTTCGTAAAATCCTTTCCACCCCGAATGTAAAGTATTTAGGGAAAGATCGCTTTTTTTAAAGGTAAAAGACCAAAAACTTTTTCCATTTCTTGCTACAAGCAGCCCGTTACCGTGACGTGTCGAACAAAACTATACGCAGTATTTCGTAAAACGTTAAGCGTGTGCGCGCTTATACCATATAGACATATACGCGCTCGAAAATGCGCCGTGTACGGAGGCAGCCGTAAGAACAAATCGTCCATCACGTCAAATTTCACCCTAACTCGAACAAATCACCGCGCATTTACTCGCACGAACGTTCGCCGCTGTATTCGCCCCGGCGACTTCGTTTCGCCGCCGCGAACGCTCTTCCTTCGGCACCCCTTCACGGGTACTCGGGATTAAACTTAAATCCAAATTTGATTACCCACGAGAGGGATGCCATTTTTATAGAGATTTATGGACCAGGCTGTACGCCTGCTCGAAGATTCCTCTTAATCAGCTTTTCGAAGCGCAAAAACATCCTGATTATAGTGTTTTTTTCTTTCTTTCTCGCTCTCTCTGTTTTGTCTTTCTTCCTCTCCCTGTCTAGCTACTCGTATCGAGCAGAAATATGAAAAATTGAATTTCACGGAACACGCTAGAACAGCGCTGTACAGCCGAGGGAATATAAAAAGAAATCGTGTTAATTATTTGTACACATATAGGTACACGCACCGACAACAATGTGAATACGATTTTGGTGCACAACTTTCCAATAATATTGACGCAGACAAAGCCGAACTCCGTCAACATGACAAAAGCCACACAAAGCACCGGCAACTCGTAGCCTATTGAACCAAAATGGATTTAATTCAATACGTAGAAAACAAGACGCCGGAGTTATGAAATAAAAACAATATTGAAAGAGCTCCGCAATGATTTGAATACGAAAATGGGTCTATTCTTTCATCCGGACAGGTAAATTCGAAACCAAAATACCAGCGTACATTTCCATAGGTGTAGGAAGATTTGTCGCATGAGCGGGCATGCCGGATGTAAAGGTACCTTATACTCGTCAAGAACAAAAAACTCCATGAACATAAATAACGTATTCTCAGAATGAATGGGGGACTAGTCTAGCTGAATTGGGAAAAATACAAGTAAATATTCCAACAGAGCTGAAATTCTGTGGGCATCCTAATCAACACACTCGCAATAAAAGTCCCCGAGAATCGTAGTAAAGCATCACTATCTAAGCCCCCCCCCCCTCCACTGCCAAATCCAGGAATTTTTCAATAACATGTGGCAGTTTCTATAAAAAGGGGTAATTTTGTCGATCCGACGAATTTTCAGTTACAGACAGTACGTAATAGAGGAATGAATGCCTATTCCAACGAGCTATCGGCGAGATTTGTAGGGTTTTTTGTTTCGGAGATACAAGCGGTCAAAGATGAGTGTAACAAGAACGCGCAAAAACGTGCTTTTGGGAAAAAACGCGTTGAAAGTTAGACACACCTTTTTCTCCCACTCCATCAAGCGGCCATAACCCATAACTCACCGCAGAATTACGTTACCAGCTTTGATGAGGGCTTGTTGGAAAGGTAATTTTTCGCTCTTCTGCGTGGTAACAATTCATAACATCGGATTTATTCGTGAGCTCCGAAAAACAATGAAGAAGCAAACGCAGACATACATTCGCATTCTTTTCTCATTCTCTTTCATAATTCTCTTTGTCTCTCTCCCTCTTCTCTCTCGTGCGCGTAAATTTTGTTTCTTTGTTATTGCGATTTTTTTTTTTTTTTTTAATAGAAATCAACCAGAATCTCAAAATTGATTTTTTCGACCAAAAAATTTTGTTTTTCTTTTTCCGCGTTTTCTGAGACTTTGATCAATCAACAAAGTTACCCCTTTTTATAGAAGCTGCCACAAATTGATAAAGATAAACGATGGCCCAGAGAGAAAAATTTACAGGGCAGCCAAAAATAGATATGGAATTACATAAGGTTGTTTACATACTACATCACATTTTTACGGTTTTACACACAATGTGATTTAAACTCGACAAAAGGAGTGGCTACACTGCGGAGAAAATTCCCTTTCTAGTATGCTAATAACTCAAATTCGACAAAAAAACAGAGATAAAACTTTTTTGCTCTAGGCCATAGAAATAGTATTTTTCAAACAAAAAGTCTTCATCGCCTAACTGTACCTACAGAAGGTCCTCTGAAATTTTTGCAGTCAAAATATGTGGCCGGTTTGGAAGAAACAAGCATTATGCCTAAAAAATTAATTTTCAGATTTTGACATTCATAGGGGTATTCAAACCTCCTTAATGATCTATCATTGTCAGAAACCGAAAATACATACTAATATGCATCCGAAGATTCGGTTTCTGCCTATGATAGACCAGTAAAAGGACGGTTTGAACATCCAAAAAACTTTAAATCCTGAAAATTAATTTTTTAGGCAAAAGGCTTGCTTTTTCCGAGCCAGTCACATATTGTCCACCAACTTTCAAAACCTAACTAATAATACCCATATTATAACCACTCATAAACACGAATATTTGTGATCTCTCTTCCCTCTCGAACTTCAGATGCAACAGGTTCCAAATTATGGTAAAAATCTGCTGTAACCACTTACGAACACGAATATTTGTGACCCCATCCCCTCGAACTTCAATAAGGTTCTAGATTATGGGTAAAATAAAGCCGATGGAGTTCAGTAACTTACAAAACTTGGAAAATAAAATGCATCCTCTCGTAAATATTATCATTAGCAGAGAACCTCCCCCCCCCCGGACTTCAAATCCTACAATTTGCAAGTTAGGAATGAGAAAGGACCAAAAATGAGTTTAGCTACCTTCAAAATCTACAAAATTTCTACAAAACGCGTCAAATCATAATCGGTTGTTAACCCCCCCATATACGAGTCTGGTTGGCCGAGTGGACAGCGCGTTGGTCTCGGAATCCGAAGGTCCCGAGTTCGAGCCCATGTTGCAACTCGCCAGATTTCGACCCAGGCCAGTTTTTCAACCAGAAGGGAAAAGGGCTAAGACAGCCTCAACAGCCTCTCTGACGTCTCTGGAGTAATGCTTGAAAGGGCGTTTTCTGGGGCTCGTGTTGAGAGCAAATTAGAAAAAAAAAGAACTCCTCCTCCCCCCCACCAACCAACCAACTCCGGTGCTACGATTTGTAAGTTATGGTTACAATAGCATCGAAAATGACTACCTTCAGAACCTACAAAATGATATCCATAATGTACCTGCTCACATTAATCATCAGCATGAAATCCTCTCCCACAATCACAAATGCCACAATCCCCATACCGTTCTCTCAGATGCTACAATTTGCAAGTTATGGCTCAAATAGCGTCGGAAATGAGTTCAAAGAGCTTGAAAACCTACAAAATGATATCCATAATGTATCTGCTCACGAATATCATTAACATGAAACCTATCCTTACAATCACAGATGCTAAAATCTCCTTTCCACTCTCTCAAATGCTACAAAGTGCAAATTATGGTGAAAAGAGCGCCAGAAATTAATTCAGTGACCTACAAAACCCATAAAATGATACCCAAAACACATTGGCTCATGAATATCATCCGTATAATCCCCCCCCCCCTCCTCTACCCAACACCACAGATGTCACAATCCGCTCGCTACTCTTTCAGATGCTAGTATTTTCAAGTTATAGGATTTGTTAGTAATGCTGAAAATGAGATCAACGACCCAGTGGCGTACCCAGGGTGTCTGGATCCCCAGCGACTTAGTCAAATAAGATTTTTATAATTTTAGCACCTCCTTGAACAACCCCTCTCGTTTTGATCAAGACCAGACCCCACCGAACCCTCTGAAGGGACCTTCAAAACCTACAAAATTACATCCATAATGAATCCACTTATAAATATCACGGGCAGCATCCCCCTCACCTTCTCCAGCGCTACAATGTTCATGCTAGGGTCAAAAAAGAACCTAAAGTGAGTTTTGCGACCTTTAATAATAAAACCTATAAAATGTTAACCATAACACATCTGCTCATAAATATTGTCATCATGAAACCCATTCATTCCGACCTCAAGTGCCACAGTTTGTTTTTTAGGGTCAGAATAGTACCGAGAATGAGATCAGCCACAGACGCCATGATTAACAAATTAATGCCAAACTAGGGCCAAAAATGAATTTAGCGACCTATGAAACCTACAGATTGATATCCATAACGCATCTGGTTATAAATATCATCAGCATGAAAGCCCAAAAAACAACTTTTGATTGGCTTTTTCGAATTTTCCAACTGTTGACTCGATTCAAAATTCTCAAATATCAAATAAAAAATCATTTGACTTGTTGGATTTTCCCAACTTTTCAACTCAATGCCCAAGTGTCAAAGCAAGCAAAAAAAAAAACAAATTTCGGTTGACTTATTGGATTTTTCTAGCTGATGCTGACTCAACTCAAAATTCCCAAATATCAACCTCCCCCCCCCCCAAAAAAAAAAACTACCTTTCGACTTGTTGGATTTATTTCAACTTCTCAACTTAGTTCCCAAGTGTGTCAAAGCAAGCTAAAAAAAAGACTTCTAATTGACTTATTAGATTTTTTCAACTGATGACTCAATTCAAAATTCCCAATTATCAAAGCAAAAAAAATGTTGACTAGTTCGATTTTCTCAACTTCTCAACTTAATTCCCAGGTGTCAAAGCAAGTAAAAAAAAAACAAAAAAAACACAAAAACAAAAAAAACAAAAAAAAAAACAACTTTTGAATGACTTATTAGATTTTCCCAACTGATGACTCAACACAAAATTCCCAAATACCAAAGCAATAAAAAAACCTTTTGACTTGTTGGATTTTCCTAACTTTTCAACTCAATGCCCAAGTGTCAAAGCAAGCAAAAAAAAAAACAAATTTCGGTTGACTTATTGGATTTTTCTAGCTGATGCTGACTCAACTCAAAATTCCCAAATATCAACCTCCCCCCCCCCCAAAAAAAAAACTACCTTCTGACTTGTTGGCTTTTTTCCAACTTCTCAACTTAGTTCCCAAGTGTGTCAAAGCAAGCTTTAAAAAAAAAACTGTTAATGACTTATTAGATTTTTTCAACTGATGACTCAACTCAAAATTCCCAAATATCAAAGCAAAAAAAAAAAAAACCTTTTGACTTGTTGGATTTTCTCAACTTCTCAACTTAATTCCCAAGTGTCAAAGCAAGTAAAAAAAAAACAACTTTTGAATGACTTATTGGATTTTTCCAACAGATGCCTCAACACAAAATTCCCGAATACCAATGCAAAAAAAAAAAAAAAAAACCTTTTGACTTGTTGGATTTTTCCAACTTCTCAGCTCAATTCCTAAGTGTCAAAGCATGCAAAAAAAAATTTTTTTAATAAATAAAAGAACTTTTGACGGCTTGTTGGATTTTCCCAACTCCGCCTGACTGAAATGGTAAATTTTCCCAACTGGTGAGTAGAAAATTCCTGGGGGGGGGGAGTTGCCCGCCCCTATCAATACGTCCTTGCAGGAGCCACAGTTTTCAACTACTCACCAAACCTACATCAAAAATGAATTCTGCGACTGTATAATCCACTAAGACGGTATTTCGATTCGATCTTACAAGAGTATTAATGAGTCTAGAAGTGTTGTAGAATCCTTAAACGAACCTCAACAAATCAGTCTGAGTGAGTTTTCAAGTTTGTACCATTTTCACTTGAAAGCAGCGTATTTCAATGATACAAACGAGTCTTAAAATAACCGTAACAGAGCAAAGATGTACCCCTGAGAAACAGGAGAGAAGAACTGGCCGAAATTACTTACAGAGGAAAAGAAGGAAGAACTGGAATATCAGTTGGCTGGATAAAGATATTCTTTGTTGTTCACCGATCACACCATTTTTTTCAGTTGACATTATAGCATCTTGCATCTTCTGCCAAGTCGTTTCGGAACCTTTCTGTATATCAATGAGACTTGACGTAGAAGGTCGATAGCCTAGTCATAATTAATCTTAACAGGTCTTAAATCGTATCAAGGAATCCTAATCAGTTTTCCTATGAGTATGAGTTTCGAAGGTTGACAGGCTTGATGGGCGTTGATAGGTTGTCACAGCGTCGTAATGAATTTTAAGATGTCCTAAGAGAGTTTTAATGAGTCTTAATCAATCTCAACGGAGTAAGTAGTCCTAAAGAATCTTGATGCAGTCTTAACGAGTTTCAACAAAACATAACGAGCCGTATTGGTGTCTTGATTAAGTTAGAGAATTGTACAACCTCTCAATAGTATGTGACCTGGTGTCTCTGTTCTCATCAACTTCATCTTTAGAGGAAAATGAAGTGAGAATTAAGACCTGCGATGCACGAGCCAAGACCTCTCTAGTTCTAGTCCTTTTTTTTTACACTTGGGATGTGCATCAAATACATAAACAATATAATGATCTATTGATTCATTACCTTTTCTACCCTAAACGTACTCATTTCAAACAACTTCACATTCTCATTATCTAGCCACAGATCGAATACAAAACCTGCATCGAAAAATCGACTGCTAAACTACGTAGCACACTGTTTTCAAAATCAGTAAATTTTTTCCAATATTCATTCGCTCGAATCAGATCCTATGTGTATTTTAATATTCTCTGTAGTTCTCATCGGTTTAACAAAGACAGAGTACGTATTTTTTTCTTAATATTATTTTTTGAAATCTCGAAGACACGACGGCATGGTGGCCGACACGATAGATACGGTCTATTCTAACTTGAGTAAGACGATAGTTTTTAAAGATGGTTCGAAGAAAAGCGGAGACTATATCCCAAAAGAGTTCTCTCCTTCTTTCATTGTCAGGATTCATTTTTCGCTTCACCGAATAATCAGTCTGTCTACATTGGCGGCGTTTCAAGATAATATTTCAATAGTGCCGCTTTTCGCTTTCAAAACCAATTTCTAATATACGTGTATACCGAGAGAAAAAGGACTTTAAAAAAATCTAAATCTTCATTATTTTCGGTGTTTTGAACTCATGTTTGCGTGTATGGTCTGTCAGATGATAATTAAATTTGTACCTATATTTTTTTAGATCATTAGAATGAATATGGGCTACGTCATTTCGCTTTGAAGCAGATTCAGTGCGCTCGATATCATCAAGTAGACTAGTGCGAGTTGATGGAAACGGGAAAGTAGTAGATTTCAAACATTTTAAAAGACAAAAAAGTCAAATGATGGGACATACCTTCAACGTCCATTTAAAAAGCAAATGCACTGAGCAGGAACCGATAGCAAGAAAGGCTGCATCGTTTTGCATTTCGTACTATCGAGTAATTAGGTGATTCTTCAAAAATGTTGATATTTCAGGTATGTTTTTTCATGGAGGAAAGTGGGGGATATTTGAACTTTTCTTGATGGGAGTCGTTAAGAGGCGTTCTGTACGTATAGCATATTAGTAAGATTGGGCTGACAGTGAGGAGATTCTGTATTTTGGCATGGTAATCAAAATGATGATTCCCATGCCGAAAGACAATAGCAAACAAAAAGTGTTCAGCCGTTGATTAATAATAGATTCCAAAACAAAAAATTCTATGGAGAAGTTGATGAAGGCATACTAACCTATTAATTAGATGTAATTATTTGTGGATGATGAACGTCTACCATTGCATAAAGATGACCATGCCGAATGACACTTTTTTCAACTCTTAATTTTCGATAATAATACGCGAATGCCCGAGTTTTGTCACAAAAAAACTGAGATTTGATATGCGGACTGTACTGCTCTGACAAGAATATGTGGCAGTTTCTATTAAAAAGGGGTAACTTTGTCGATCAATCAAAGTCTGAGAAAAGGTGAAAAAATAAAAACAAAATTTTTTGGTGGAAAAAATCAATTTTGAGATTTTGGTTGATTTCTATAGACAAAACATCGCAATAACAAAGAGACAAAATTTACGCGCATGAGAGAGAAGAGGGAAAGAGAGAGAAAGAGAATTATGAAAGAAAATGAGAAAAGAATGGGAATGTCTGCGTTCGCTTCTTTGTGGTTTTTTGGAGCTCACGAATAAATCCGAAGTTCTGAATTCTTACCACACAGTAGAGCGAAAAATTACCTTTCCAACAAGCCCTTGTCGAGGCTGGTAACGTGATTCCGCGGCGAGTTAGGGCCGCTTGACGGAGTGGGAGAAAAAGGTGTGTCTAGCTTTAAACGCGTTTTCCCCAAAAACGTGTTTTCGCGCGTTCTTGTTACACTCATCTTTGACCCCTTGTATCTCCGGGACAAAAAACGCTACAAATATCGCCGATAGCGATAGCTCGTTGGAATGGACATTCATTCCCCTATTATGTACTGGCTGTCACTCAAAATTCGTCGGATCGACAAAGTTACCCCCTTTTTATAGAAACTGCCACATATACAGGTAGACCATTAATTGCGACCAAAAAAAATATTGAAACTCCTGTTTTGTGATTGGTTGAAAAAGAGCCCTGCTGTAAGACAAAACTGAGGGACACTTTTAAAGGTTGACAACACTGACTCTCACCTGTGAACATGCAATTTCCATCTTACTAACTCATTCATTCATTTATCTAGAGTGATATTATTTTGCCAGTTTGTTCTAATATATAGCTTGAAAATTTGGGGGAAAAATAATAATAAAAATTGTTAGAGGGACAGCTATGCCGACAGACATTTCAGCATATTTAATCCAATTCTGACTCATTATTAAACAAACTTTTGTTTACATGGCGCATGATCTTAGTTCTATGATATAATTTACTATAAACATAGTATAATTTGATATAAACATAGTACATTGCGTCACATGGCCCTGCGTTTGGGCAAAAGCTTCCCCAACCTTTTCCATTCTCCCCGGTCTTGGACGACTCTTTGCCAGTTTTCATGCCTCAGAAGTTTTCTAAAATTATCTCCCTACCTGGTCATCTGTCTACCTCGCTTTCTAATTCCCGTGTTGAACCAAAAAGTTATTTTGTTTGTCCATCAATTTTCACCTATCTGCTCAACGTGTCATCCCCATTTCCATTTTTATCATTTTGATTATTTGTGGCAGTTTCCATAAAAATGGGTAACTTTGTCAATCCGACGAATTTTGAGTTATGGACGGATAGTACGTAATAGAGGAATGAATACCCGTTCCAAGGAGCTATCAGCGAGATCTGTAGCGTTTTTCTTTGGGGAGATAACAGTGGTCAAAAATGAGTGTAACAAGAACGCGCGAAAACACGTTTTTGAGAAAAACGCACCTAAAGTTAGACACACCTTTTTCTCCCACTCCTTCAAGCACGGAGTCACGTTACCAGCCCTGACAAGGGCTTGTCGGAAAAGTAATTTTTCGCTCTTCTACAAGGTAACAATTCAGAACATCGGATTTATTCGTGAACTCCGAAAAACCGCAAAGAAGGGATGCAGACATTCGCATTCTTTTCTCATTCTCTTTCATAATTCTCTTTCTCTCTCCCTCTTCTCTCTCGTGCGCGTAAATTTTGTCCCTTTGTTATTGCGATGTTTTTTCTATAGACATCAACCAAAATCTCAAAACTGATTATTTTAACCAAAAATTTTTGTTTTTCTTTTTTCGCGTTTTCTGAGACTTTGATTGACAAAGTTACCCCTTTTTATAGAAACTGCCACATTTTCACCGCATCCATGTTATTTCTTATACTATCTTTGATTTTTGTAATTTTTATTCGGTCCTTTTTCCTAATCTTCAATATCAAATGCTCCATTGTGTTTTGTGTGGTCCTAATTTTTTCCTCAAGATTTTATGTTGAAGCCCAAGTTTCTGATCCATATGTTACGGTAGGAAGAATACAAGTGTTAACTTTTTGCGATTAGTGGGAACGGTCCTTTTAAGATGAATTTTAGCAGACCAGAATTTATTCCATGCTAAGGTAATTCTCCTGTCTACATATGTACCTCTTCTTTCCAGTTATTTTCACATGTTAGGAGTTGCCCCAGATAGGTGGTTCTCTCCGTCCAACTCACTATATTTTGTCCTATCGTTATGTCGTATATTTCGTTTCTGTTGTTCATCAGTTTAGTTTTTGTCAGGTTCATTGAAAATCCTGCTATAGTTCCTGTATCATGTTGTCGAATGTTTCGTGGTCTCCTGCTATCAGTACTACGTCCTCCGCAAATTTTAGATTATTAAGAAATTCCCCATTTATCTTTATACCCTTATTTTCCCATTTTAAATTTATTATTATTTCTTCCAAAGCACAGTTAAATTCGAACGGGGACAGGGGTCTCCCTGTCTCACTCCTCTTTGTATTTCAAAGTATTGCCTTGTTACATCTGTAATTATTCTCCCCTTTAATTTTGATAGCATTTCTTCGATTGTATACCTTGGTTTTTCCTTGCTGATAGCAGGAAATCGTGCAGCAGCAGGTCAAAAACTTTGGTAAAGTCGATAAAGGCCACGCGGAGTTCGATCTGATATTCGTTGCATTTTTCTATTAGTTGTCTAATAGCATGTAGATGATTAGAGGTAGAGAAACCCGATCAAAAGCCAGCCTGTTCTTTGGGTTGTTGGAAGGGCATCAAGTTTTTTAGTCTGTTTACCAGGATCTGCGAAAAAATTTTTGAGGTTGTTGGGCTGGCTAATAGGACGGTATAGTTAGAGATTTTATGTCTTTCTCCCTTTTTATAGATCAGAATTATATCTTAAGTTTTTCCATTCGCTTGGGGTTTTTCCTTCTTTGAGTATTTTATTAAAAAGTTTTGTAAGTAGTTCCAAGGTAACCCTCCTTTATCGTGTCCTGGAGATTTGCTATTTTTTTCTAGTTTTTTTTATTACAAGTTCGACCTCACTTACTAAGATTTCTGGTTCTTCTTCGTAAGATGAACGGGAGTTCGAAGTCTTTAGTTCTTTTGGAGAGGGATTATCGCAGTATATCTTTGAACAGAAAGTAGTTGCGAGTTTGTTTATTTTGATTATGTCGTATACCTTATTATTTTTTTCATTTTCAAGGTTGGCAACACTGACTCTCAGCTGTGAACACGCAATTTCCGCGTTACCAACTCATTAATTCATTTATCTAGAGTAATATTATTTTGCCAGTTTGTTCCAATATATAGCTTGAAAATTTGAAGGAAAAAAAAGAATAATAATAAAAACTGATAAACGGACGACTCATGCCGACGGACATTTTAGCATATTTAATCCAATTTTGACCCATTAACAGTGGATCAAATTTTCTTCTGAAACCTTGAAAAAGTAGAATTCAGTCATGTCTATTAAAAAAAGAAAAACAAAAAAAAAACCGTATTATTAATAACTTGTGAGATAACTACTGGGGACTGAAATATCAACATTTTTGAAGAAAACCCCAATTACCTACATACCTAAACATTTTACATACATCGAAAAAGTCAATACAGCAGATATGGAATTACGACTAAATTCTGAACGTATAGCTGGAATTTCTAGGAAAAAGAACCATCCTGCTATCCTCCACCATAAAATCTGGCATCTTGTAAGATAGGCATTAAAGCAAAGGGACAGGCACACAAGCTATCATTTCAACCTTTTTTTTTTTCGGTTCTACCATTTTTGCAGCGGAGAACTAGCATGGAAGGTGAAATGGGGCAAATACCCTGAAGTTCTCAGTTATAAATACCGCCACAGAAACGGATTAAGGAAAGGAGAATGAAAATAGAAATCAACGATAAAGAAAAAAGATACCTCCCTTTTCTTCGAAAAGTCAGTAAAACAACAGGAATCAGAAAAAAATGAAATTTTTGAACTCTTTTTAATGATTTGCCCTAAGGCACAATTCATTGAACTATGATCTTAAAGTGCCCTAAATAACAATGGAAGAGCCCAAACGAAACAAATCGTAAACAAAAATCTTGGGCATATCACAGAACATTGAATAAGTCTGCAAGAGTTTTGGGAGGTCCTAAAGGAGCATGCATGAGTTTTGAAAAATCCTGGCCAAGGCTTGAAAAGACACTCTGGATCCATAATTTTCGTTCCCACTCTCCCAAAAATGGAATAAATTAGAACAAACAGCCCCACACCAATTCCCCTTCGGGTATTCCTTTTTCTGCTGCCATTGCGCTCAGTAAAATTTAGAAAATATTTTTATTTGCCAGTTTGCATAACACATTGTCCGCCATTATGTTGCAACAGGACTCGAATAGCGAATTACATTCAGTGCCGATAAAGTTTAATTGACTCATTCTCGGAAATTCGTCTAAATTAGCATTACACCAATGCTTAGAAACTTTTACCACAAAAAAAAAACTTAATTGAGGTATAGTTTGTACATGATAAGAGATAAATCGAACGTATTACTCACATCTATCCATCGATTTATCGTGCTAAATGTATAGCTTTAATGTTTTTGGAATTCTCTATAAAGAAATCCGGGACTTAATAAATTTTGTTCCACGAATCTTCTCGTCGATCGGTTCTAGAAACCTGATTTTTTTCAACACTGATCAACACCTCGTTTTAATTGTCGATCTAGTCGCCTATTTCATGCAGTGGTTTCCAAACATTTTAGTCTGTGGTATACTGTCCATCTTCGAGGTTGCAACCATAGGACTTACACACCGGGATCGCGAAATTCGATTCAACAAAAATGAATCCAGATGAGGATGGAAATATAAAATGAGGCAACATTAGTGGCGATGGAACCGAGGGGACAGGGAACAATTATCAAGCATCTGTGAAGTTGGGGGCGGGGAGAAGTATCATTCTGGCTCCACAGTTTCAACAAAGGCATTTTGTGAGAATGAGAGCCCGCTTACACTAAACGGTATGACTGGACGAGTAGACTGGACGCCCAATTTCCTTCCAATCGGAGAAAAAGAAATGGATTATTCTTCCTTGAAAAACGTCTGTTACTGTCACATATGGGGTGGATGGCAGGCAAAGGGATACCAATAACATGCAACGTTGACTGAGGTTAAATTTTAGCAAAAAAAAATATTGTTCATGGAAATTTCAACAGCTATGGTAGGCACGGAAATTAAGCATACAACATGAACCATACATTTGGCTGCAATCTCAACCAGTGGCGCACCCAGGGGGGAATAGGGGGATGAATCACCCTCCCCCTTGAGATGAGAATTTTTTATATTCTGGCTGCATCACAGTAAATTCAGATGCATAATTGAAGTTGAAAAGCATAACATTAGTACGTCAATGTAAAAACATACAGTTCTTATTAGGTGTATCCTCCTCCCCACCCAAAATTTTGCTGATCCCCTCCCTTGGAAAAATCCTGGCTACGCCACTGATCTCAATTATTTAGATCTTGAGCAGTGATCCATTACTCTCCCTCTGGTATAGATGTCAGCGGCAATATTATAGTATCAGAATTACACTTATACTTCCTGTCTTTTCAAAATTTCTTCCAACTTGACCATGCCATTGCACTCGTTAGCCTTAACCGCAGAACTTACGTACCCATTGATTTCATGAGCCGATGAATTTATCATCTTAGCGCGTTACTGGATCAACATAGAATCAAGAAGGATCTTGAATTTTGAAGTGCTAAAGTTTAGTTTCTGAAAGGGTTAAACAACATCTCCCTTCCCTACCCCATCAATAGGAGAAGGGTGGCAAGAAAAGGTCCATTAACATAGACATTTTATATATACGCGCAGGGCTAGTTTGAGCAATTTTATTGGGGAGGGGGGAGGGGAAATGGATTATAAAAATGCAGAATTGTCGAATAGAAATTCAAAAAGATGCCGAATTGCCCAATAAAAATTTTGGTCACATTTTTCCGACTTTATAAACCGGCGAAGCAAAGAAGAAAACCAAAAACCTTTTGACTTGTTGGATTTTTTCAACTTCTTAACTGGAAATTCCCAACTGAGCTGCCAAATAAGCTGTGGAAAAAAAAACTTCCGACTTCATTCGGTATTTAAAAAAAAACAAAAAACAAAAAAAAATAGAAATCGGTGTATAAAAGAAATATCAGTTTTAAAAATTTTGCTGAATTGAGCAAAATGTTGCCAAAATTGCCGAATGAAAAATGACAGGGGCCATGCGAACACACTAAACAAACTATATCGAAATATAGAAGTATCTTGGGCCGTGACTGCAAATGCTCCGTCAAATTTATGATTCACCTCCGATTTGGCTATTGAAACAGAAATTTTCAAACAGAGTAAGGTAAGGTAGCCTAATATGGACTGGTTCTCAATATGGACCACCGGCCTATTTCGTCTGTTTATGGTGCTACCTGCTGGCAAAAGTTCAAAGAAAGTTGTTGTCCTTTTTATGTACCATCTCAATGCATGATGAAAATTCAAACTCGGTAGCAAGAAAATAAAAAAGGTTTTGATGATTTCAACAATTTCTATGGTTATGTACATTTTATGTCATAATTTTTGGGGAAAAAAGTGATCGAGAATTTTTTCGGTGTTAATTTAGCCCGCAGAAATGCGATTCGAATGTTACAGAGTCCTTCGATTGAAGGAAGTCATTTTGGAAAATGTTTGTTTTCGTACCACCGGGGGAGGGGGGATACAATAGACTGTTCTCAGCGTTAAAAAAAAAAAAATTCAAACTATGTGTTGCGACCATCGAAGACTCAAACATATATATACATATGTTTGCTCCACATGTTTGAATAATTGAGTTCATGATACTTAACTTTTTTACACTCATCAAAACTACGTTTATTTTGAAATATTCAATCGTTACAAAAAGAAGAAAAAGAAAAAAAAAGAAAAAAGTTCATATTAGGAGCCAAAATTTCGGTTTCCTTAAATCATAATGTTTGCAAGAAAAAAAAAAAAAAATCACTCAAAAAAGTCCAATTTTCATATTTTTGAAATTCCCTTTTGAGGGTGATACTACAAGTAGAATCATTTGGCTTTCATTCAACGCCACTAACAACTTTTCCATGGTCATAGACGCTAACTTATGACCAAAAAACAAAATGTGGTCTATATTAGGCTAAAAGCACCTCAATGGAAAGTTGTGTCCAGTAAAATACAATATTCGAGAAAATCTGAACTTTCTCCCCCTCTCCACCGGACACAAGATCAAAAAAGAGACTATAATGGGCAAAATCGACACGGCCAAACAAATCAAGAACGCTACTGAAATCGTTCATCTTTTTTCTTCTTTCGAATACTACATCAAATATCTAATATGGCCCCCGACTTGAGCTCATAAAATCCAAATTGCACGATGAAAATAACGATTCCACAATTCTTACGTGCCATCTTATGAACATTGTTATGGAGCTGGTGTGAAGTGGAATTACAAAATTGTAGGGAGAAATCGAGATTTCTCATTTTGAATTACGGAGGGTTGCAGAATACAATTTGAGATAGCAAACTTTCTGACAAAAAAAATTCAAAAACTGTCCAGATAGGGACTAATATAGCTATTTTAATATTTGCATTACTGTGTCAAATGTTTGATCCGACTCCAACTTGAGTTTCAAAAATTCAGATTTTATACAAGATGCATATAGCATTTTCTTCGATTTTAACAATATAGATGGACCCTGGTAAAAAGATGGACACAGTTTTAAAATCAGCAACTATTAAGCACCTGGTTACTTTCTTCAATTTCTTATCCTAATGTTTTGTATTCAACCAACTGCCCCTTAGGAGATTTCTTTCTTTCTCGTAAATTTCACTCCATACCAAGCGTTTTCAAAGGTTTGTGTGAAGATGCTATCTGAAGTACGAATATCAAGTTAAACTTTTAGTTTCCTCAAAATATAAACAATACACATAGTACAAAAATAAAAATATGGTAAATAGAACAGAATTTTCTTGTTGATAACATTTAGATCTGGAGGTTTCGACCAGATATTGAGAATAATAGATGATGACATTCGGAATCCGCGACCAAGATCCCTAATTTTGGCATGTTGTTTCCTCGGTTTCCGAGGTCGAGTCAATTTTACTCATCGCAAGTTCTTTTCTGACTTACTATGAGGCGAAAGAAAAGCATTTCAAATTTTATATGTATTATCACTTTCTAACAAGATAGTTATACATTTTTCCATTTAATGTTAAGAAAGTTGAGAAAACGGTGAAGTGAGATTTGGATATCAAGGATCCAAGTGAAGGTTCACAACAAACATTTAATGCAATAATTGAAATCAGTGACTAAGAACCTCAATTTAGATTTTATTTCTGCATCGCGTTTTCATACCCAGTCAGTTTTGCCCATTTAAATTGTCTTCGAATCCAATGTGAGGGGACGGCAGAGAAAACTCAATTTTTTATAGATTGGTCTTTTATTCGACTTTGAATTTAAAAGCAAAAGGAATCATAATATTCTTCCACTGCGAAGTTTAGATTTCAGACCACTGAATGAAAAATATAGTGAAACATTTGAACAAGATGACCTAAACTCTTATCCCGTTCCCCTCACCCTTTTAGGATTGAATTTTTAACAGAAGAAAAGTCAATACAAAAAGTCGGGCACGGATTATCGAACTGTGCACCCCCCCCCCCAACTCATGATTTTTTTCTGGCGCATCTAGTAAGCATCAATGATAAAAAAAGAAGCACGAGGAGCATAGAGGACAAGATAAGGAAGATGAGTGGGAGGACAGAAATATAGCAGGCATTTTAAGGAAGATGATAGAACATCGCTGTTGAAACTCTATTCTCACAGGTCTTAGTCCCAATTTGTTGAAACTGATTATCAGTGGCATTGCGTGGTGCTCTTTTCCAGGTGTTCAACTGGCGGGTCTACGCCCCCCCCCCCCACATAAAAATCAGTATGTATCAAAAACTTATGGTCAGTATCAGTGGGTGTCAATGAAGAATGAAGTTGCATCCATCCACTCACCACATAGCATCATGAGTATACGCTTCCAGAACGTTCATTTTTGCTGGTGAACACCCTGCCATTTAAATTAACAAAGTCTCCGTTTCACTCTTCATGGTCTTTGTTGCGAACGCCACTGCGATAAGACCAACGAGAGTGTGCAATGTTGCTAGTGAACAACCTACGCGATTCCCATAGTATGTGACAAAGAGAACACCACTGCGACAATATTGACAAGAGTGTGCAATGCTGCTAGTGAACATCCTACGCGATTCCTATAGTATGTGACAAAGACAACGCCACTGCGACAAGACTGACAAGAGTGTGCAATGTTGCTAGCAAACATCTTACGCGATTCCCATAGTATATGTGACAAAGATAACGCCACTGCGACAAGACTGACAAGAGTGTGCAATGTTGCTAGCAAACATCTTATGCGATTCCCATAGTATATGTGACAAAGATAACGCCACTGCGACAAGACCGACAAGAGTGTGCAATGTTGCTAGTGAACATCCTATGCGATTCCCATAGTATGTGACAAAGATAAGAACCGCGCAAAGCGCAAAGAGAAAAATTCCGGCTATTTTTCAATTTTTTGAGGTTATATTTTGTATTTAAATCAAAAATTTAAATCATTCCTTGTTTCTGGAATTTTTGTTGTAAGACAAAAATTAAGTGGGTGTGCAGTGAACACCTTGAACACCCAGATACGACACCATTGCTGATTAGGACTCAATTAAAATTGTTGCGTAATGCTCTGCCAAGACTGTATGAAATGCATAAGGAAAATAAAACTTAAGAAAGTATGGAATTCCGGGTAGCTAACTGGCTCGAATAAACAAATGTCGATGGAGAGATGGAGAGGTTGGTTGAGGAGCGGTCACGGAGTAAAGTCCCTTTGTGAGTCTGAATAGCCTCTATCGAAGATAGGCCGAGAAAGACTGAGTAGGAAATTAGAGCTGAATGATTTTTATTCTCAGCTCAGTTTCTGAATTCGGTCCAAGATCCGATAGTTGAGGTCTATACAGCTCTGCCTCGTTGTATAAAGGCGCATTATACTGGAGTACTTCAGACATCTTCTTCCCCTCTGGGTGTAAATCTAATACGCGCAGAAATAACATTTTCTCGAGTTTGAAATGCGTCGTGTCTCGTTTTTCAAATTCCGAACTAATTTTTCAGTCGAGTTGAACCTGATGGACAGCTGTTCACAATCTTATCTGTGTATAATTTCCACTTTCATTTTTCGAATTCGAACATGGCATACGTTTGAGCACTGACAGTATGTTACGCGAGAATTGAACAGGAACATCCGAGTTTTTGTAGACAGACACCATGAGACGTAAAGATAAAATTGCTGTCGCATCACTTCGTAATTTCCTTGTTTATTGCTTCTTTTTCAGTGACCTTACTGGTGTTGTAATAGCAGAGAGGTGGCCCTTGTTATCGTGAAATTTGAAATGGGAAAGGCGACTGATTTCTCTATTTCTGAACCTAGCCTGTGCCGACGTACGAGTGAAATGTTCTGAAGAGAATCTATTTCAATACGTAGTGAATATACTTAGCCAAAAGTTTCCGAAAATCAGCACAACTTCACAGCTCTATATTTATATTACAGCTAAGGATGCTAGGTTTGAATGAGACTTTGTTGAGGTGCGAGTGAAATATTATAAAAATAATCTATTTCACTGAGTTGGTCAAAAAGCTCTGGAGGTCAGCATATCTTCAGAGCTCTACATTCATCATACTGAAGGTGCCCGCTTTGTAATCCTTGCGTCTTGAGTTCAAGTATCACCAACGCTGGAAAGCTAATGATATTCGAATTCACCCACCAACATCCTAGCGAACACAGCGACTATAGTATCAATCGAGGTGGAAACATAACACGACCTGTAACCGCCGTCAGTTCACACGAACAAGACATTACCATCGCAGGGTGTGTTACCACCAGATCAGGAAGAATGGTACTGTGCGTGTGCACGTCGTGGACAGCTTAGTCAACGTCGTGAAACACGTGGCTAGTAAGCGAACTACGGTTGCACACTCTTCGGCACAGAGAAGGGAAAATCTAACGCAACAAAACTGTAGGGAAAGCAGCGGTAAGCTACCCTGACTAACCTACTCAGGAGAGTTGCGCATCAGAAACCCCGACCGGCAACATCTGGCATCGGATACGGCATTTAAAGAAGAAGAAGCAGAAGAAGGATTTTAGGAGTAGTTCACACTGATATGGTTAAAGTAATACCGTATGATAAGTGTTTATGCTGCCTTTTTATTGGTTGTTACAGTCTAGTTGGTTCGTGTAATGTCTGGCGAGTTACGTAGTGTGCCGAGGTGGATGGGTTACACACTGTTTTCCTATTGGTCGTTATAGTTCATTTTGTTTGCCCAATGTCTGTCAAGTTATTAATACATCAGTCAGGTTCTTGTTGTCAGGTTCTTGTTGACAGATTGGTTGCCATCGAGTGTTCGCCAAACTGTCATTTGTCATGTTTCAGTGTCTGCGATCGTTCATATTCTTTTATCCTAGTTTTAAACTTTCTGCCTGGTTCTTCCATGCAATCATATTGCAGTGTTCACAGTGTAGTCTGTATACTCCATTGTAGTCTTTAACAATATTACTTGAACAAAGTAAATTAACCTACAATGACGAACCAGTTTCACTAGATGTTACCAATATATTTCGCAACAAACTGAAATACGAACTTGTAACACTATCGAACATACAAAGGCAACACAGGTCAAGAAATGAACCAACATGACCAAAAGAATTACTAACCAGAAATACTCTCTTTTCATTTTTTTGCTCTCAACCTGAGCCCTGGAATCTGCCCTTTCAAGCATTACCTCAGAGACGTCGAGGAGACTGTTAGGGCTATCTGAGCCCTCTTTTCTTCTCACCGAAAAACCCGCCTGGGTCGAAATGTAGCGAGTTGCTACGTGGGCTCAAACCTTGGACCTCCGGATTTCGATACCAGCGCGCTATCCACTCGGCCAGCCAGACCCTTCAACCAGAAATTTTACTAAATATACAGAGGCAACACAGGTCAAGAAATGAACGAACGTGACGAAAAACTCAATAACTAGAAACACTACTGAATTACAAAGGCAGCACAGGTCAAGAAATTAACCAACATGACCAAGAACATTACCAACCAGAGCTACTTTTTAATTTCAATAACTCATACTATGAACAAAGGGTTCGGAATGGGATTACCTCTTTTCTTCAATAAAGAAATCTGCAAGAATAATTTATAGCATACATCAAGCACATACTGGAAAAAAGCTATACAGAAAAAAATTTTCTGGTAAACATTACCAGAATTCTTTAACGGAAAATTCGGGTAAATTTTACAAAATTCTAGCAATAATGACTGTAGTTCTACCAAATTTCTTGACAGAATTATTACAATCATTTTCGCTAGAATTAAATAAAATTATCAGAATTTCTAATTAAAGAGTGCGTGAAATCGTTGAACGTCAGAGACCGATCAGGATTTTAGTACTATTTACCAAAAAATTTCTCAGTGTAGAAAAATTGCGCTCAAATTTTACCACTTGGTATATCCGGGGCTCGAGTCCGTTGAAATCTTTTTTACTCGCTTAACAACTTTAAAACTTCTTTAGACGGCAGCTCTGAAATTTTCTTCCTGATTCGAATCTCCTTCCCTGGTAGAAATTGCCGCTGTAACGGATATACGAGTACAAGTTTCACTTTACACTCAGACATTTACTCGATCAATGGAAAGAAATTATTAAAAATTAAAGAAACGATTTCAGCCCACCTTTTTACGTCTTTAAATGTGTTAACACATTTTCAGGACATCTGGGTTGAAAAGCTTTTGTATTATGGGAGTGGGGTCGTTCGGCTTTTCCCTGTACGTCGTGAAAGTGGCGAACACGAGATTACATTCCGGATGGTAAATTAGCTCTGTTGACATCGAAACACGAAATTTTGTACCGTGAAAGAAAGTCTAATGCATTTCACGTCAAAAAGGCCAATTTCACCGATTCTAGTTTTCGAGGAAAACCCAAAAGATCGGATGAAAGTCAGTCGACTTTTTTTTTTTTTTACAGTAGCAACTCTTTCCTTATAATAATAATAATAATAATTAGCGTTTATTACCGTTTCTTGTACATTTTTCTTTGTCGTATGTTACATCCGGGCATACGCCTCCCCGATTTCGTACCATTTTTCCCTATCTTTCACTCTTTCCTTACATTTCACAAATTCAATGGGAGCTTAAGGAAGCAATCTTGGAAGGAGAAATAGAACAACTCTTACCTCTCCCACCCCTCTCTACAGATAACTCTGATCGTTTTTATGTTCGTAACGTGGCAACTGAGTGACTAGAGAAATACTGGAAGTTTTGAGCATGAGCTTTTGAAAATAATAATTGTCCTCCTAAGTACCCGAGTCGAGGACGGGGGGGGGGGGTATTATTAAATTGACGTGAAAACATGATTATTGAGAAAAACTGAATTTTGCTGTATGTTTAGCGCGGGAGAAAATGCTCCACGAGAATCAACGAAGACTTGGGGCCAATCTGAAGGGAGTTGTGCAAAAATCTTCGCTAAAAATCTTGTCCAACTACTAGCGGCGGCAAATTAGCTTTTTGGTATGTGTAGCAAGGTTACTACACGTCCAGTATTTCGTCGACTTGTCTCGTGAGAAGTGAAGACCCTTATCGGACAATAGGAACGCCCGGTATTTTCAAAAATTTGCAAAAAGAAAAAAAAATAGTACATATTATAAATTACTGTTTTGAAATACTTTTTCGGTATTTTTATGTGTCCCTCGTTTATTTTTCTACGTTTTTGTAAGTTCTTCTGTTTGTGTACGTTTTTCTATATTTTATACTTTAAAAATAAAAAGTAAATAGAAAAAACCTTTTTTTTTTTTTTTGCTTGTTGCGAATGTGTCCGTTATTCCTAAAATTCAGATGTAGCAACCCTAATAGTAACCAAACAGTTGTTACGTTCAAACTTTCATATCAGTCAGTATAATTATTTGGAATACCTACATCATAGAGGTAGTGCTTAAGTACATAATTACTTATGAGCATAAAACATACAGGATGGTTCCGCTTGAATGAGCTTTCCAGCATGCTGTTTTTTTATATCAGCCTTGCAACCTAGAAGGTCATCTCTGGAAAGAGACACGTGAGAAAAAGGTTTCCAAAACGCTAAATATTTCAAGAGTTCGATGCTTCTGGCTCTCAACTTTTGAGTTTTTGAACGTCCATGGTAGTGGATTCAGAATAAACAACAGAAGGGAATTAGACGCGCGGGAAGAAGGTTCCTGTTGTCCTAATCACCACAAATGTTTGTGAAATATGAAATTTTGAAAGTTCGCCGCATATGGCCACAGCAGAATCCATTGCACCAGATCCAAGATGAGAATCGATTCACTTCACTATCGTATAGGTCAACCCTGAGGCGGCGTTAGTGGTTGCGAGGTCTAATATGCCAAACACTACATGCGGGGATTTTTTGTAGCACAAAAAGATGAGGGGGCAAGGGAGGAGTAGACTTTAAATCCCATCCTTTTTCGTGGCATCAAAATTTTCAAATTTTTTAGCATCCATAGCAAATCGGAACAGAAAGAAAAGTTTTCTACACTTTGATGATGGCACCGACAAGAATTTGCATTTTCCCATAAAAATAACTTCGGAAAAAAATTATTGAAAAATAATATTGATGTTTAGATCCAAGTCAGCTGATTATATTGGAAGATTTGAGGGTTATTCAGACTCCTCCTAGCTTAGTTGAGTAAATTCAAGACTCTTGCATGCTTGCTTAAGACTCGAGATTTATTTAATACTCTTGCAGCAGATTTTTCAAGACCACCCTAACACTTTTCCGGATTCGATCAATGACTCATTAAAGCTTACTGAAGTATTTCTTGAAGACTGGTAGATTTGTTAGACATTCTTGGAGACCTTTAAAACTTTCTTCAGACTTTTCTTTCCCCCTTTTTTGTAACTGTTAAGAGAGCCTTGTTTCAGACTTTCTGAGACTCATCAAACAGGTTCAGGATGCACTGAGACTCCTCAAAGTTTTTTTAAGCTTGTTCAAGACTTTTCACGACTTCTCCACGACCCCTCTAGATAAGTTCTCGACCATTCCCAAGGCACTCCCGGACTCGATAGCATAGAATAGTCTCAAGGCTCTGTGAAATTCTTTCCGATTTTCCAGTTTTACCTAACATAGCTTTGGACCTCCCTGGTGTTTACCAAATCGATCAGAAAAGTTTGCGTCTCTTCTAGGAATATACCAGGAAAATTGTGTTTACCAAATTGGTCAAAAAAGTTTGAGTCTCTTCTAAGAACATGCCTAGGGAACCAGGGGTGGATAGGATTTCGTTTCGGAAGAAGCTAAACTAAGTAAGAAATACTTGAGGAATATTCATAGTTTAGGACACGGAGTCGAAAACATACCTGGAATTTCCGAAAGAAAGGGGTTCTATATTTAGGGTGTGCCAATTCACAATCGCTTCCTTTTGTAGTCCAGAGCGCTTTCGACGGCTATGTCATCATCACGTGATGATGACATAGCAGCCGAAAGCGCTCTGGACTACAGAAAGAAGAAATTGTGAATTGGCACACCCTAAATACAGAATTTACCAAGTTCACTCACACTCCAACATGGACACTAAAAAAGAAAACGGGGGTCGAACTGAGTATTCGTGTGCAAAGAGAACGAAGCATTTTCGAATTTTAAATCAAATAAGAATTAGAAAATGCAATTTTAGCCCCCTCCCCTCTTAGGAATGCTCTGAAAATGTCATTTTCATATGAATACCATAATGGCTAATGTAAGCTTGATAACTCGGAGGAAGGGAGGGCTGGGATTTAGCATGGTGGGGAATCATTAGGCGAAACACCCATTCGTTTTCACGTTTTCGATGTTTTCATAAAATTGGTATTTTCCTGAAAAATATTCGCTGTGTCTCGTGGTGCACGAGCACTCGTTAGAAAGGTTTGAATGTGCAAATGTATTTTGTATTTCAACAATTTTAAATTTGGTTTAATGGCGAGATCGTCAGGTCCATTAACAGTTCAATAATCGACCCTAATCAAGACTGACCTAGTGGCGAAATATTACAGCTCGTCAACAGTCCAATGATGGACCTCCAGTGACAGACTAGTGAAAGTCAGCTTGGACCTCGAGCTGACACGATATGGATCTTGTACGTATGACTATTGACATAGGCGCCGACTTGGCATTTTTTGGGAGGGCAAAGCTCCCCAAAGAAAAATTTGGAAGGGAGACGCCCCTCGGCCCCCAATATGGAAAAAGTACAACACATTCTACCATCAATTTTTAAATTTAACAAAAAAGCAACTAAAATATGATAACATGGTAAGTCATAATGAGAATGGTATAATTTTGGCACCAAAATAGATGGAAGACGACCACTCGAATTTCCAAAGAGAGGAATTTTTGACCGCTCCTATGAACCGTGATAACTTTGATTCTGCCCCCACCCCCCCCCCCCAAATATTTTCCATAAGTTGGCGCCTATAGCTACTGAAAGTCATTTTCAGGACTGTAATTAAATTAGACCTCGAGCCGACTAGTTATAACATCATAACTTCACGGAACCTAGAGCTGATCAGATATGAACCATAGTTATACTGCCACTGAAATCATTTTCAGGACTCTAATTAAATCGGACTCAAGGCCGCTTAGATATCCACCATTTTTGTTGGACTATTACATGTCGATTTTAGAACTGTAGTGAAGTGGACTCTACGGTTTTTCTGGTATTTGTACGAGAGAAGTGTTTAGTCCGAACCGTAGGGAAAGCATCCGAAATCAAAAAATGAGAGGGAGTAGAAAAAGGGCGCGTACTGATGGACAGAAAAAACAGATCTTGAGAGTGCGAAAAACAGAAACTGTGACTCATTATGACTGAACTGACTTCTACGTGGCCGATCGGAGGAGAAGAAAGGAGAGCGAGTAAGAGAAGAAGAAGAAGAAGAAGGAGAACTTGGTTTAGGAAAGACAGGAAGTTCAGGTATGTAGGGGACAAAAGACGTTTGTTAGACACAACGATTTATATAAAAGGTCAATTTGCGAGGAGAGGTTCGCCACAAAGTTAAACTGACTACATATAGACCCTTTTTTTTGCCCTCAAAAGGAGTGCGTCAGGAGTGAATCCTGTCAGTCTGTCCTATTTAATACCTACAAAGAACTCATTATGAAACGTAGCCTTGAGGGATGGCAAGGTGAAGTCAATATGGGAGGGCGGACCGACAGCAATCTCAGTTTGGCTAACGACACAACGCTATACGCCAATTCTATGGAAGAAATGGCAGAACTATTTTTTTACGTCGACGAGGAGAGTCTGAGATGCGGATAAACCCAAAAATCCTAAAGATAGACAGAGCTGACGTGTTGCAACAGATGAATGTCCAAAATGGCTATGAGAAAGTAGGCAGGCAGATCTATCTCGGATCCATGTTGGACAAAAAGGACGGATCGACTACGGAGATTCGAAGAAAAATAGCATTTGGCAGAGAAGCAGCAAGCAAACTAACGGTAATCTGGAAGGATAGATCGATGACACGGCGCACAAAGAAAAAAACTGATGCGGACTCTTGTTTTCCCAGAGTTGTGTATGGAGCAGAGAAGGCAACAATTAAAGCAAATGACAGACGCAGAATAGAGGCCTTTGAGATGTGATGGTGCTACAGACGAATGCTCAGGGTGACCTGAACCGAGATCGAACAATTTAATCCTCGCAGCAAAGTTGGGTGTCCAACAACGACTATCCACTGTCTGCAGCAAACGGTTTTTAGATTCTTTTGGCCAGATTGTCCGAGGGTCCAGCTAGTTCTCAGAAAAGCTTATTGTGAAATGCAAGGTCGAGGGAAGAAGAATGCGCGGACGTTCGCCAAAGAGATAGTTGGATCAGCTAATGGAGTACTCCTATCAAGCCTTGGGGATGGCGATTCGTGACCCGGAGGACTCAGACCAGTGGCGGGATATGGTCAACGCATTGTAACGGAGGATCGCCAGGCATCAGTCATAATGCAAGGAGTGATGATGAATATTAAGTTCAATTTTCGTACTACAAATGCGATTCTCTTGTTGAGGTCCTCGTTTTCTCACAAGGCTTCACGCATATTTCAGCACCTCCCAAAAACGACTACCTCTCTGTGGAGTTATTCATTGTGTAGGAGGATCAAGTATAGTTCATATTAAAGAGCGAGGCTTAATACATGTACCGTCTAATGGTTAATATCGGCCAGTCATGACTTGTTTACTGAAAACGATACTAGCGCTCCTACAACAAGTCATGAGTAGCCGATATTACCACCGGTGTCCAATATTACCCCAGTTGACGGTATTCCTTTCTTTAGCGCGAGACCTTACGCGAAGGCATACTTTAGGTATCCGTGTACCACCGCCTTTAGGTCAGCCCCATCTTCCCCTCTGGGCCTCGGAATCATTAAGAAACGGTCGGTTGGAATCGAAAAACAGACGACTATGTATCCACTCCGACACAAGAATTAACATAGACAAAACTGCTTTTTCAACTGATCTATTTTCTGGCTCCAAGATGAAGCTGTCAACCGAGGTATGACATTTTCTACGGCCAAATGGAGCTGAAGCCGAATGACCTACAGGTTCGCTGGACCGCCACATCTGTGGCGAAACCGCGATTGTTATCTGCGCCGCGGTCCGGGCATCGGGCAATTTTTCAGGCCAGCGAAAAAAGGAGAAAAAATTGTGCGATCCGCGTTCGTTGGCTGTAATTTGATACGGCCAGCGATGGCTATACGACGAAGAATTCACGAACAGCGGACGGACGGTTCTCTTTTTGTTTATATAACGCCGGAATATGTAAAGTAAATTCCGAAGTTCCACTATATATATGCTTTTTCCTCCGGTTCGAAGGTTCTTTTTCTCTTCTTTAATTTTATTTAACTCGTCTGCGTCCTTAATTCTTTAAATTCGTCGTTTTGTATAAAGATAAATGCGTCCACTTTTACCGAGAGACAATGGATGTATAGATATATACGGTGCATAGGTATACCAGGAATAAGGTATAAGTATATAAGCCCTACCAGTACCGCATCTAGAATTCCAGTTTAATGGTTGAAATATTATGCTGGTTGCCGTATCTACAGCCGCATTGTTTTATTTCACCCCGCCGTACTGTGTTAACAAGATACGTAAGGAAAAAAAAAAAAAAAAAAAAAAAGCGAACACAGGCAGGTAGGTATAGGTATAATAATGTGTCCTGTTGCTGTTGTCACCGTTTAATGATATAAATCATTCATTTTTATCAGAATGCTGTTATCTTTTCGGCTAAGCCGTATTAGTTGTCCAAGTTCCAAACTCCTCTTTCATTTCTCCTCGCGTCCACTTTTTAAACAGCCATTTTCAGTTGTTATTTTAAAATTCAAACTTTTTTTTAACGCTCCCTCCTTTCTCCTACATAAATATAATATGATCGGGTTAATTTGCCATTGCTTAATTTTTCATCTACTTTTTTATTCTAAATAAATTCAGTACGAAAACACGTGTAATTAAAGAGGTTTTTACTTCTCTTTTTTTTTTCTCTCATTTTCTTCATTCTCTTTTCTGTCACGAAATAAACGAGTACATTTACAGTATATGTCAGTTTCTAAATGAAGATGTTTCGGGAAGAAAAAAATAAAAAGAAAGATAGGAATGACTAAGCGTTCGCGTATACGCGTTACGCGGTTATTTTTTTTTTTTTGTGGGATGCTGGAATTTTGTGTTGGATTAAAAATAATACATAACATTATAAGATAACAGGTGAAATATAACGCATTCCGCTTTACCTCATTTGCACGAGACAAATTATTAATAAATGTCGGCGAGGTATAAACACTTATAAGCTGAAAAGTTAACTGAACAGTTGATTCAGTATGCGGAGGCCGCACAGATTAAGTTTTCCAACGCAACTTGATGAAATGTAGATTTAGGTAAATTAAGACGCAGAGGTCAACGAGAACGAATTTCCGTTTTCGAATCAATCGGTTTTCATAACCGCAGGTTGAAAATATTTTCAGTTATGGTACAATACTGGAATATCAATTCGTACCGCCGTAGCGCAAAACAAAGATAGTTAACCAATCCCCCCTCCCCACTACCACAAGAAGAAATTTTGGACTGTACATTTGAGAGTTCTTTATCTTGACATTTCTAGTTATCTTAAAGTGTATCCAAAGCGTAGGCGAAATCAAACCAGGCTGTCTACTGAAATCAAAAACTAAAAATGTGTGTCTATTGAAGAATTGGGATATCACTTTTTCTCACACTTTTCTCGACCTCTACATTGACGATTTTGAATGAAACTTTCATAAGGAAGTTCACAGATTTCACTTTTATTTAGGAATAAATAACACTCCCCTATCGATTTTTGGGTGATTTTCTATCAGAACGGGAGACTAAGAAACCATTTTCAAAATAGAGGACTTTCGGGAGAACTTAGAGAACTCAAGCGACTGGTAGACATCCTAAATATGAAAATCCGTAAAAATCCTTTTTCTCACGTCGCAAGGGATTGACAGATTACTTCAAATTCAACTCAGCACAAAATTTCTAACATCGTGATAGAAAATACCTAAAGACGTCAAAAAGGCAAAATTGTAAAAATTGCCGGTGTAGGAAAGAGGGGTGTTCGTTAGAATTCTCCCTCTTCCACAATGCTGTCAAAAAGAGCATTTCATGTCCCACACCTTTTCCTACAATTCACTACCAACAACCCATACATTACCCCCACCCTGGTTGTTGAACCTTCCCCCCATGTTTATCGGACACATTTGCAAGAAATTCTGGACCGCTTTCCTGACCGTATCCATGCTTCACTGATGGTTCAAAGTACAACCGACGCACCGCTTACGCCTACACCACAGGTAGTCTGCTACACTCCTTTCGACTTAAAAACACAGTTTTCATCTACAATCTCCTCGCTCGAAGGTCCACCCATCCCCAGCTACTATCTGCTTCTCTCAGATTCACTTTCCTCCTAAGGTCTATTTCTGATCGCCTTTCAATGCACGCTCTCGTCCAACGCATCCATCTCATTCTCCATCTCATTTCCTTCATCACCAAGATCATTTCATTCATCTGGATCCCACGCCATATTGGTATCTCAGGAAATGAGGCAGTTGATCAAACAGCACAGCAAGCTACACAGCTCCCATATATCACTCGTCACTTCCCTATCTCAACAGATCTCACTTCCGCCATTCGCCAGACCATTTTGCGAGGTGGTTTAAAGAATGGCGGCATCAAGCCTCTCGGCACAACAAGCTCGCACAAATCATGCTTACACCTGTCCCCTGGTCAACGTCCCGACGTTCCTCACGCTGCGAGGAAGGTATCATCACCCGCCTAAGGATTGGACATACACGTCTCACACATCCTCATCTTTTCACTAACCTTTATCCTCTCAACTGCTCACACTGTGAAGATGAAGATCCTCTCACCGTGGGCCACCTCTTCTCATGCTCCTCCCTCACCTGCTTTCGTAACTCTCACCACGTCTGCCATAGTCCAATTCTGGCTCATTCCTACTCCCACAAGCACATGAACAACACCACCTACCTTTCTGCTGCTGGATACCTCTGCGACATAATAGACAACAACCTTTTCCAAACCCATAGCCCGAAAGTGTAGCTCCATAGCTCGATAAAAATAAAATAATAAAAAAGAATGTACTTTAGCGTATTAATTACAACAATAAGATGAAGGGATATGCACTAATCCCCCGCCCCCAACACTGAGACCTTCCTACACCGGTGGTAAAAATTATCATTTCAATTGTGGACATGGATTTGGGGACCGAAATCGATGATGTATTGTCAAAAAGACCATTTCAGAATGTATTTTTTAACGCATTGATTACAATAAGATGATGGGATACACACTAGCCCCTCCCTCCCCTCCGCAAGGCTGAGACCGTTCTACGCCAGTGGTAAAAATTGTCATTTCAACTGTATAGCATGGATTTTCGGAGTCAAAATCGACGATGGATCAACATTAAAATCCAATTTCGAAACCAGGGAACTCAAAATCCTGTTCGACCATCATCTCAATTTTAGTCGACTCAATTTTGCCCAGGGGTCGTTCCCTGATCACCAGTGCGGTGAAAGCGGAAGAACGGTTTCTATATTCATTTGCATTTTACTTGATACAAGCGCTCCAGACGGGGGCCACTCAGATCTACGCCCTCTCTTCAAGCAGATTTTGTGCTCTATAATATAAGGACAAAAAACGACTATCTTAACTGTTTTCAACTCGTCAAAATTTCATTATTTACCCCTAATTCCAGAAGTTCTTTATTTACTCTGCTTGCCAGTAGCTCTTTTATCTGATAGATAATCAATTTTGATTTCCTTTGAGAAAGAATCCTGAAGGTACCCCATGTTTCTGGTTTTTGATCTCAGCCCGAGTCCTGGAATCCGCCCTTCCGAGCATTCCTCAGAGACGTCGGGGAGGCTGTTAGGGCTGTCTTAGCCCTCTTCTCTTCTTGCCGAAAAACCGGCCTAGGCCGAAATGTAGCGAGTTGCTACGAGGGCTCAAACTCAGGACCTCCGGATTCCGAGACCAGCACGCTAGTCACTCGGCCCACAAGACCCCTGAAGGTACCCCTACGGATAACAGAAAATTTTTCAGGAGAAAGAAATCAAATTTATAAGCTACAATTTCTCGTTATCTTAAGAACGCTTTACAAATTTGAAGAACTGATTTATTACTTGAAATTTAGGTTTGTTAACACAGCTTTAGAATATATCTCCCATCCCCCATAAAGCTGAAGAGTTTTGGCAGTTTAAAAAAATCGAATGTGGATTTTCAATCATCTGCCCCACTATTAAAGAAATATCTTTGTTACAGCCTCGTCAAATCACGAAAACTGGATTATTCCTCAGCGTAGACTCCATTTCAAATTTCTTAAAGACGAAGGCAAAAGCAATAAACATGCCCATTGCCCAGGCAAAATTTTCGCCTACTACAGTTCTATTTACCCTTCCCCCTCTTTCTCTCTTTCTTTCTCTTTTCTAGGTTCCTGCCCCCCTCCCACTTCCCTCTCAACAAATTTCATGAAACATAACCTAAACGAGAAACAGGACGAGGGACACAAAGATATGGAGACAGATGACTTTCAAAGACGATAAGGTGCACTTTTAGCCTTTTTTCTGATAAACAGCTCAAACATAGAATTACTCCCCTAGTACTCCTACTTTTTCTGAATCCAAATTGATGTCCCACCTTTTTTCCCATTTTATTTCGTATTCACTCATTTATTATCCTAGCTAGAATCCTTGATGCGTGCGAAAGGGAACTTACGAGTATAATACGATATCTCCACATTTGCTTGCTCCTGCTTTTCTGGAGATCTACATCTACTAGCATTTCTTTTTCCTTATACGTTCTGCAAATTGTTTTACAATTTTTTCTTAAACTACTTATTTTGCACACTTTAATAGTCACTGACAATCAACTCTTTCTGCTTTACCTGCTTTCATTTCTTTCAGAGTTCTGATCTCAAAATAGGATCTCCCCTCTTGCTTAATCCTCCACAATATCTTCTCTTTTCACACATTTACTTATACCACCTATATTTTCATCCAGTTTTTCAACATATCTCACCTATCTTTTAACATTGCCCCTTTTAGAGTCTAATTATCTTTCTTTGAGCGTACATACTTGTAAGAAAAAAATTAAAATGATAAGGAGAGTAAGATACGTAAAATTTATACGTACGAAATAATAAGCCAAGAAGATATGAATTTTACAATTTCATACAACGAGTGGATAATGAAATTAAATTTTACCATAAACTATGTACAATGCCATTAACTTTGTCCTCAATGAGATGGGATACACAAAAAATCAATTAGGATCGATGACAAATTAAGCGTTGACAGGGTATTTACTATCTACCAGAATTCAGTTTTGGAGTTCCGGGACTTTTCCGGGACTTTGTAAGACACTTCCGGGAAAAATTTGGGTGCAAAAAAACACCATGTTTTGCTCAATATACACAACAGAGTTACCTGTATTCTTCTACTGTACAGTGCGCGCGTGTATCTGAAGGGTGATAGTTATCGATCCGGGCCACGCAGAAAGCAGTCTCCATGTATCAGGGAAACAGTCCAAGCTTTGGGGGAAAAGTTGTGTCTAACATTTGTAAAAAATCATGGGAGCTCTGGCAATAGTTAAGTGAATTCCGGGACTCTTCCGGGGTTTCTGGGACCTACTTTTAGCCTTCGAGACTTTCGGGGTTTCCGCGCGGGACTTCCAGAACCAGTCGATACCCTGGCTGATACTAAAAACACTGATCCGGAGACGAACAGATATCAGGAGTAAGATAACATTTTCTAGGTATGAGCAAATAAAGTTAATCGAACTTAGAAGATTAATTAGGACAAGATTCGCGAAGATATCAACAAATTTGCATTAGAAACTGCAAAAAATATAATCGAAAGTACCTGGTCCGCCAGGCACACAAAAATGGTCCTATCTAGAGGCAGGAACATCCTTCCAAAAATCAAAAACAAACTTGGAATTGAAATCAATGATCGGAAAAAATCGCGCAGGAAGTCACCAGGCGCGGCGGTAGGATTTTGGCGACCGTAAGCTAAATGTAAGAAGGCGCTCTATTTCCGTAAAGTTTTTTTAAAGTGGCACCCCTCATTTGAGTGAAGCGCCTGGCGCCCGTAAGCGACTGCATACCTTGCATACGCCTATCGCCGCCACTGGTAGTCACTGTTTTTTATCGAGACATTTACAAAGATACAAGGCCTGATGAATAAAGACAAAATCTACCCAATAAGCAAAACTGAAATAGAAAAGACTTTAAATAGACTAACATCAGGTCGGGCCCCGGGGCCGGACGGATGGAAAATGAATTGCTAAAAAATATTTAGTGAGATCGTGGCGGGTCCCATGGCCAGTTTGTTCAACTACCTAATCGCCTCAGGTCTTCTGTCCAGCCAATGGTACTTTCAGAAATTGTTTTACTACATAAGTAAGGGGTTCATAACTAAATCAATAACTACAGACCGATTAGCCTGTCGTTGAATAATAAAACAAAGAATATACTATATTTTGGATAGGCAAGAAGCTATCAAACTAGCTGTGTTTAGGAAAGATTTCAGTACGATTGATCATACACAAACGTTGTGCTGGCTTTTGGAGAAAACAAAAGGGAATTCCAGCTAGACCTAGCTATAATGTTTGTGGACTTCAACAAGGCTTCTGATTCATTATACCACAACAAACTATGGGAGACTCTAGTACTGCAGATGGGTCCCTGAAAGTATTATCAAAATTATAATTAACATTTACTCAAATTCTTTGGCTCAGATAAAATTAGACAAAAAATCAGACTGGTTTCCCATCAAGTGATGTGTTAAACAAGCTCACCCAATATTTTCAATGCAGTACTAGAACAGGTCTTTTCGCAACTAAAATGGAAGGACAAAGGGATAAGAATCTAAATTAGAGGACATAGTTTATCAAGTTTTAAAAGAATCTGAATAATTTTCGGTTCGCAGATGACATTATCATCATCGCGAAGAATGGGAAGGAACTAAAATGGCAGAGGACCTGAGGAGAGATTGTGAAAAATTGGGCTTAACAATAAACCAATCCAAAACAAAAATTACGACGAATATCAAGAACTTAGAAGAAATCAAAATCGATAATAAAATCATAGAGGTGTTCCCGGAATATAAGTACTTAGCACAAATTTTAGCTTTTAATTAAAAAAAAAATTAAAAAGAGCTAAAAATCTGCAGGGTAAACCCGTGGAAAATTTTCTAGTTCGAAAGAAAATTACTGAAATGCAACACGAATTTATATACTAAAATTAGGGTCTTAGAATGCACAATCCTTCTGGTATTGACCTACGAATCTAGAGGTCTGGACCTGGGTCATC
The DNA here is from genome assembly GCA_031841125.1 of Acanthococcus lagerstroemiae. Classification (NCBI taxonomy): domain Eukaryota; kingdom Metazoa; phylum Arthropoda; class Insecta; order Hemiptera; family Eriococcidae; genus Acanthococcus; species Acanthococcus lagerstroemiae. The sequence goes on along the minus strand of CM063114.1, from coordinate 11,447,299 downwards.
ACTAAAAAGCAATTGCACAAAATCTGATCTACCCACAATTCACTGTTAAGAAGTATCCTCCAAATCAGATTAAAAGACTACGCTAAAGTACAGGATATTAAGGGGAAAAACTAAAGCCAAAATATCGGGTTTGTGGTCAAAGAGCTGAATATCAAGTATGCAGGTTGTATTATTCGCAACTCAAATTATAAATGGAAAAAATTCTAACTGCTTGGGTCCCACAAGAAGGCAAGCGAGGCAAAGGAAGGCCGGTTACGAGGCGGGAAGACAAACTGCGTCAAAATCTTGGATCAAAGTGGTTTAATACGGCAAAGGAGAGAAAAAGTTGGGACTAGACAGAGGCCTATGCCCAACAATGGGCGACCGAAGGGGCGCCAAAGATGGTGGCACCACTCACTTACCAGTACAAAAGAAACAAAAAATCTAACTCTGCAGACGGTGTCGCGTTACGGACCAAAATGGGTCACGGCTATCAAATAAAATAAAAAATAAATAAAATATACAACGGTTGGGTGGACGGCAGTGAATGGGCACTCTTCTGTGAGATGAATGTCCATCTTATAAATCTCCGCCAATCGTAGCTCTTCAATCGAACAAGCAACGTTAAGAGCATCCAACAATTGCTGCTGCATCTCAGCAGGGACAGATCCTACCTTGATGTTCATTAGATTTAGGTGCGTCGGGTCTACCTCAGCAATCCGAAGAACGCGTGGAAGAGAGGTCGATTTTGGTTCTTCCTCACATGGCCAGCCGCGAGCGACTAAACCCGATTTGAGGGTAACCTCTTCCGGAGAGCAATTCATATTCAGAATAATAGTCGAATCATTTGAAACAGTCACAGTACCACGTGGCAAGCAGATGACGCTTCTACCAACATTACAAAAGCTGGTTTTGATCGAACAATCACCAGTGTTGCTTGATGCCAAACGGCCTACACAACGTCCCTGTTCAGGCGAATGATTACACTGGTGGTCTTTTGATTGAAATCAGCTTTCGTAATGTTGGCAGAAGTGGCATCTGCTTGCCACATGGTACTGTGACTGTTTCAAATGATTCGACTATTATTCTGATTATGAATTGCTCTCCGGAAGAGGTTACCCTCAAGGCGGGTCTAGTCGCTCGCGGCTGGCCACGCGAGGAAGAAGCAAAATCGACCTCTCTTCCACGCGTTCTTCGGATTGCTAAGGCAGCCCTGACGCACCTAAATGAACATCAAGGTAGGTCCTGTCCCAGCCGAGATGCAGCAGTAATTGTTGGATGCTCTTAACGAGTATAGGGACTGTGTCGTGTGTTCGATGAAAGAGTAAGGATTGGCGGAGGGTTACAAAATGGACATGTCACCTCACAGAAGAGTGCCTGTCCAGCTATCCGTCCGCCCAACTGTTGTACATAGTTGGTGGTAAAATTTAGCATCATTATCCACTCATTATATCAAATTGCAAAACTCATACCCTCCTGACTTATTTTGAATGTATAAATTCTACATATCTCGCTCTCCATAAGATCTTTCATTTTTTTCCTTACATACCCCCCATTTCACGCTGCTATGGCAGAGTGCACAATTTTCACTAAAGTTCGCATCAATTCCCGGGATCATAGATCGTTATAAATTTATGGCGGAGACGATAGGATAGGACGATACCGTATGAATGCGGTTAGCTTATAGTTCCTTTCGGCCACATACATTCTTTAATGGAAAACACACAGACAGTAGTGTTGTATATTTATTAACGTTGATTTTTTTTTTCGTCTCTCTCTTTCTCTCTCTCTTTCTCTCTCTTCACGTTATCATAAATAACACGTTGAATGGAAGGTTGACATCAAAGATGCCGAATAAAAACGCCGTTCATTCGAGTATGGAATTAACAAGTTATCAGCGCCAGTACACCGGGTAGATTCGTTCTTTATTTCGAGTGCAACTCCGCGTAATTACTGGCCTAAGTAGAGCGCAGGGACACGTACGCAAAATTGTAAATTTGTCGGACAGTGACCAAAGTGGACTTTGGCAACGAGAGGACGGCGGATACACTAGCTGAATTAATCAAATGCTTTCGCTATCCACTGGTGCCACGACTCTCTCAGAAATCTCAAGTCTCAAGCAATGTGATTTGCTGGCTGGACAGAGCGAACGAACGATTCGAACAGATCGATGGTCACTCGCCATCTAGCTGGTTATATTTATTAATATTCGTCAGTCTCCGATAGCCGGGGAGATGAAAAGGTACGTATAAATACCGGAAAATTTCTAACAAGGCGGTAATTAAAATTCGGTAAAACGCTATTTGATCAAAAAAATCGCATCGCGGCCATCGTTTCACAAATGTAACTGATTCTCTCCCGCCTCGGCCATTATTCATTCGATGGATTCTTAAAACAACTCGATGTAAATTTTTCGTATCGCCAGATTGCACTTCGCCTCAGCTGACCTCACCCTCGCCTTCTTCGCCTAATCTCATTTCATTTATCCTCGCCGATCGAGTACTATTGACAGTACATTTATACAGTACCTATTACTCGGACGTCACCGAATGACACACGATTTTCTCGAAACAATGAGGGGTGACATTCGCCAGTAGCTCCCGCCTGGTATACAGTGGCCGCCTGATCGACGGATCCCGCGATTCTGACCGCTTCTCGCCGCCAACGCCGAAAGACCAAAGCCGTGTTCTCGAAAATAATGCGGACAATACAAACAAATGCCGGACAAAGGAAGGCGAACGGGTAACTCGAAAAGATGCGGCAAAACAGGTAGCTGGTGGACGCTATTGAGCTACTCGATCGCTGTCAGCATCCGAGCACTTGCCCATGCTGGGATATTACAATCAGTTCATCGTAAGTATGCGTGCCTACAAATGGTCATCATTCGTCTGGTTGAAAATTAAATAGAAAATCAGGCGAGATAAATTCGAGAAGTTATAAGCAGACTTGGGCACGTTGGAAAATCATCATTGTTTGTCCAGTTCTGCCCGCTGCCCAATGATAAACTTTATATTGTAAAGGCCTGATCATTAGGAAGAAGAGGAGCGGAGTGGCTTACTGGGTAACTGGGCAAATGTCCACTGGTCTGGCCCCCGAAAATGAGCTGATTATCCTAGAACTGATTTAGATATCTTCAAGGCTTATCTCTTCAAAACTTCTTTAAGGCTCTTGGTAGAACACTCAGTCCGGGGTTCCAATGATTTACATACTCTGAAAATAACAAGGGACAAAAAACCTAAGGAAGAAAGAAAATGAACGAACTAATAACCGAATATTAAAACTAGTTAGTATGACGATACAAGAACAACAACAACAGAGGAACAAGAAATTGAAAGCATGAAAGAAGAACCGTTATTCTTAGCACGGGAAACCAAAACTGTAATAAACCGACTGAAACCAAAAAAAAGCCCAGGACATGACGGAATAACAAACGAACGCATGGAAGCAGGAGGAAAACTATCAATAGCATAAGATACAAAACCACGGACGTACCTATGGGGGGAGGGGGGGGGGGTTTTCCTTCGGAGGAAAATTTTTACTCAGCAGTTCGGAAAATTTACCATTTTAGTCAGGCGGAGTTGGAAAATTTCAGTACAGTTGGGAAAATCTAACAAGTCAAAAGATTTTTGTTTTGCTTTGATCTACTTTGATACTTGGGAATTTAGAGTTGAATCAGTTGGAATGGAACTTTCACCCCTCCCCCCCCCCGGCAAGGAAAAACTCTTCGGTACTTCCCTGTACAAGACTATTCAATAGAATACTACATAGAAACAGGAATAACACCAACTGAATGGAAGTCCAATAACATATTAATGCTACACAAAAAAGGGGACCGTCACAAGATAAAAAATTACAGACCAATTACACTAAGTATTACAGTGGCGTGCATTCCATATTCCAGGCAAGCGAAGTAAACACCGCTTATCCTAAAAATTTCCGAGAAAACAAGTTTTCATATAAAATATCAATTTCAATTTGTAACAAATAAAAGATAATGAAACATAGGGCAAAACAGACACTGTATTGACGCTTACAACGCTTACGCTTAAGTATATACTAAATTCACGGGAGATATCTGAGGAGACAGTTGAAACAGAAGTGTATACTGCTCGGCATTTGGCAATCCTCGTACATGTATATTCGTATAGGCCAGCGGGGTGTGCGTCGAATCTAACGCTTCATTTCCATACTGCACGTAACATTGCACAACTTACGTTAATTATCAAAACAAAAACACACTAGCATCTTCAACGCGACCAAACCTGTACGTTTGGTTACATTCTGGAAGCGCGTTGAGTCTGGCTTGGCTCGGCTTGGCTACACACGAACATCGAAGTTGACAGTGAAACGTGATTATGTTCTTCTACTAGTCAATGCGTTATGTTGGAATGCTCTGCCCCCCCCCCCACACACAAAATGCGTATTTGAGATCTTACTGAAAACCCGTTTTTGCAACTTACTCTTAATGAACAATTAGAAATTATTAATGGTGGTAAGCCAAAACCAAACCCATTGTGAAGATGGTGGACAACTGTTTTGCTGGCCATACTTATTATTTGTCACAGAAAAGGATAAATGCATATGAAAGGACCCTAGACAAGGATACAACAACTTGAATAATCTTCTGTAGTAGCATGTTTCATACTTTTATTCTGATTTTTGCTTTACCTCTACGCTCAGGGACGTACCAACAGGGGGGGGGGCAACTTACCCCCCTGTAGGAATTTTTCACTCAGCAATTCAGAAAATTTACCATCTCAGTCAGGCAGAGTTGGGAAAATACCCATAAGTCGAATGTTAATGTTTTTTTTTGTGTTTTTTTTTTTTTTGCTTTGATATTTCAAAATTATAAGCTGAGTCAGATGAAAAAATCCAACAAGTTAAAAAGTTTTTTTTGTTTTTTTTTTGCTTTGATACTTAGGAACTCTGAATTGAGTCAGTTGGGACCTTCACAATTTTTCGCTTACTTTCCTAAGAAAAAAATTCATCACACACCACTAAAGTATTACGACAGCCAAAATCTTTTCCGAAAAAACCGACAGCAATATTCAAAAAATACTAACGGACCAACAACCCATAGAACAGGCCGGTTTCAGAAAAACTTTTTCTACAATAGACCATTATGATACAAATCAGATCATAGAAAAAATGCATGGAATATCAAACTGACCAATACATAGCTCTGATTGACTGTAAAAAAACTTTTGACTCACTGAAACATCAGTTTATGCAAGCAGCACTAGAAAACCAGGGAGTACCCATAAAACTCACAAAAATTAGGGGTCTATGCCAGAATAATGATAGATGTGGAAGAAAAATACTTCGAAATATAAAAAGGAATAAAACAAGATGGCCCTCAATCACTTATTTACTTTTCAATAATTCCTTAGAAGAAATCTACAGAAAACTATTAGGAAAGTAGGAGGTTGAATATAAATGGAAACAAAATAACAAACTTAAGATTTGTTGATGAGGTGATTCTTTTTTACGAACTCGGAAAACGAAATAACGGAAAGGATGAAGGAACGAAGTCAAAAAAGCGAACAATCAACTTGAAAAAAACTACATCAGGTGTTTTAAAAGAAAGGTAACACGTCTCTTTTCTCCATGATGAGTACCACTGGCGTACTGAAATTCAGAGGGAACGTCCAGAATATGTCTCCAGACATAGGTTTTTCATCTGGTAGTGTTTCGTTGATTGGTTCGCGTGCTATGTAATTTTGAACATGGAATCTAAAGGTACTCGTTCATGCGATTGTGAAGTGCGCGGTGTCATAAAGTTTTTGACTCTAGAAAATGTATCGGGCAGTAAAATTCACATAGATTGTGTTCTGCATAATATGGTGTGAATAATGCAATGTACAGACGTAATAGGTGTAAGTGGATACAACGCTTTCCATTTTTCACATTTTTCGCCATTTTCCTGTTTTTTTTTGTTTTTTTTAGTTTTTGCTTCAGGCTTCACGTACACGGCACGTTCTACTAGTTCTACCGGTCGCGCTGATAACGTGTTCTTAAACTCGTCTAGGGCTGGCAATGTAATCGATCAAAATCGATTTTAATCGATTTCGAGGCTCGAAAAATCGATCCTAATCGATTTCAAAAATTATCGATTTTTCCCACCTCTAACTGAAATTAAAAAGTAGCTCTGGTTGGTAATGTTTTTGGTCATGTTGGTTAATTTCTTGACCTGTGCTGCCTTTGTAATTCAGTAGTGTTTCTAGTTATTGAGTTTTTCGTCATGTTGGTTAATTTCTTGACCTGTGTTGCCTTTGTATATTTAGTAAAATTTCTGGTTAAAGGGTCTGGCTGGCCGAGTGGATAGCGCGCTGATCTCGGAATCCGGAGGTCCCGGGTGTGAGCCCACGTAGCAACTCGCTACATTTCGACCTAGGCCGGATTTTCGACAAGAAGAGAAGATGGCTAAGACAGCCCTAACAGCATCCACGATATCTCTGAAGTAATGCTCGAAAGGGTGGATTCCAGGGCCCGAATTGCGAGCTAAATTAGGAAAGAAGGATCACATGGGCGCACATGGTGACAACAGATCTGCATGATAAACGGATTCGCGCTCTCTTGACAGAAGATCGTCGTTTCACAATTTCCAATTTTCAACATGAGACAGTGACACGTTTTCTAAACGAAACCAGCCGGACTATGATCTAATTGTACACATGAGAAAGGTTAGCTCGCGTTGAGTTCCATGTAAGCTGTCAGATTCTCATAATATACAAAACAGGATAGGAGCGATAGCGTACTTCACTATTTGAGGAACCAGTACCCTCAGATTCCATGTTCAAAATTGCATAGCTCGCGAACCATTCAACAAAACACTATCGAATAGAAAAACATCTAGCTGGAAACATATCCCTGTCATTTCCTCAAAATTTCAGCGAGCCACTGTTACCCATTGCGGAGAAAAAAAGATCTTACCTTACAGCATTAGCGAAATATTGGTTCCTGAGGAACATTTTTAAAGGACCCTTCAGCCTCCATCACGAATTCCAGATTTTTTTAATATGTGTATTATACCTACCCTGACCTTCAGGAATCAAACATATAGGTATTCAGAGGATGAGACCCAAAATACAACAGAGCATTCAATCTCTAACATGAGGAAAAAAGACAAAACTAGAACGGAAACAATCAAACAGAAATAAAAATATTGCGGTTAGGTACGTCAGAAGGACAAAATGGGGATGTGCAGGACATCACTCGCCTGAAAGACGACCAGTGGACCTATCGAACAACATTCTGGCAACCCCTAAACCGAAAAGGAAAACGTGAAAACAAAAAAGGAGACAGAGAGATGATTCTGACAACTTTTTACAAAATAATCAATACCACAGAGTAACAGAAAATAGAAAGGAATGGGAGCTTTCGCGGGAAACCTCTGCTCTCTATGGATCAGGGAATCAGTGGCACCAGGGATGCAGAAGCCGAACGATACAGTATTCGCTTCCGGCTTCTAGCCACGAAATGTCATCTAGAATCCAGCTACCAGCCTCAGTATATGAGCTTCTAACTTCCAATTTTTTCCGGCTTCTGGCTTGTAGTTTCCAGCTTCTCTTATTTATTTTCACCCAAGGTTCTTATAATTAGAGAAGGTTCTTTATAGAAAATGAGGGGAAACAAAGTGAAGTGAAGTAGAAGAGGTACATTAGCCTTCTTTTTTGGGCTTTCGACTTTGAGTAAAAACATCTTCAAGAAGAATATTGTAAGAAGTCGATAGCTTCCAGTTTTTAACTCACTCAGCCTCCAGTTTCTGGCTTCTCGAAGCTGCCCTAAAATTAAAAAAACTTCCGGCTTCTGACCAACTATCTCCGCATCTCTGAGTGGCACGGCTTCTAACTGGCCGAAAATTTACAAAAAGTAAATAAATATTAATTTTTCAACTTTTTTCTGCGGAGAGGTAATAGCTAAGAAGAGGTGAAAGGGGGAGAAGAGTAAGAGGAGAAAATGAGAAAAACTATGAAAAAAGTTATTTTTCAACTTCTTTCCGTGGAGAGGAAACGGAAGGGGGTACTGCTCTATGCGTTTATCAAGGAGCCTGCACAACTCATTTTCCCAGTGGCCCGTCCGATCCCATGCCGCCCTTGGTGGAGAGAAATAAACTGAATTTCTAAAAGGTCATTTGGCCCCTCCCCCTGCGATTGATGCGCCTCTTTGCTCTTAAATAGCTTCGCGTAAGGGGGAACCACGCACGATGATAATTTCACACCTGAAAAAGTCGGGGACTTGGCACGTGCTGCCTGCTGCGTACGAAAAACGCGACCACTGCATGCATACTCCTAAAACACTGCATCAGAAATGAACTTTTAACATCCGGAACGAAACCAAATTACAACGTATCCGAGAAATCACCATTTGACTAATCATAACCCCATTTAATTCGTATTCGCAATGTGTAATTCGAATGAGACGAAAAGAACATCGATATTTTTGCTGTCTTCTTTTTTGGGCGTTCAGACTGAGGGCGGTCGCCCCTTTCTCTCGAAATCCGATTAAATACATTTCAGACGTTACTTCGAGGGTAATTCGAAATCGGGAAACGTCGTCGATGGAACGTGTGTGCGTCTTGCGGAATAACGCGAAGTCGATTGTTACGTACATTTATAGGCGGCACGGTTCATCGGTCTGGAAAATGATGTTACCCCCGGCAACACCTGCTATGTTTATTATTATGCTAAATGCTTGTGTCCGAATTCGAAAGACCCTTCTGCGGAATGAAGCCATCTACCCGCGATGCCGACAACAACTTCTACCCCCGGCTCGACACATACCGCGAGTATCCGCGTAATCGAGAAATCGAAATTCGACCTGATCTGGACAACAAAATCAACATCTTACAAATTAATGGGAAAAATTAGGCGCCTGCGTAGAAGATCTCGGTCTTTGAGGAGGAGGGGGCAGGTGGTGGTTGCTACAGCTTATATCCCGTCATCTTATTGTAGTAATTAATGCGCTAAAATATACGGAGGTCATACTCCCCTACCATGAAATTCAGTGGCGTACACACGGGGGTGTTTTGAGAGTCTGGACACCTCCCTCAATCCCCCTCCCCCAAAAAAAGAAGAAAGAAAGACAAAAAGGGGGGGAAATGAAAAATGAGGAAGAAAAAAATAGGTACATCAAGATTACGAGGAAACCTATTTTTCTTATGGAAGTTATTAATACCTATCTGTTCTTCAGACATTGACTATATTCTTTCAATTCTAAAATCATTTGTACTCATTCGTAAGTACTTATATAAAGCATAACCTTGTCACTAAGTATGAGTCTTACTATCCCTAAACATTTCCAATAAAGTATGATACAAAAAAGGTGTATAAAACGCTGAAAAATTCACTTTCGGGAGAAAAAGTTAAAAAAAAAAAAAGTTTCCGGGGCGAACCCCCCTTTGTACGTTTAAACGGTTGCTTTTTCGGTTGTTAATCCTCACTAACCCAAAGAAAGGTAAAAATAAGGAAAAACGGCGCTTTCGTAAAACAGACAAAATATATTCAGAAACGAACAAAAAAAAAAAAAAAAAAAAAAAGAGAAAAACGGTATAACATGATAAGAACATGATAACATGTACCTTAGGAACTACGTTTTGTAACCCTCCGCTAAGGCGGGCAGTTGTACCGTAAGATTACGAAAAAAAGGAGACTTTCAGTCGAACACCCCTTTTTCTCCCCACAAATTCCCTTTAATTTCTCTTAGACACTCACCTTGACTGAATCCTGCGTACGACAGTGATGAAATTAAGTTAATTTGGCATGCAGAGTTAGGTAAGAATTAACCAGAATTCAAAATTGACAAACATTACTCTGTAATTCGGAGACATTTTTAAACACAGTAATCCAGTCGAATTAGCTTTTGAACTGCATGGCGGACTGGCCCACTGAATGATCTACGTATAACTCATCTCGCAACTATTTTGCGTTTTCCACTGCAGTGACAAATGTGTGCCCCCTTCGTCAGTTTTTTCCCAAATAACATGAGTAGTATGAGAGATATTGTAATAGTTCATTGAATCGAAAATACGCTCTTTGAAATTCCCTACAAAATGATACCAAACATGATGCCTTCGACTTAAAAGGAAGCGCCACAGGAGGCCACCCAAAAAGTAGGTATTTTAAGGGAAAACTACGCGAGGTAAAGCATATAGCTTCTATTTACCATTACCTTCAAAATGATACCAAATATGATGCCCCTTTATTGGAACCACCATACAGGAGACCACTAAAAAACTTCGATTCGCCGAAATACTTCACAAATTTGTAAGATATTAATTTACATAAACACAAAGAAAACAGGAACCCTACTTTTTTAGTAGCACCCATGTTCGTTCCCGTTATTTCAGGGGTATCATACTAAGTATCATTTTGTAGGAAATTGTATACAGCATCTTTCTAGTCCTATAAGTGTTCCTCGTACGACACATAATCCTTCACTTATTTGAAAAGACCACCCCCCCCCCTGTGACGCTCGTCTTCCGATAAAAGACTGTGGTGAAAAATGTACACGGGTTGGGGCGGGTTTTATCTGGGTCATTCAGTAAACTCGCCCACACACTAATCCGCAAAAAAAAAGCCTTCAATCGCAAGTTTTTCCTGTTTGGATTTGATTTGATGCTAATTTTATAGGACAGTATTATTTAAAAATTAGTATGAAGCGTAATCGAAACCCACTGAAAAGAAAAAATCGAATTTCCCGCCATTCTCTGCCACACCGAGTGAAATGGCAATTTCAAAGAAGCACAACTGAATAACTGTGGCCATTATTCGATAACTCCCAGTTACGGTTAAAAAAGAAAGAGCTATAGTCTGGTACAGTTAAGAAACACAATTTGCAACCCGCAACACACATCGATAACAGTCATTGCGAAGTTGGAGGGGAAGGACGAGTTCAAGAACACGTTACCAGCGCCGTAAAAAAATTATGTTTCTTAACTGGACCAGACTTTCATGCGAAAATCTGCAAATCCCTAAACACCTTATTTCAGTGGTTCCTAACAGGTGGTCCGCGGACCCCCGGGGTCCACTGAGGATGACTTAGGGGTCCGCGAGCTGATCCGTTTTGTTCGTCAGGAATTTCGACAGTTTTAGCAAATTTGAAGTAGGTATATTTAAATGCATTATATACAGGGGTCCTTGAAATTATAGCGATCTTTTCAAGGGTCCTTGAAAATTCTTTGTTGGGAACCCTTGCCTTATTCCAATACTTTACTCCAATTGTAAAACGAGAGTCAATTTCATTCATTTGAAATGGGAAATGTCGAATTTGGAGCTTAGTTCGGGACTGGGTCCGATGAGATATTCAAAATCAGTGACCCACAGATACGCTATTCCGATATTTCGTTCAATTGCTCAAGATGGGTCAATTTTGCCAATTCGATAGATAAAATGCTATATTTAGAGCTCAGATTGGGGTCGGATAGAATCTGATGAAAATTTTGATCAACAACCCAACAAATCTCAATTTCGATCGGTTAATCAATTTTGAAGCCGAGTCAACTTTACAAATTCTAAGTCCAAAATTTTGATTTTTGTATCTAAAGCCGATTTAATACTTAAAATCAACGAGCACAGACAGCCAATTTTCCGTATTCCGATTAATTTTGCAACCAAGTCAATTTTGTCAATTTTGGATCCGAAATTCAGATTTTTCAGCCTAAATCAGGGCCTAATCATAAATCGGACGTGATATTCGAAATCAGCGTCCTAAGAAAAGAAAAAACATTATGTATTTGTTCACCTGTTTATTATGGTAGTCCAAGAAAGTTTTTCTCAAAAATTTGCGTTCCAAAGGGCACAATTTATTCCACTAGTGTCAAAATTATTTTAAAATCGAATATTTAATGGTCACAACATAGGATTTCTACGAAAAAATTCAGTTTTGTTCTAACAAATCCTAAAATCAAGTATGACCAAAAATATTGGTTTCACTCAAAAAAGTATACTAACTGAGTACCTGCTCGCACTTATATAAAGAGGAAAACTTTCAAGGCCAATGCTTCCGTCGTACTGAATTTTAGTAAAAAGTGAACTTTCTTCATTTGTATAGTTCATAGCAAGAACATAAAAGTACATAAAAATGTACAAAAATAGGTGTTCATGCTTTCTGGGTGCACTGAATTCATTTTTGAGGTTATTCTGGTTCCCGCCTCAGCCCAAAAGGTTCCACAAGAGAGCAAAACCTAAAAACTGCCACACGTAATGTACATCAATATTAGGGTTTGTGGAGTCGGATCTTATTTTTGAGATTTTCTTGTTCCCGACCTTTATCCATATACGTCTGCAGGGGGCCGAAACGTGAAACCAGGGACGTACCGATACAGGGGAGGGGAAAAACTTGCCCCCGTAGAAATTTTTCACTCAACAGTTGGGGAAATTTACCATTTCAGTCGGGCGATGTTGGAAAAATCCAACAAGTCATGAATTTTTTTTTGTTTTCTATTTGTTTTTTTTTTTTTTCTTTGCTTTGCTTTGCTACTTGAGAATTGAGTTGTGAAGTTGGGAAAATCCAACAATTCAAAAGGTTTTTTTTCCTTTGCTTTTATATGTACGTGGGAATTTTATGTTGAGTCAGTTAGGACTTTTACAACACCCCCCCCCCCCAAGAAAAACTCTTTGGTATGTCCTTGCGTGAAACATTAAAATGTACGCATGTTGTCAAAATATATGGATTTTCGGGATTTCATATTTCAGGTTGTTTTGGTCCCCCCCCCCCCTATATTGGTCCACAGGGTCGATTTGAACAATTTACTTCGCGTAGATTTGAATATTTTACAACATTACAGTCCCCAATGGACCAATTTATGAGTAGGCTGGAGAGGTTATTTCTGATATCTGTAGGTACTTTTTTTGTTTTCAGTACAACAAATGCACTTGTACCATGTGTATAGCAAACAGTAACTGCCTTCAGGAGAAGGCGTTAGAATACTCGGGATTACTTTTTATTTATTTTTTTTCTTTATACTTTTTAACAAAATTTACTGATCCTATTCACCATGGTCGGTACTCGATCTCATTATTGGAAAAGACAAGTAAAATTCTGTATATAACAAAGGAAATTCGTTGCAAGTACAATCTCTTGAGTACAACCCCTCCCCCACAAGCAGAAATTCGAGAAGAAAGTGATTTCCTGATCGTAAGTAACCAAAATGGTCCACGTAAGCTGACAGGAAGAATATTGAACGATTGAATTCCACTACTGGCATGCAGCTTATTTCGAAATGAAGTTCCTCATCTTTTCCAAGGCGAGATAACCTGTTAATGGTAATGACTAATGAATGAATCTACAAAAGTAAAACCATATCTAATATTTTGCAACCTGGATTCTGGAAACGAGAGGAGTGTGTGTATAGTGTAAGCATCCGACTCCGACCTACGAGCCAAGTTTTTTCAGAATGTACACTCAGTTTATGATTGTACCCTGCTTAAAAAACGAAATTACAACTCGTTACAGGAGGAACTGTAATTAAAAATACAACGATATGATTTCTACTGCGAGTGGATGTACAGAAAAAGAGATTGATAGGAGTACGAGGGAAGGTAACTAGAAAGAGCTATAGTAATTTATTAAACTAATTATTTTCGAACTCAAAAAACCAAAGCAGAATAAGGTTATTTTGCAACGAATTTATGTTTAAACATTGGTCGTTAAAATACTTCGTTGCAAGATTACTATGCCTGTTTTCCACGGCAATTTAGATCAGTTATTGGCTAGGAGGGGGAGCCCTCTAAGCTCATAAAAACCAAAAATAAGTCATCTTCTAAAGTAATTAGGTTCTAAAAAGCTCTATCAATCAGTAGAATTCACGAAGCCAAAACTCGCCACCAGGACGTTATTATGAAAATAGTGTCTAAGAGTAGCGTTATTAAACTTCCATTTGTTGGAATTTTCAGTTACAACAATGAACACGTTGCAGTTTATGAAATTTTAGAACCTCCGTTACATTTACAACCAAGGGATCTGGTTGGCAGAGTGGACAGCGCGTTAGTCTTGGAATCTGGAGATCCCGGGTTCGAGCTCACATAGTAACTCGAATGATTTCGACCTTGGCCGGTTTTTCGGCCTGAAGGGAAGAGGGCTAAGACAGCCCTAACAGCCTCCCCGACGTCTCTGAATTAATGCTCGAAAGGGCGGATTCCAGGGCTCGGATTGAGAGCAAAATTAGAAAAAAAGTAAATTCACAACCAAAACAACACCGAATTCTGTCGCCTAACACCTAGCCGATATATCGATTCGATGATTCAGGTTAATGGAAATTGTAAAAAGTTGTGTTGAAAAGTAATTTCTAATACTTAGCAACACAGAAAAACAAAAATGTCCAAATGCAGGCTCTACAGATAAGAGGGATGAGGGAGAGGAGCGGAATGAATTTCAGAGGTACATTTTCGGTAGTGATTCATATTCTTTCTGTTTGCTGAAGTCAACAGGACCACAAAAATGTTGAAAATTCTACGTTTCGCCCCGTAAGACCTTTGTAAATTCACACCCTCTCTTTCGATATGTCCATCAGGGTTGCTAGAGAAAAACTGAATAAAACCTTTCTCATGTTAGTCTAGGCAAATTAGATCTGAAAAAGTGACTTTGAGGAAAATACGGGTAACAAGTGAAAGTTCGCAGAAAATTGTTGACGGCGGTGTCTTAATTAATGTAGGTACTATAACTTTCCACCCCTATCCGGTTTGCTATCTTTTCCGGAAGGTTTGCACACTGTGGTAATGCTTTTTTTTCTCAAAAATTTCAAGTAAGTACTATGAAGTATAAAAATTTTTTTTCAAAAATTGTTCTACACCATGTTCTCTATAAAAATGGCCTGTAATACTTTTTTCGTATCTGCCCCAAAATTTCACCAATGAAGGGTTGAAAATTACTCCTCCAAGCAGGGCAGTCGAAAAGAGGCCTTAGAAACTGTTTTTTTTTTGTTTTTTTTTCAATTTTACGGAATTTTTTATAATACATAGGAAGAGTTTAAATTGTACATGCATTCGATTTTTCATCCCCGTACCTTTCTATGCGTAGAAGATTTTGGCCCCTCTTGCATCACTCCTGGGATACCACATATGTAAACACGGGTGTTTTGATGTTTCTGTGGTTTGGATAAGTAGTATTTTGAAGAAGTTTTCGAGCTGATAACGTGTACAAAAATTCCATCGGGATACCAGTTGTGGAGTATTTGGCCACCCCTGATTAAAAGTTTTTATATCAGTTTGTTCCTAAATGTACAAAATTGTTGCGTCTGTACGCGAGGGTCCAGGTCAAGATGGCATAAAATTCTGTATGGTGTGTATGCGTGTGTGTGTGTGTCCACCTCATTTTTCTCTTTCTGTCTGAGTGCAGAAGGAGAACTTCTCTTTTTATTAAGGAAGGAATAGATAGCTATGAGTAATATTTGTACCAGGTCTGCTTCAAGTCACATGTCTGTCCTCATGTCTCGTAAGTGAAGAAGGGTAGCTGTTTCCCTCAGCAAATTTGAGAATTTCCCGCCCGGCTTTTTTTTCTCACAGAGTATGAGACAGATATTAGGATTTTACTATACAGAAAGACAGAGGGATTCAAATAAGTTCTAACTTTAAAACACTGCCAGTCTCGGTTTGACCTATTCCACACTCAGGAGCGTCAAAAGTAAAAATTGTCCGTATCTTCTAAAATTGGAAATAACAAGCAAAGAGTGTTGTAAGTTTTCAAACATCTTATAACGCTCTCCCAATCGGGGTATTCCAGGTTAGGGAGTGCGATGTTCTGGAGCCAATCTGGAGTGCGTGCAACGCCATACACGCCCCACTATCATCATTACAAGTCTTGTAATCAGGGATGCGGAGGAGACGCCAGTAGCTGGAGGTTGGAAGCCCGAAAATTTTGAGAGGTCAGATGTTGGAAGCTAAATGAGTTGAAAATTAAAGCTGGAAGCGGAAAATCGACTTCTTACAATATTCTTCTCAACGACTTTTGTACTCAAAGTCAAAAACCCAAAATAGAAAACTAATGTACTTCTTTTACTCCACTTTATTTTCCCTCATTATCTAAAAAGAACTTTTTCTAATTATAAGAATCTGGGGTGAAAATAAGCAAAAGAAGTTGGAAGCTAGAAGCCAGACGCCGAAAAAAAGATTGGAAGTTAGAAGCTCATATACTGGGGCTGGAAGCTAGAAACAAAAAGCTAGATGCGATTTGGAGGCTAGAAGTCGGAAGCGGAAGTAGTATCGTTCGGCTTCCGCATCCCTGCTCGTAATCCTGTCTCTGAATTCTCTCAATGTGCTTTTTTTATAACTTACTACATCAGTCCTCAAGTTTTCCCAATTCCTGGAGGTAGAGGGAGGGGAGAGGGTATAAATGATATTTCGTAACCCCAAAAATTCTCAGACGGTGTAATGTACTCCTGTACACCCCGTCCCGACGCCGTTGTCCATACCTGACTGAGACTTAATTCTTTTCCACACTAATTTTAGACCCTGTAAGCCTCTTCAAGACTTCTCTTCTAGCATTATTATAGACCTGTTCGGGGCTGTTAAGAGTCGTCTAAGGCTCCAGTTCGTTTGCCCATCATTTCTTACACTTAGTCGCCACGATTTCGAAATTTCAAATGTCTTACATCACGGGTATACAAGTTATTTCGAACTATCGCATTACTTCAAATATGAATTATTCGACGGATGGCGCCAAAAATAGAGAAGAAAACAAACAAGAAAAAAAAAGAAGAGGAAATTGCTTGGACTCCTCGTGGCTATATACTAGATCGGTTTAATCGTGTCTACCGCTTATAAAACAATTATTATTCGAAAAAGCTCCGGGAAATCGAACTCCACTGGTTGTGGTTGCACCAAGTAACAAGCAACAACTAGCAACAACTGTGTATATCAAGCTGGCGCCCGAACCGACGCGATGCACCGACGAGCCCGAGCCAGCGTACGCTTTTAATTAACTAAAAAATATGAAATACAAATATACATATAGCATTTGTGACCGCGGGCTTAGGCGCTTTGTCGGTGCGGGCGCGCCGAAATTGGCCCGTCGTGTTTTACCGTGTCTCCCCGACATAAAAACTAAACAGTTATCCTACATATACGGTATAATTTATCAGACCGAGAAACGATATCGAGTAGTGAGGTAAGTTATCGCGTTTTGATATCCACAAACCGGCTGTAAATCAGTCCTAGACTATTTACAATCATTTCGTAGACTATTTACAATCATTTCGTGCCGGCTCGAAAAAAAAAATTGTAAATTTAAACTTGTATTTGCTCGCCAACCGATGATGACCGCCGGGCTGCAAGGGGTCTAATTTCACTCAATTTCGCCCCGTAATTAGTACGCGTGTTAGAAGCGGAAAATCCGGCGCTATTAATTTTCACTTATGTTCTTCTCCAGCTTTCCCCTTGCCGCGTCGCGCACACAACTTATTGTGCATTTTATTTATTCATTATGGAAACACGCACGCACGAAATAATATCCTGCGGTGATAACTTGACAAAATCAGAAATGGAACTCTTTATTCGTTTCAAATACTCGGACATAAACGACTAGGCAGTTTTGAATGTGCAAGAGTGGCGAGGAGGGGAAGGCGGGATAAGACTGTATACGATGCTGATACCAGATACCCGATACTGCGGATGGATCGAGCACACGATGGTGGATTTTTCAACCGGGCAACCAACGTTTTATTATTTATGTTGATTATTAATATTAAAATAGTACATAAATATCATTCATTGCAGCCCGATGATCGTACTGATCTCGGTTGTTTCATCTCGTTCGATTTTTCTCTTTCTCACTCTCTCGGTCGATCCCTTCCTCCTCCATGTTCGTATAGTCTTCCCTTTCACACTGTTCGGCGCCAAAACCGGTTAGTTTTCATTCGGTAGTATTTTTAGTAAATTAAATTTAAATTGATGGGTTGTTTAGAACGAATTAAATCGCGGTTAAACTACAATTTAACCGGCGATTACCGAAAATCTCGACTGCTGATTAGAACACTTCTAGCAATCTCGATCCGTGTCTCGCGTCTACACAGTGCACACCTCGATTATCTAGCCCTCAACCACATCCGGACTCTCGATTATAAGAGTTCAAATTTTACTCTCAATTAACCAGACTCGCGATTATTTGATTTCTCTCTCGATTATTCCGACATGTTATTGAACTGAAACAGATAGCAACATCCCTTCGATTTATCGGACTATCGTTTTAGTGGCGTCGGAAAAAGGGGAGGAGAATGGATTGTACACTCCTTCCCATTAAAAAAAAATTTAAAAAAAAATAAAAGTAGTAGCGAAAAGTACTCGGAACTCGCTTCGCTCGTTCCTCGCGAAATCAAGACACTGTCGACACGTTTTAAGTCGTTAACGTTTTAAAAAACGCAAATGTCGACAAGGACTAGTGGTATTCGGCTGAAATGTTTAAGGCCATTCACGTTTTAAAAAACGCAACTCTCGACAGGGAATAGTATTATAAAAATATAAAACTACCCGGCTATCAAAATTAGAGTTCGTATAAATTTGAAATCGATACATTCAAGGCGGAAACGTGTAAGACCGAAACATTTGTATAATACAACAAAACTACGCGGCTATCAAAATTTGATTTCGTATAAATTAAATCCCAAACAACATTGAGTACATAAGTCGCCTTGCGCTTCTTATGCTGAACTTAAATTGAGGAAACTCGTGAACGACTCAACCGATTGTCATCAAACTTTCACCAATACAACTTCGAGTACTTCTCTATAATGTACCAAAATTTGGAATCAAATGATTCGATAGTTCCTGAGATTTTTGTGCCACAAATTTTGTCCTCAAGGAAAACTCACGAACGGCTCGACCGATTGCCTTCAAAAGCTTATTTTAACAACTTCGAGTACTTCTCCATAATATACCAAAATTTGGAATCAATTGATTCAATAGTTTCTGAGATTTTCTTCCCACAAAATTGCGCTTCTTATGCTGAACTTAAATTGAGGAAACTCGTGAACGACTCAACCGATTGTCATCAAACTTTCACCAATACAACTTCGAGTACTTCTCTATAATGTACCAAAATTTGGAATCAAATGATTCGATAGTTCCTGAGATTTTTTTGCCACAAATTTTGTCCTCAAAGAAAACTCACGAACGGCTCGACCGATTGCCTTCAAAAGCTTATTTTAACAACTTCGAGTACTTCTCCATAATATACCAAAATTTGGAATCAATTGATTCAATAGTTTCTGAGATTTTCTTCCCACAAAATTAAGGTGTACATATATATATATATATATAAGGAAACCTGAAATTCAGCCACTATTACAGTCGTGTTCTAAACACTCTGAAACGCAAAAAAAACATTGCCCCCGCCCCCAACTTCACAACTGTGACGAGTGTAATACCTCCCTTTTCTTCGAAAAGTCGGTAAAAAAATAAAAAAATAGAACCACTATTTAGCAAGTTGATAAAAAGAGGCCTTAAGAGAATTCAGAAACAAGATTTACAAGATTTTTTGGTCGTTTCCTTCATTGTTGAGAGACAAGAGAACCTAATTTTTCCTCTTTCTGTTTTTGCTTGTCGACCTAAATTTCTTGTACTAGAGCAAAACAAAAAAAAAAGACCCTTGTCCACCTAACTTTTTTGCACTTCCGTAAAAAAGGGGGAAAAAATCACCTTAAGATGCTACTGGTACAACTTCATTGATTATGTAAACGCGATAAGTTACCTCAATGAGTTGGAGTGTTTATAAGTTACCAACCAACTCACTATAAGAGTTGATAACTCATCAAGTTACCAACCGATTAAACGAGTTGATGATTTACTTCATCAACTTACTACATCAGTAAAAATGCCAAACTATCAATAGTTATCGATATAGGTATATCGATATGTCTACTCCTAATCAATGGCGCTGGTGTCGTTAAAAAATCCTGATTATCATAAGGGACTTTTTTCGCAACGCATCATTTTTATTATTTTCTTGAGAAACCTTGCTGGGTTTATATATCAGTAACATCACGGATTTTAGGGCACTTTTTACTTCCCTTTCCATTATTTACTTAAAAATCATTTGCTTGTCTATTTTAACAAACAAGCAAATGACTTCACAAAAAAAGAAGAAAAAAAAGTGAAAATAATAAACGACATAAACTTCAAAATATCACTCATATTTAAGGTACTTACTTACTTTCTCGACAAACAAGCAAATGATTTTCTGAAGAATAATAAAAGTGAAAACTAAAGGGGCCATGAAATCTGTAACATTACTTAAAGTACTATCTTAAGTAAGTATTGAGTGATGTTACGAATCTTGGGACCCTTTTCATTTTTATCGTCAATATAGACACTGGTTAAGCAAAACAGAATTAAGCGATATTAGTCATGAGTTGTTAGTATTAGTAGAATTTTTCAAAATTGGGCCCCCAATACCAAAATGCGTACTCACGTTGAAAAGAGCTTATCGGTAAACGCTATGTCATATATTCGTAGTTTTTATATGGCTCTTGAACTTCGAATCACGTGTTCTCGAAAAACAGATTTGTCGCTTAGTTCTGTTTGGCTTTACTTGAAAATCATGTGCTGCTTGTTTGCCAAAAAAGTACTTTGGAGGCTAGAATAGTGTCTTTCATAAGTATGCTTTTATATTACCCATGTCTTGAAGATCTTTGCTGGTATCTTATTATGTCTTGCTTGTGTCTATTATGTCTGGCTAGTGTCTATTATGTCTTATTAACTAAGTATACATAATAAGGGAGAAACGTATTTTTTGTCAAGGTTTGGCTCCTCAATGTCTGGATGAATGTATTGGAATTCTCAGGATTTATAGATTTCATTGAGGAATGGAAAGTTTTTATAAGAAAAATTTTGAAAGATAAGTTTTCAAGTTATGTTGCATATATGTGTCTACGATAACGCCAAAAGTGTAGTCACAGTGTAAATGTTGCCAACATGCGGGCACGAATTTATTGCGTACTACACGCACTCCTTGAGCGATTTAAAGACCAAAGAATTGTTTACATCAAGTTAATTACTTTTGCTGTGTGGCAGCAACTGAATTGTGTATCTTGACAGAAGGAAGGAGCGTACTATCAGCTTAAGTTACTTCCCCTTATTTTTATTCACAATTTCGTGATCTGTTTCTACCTCATTGTTATCACGTTATCAGCTTAAATTACTTTTCACCGCTTTTTGACATTGGTATGTCTAATGGTTCGCCACGAAAGAGAAGATTTCCGCAGAGAAACGTTACCATCGTGATGTAGTTGCGTATTCTTTTTTACGCGGTCATTCGTTCTATCCCCCTTCCACCAGCCGACACGAAGAATGCCGAGCGAAATCGAGAATAGACGACTAGAGAAGACATTGGCATGCGGGTATGCGTGTCAAGCTGTCAACGCGGTCGCCTGGACATGTTAATAATTTCCTTCCCTGCAGCGGTTGGACTCATTTATATAATAACTCACCAACAACGTGAAGTCGATTTTCAGTTTAGCACTCGAATTCGGATACGTGAGTTTAAAACACCATCATTATTGACTAACTAGTCCGTATAGTTTTGCAGCACTTACCTGCAAACAAAAACAGAAAATAAACATTAAAAAAAAGTATTAACTACAAACAATTTTATTTACACTGGGGAGAATGAGTGCAACAGTCACAGTTACTGATTAAAAAACCAGTAGGGGGGGGGGGCATCTGAACGAATTTTTAGAGTCGGACTTTTTCGTAGTGATGTCAATATCGAAGAATTTTCAATATCGATACATATCGATATTTTTCAAGCGAGTATCGATAATATCGATATTAATTTCCTGACTCCGAATTACGTAAATGAGAAGAACAAAGCGAACACTTGACACAAGACAAAGTCACACAAACTAAAACTATGTAGTAAATACTAAAAGTAAAACTTAAAACAATTAAATTCTGAATTGACGGAACACTTGACACGAGACAAAGTCACACAAGTAGTAAAGTAAATCCTAAAACAAATAAATTCTAAATTGACGAGGGAGAATAAGTAATTTTTAATTTTTTTCTTTACGATTTGACTTTTTGACTTTTTATGTATAACTTTTCAAATTTCAGAACAATATCGATATATATCGATATTTTTAAAATATCGGAATATCGAGCCGAACAGCTGAAATATCGATATGTATCGATACGTATCGATACTTTTGCCATCTGACCATTTAGTCACCATGAAGACTGTAGGTGTCCTTTTCTTTCTCACATGAAGGATTGAAAATCTTCGAACTCGGATTGCATTTTCCGGCAAGTTTTCGATCATTTAGTCGAAATTTTAGACTGGGCATCAGCTGGAAAAACATAAGCGCTGTTTCCTTTTGCTTTTTTGCGTGCATACGATATATTTGCATCGAATCGGCATTTCCGAGCAATTTTCACCCCTCCCCCACACCGATAAGGTTCACGAGGCCTTTGAATAAAACTGACCACACTCAACTTCATCAAAATTACATCTTTAAATGGATGTTAATAATTTACATATTTTTAATTTCCCCACTATTGGTCAAGGTTTTTAACAAAATAACTTCAAAAATGAATTTGGCCACTGTAGAAATCCAAGTATACATAGTGAGGATAGTGATTTTCCAATATTAATTATGAACTAAAGGAAAAGAAGCAAGTTTGATGTTTTATACTATTTTCGAAAAGCTTATTTCATCTACTTTACAAGGACTTTTTATTTTCTTCAAAAAGTTCAATCGGTGAACAGTTCTAGGCGAATTTGTAAACTAGTCCATAGTCACGGTTTTAATAGAGGATGATAACAACGCCACATATCAAAATCTTCAATTTGGTCATCATTTTCGGCAACTTTCATCAGGCGAACATTTGCTGAATAGGCTCCTGCCTAATAAGACTCCTGTGGGCTCCCTTGACTACTAGAAAAATCAGAAATGGCCCAATATGTAAAACGGGATTAACACCTTTCTTTTTTTGAAGGGTGTTACTTACCAAACTGTTGCGTTTTTTGGGAGGGGGCACCTACCAGAATCGCTGCAATCTTAAAGACATTTCAGGGATAGATATCGAAAAATTGCACGCGACAATTTGTATGCAAAATCCACTTCAGAGTAATTTTGTTTGAAATATTTTTTGACTAATGATTCGAATTAATTTACGAGGCACTGTTTCACCCCTCAGAAGATGAAGCTCCAGTGGGATTCCTTGGGATTTTTAGGTTGTTCTTCAGTACGCCCTGCAGACTAACTATACTAAAATTAAACTTTGCAACAGTTTTGTCGAACTTGGTGTCTTCTTCATATAATTTTTTCCAGTTTATAAGTTTGCACAAATAAAAGAAACTGAAATACGTTTTTGATAATAAGTTGGAGTTCCTTTTTCTGTGTTCAAGAGTATGCAGACGCAGTTCGCTTACTAGCCACGTGTTTCACAATGCTGAGTAAGCAGTCCATGACATGCACGCGCACAGTACCAATCTTTCTGATCTGGTGGTAACACGTCCGACAACTGTAATGCTTTGTTCGTGTGAAATGGTAGTGCTTACAGGACGCGCTATGTTTTGTTTTTTTTTTTCAACTTATTGAGTTTAAACTTTTAGTGGAAAATACTTTTTTTTTGTTTCACACAATTTTTTTGCATAAAATCATTTAAAATTGACATTCTTTATTATTTAATACCATAAAGCAATCCATTTTCTAATGAAAACCCTGCAAAAGTAATAAAACTGATAGCGGAGACAACTGACGTTCATACCCTTCCCAAGTTTCGTAATAACGCCAGGAAGTGAATTTTTCAATTTTGGTTCCTGCCAAAGAAAAAAGTCTAAAAAAAAATCAGCCTCATAAAACGTCACAAAATACATTTCTTTATAACATCACGTCGCAAAATCTGTTTAATTTTTTTGATTGTGGAAGGGAGGGGGTGGAGGAGAAATAATCACCTTAGTAAAATGGCTGGCGTTATTACCCGCAGGCACCCTACTACCTCTGCTGTTGGTCTTGGTCTATTGGAGAGTTCGATTCCGTCTTCCAACCAAAATTTACAATTTCTACTTCAAGAGCAATAAATAACAGTACCGTTACTAACAACAATAAATTAAGTCATATTTTCAGTCTTAAGCAGTTTTCTTTCATTATCTTTGTATACCTTTGGTTTTTAATTTATTGTTATTCATTTAATTTGAAAATGCATTTTTTCATTTATATTTCTCATCAATGCTCCTTCTAAATAGATTTTTCTTTTTTACATTTCACGACAGTATACTTAGTACTTATTATTTTTCAAGAGTCAAATTCGAATAAAGCTTATTAGCGGACGAAAACATGATTTATTACAAACCCTACATCAGTATGAACATGTAAACATTGAAGATCATCTTGAAATTGAAAATAATTATTTCTGATCAAAATTCTGTTTTATCAGGGTAAGAGTAATCTATGTACTTGAATAAGTCATCATATCTTATCAGTTGATGATTTCGATGAATGATATAATGATGTCACAAAAATTTTCTCATGGAAAAGAAAGCTAAGTTTTTAATATCACCATTTTCCTTTAAAGCATATGTTCAGCTATCGCGAAGACCCTTTCGCCTTTAGCTTTTGGCTGAAAGCTTGTTCCTTTTTACTAACTGATTGCATATGAGGGCAAACGAAGGTTGCCTCATTCAAGAAGTAACCCCCCCCCCCCCCACCGATAAGCCCTAATTATGATACTGCTGAAAATTAATGCTTACATGAAGCATGTCTCCTGGAATTCTATCAGCACTGATTCCAGTGGCCATCTAGCATCGTCATAAAATTCAACAAAATGGCTTCACTAACACCAATGTTGTAGGTACAAGCACATTCTAAAATGGTAAAACCATAATATATCGTATCTACCTCACCCGTGGGTTTCGTGCATTATTAGCTTTCCCCTAGTTCACATTGTTATCGTTGTTACGGAAACAGTTTCTGCACGGCATAATGTGTACATGTTCGCTGTGCACATGGAGCGCTCAACCATATTATATATACTTGTAACGGTTTGCGACTTCAAACATTGTACACGATAATGGATATTAAAATAATAATTTGTAAGCCGCGGAAACTTTACGCTTCCGCTTTGCTTATCGCCATCATTTGGGCATGAATTACAGCCATTTTATTTTGTTTATGAGCGTCTTCAACACACGGAACCTCTCCGCACTTTCGCAATCACAACCGGAGAGTGGCAGTTACTAAAGTAACACGCAGCTTGATGAACAGGAATAAATTCGGTCCTCGTGGTCCAAGTTCAGCAAATTTTTACGTTAAATATAGATAATTAGTTAGTTACATTCCTACGCCCCTATTAATTCTAAATAAGTTCTGTTAACTTTGAAAAACCTGATGTATCAGTACGGATTACAATGATGGCACTTTAAGTTCTGTTTCGAAGGCAATGAAGATAGGTATAAATATACATTTTAAAGTATACCAACTAGACTGGAAGGAGAAATGGGATGGAGCACTGGTGATGGTGGGCTGTTATCTGATTTCTGAGATGTCATATGCTCTGGAGAATCATGAGTATAAGCTCGAATAATCAATTACGAGAGCTGACGTCAGAGGTATATGATCGCCTCAAAATCACTCAGTGGCAGATGCATCCGATAATAGGACCCAAGTCAAGAATGGAACAAAATATTATTCGACTGAATATTCAGAAAACCTCTATTTTTCAACTTGTCAAGTCAAATTAGAAGTTTGCCTGTGGGAAATTCCGATGGTCAGTCGTGAACCGGATCAAAACCCTGAGATATTTGAAATCAGCGAGTCGAGAAACCTTATGGCAACCATTGGCTTGATCCCTTCGTTCATTTGAAGTTTGTAACTCGGTGGCACAGAATAGTCCACTTTGCCATCACCACTTTCTGTCGTGACATGTACCATAACAAGGAGGTGAGGGGTGAAGGAAAGAAGCGCAATTCGGCTGAGATGCAGAGGCGAAACTTGACTTTCAGTTGGGGGGGGGGGGAGAAGGAAAATTTGCCGACAAAACATTTACAAAATGTGAAAATTTCCCGATTTTTCAATCAAAATATTTCCTAATTGAAAAAAAAAATAATTAATTAATTTAAAGAAAAAGGAAAATAAGGACCCGGGGAGTAATTTCTGAGAACGTCCTTGTACCCTCAAAAAAAGTCTGCCTTTCTTCTGCTCTTCATTTTTCTTCCTTCCTTCGTTCCTCTTTTCATATTTGAAGCGCCTTTTTTATAGTGAGCCGCTTGAGACATTCTCCTTCCTCGGCCCTATGGCAACCATACATCATCCGAGAGGTTTCTTGGATTTATTTAATACTAAGATAATAAGACTCCTGCTGAGATGCACCCGAATTCCAGATTAACGCTGGGTGAGAGTAGCCTCGGTCAGTAGGGTGTCCCATAGTGGCCTTGGCAGGACAGCGGGAATCCGAAGAAAATAGAGACGAAATGAGGGCTAAAGCTAGCTTCAAGATGTCCCTCTGGTCGTCGATGCAATATTTGAAAGGGTAATTTCCAGGGTATGGATGCGGTGTCTGGGAGAGCTAATCTGGTACGCGTGTATTGCCATACGCTCCGCCAAGTGACTAGTCCACTTCTTGGGAAGGATAATATTTTGCCCTGAGTCAATTGTCCAGTCAATGAAACATCGAAATTTAATAAAACCTACAAGAAATGCCTCCCTCCCGAATCTCCTAGATAGACCCCTTATCTGAAGTGAGCTAGAAGCACCATAGAGGAGAGAACAATTTCGAAAATATGCCATATGTGTAGTTGAGGCCTTTTGTTTAGCTCCACGAGTACTCGAATACCTTTTCAGCTTATCTAACATACAAAACAATGACGTGCAATGGTTCAACTTTTTTCAGTTTGTGCGTTTTGTGCACTAACAGTACGGAGACTTCAGGAGGCTTTTCAAGATTTTTCTAAACCAAGGACCATTCAAGACTTCTTCAATACTCTTCCAAATATGTTTTGAGATTCTTCAGTACTCCTCAGGTAAGTCCAAACTTTTCGAGACTCTTTCTGACATATTTGAAGACCTCAACACTTACAAATTCGTTAGGAACTATTTCAGGTCTGATTAAGACTGAAGGCATTCCAAGACTTGTATTAAGACTTCTTTTGGACTCGCTTATTCACATTTCACATAATTTTCGACCAGGAGACGCGAAGGGGGAGATACTCCCATTAAGGTAAATTTTGATAGTTAGTCGGAAAATTTGGCAGTCAGCTCGGGAGAATCACGCAGTTGGCAACCTTTTCTTTCCTTTCTTTTTTGCACTCGTCAAATGAAGTTTTAAGTTAGTCGGAACATTCGAGACTTATAGTCAGGAAAACTTGAGATTCAGTTGGGCAAGTTCAGAGGAAATATGCTTGTCAACAGAAATTCGTCAACTTCAGGAGAGATTTCTTTATTGTTACCCCCTCCTCAAAGCTCAGTCTGCCAGCCCTATTTCAAACGTTAAATCTTACTTAGACTTTTCTTCAAGAATTTTTTTCTCTCTTAATACACTTAACACACTAAGTGTCGAGCTATTTTTTAGTGTAGCGTTCAAAACGGTGCTATGTCACCCACCGGTGGGTGACATTGAGGTTTAAAAAAAAAAAAAAAAAAAAAAAAAAAGCTGTAGCGAGAGGAGAGTGAAAGTTGACATACGAGGTCGCAGACGTAAGCCTAACAATTTTTGGCTGGAAACAAGTACCCTGCTCCCTGAGGATCCCCTGAGCCCACCAGTGTCACCCACCGGTAGGTGTTGATTTTATAATGCGGGAATCACACTCCATTAGTTAAGAGGAACAACTTTCATTATCATCAATTTTTTCGTATCACGCTTCCTTTGTGAGACAGCAAAAATGCAGCAGTTCATAAGCTTACAGTGTCACCCATCGGTGGCTGACACTGCACTTAACGTGTTTTAAATTTAAATTTTATAATAAAATAATCTTAATACAAAAAGAATTTAATTTAATTAATTCTATATAATTTTTAATTTAGAAGTTTTCAATTATGTAAATTTTTATAAATTATAAAATAAATATATTTTATTTTTATTATTAAAAATTTTTTTAAAATAAATTTTCCAATTCATTTACTATGTTTCGACTTATTAATGGTTTGAAACTCTTTGAGACACCTCTACAACTCTTCCAGATATATTTATTATACTTCCATACTTGTTCAAGACTGTCTCTAAAGCTCTTTCATTCTATACTACGAGTATTTTAGGCTGGACTGAGAATTTTCAGATATCTCCCAGAATTCAAGATTCATTCAGCCTTTTTCAAGATCTACTCAGATTTATTCCCTATTTCTTCAGACCTGTTTAGGACTCTTTCAAATACGACTAAGTACTCGAACATGTCGGTCAGAATTTCAAACTACTTCGAGAGCCTTCAAAGAGACTTAGAAAGTCTTGAAGAAGTGATGAAAAGACTTGGATAATCTAGAACATGTCTCGAAGGATCACCAAAAGTCTAAATGAAGCCTAGTTTAGTCTTATATGAGTCTGAAAGAGCCTTGAAGATACTCTAGAACAAGTCTGAGAGTCTTGAAGTTTTGAAGTCTTTTCTACACGGACCTGAAAAGAGTTGAAATACGTGAGCGAATCAGAAAGAGGTCTCGTTTTCGAAGTCTGGAAGCGAGTGAGAGCCGAAGGGTCTTAAAACACACCTGGAAGACTCACAGTTCCTCTTGAAAGTAGCGTATTTTTGTCAGACAGTTTTTGGGTGTTATCCCATCATCTGTGACTTAGCTACCGAGGCATAGGCCTACAACAGCGATCAATCCCGGCGGCAGAAGCGACGAAGACAACGGCATGATCGGCCGTCTCGCGCCGACACCCTGGTTCTGGAACTGATGAAGAGTCGAAGCGGATGGAACCGGGTATCGGCCTCTATCTCGGCCATCATGAAGAGGAAGATGCAGACGGAGTGGTCGAGGCAGAGGACCGACGAACCAAGCTCAGTCCATACCATCGAACAGGACAACTCTGTACCATCCTAGAAGAGCTCTGCTGCAGCTGCTGCGAACCACCAGGCAGGGCTCCCCCGCCGTCACCACCTGCCTGCGTCGCCACACGTACCAAGACGAGTAGGTGAGGAGTACGTGAAGAGGAAGCGCGTCTGGCTGCGGAGGACCTGAATTCCAGGCTAGGGCTCGGGGAGCGCGAACCTCGGTCAGTCAGGAACCCCATGGTGACCCTTGCAGGACGCGCACACCGGACGTGGCACGGCGAAATGGGGGCTCAGGCCAGCCTCAAGGAGTATCTCCGGCCACTGATGCGATACTCAAAAGGGTAGTTTCCGGGGCCGGGGGTGCGGTGTCTTAGGGACCACTTTGGCATGCGTGCATAGCCAAACGTCCCACCACACCATAGGCCTATCTGTTACACACTATACTAGTTAAGGTAGCACCGTATGGTGACCTGTCTTCCCATGTCTTGTGTTCTGATTGCTTGTTGGCAAAGGTATGATGGGCCAATCCCTGCCACTTGGTTCTGTTTAGTTGGCTACTAATGTGAAAATTGTTTCGCAATCAGTCTGCGGTTGTGTTCATCAATAACGCAACAAGAAATTCGCCGCCTAGGGACAAAAAATAATGGCCGTTGCTACCCCCCCCCCATTTAGAATTTAGTTTTGTAATTTCGTAAATTTTTTAAGGAAAAAATCTAGTTAGTAAGAAAATTTGCCGCCTTTGCGCCTTTGGGAAAAAGTGCCGCCTGGAGACATGTCACCCTTGTCGCCCCACTAGTTGCGCCACTGGTGTCTACCAAGTCATTGTTTCGTCCTGTATTTATTTTTATGATTTCCATCTGTTCTCGTATAGTCTCCTTTCTTGTGAACTGTGTTGTATTTTTAGTATTTCCGAACTGTCATTCGATTTATCGTCATGGTTATGATCAGTTGAGTGTTTTTGAATAAGTGATTCGTCATCCTTGAATGTTTGTGATCTCTGATCTCTCATATTCTTTCAGTCTTGTTATGGTTCATTTCTCCTATGTAAGTCATGTTGCATTCTCGGGTCTAGTCTGTCAGCACTCACCAATGCAGTTATTCGCCTTTTTCGTTTGTTTTGTCATTGCTTATTAGTTGGACCATTTCCGAATTTTATTTGAAAATTTTTATTTGTTTTGTTTTTTTACATTGGTACACTTTCGTATTTGTCTTCTTGTCCGTTATGTTGGATATGCTTCTGTTTGTTAAGCTGTTCGCAATACTGTCAACAATTTTTGGTTGGTAGTTGTCGTCGATAGCTCTGGTGATAAAGAGCAGGGTATGAGCAGCAGATTGAAGATATCGAACAGAAAAATCTGTAAAAATTGAAGAAGGATCAATCCTTCTGGAAACTGGATCTTGATTTCCTGCCGCATGTACATGAACGTTTTATTATTATATTACATTGCCTTCCAACTCATCTCTTCTGCAGATGCATCATCTAAATAAAGCAATTTTTCGTACAGGCGAAATTTTTTGGCAACGCTATAGTTAATCCTCGGAAACGTTCCGATAAGTGAAATTGTCACAAACTTCAATAACAGTAGGTAACAAATCTTCCACTTATACCTCAAGATCAATGATGGATTTACGACTGGAAGATGTTGAGAAAGCGTTAATTTGGAAGAACCTCAAGAATCCACACAATACCTGAAAGCGACTCGAAGTTCTGAGAAGTTTCCAACACGGGACGAGTCTCGAAAGTTTTGAATCCAGCCTGAAAGTCCCAAGATCTTCCCGTTCTGCTTCTCGGATGACACCATAAGCACATTCGGTGTCTGCGGAAAATTGCGAAAGCGTCTTTCCCATACGCAGACCAGACAGTCATCGTACCCCAGTTTATGATGAATTTTGTTATGACTAATATGAAATACGTGGTTATTAGCTAATTTGGTCGGATATTAACGGTCACCTGTCGATTCTCTCAGTCACTGTACAACGAACTCCTAGTTTAACAGCTAAACGCGAACGAGTAATTTAGCTTTTGGACCACGACTGGACTTGTGGACCGGTCTGGCGTCTGCGTCGCTCGCAGACTTCCAGTCTGCTATTTAATCGGTGAGCCAGCCTATGTGATAAGTTGGTAAATATTTTAGGCGGATGCTGCGTGCCCAGCTAGATATATGCATTACTACACCACGTAAAATGCTTCGTACACCTTCTGCGTTGATTTATTCGGAGTGCATAGTTTTACCATCAAATGTTGCCCGTGGTTAAAAAAGAAGAACCTACGCCACAGCGCACTCTATAATCAAGTTCACAACCATTTAAACAAATAATTATTCTCTCATTTCTTTTTCCTCCCTGCGTCTCTTTGCCCCCATGTTTCTTCATTATTTCCATCTTTTACTCTTCCGAGTACACAACAAGACGGATTACTCCGGCTATCATCTTGGATTACGCCCGTTTTCAATTACGTGTAATTTTCGCTTCAACTTACCGGACCTCCCAGCGAGCCGTTGACTCGACTTTTTCCATCCCGTCTGTTTACCTTCTGCTTCACACCGCCTCCCTCCCGTCTACATCGTTACTCATTATTCATTCGGCATATCATTTTTCTTCTTCTAATTTGCCAATACCTATATGTTTACTTTTTTAAACGCCTCGGTAATTAGTTTAACGAGGAATGTGTCATTAAATGTTTCCCGCTTCGTGAATATTATTTCGAGTCCGTATTCCTCCAGCACCGCCTCCTGCTTGTGTGTATGTCTAGCGTGTGTACACGAAACGTTTACAAGGCGTCGCATTTATTCGCGTGGCTCGAGTTCACGTGCAATTTCAGATCGCATTAGCGTCTAAATTTCGCTCATTTACATTCCACACGTCTACCGCGATACCGACCGATATTCGCGGTCGCGCGAGACCGCTGCAAAACCGTCCACGAGAGCAGAGAATGAACGCATTCGTCTCTTCGGCCGAAAATCTGCGGGAAATGCAGCCATCGGCACGGGGAAGACGTGCGTGTCACATACACACTAGCTTTGCAGGAGTATGATAGCCCACCGTCACAAACCCAAAACATCGCCCAGAACAGCTTGAAAATACAATAAGAATCTACCGTCAGGGGGGTTAGAATCGACGTTTTGGAAAGAATATAATCCGTCTAGTCCCACCTCCCATTTCTCCCTTACAACGAAAGTCTATTCACGATGTATCAGATTTTCAAATTGGTATACTTAGGTTTGTGTACTTAAACTACGATACATCGACTCCCCGGGGCACGTGGGACATATTCAAGGGAGTACATGAGAAGTTTGAAAGAAAATAGTTAGCTTTGAAAAAGTGAAATTTTAACTCCTGAAACTAATCTATAGAGTCATGGAAACTGAAACAAATGGAGACCAGTTTGACATACACGCTGAACGTGGATAACTGATTCCTGATTTACGCAGGTTAGTTTGGGTAGTCAACGTAGAAAAAGTGAAACAAACGCGAAAACATGCAACGGAAGAAAAACAGCACGTATGTGAAACCAGACTGCGTCCCCTGTATACCTGCGCCACCAGTTTTCTGTCAGATAACATTCAGTTCACGCACCTACTGAGTAATGTGGTAACTGACACAATGTGCAGGCCTGAATAAAGAGGCGGAGACAAGTGGGTATCTTGTCCCCGGGATTTCTAGCCCCAGGCCCGGACGAGGCTCTCTACGGGCCTGACAATGTGAACGAAGCTTTGCTTCTGTCGGGTGTCCCCTTACAAAAAACGCATTTTTTTCGTGGAGGAGGGGTGTAGACAATAAAAATTTCGAATAAAATATATGCTAGTCCTGCTTACTATGTCAAGTCGATAGGAGGTGACAGTACACAGTGAGAGGAACAAACAACGGTACAAGTATGACCTACACTCAAATTGAAGGGGCTACAAGTTTTCAAAATTCGAAAATAGCAAACTTCCATCGCGAGGAGTTTGATTAAACGCCGATTTGGCGCTGGCCCCGGCTCCAACAAGCATGCAAATAATGCTCCGGCTTCAGCTCCACAAAAAGGGTGGTTTTTGCTCAGCTTCGGCTATATTACAGAAAGGAAAAAGAATCAAGGGATGCGAGAGGAAACGGAAGTGATGATTCGGCTCCGGTAAAATTCTGAAACTGGCCTAACAGGGTGTCTACCTGTCTACTACAGTTAAAAAATGGAACTTCGCGACTTTTCATTCTCTTTCCTTTTTTTCCTGTGACCTGCATAATAATTATAGGGTCCCCCTCCCCTACTCTTTTAGACAGCAACTAAGGCAGGATTACTTCGTGTATTAAAAGAGTAACTTTGGAGTATAATAATTTTAAAAAAAACAATAAAAATTATGTTTCAATTTAAATGAATAGTTTAAATTGAAGTAATAAAAAGAGACCATAACTAAAATTTGCAATTGAATCGGTTAGAACTAGAAGGGGTGAAGTTCACTTTCGTCGTTTTTGCTTTTTCACGGATTATGGGGTATTGAAGTATCACGGATCTGCTGGTGTGGCCAAAATTTCGTGAAACAGCTGGGAAAGTGCTTTTTGGCAACATCGCTTTCTTTCATTTTTTTGTAATAAAATTTTTTCCAGAAATTGTTCGAAAATGGTGTATTTTAGAGTAAAAAATAAACATAAATATAAAATTCCGGCCAACCCCCTCTTTTTTCATCTTTATACCTGAAAAGTGCTATTTTCAATAAAGAAATCGAATTTTCCAATATACAGCTTCAGAACTTTTTTCCTTACAAGCAGGGATTTTGCTCGACTGGAATGGGACCAAGACTAAAGTGACCCCTTTATGTCTGACTACAAAAAGGTGGGGCAATTTCGAGCCGTAAAACTGCAAAAAAAATCGTTCAGAACCGAACGAGGTTAAGTCCAAGAACTTTGAGCCCTCCCAGCTTCGGCCTATCATAATTTTATTCGACGGGACCGGGCGTAAAAGTTGTCTCTTATGACCCCCTACCATCACCCTGAAGAACGTATTCCACGATTTCCAAATTTTCGAATAAAACAGTTTTTTTCGCTTCCTGAAAAGTGCGACTTTCGGACTTAACCCTTTTTGGTTCTAACCGATTTAATTTATTACAAAATTTAAACAAAACGAAAAAAAAACCAGGAAAACTTTTGACTTGTTGAATTTATCTAACTTTTCATCTCAAAATTTCGAAGTATCAAATTATCAAACGAAAGAAAACAAAAACTTTAGACTTGTTAGATTTTCCCAACTGCTGAGTAAAAAAAAAAAAAAAGAAGTCAAAACTAATATTTAATATATGGATGAAATATTGGGGGAAATTTCCCCATTTTCATCCCTCCCCCGTGGATCCGCGCCTGAAGTTCTGTCACCTTACTACCTCCTAAAATACGTGTCTCCTGTAGCGTAACATTTTGTATGCTTTCATACCCTAATAAAAAACTTACCATGGAAATTTCTATTAAGAACACAGCTGTAGACTGTAAATGTCAACCACTGAATTCGTGTCGAGGCAGCGTGTTGGGGGAAGTGTGCCGAGGGGAGCGTTACGGTTTTCGAGCGTTATACGGGTTTCTCTCAAGTATACCCAACAGTAAAAGCATATAAAATGCTTTAAATAGATTTCCATGAAAATGTCAATCATTGAATTCCTGTCGGAGGAGCGTTATACAGTTTTCGCTCAAGTATACCCAGTAGTAAAAGCAAAACCCGGCATCTCTGAGATAACGAAAGGGCACTAGCTTCGAAACAAGGGGAGCGTATCCCCTGGCTAGAAGAAGTAAATTTTCATGGAAATGTGTAAACACGATTTTCGCTCAAGTATACTTAGTAGTATGTTACAGTAACAGGAGCGTTACGGGGAAGCGTTACGGTTCTCATGTATACCCAGGAGTATGACGTCATAATAACAGGAGCGTTACGGGGGGGCCGTTACAGGGGAGCGTTACGGGGGGAACCTTACGGTTTTCTTTCAAGTAGGTATACCCAGTAAGCGTTACGGGGGGGGGGGGCTTACGGTTTTTGCTCAAGTATACCCAGTAGTAAAAGCATATAAAATGCTAAAATCATTAGCACAATTTTATAGAAAACCACGGCTTTTTCGCATTTCCGTAACCCTCACCGGAAATTGGGACTGTTTCGTGACTTCCATGTTTTCCATGACTAGCGGATATACCCTACTCGATACCGACAAAAGTTTTGACGTTGGCTCCAACTCCAGCTCCGCCTCTCAAAATCCATCAAATGACATCAAAAAATATCATAATATATAAATGAGGGGGTTACGATTCCTTGCGATTCTTTTGATCTTTTCTTCACGAGAATGACCAACTTTCATTGCGACTTTGGCAACTCATTTTAATTCAGAATTCTTCTCGAAGACGATCAGTGAGTAGTACACAGAAAAGGTAAGAGAAATTTACAAAACTGAATTGCCAACCTACAAAAAATGCACACAACTTTCTCTGACTAGACCCCGAAGTGTTTGCAGTCGGTAAAATTTCGAGTCTAAATGCAGCCCATAACCCTCTCTCATCAGCAGCGAGAACTCCAACTCGGCAAAACTCGAAGCCTGAACAGAAAACCATCTCCAAATACTACAACTTGTTAAGTTGTTGCTCAGGGTCTGAAATTTCGGAGTAAGTATATTTAGGCACTGAAATTTAGCTAAATTTTGCCTCGTCTCGACCAAGTTCACAGACATCAAAAGGTATCGAGATCAGGAAACGGAGATTATTCGGCCACCATACCGCACCCCGGACGTCGGATCGCATTCTGCCGACAGCGGGCCTCCGATTGCCGAAGTTATTACGTAATTTCCGCCGAACGATGTTGGTCACGGTGGGAGCCGCAGCACCAGGCCGGAGGCGCTCGCTGTTCGCGATCCGAGAGGGCGTTTTGCTCGGAAAATATGTCCCGATAGTACGAGTAGCCAACGGTAACGGTACACGGTGACCGCGAGAGCCATCGAGAGTTGCTGATGCCAGGCCCAGTATGGCGGCACACGTGATTGATTACGAAAAGGACTCGATTAGATAACTGGACGCCAGCGAAATGGAGAGAAAGACGACGAGAACGAGACACGAGACCTGAGACCGGTGAGCGGTCAAGAGGCACGCGGTCAAATACCGCGGATATGTAAACAGAATTATAGATAACAGCGCCAATACGAGACACCCTGCAACGACTACGACCAAGCCCCAATTACGGAACCCCCGGAGTTCGAAACAACCGCGCCGTTCTGGAGCCGTTAGTGCAGTACCAGCACCAACGTCAGCACCGGCCATACCACTAATCTCGAACCAATAATCCTTTTTGTTTCGATGCAGTTTTTATTACGCGTACACGCATCCACGCTATTAATTATAATATTTCATTTTTCTTTTCTTGACGCTGTATCGGAAACCACAATGCCTGACTGCGGCCTAACAAATCATTGAAGGGTAAGGGGCATCGTAGAAGTCTGTAAACGAACTGAGATTTTGCGCGCGAAGAGGAACATCTAAATCAGGTACCTGCAGATACCTGTCCCACCGAATTCCTTTGGTAGGGGCCATGACGACGCACGCAGGGCGAACCCCACACCTCAGGCCCAGGTAGTAGCCCTTTCGGGTATCGAGTCAGTGACTAGGGGGAAATTCTGTAAGATAGCTATCCTTTCTGCCCCCACATGAACCTTTTAAACAATAGTGCTGAGATGACAATACCATCATAGGTGCACATAGGGAGTGGTCATAGTCTCCAGATCTTCTGAAAGCCCCCAACAAACCGAAAAATTCAACGAGTGAATTACCTTCCAGCATTCGTTTGGCACTTATCAGCCCCTCCCCCGACTATTTGCGCTTAAGAATACCATTACATATGAGGAGCGATGTTCCAAAACGGCCTCTGTCCATTTTTTTGAAAAATCGTTTTATAGCGCCATCTGATGAGGAATCTAGTAATACATATTCTGGCCCGAACAGAATCACGATATCGCGAATCTAACGTATGTAAGAAGCCAAAATAGACTCGCAAGGAGAAGAAAACAATTGTTCCAAAACGGTCTCTGTCCACATATTTTTATCACAATAGAGGAGTCGACATTATCTTGAGAATTTTATGAATTAGAGTCTACTGAAAGGCACAGTATGTCTAATTTTGTACCAAACCAAAACTAATAATTCAAAAATGTTGTTCCAAAACGGCCTCTATCCAGGAGATCCCCACTTCGCAACTGCCATGCGCGTCTTTTGTACAAGGTACATTCAATATTTGAACAGGATAAGTTCTTGTAAGTGGTCTACTAGGCAACCCGACTATCAACCGTGACATGTACGTGTAATATAGGGATACAAGAGGTTTTTTTCCCCCTGAAAAAAATATAAAATTGGATAGAGGCCGTTTTGGAATATCGCTCCTCATATAAGATAATGTTTTCCCGAATATATATTTGAAAAAACGTAATCAAGAGTAGTCAAAAGTATGACCTTCTTCCTGCATAATAAAGCAAAGTCTCAAAAAAAAAGTAGGAAAAAATTTGGGGCCAGCTTTTGAACAGGAAACGAAGAGATCTGATTTCAAATTCAAGTAGAATGGAAAATTAGAAAAGTACATAGAAATTCCACCCCACCTGTTTCTGAAACAACAAATTAATTTTTCTTCGCTTTCAAACCGAAATAAGATCAAACATTCAACGTAAAAACCTTCATCCTATTTTGGCAGGTCAATCCAAAATGTAGGTTAAAATTTACAATATTATCAGCAGATATTTTACAACTAAACGATTTCAAAAAACCCCAAAATTTGGGTGAAAATTAAAAATGAAAAGACATGTTCATACCCATCACCACATTAGTTCGTATTCGTATCCAGTGCAAGTGCAGATAAACAAGGAAGACAAGGAAGACAAAGTTAAATCGGAAATACATATATAACAAATGGCGAAGTCCTACAGAGTTTAAAACGAGCCTATTCACGAGTTTCAAGAAATCCTGAAGCATGAAAAAGTCTCGGAAGTTGTAAATGAGTTTTCAAAAGTCGCCGCGAGTTTTAAACAAGTCAACAAGAGTCTCACAGCGCCTTACATGAATTTTCGAAAATCATATTCGAGTTTTGAATCCATCGTTGGTTTTTGGTGTAAGTGAAAAGTTAGTTATCTGCAGTTATATCGTTATCAGAACTTTTCGAATACTATCCCATCATTAGTGACATAACTAGTCGATGAGCTCTGATCAAGTTTGAAAGAATGCAATAGTTTTGAGCAAGCTTGATAGCGTTATGAAGCCTTCAACCTACCTTGGGCAGTCTTGGCAAATTTAAAAAAGTTTATTGTTTTAAACAAGTATGAAAGACTTCTGATCAATCTTGAACTAGTCTTGAAGAATGGTAGAACATCTTAAAGAAATCTTACACAGTAACTGAGTTCGAAAGAAAAGCCTTAAAAAGTCAAACAAGTCTGGAAGAGTCATTACTGAAGAGTCTTATAGTTTAAGGAGTATTTTAGTTTTATTGGGTAGGAGTTACACCTGAAATGACCCCAAAAATGAATTTAGCAACTTGATAAACCCTATGCCCACATATTCAGCTTTCAGTTTTTCAGGCTGTAACCTCCGGAGGAGCTATCGAAGTACGGGTTATACCTGCCCCAAACATAAAGTCCGCAACTCGAAAAATCCTAAATCAAATATCACTGATGCCCACATTATTCAACTTCCAGTTTTCAGGTTGTAGCCCCTTGTGGAGTCTTGTGAACAGAAAGAAAGAAGAGACCACAATAGCTAATGTAGAACCTCGAACCTACCATACTTCTATTACCTGAACTACGACTTGCCTGATTAGAACAAAACTTATATTCTCGTTTGGAAATTCTACTATTCACACTGTGTGGCAGAATGGTAACGTGTCCGTTTCGCAATCCTTTTGTCTCGGGTTCGAGTCTCACCAACACCGGAAAGCCAGTGATTCAGACACCCCCATTACCATCCTAGCGAACACAGCGACTACAGTAACAATCGAGGTAGAGAGATCGCGCGCCTTGTGACTCCCGCCAGTTCAGACAAACAAGGCATCACAATCACAGGGCATATTACCACTAGATCGGAAAGACTGATACTGTGTGTCCACGTTGTGGACAGCTCAACAAAACTGAGGGGAGAGCAACGGCAAACTACCCCTACTGACCTGCCCAGGAGAGTCGCACCGTCAGAAACCGCGACTGCTAACATCTGGCATCGGACACGGCACCGGAAGAAGAATGAGAATCCAGTGAGTTGAAAGAATTTGGTATTACCAGTTGGAAAATATTTTCATCGTCAATAAGAAAACACCCAGCAGTTCAAATCCTCAAAAAGTCGAGTACTTCTCTCCTGTATACGCATTCAACTACCACCGTAAGGGCGAGTAAATAATTCAAGTACTCACAAGTTGCAGCAAGAAGAAAGAGAGCAAATAATTTAACGGTTAAAAAAGGAAAATTATTAGAGGGTAAAGTAAAAAGGTGGGTGAGATATGTTAAAAAACTGTATAAGAACAGAGCAATTATGAGTAAATGCATAGAAAGAGAAGATAGGTGGAGGATGAAGAGGAGATCCTACCTTGAGATCAGAATTCGATAAGGCTCTGAAAAAAATGAAAGCAGGTAAAGCAGTGAGAGTTGATGAAATTGCTAGTGAGTGAAGAATGCAAGAGAACTAGTTTTGAAAATCGACGTGAATTACTTGCAGAAAGTATGAGGGAGAAATGCCGATAGATTTCTGGAAAATCAGGTTAATTAGGATCCCTTAAAAGGCAGTAGTAGGCAAATGATTATCGTACTATAAGTTTACTTTCGCATACGTCAAAGATTCTAGCAAGGATACGAAATAAAAAAATAAAAAATAAAATAGAAGAAAGGGTGGGAGAAGATCAACTTGCAGGAAGCAATTTTACTAGAGAAAAGACTGAACAAAGAGGGTTGGATACATATGTAGCATTTTTGCAGATATAGAAAAAGCTTTTAGTACTGCAGAATGACCAAAAATATTTCAAATATTAAAGAAGACAGGAGTCAAGTATAGTGAAAGAAAAGTGATGTGGAAATGAGGGTCAAGGGATTTAAATATGTACAAAAACATAGAGGATGAAGTGAGAGGGGCAAAAATTCAAACAGGAGTGAGACACGGTTGCTGTTTGTTACAAGTGCTGCTCAACCTACTCATAGAAAAAGTAACTGAAGAAAGGAATGAAAAGAGATCAGGGGTGAAAATACAAGGGGAGACGGTTAGAAAAATACGGTTTGCAGATGACATTGCAATAGAGGAACAAAGCAAAGAAAAACTAAAGAAAAGTTTACAAAATTGAATGAAAAATTGGAAAGAAAATACATATGAAATGAAAATGAATACGAATAAAGCAAAAGTGACGGCAGTCAGTAGAAGGGAATAAAATACAATAAATATGGTAAGACAGGAGATGAAAAAATAAAGGAATTTAAATATTTAGGTAGTCTAATAACCAGGGCCGTACCCAGGATTTAAGTAAGGGGGGAGTTTTTCGATTAAGATGAATTCTTTTCTTGGTGTGTGGGGGGGGGCTACAAATACCTCAAATTTATCCAATTGTGTGCATGTATATGACAAAAACTTCAACATTTTTTGAAACTCTCATTTTCATACTTTTTACAAAAAATGTGATAGATTCACTCCCTACTCCGTCTCAAACCCATTTTGTTCGAGTTTTTTTTTACTATAGGGAGAGGGGGGTTACGGCCCTGCATTTTTCCGATGAACTAGGTACATTTTGAAATATCCTAAATAACATACGAGAAATTTCAAAATAATAATTATCGTAATTGACCTCAATAGAGTTGTTTAAGGGGACAAGGGGAATAAGTTGAAATTTTTCAAACAAAACCATATCATTTCAAATGGTGAACAGGGTGAATGAAATGGTTTTTGGTTTTTCGTCCATTTAAACTGAGAAAAATCAGTTATTTTCAAGAGTTTTCCGCGCTTGGATGGATGGACATAGCAATGGGAGATGTAGGAAAAATGTTTCTTTCAAAACGTCTTGCCAAACTGGCTAATTCAAGGAAGACAATTCTTATTTATTAGAAAACATTTTAAAAGTGTATACTTTTTTTTTTTTTTTTTTTTTTTTTGGTTTGAGATTTCAAAAATGCCCATTCATTAGCAAAATCCAAAATCAATCAGAAGTTGGCCAAATTTACCAAGGGTTGACCTTTTTATTATATTATTATTATTATTGCTGTTATTCAGGGCCGTACCCAGAATTTAAGTAAGGGGGAGAGGGCATGCGATCAAGATACTTTTTTTCCTGGTGGGGGAGGGGCTCAATCACAGGTCCGCCCTCCTCTCCGTCTTAACCCATCGTTTTTTCGTGTTTTTTTTTGGTCAATGGGAGGGGTTTGAACCCTTAAAACCCTCCCCGTCGGTACGGCCCTACTAATAACGCAAGTTGGAGGAAGTCAAACAGAAATATAGAGTATAAGAGGCCCCCCCCCCAAAAAAAAAGTGACATATTTAGGGATTTGAAAGTAAGACTAGGACTAATTCAAAACGTATATTTGGAGTATAGCACGATATGAATATTAGGAACACAAGAAAGAAGGACGCAGAAGCTTTTGAGATGTGGTGTTATCAGGGCCGTACCGACGGGGAGGGGGGTAAGGGTTC
This sequence comes from Acanthococcus lagerstroemiae, assembly GCA_031841125.1. Classification (NCBI taxonomy): domain Eukaryota; kingdom Metazoa; phylum Arthropoda; class Insecta; order Hemiptera; family Eriococcidae; genus Acanthococcus; species Acanthococcus lagerstroemiae. Next base: position 11,405,788 of record CM063114.1, on the reverse strand, counting down.
ACCCCCCACTGGCCAAAAAAACAATGGGTTGAGACGGAGAGGAAGGCGGATCTGGGACTGATTATAATACCCCTCCAAGAAATAATATTCATCTTAATCGCAACCCCCCCCCCCCTTACTTAAATCCTAGGTACGGCCTTGAGTGTTATTGGAAAATGATGAAAATCAAATGAATAAGAAATGTCAGAGATTAGAAATTTGGAATATAATTGTAAAGAGAAGAGTTAAAATGAATATAAGATGGACAAGGATAATGTTATTGGCTACGGGGAATGGCTCAGGGAGAAAACTGGAAAGGAAAGCACACAATGAGTTATAAAGAGCAGATAATGAAGCATACAAAATGCAAGTCCTTCTCAAAAAGGAGAATATTAGCACGGGCGAGAGAAAAGTAGAGAGACGCAACCTACTAGTCGAGTGACTTAGGAATATGTGAGGCGCTTTGTGAAAAAATACCATAAGTAGCAGTGAAGGGAATAAGGTCCCACTATGTTGATTTGGAGTTATGAGAACCGGCATATACTCGTACTAGATAAAATTTTTGACAAAATGAGACAGGGTGGCTGCTTTTCTCCGAGGATAAAATTCCCTGACTTTTCCAGTTTTTTCTCGTCCATTTTCGAACAAATTCTCTGACATGTCTGCAAGTCTTGTTGGATTAGAAGGAAGTCTTAGCAGACCTGATATAGTCTTGGACGAGCCCAGAAAAGGGTTAATGAATCTTGAACATGTCTAGGAGAGTGTTGAAGATTCTTGACTTCTTTCAAAGAATCTTAATAGTTCTTCAACATGTCTGCAAGACTCGCAAAGAAATTTCGAAGACTTTTTTGGGATCTGAAGGAAGTATTCAGAAATTTCAGTAGACCTGGAATTATTTTGGGTGAGGAGTCTTCAGTATGTCTAGGAGAATTTGAAAGAGTGTGGACATGACTGGAAGAATCTTGAAGACACTCAAATAAGCCTACAAGAATCTTGAATAAGTATCAAAGAATTTGATATAATACTAATTTGTGTGCGTAATCCTCCGTTTGTATTCTGCGATAAATACTGTGAATTCGTGTTTTTCCTCCGTTAGTATTCTTCTGTTCTACCACCCTATTTTCTCCGTGCTTAACATTACTTCCCTTTTCCAGTTGCCTAGCAAATATTCCTGTTCAAATTATTGGGGGAAAATGTTCAATTGAGTCTAACAGAGAAAACTGTACAATACTTATAAATTTTTCTTCATAATTCCCTGACTTTTTCCTGACTTCCAGGATTTCCAGAGAAGTGGCCACCCTGTGAGATCTTCAGAGCTCTCTAGCTCCAAAATTCACCGAGAGATGACTGTTTAAATTTCAAAAAACCTGATTTTGAGAAGAATGCAGCTTTGAAAAAAGGTACAAAAAAAACACAAAAATCACAAATTCAAAGTGGCACATACTGTATTTGACACAAATAAAGCTAGAGAGCTCCGGGCTGTGGTCTCATTTTGTCAGAAATTTTATAAAGAATTTCGTCGACAAAGTGACCTTTTCAGTAAACTAATACAAAATAAAAAATGTGGGTGAGGCGAAACAGAGAGGAGGTTGGTACACGTTTTCTCTGTAATGGATGAACGAAAGGAGACAGAGAAAAACGGATGACGCCATTCGAAAGAGGGTTTATTCTACCGAAATCGTCATGAATCCCAGTTTCGACCATTTTGACCTTGATTTACAAAAATCGCCGCACCTCAATGACTGGGATCGGCAACGTGGGACCTTATTCCCAAACGTGCCACCTATGTCGGAAAAGTGAATTTTATCGTACAGCACAAAATTTGTTTTCAAGTCGGAAATCCTGTTTTTCGGATTTCAACGAAAACTGCGTCTAGATACATCGGGCCACAGTGTACAGCAGAAAGTAATCGTCTAGGACGTGGTATTTCAAGTTTATGAACGATTTACAGGCGGATGTTCCGAGGTAAAACAATTGGATCTCTCATAAGTTGTCATGGGACTTCTTTTTTCCTAATTTACCCTCAACCCGAGTCCTGGAATCCGCCCTTTCGAGCATTACTTCAGAGACGTCAGGAAGACTGTTAGGGCTGTCTTAGCCCTCTTCCCTCCCGGCCGAAAAACTGGTCTAGGTCGAAATCTGGCAAGTTGCTACGCGGGCTCGAACCCGGAACCTCCGGAATCCGAGACCAATGCGCTATCCACTCGGCCAACCAGACCTCCCCAACCCAATTGTTTTCTCACGTCTTGGGAAAACAAATTAGCACGGTGTTTCTATAGTAAAACAAGCTGCCGCAAGTTGTCATGGGACTAGCGAGATTAAGAAGAGCTCAACTTGCTACAGAGGCTGTTGTAAAACTAAACAAAACTTGGAAGATTTACGATATCGATGATAGGGGGGCGTATGGCGATGCACGCATGCCAAATTGGCACCGGGACACCGCGCCCCCTATTTCGAAAACGCCCCGAATGGGCCTGCGTCAGAATAGCGGGGTAGATTTGATATCAGGAAAGACACAAAGATCAAAATGGTACACTGATCATCACTATTATGCAATACGAAGCTCAAACTTGGACATTACGGAATATCGACCGAAACAGACTAAACAGTCAGGAATTTTGGACCTGGAGGAGGATGCTTCGTATGCCATGAATGCAAAGCGAACCAATGTGTCCATTGTAAATGAGATAGAAAACACTGAATGGCTAAGGTCTATATGTACACGTCGCACGCTGAAATACTTTGGTTACAACATGAGACGGGAGAACAACGACCTACACAGGCTGGTTATAACTAGAAAGACAGAGGGCAAGCGGTCCTATGGTCGCAGCCCAATGAGGTGAACGGACTAAATTCGGGACACATGTAGAGAGCCAATCTATGTTGTCGCAGACCCGGAAAATCGGAGAAATGTTGCAGCTCTGCTGGTGCAGCTTTAAGAAGTTTGGAAAAGGTACCATAAGTCGCATTGACCTTGTTTACGTTTGCGCACGCAGTATCATTACAGCTGCGCATAATAATTATTATCGCGTTACCTGCGAGTCCATTGGTTTCAAATACATGACCTCGCAGAGCTTCGTTTTCGGACTTGTCCGTTTTTCAAAACCAACCCTTCTTTTGTTCTCCATACGGACTGTCATCTTCAAAGTTTTATCCTTCTACGTACATGTATCGACTGCCTATGAACCTTGCAGGATGTTTTGGTACATATTCGCAGAATATCTTAGCAAAATTTGAGACAGATTACCGCAGTAGACGCCGAGGCATCAATTTTTTCCTGTATTTTTTGTTTTACAACTTTAAACGCATCTTTCTCAAAATCAAGATTTCACATCCTCAAGTATTGAAGCTAGAGATCTAATTTTCTTATTTTTGAAATGCAGGTAAATCTATGCTCTCTCAGGTTCTTCCAAAAACAGGTTTTCTGACACATGGTACCGTTTCACCGTACTACATATCATCATCACTCGGAAGAAGTGGGCTGATACAATTATATGAATTCTTGAATTGCCCCTCCTAGGATGATTATACAATTGACAACACGCCGGGGAGAAAACAAGTCAAAATGCACTGGAACGAAAGACCTTTCTTCGTTCACTTTACACAAAATGAACGTGTTCGTCAGCTCAGTTCACTGAAAAACACGAACTCTGAGCGAGAACGCCCGTTCATGAACGTAGTTTTGTCCAAGTCTGGCCTCGCATGGTTGGAATGCTACAGTACAGCAAATTATGCGATTCTGAGACTGATCAGTTAATTCGCACGTTTACCTCCTGCAGACATAATTTCCGGTAGTCAGTTTGTTTTGCACCGATAGAAATGTAAATGGAGAGGAAAAAAATGTATCAAACACCGGCGATCATTATCTTCGAGTAGAATCATCTACGCCAGTAGGCGTTTTAGTGTTCTCAACGCTGGACCAACGACGAAACCTGATAAATACATAAACTCACGAAAAAATAAGAAGAAAGAAAAACCATACACATCAGAAGACTAGTAAGACAAGCGCAGTGAGAAAAAATATACATTTTGATTAATATCGCCCTTTAAATGATACGGATGGGACGCTGAAGGCGAAGTAGGTGGAATGTTTGGACACGAAGTAATAGATTTCCTGAAAGCGGTCATTATGGTGAACTAGCCCTCCCAGACTAATGTCCACAATTCACAACCGATTCTACGCCGGCCGCAGCTTCGGTATCAGCTTCGATAATTATGCAAATAGCCGCATAAATAACGATGATTAGAGCGAAACCATCCAACCCAGAATTCACTTCTTATATTTCTCCGCGTTCATTAATTTCATAATGTCTTTTTTCTCTTTTCCCCTTCCTGTATTGTACAATCGGTACTTGTAATATTCTTTTGATCGAAATCATGTTTTACCGTTCTCGATAGGCCATCAGAGCCGTAACCATGGGGGCATGTAGGGCGGCTCGCCCCCAACTATCTTTCAAAGTTGACAAACTGCCAAGTCCAGGTGCTCAACTGGCAAAAATTCACGTATCTTACGAGCTTTCTTTTGCTTAACAGCTGAGATACTTTCGACCCCCCACCAAAATTTACTTTACTAAAGCCCTGGGCCGACATTTATGTGTCAGCTCATTTCAGCCTCTTTCCATTTCGCCATGATTCCATGAGTTCGGAATACATTCGAGGCATCGAGGCAAATTAAAAAGAAATAATCATCGGTCAAGAAGCATAAATAGAAAAAATTATCCGATAACGAGGCAGCTTTTTTTTTTTTTTTTTTTAATTACAGGTTAGCCGAGAGTAGTTCGAGCTTGTAATTTGACAACTGAGAAAACCTTCCGTTTGTGTTTTTAATTGCCGGGTAGTGCGAGCTGTGGATGCCCTCGTAGACGGTCTGGGAAACGTGTGCGGGTAGACGATGCGAACGTTCCGGTCGGTTTTTATGAATGAAATACCTTCTCGCCGCGCTGAGTGTACTCAGTGTGCGATGACAACGAAATGGGCGTTCCTCAAATCAGCGCCCACATGACTGAAAACGGTATTTAATTAATTCGGAGCGTACAAGTACTCGAATTAGTTTCTTACACAGCAGGATTCTGTTTCCAACCCCTGCAGGAGAGGACACGTAAATTCAACACTTACGAGAGGAATAAGGTCAAGCAGTCCTCTTTCGGCTGTAATTTTGCCACCCTTTCACTCAGGATAGGAAAATCGCTAGTAAGAGGCAGCGTAGATTATTGGAAGTCCTAGTTTTTTCTAACGGAAACATAAAACCAGGTAAACCTGGGTGAAAAAACCAAACCTAAACCTAATTCCTATACAAAATTTCAAATTAGGGGGTCAACCTGATATCCAAAATGAGCTTAACAAACTTGAGAACCCCCAAAATGACATTCATATTTTCTGATTTTTTCCGCTTCAGCCCCACCCCGCCTACTCCAGGTAAAGAGTGGAGATACGCCATTTTTTATCCAACCGCGCCCGTCGATGCCGAATTGACTACGCGATACGCTCCGCACAGTCGGATTCGGCATCCACGGGCACGGTTGGATAAAAAATTGCGTATTTCTCCACTTGGGTTTATAGTGCTCTAGCCTAGGGATCTCAATTCTCAAAGTTGAGCCGAATCGATATCAAAATTGCACTCAGTGACCTCGAAAATCTGTGAAATGATATCAACATAGTACTTACTGATGAAACTAACGTGCAACCATTTCTCCCCTCAGTCCTACATACCGCTATTCTCAAGATAGGGTGAAACTAATATCAAAATCTGGTGAACCTGATAAACTATGAAACGAAATCCATAAATTGCATGTTGTGAACATTTTGGACCCTCATCCCCTCCCAGAAACCACAATTTGCAAAATTACGAATCAATCGTTATCAATAACGAATTCAACAACTCTTTAAAACACTTATTCAAAACGATATCCATATCAGTCACCCGCTTCAAGAAAACATAATTTTGCATTTATAATTTAATTAACATAAAAACAGAATTCGAAGGTCTACCCCCCCCCCCCTCTGGATATCTCGATTCAATGATTTGTGTCTATGGAAAGTGTACAAAGTTTAATAAGAAGTCATTTATGATACTGAAAAAACTTACACATTTCAAAGTGTGATATCTTGGGAGTGGGAAGGGGAAGAAAAATTTATAGGATGGGTGAGACTGATGAACAGAAATCAGTGATTTGCATCCCTTTAGTTCGCTGTAATCGGTCAGACCAAAGAATCCCTCTCCCCGCCCCCTCCACCCGATATCTTGATTTGATGATTCGTGTCTACGAAAGGTGTTCGTAATAAGTCTGTGAGTAGCAACAATGAATCTATTCGGGAGGTGTAAAGTAAGTAAAATGTTTTTCCGTTTCTTTTTTGAACAAGTAATCCTTTTTTCCTACAGATTTGTTCAGGCTATTTTCTTTCTCTCTCTCTCTCCTTTTTGTTTTCATGAAAAACTCTGAGTTCAGGATCAATAGGAAGGTAATGCAGAAGTTTAATAAGAAGTCATTTATGATACTAGAAAAACACAAATTTCGAAATGTAGTGCCGGGGAGTGGAAGGGGAGAAAAAAAAATTCAAATATGGGTATATGAGACTAAACAGAAACAAGGTCGAAGGTGATTTGTATCTCTTTAGTTTGCTGTAGTCGATCAGACCACAAATTTGTTAAAGTTCCACATTTTCCGTCATACAGCGCGTGTTAATGTGTAGTAGTGTACAGGGTCTATCCAAACCCTCTTCCCTAATTTGTGGCCGCAAATCCTTATATTTTGTCGGACGGGCTTATAGTTACCGTGCGGGCTCTGAGGGCTTAGCCTGCACTAGCCGAGTCGCGAGCCCGACCTAGAGAAATTTGGTCATTTGTATTCAATGAAAGAAATTTTGAACATACCTACATACATAAAATGAAGCGATTTATATAATTTGTACATGCTTGTAACAATTTTCATTTCATGAGATGAAGTACATGCAAATTATGATCGCACCTCTACCAGAAATCTTGTGCGCCCTCACTGAGTTCAAAGGCTGGCTACGGGCCTGTGTCGGTAATTTCAAGTAGAATAATTTATCACTGAGCTATTACTGCTCTCAGACATTTGGTTTTTGAGAAAAGTACGGATACTTATTTCGGAAGACTTCACATTATAATAACTGGAGAACACTCAACTTTTTTTTTTGTTATTCAAAGGCACACTTCGAGAAATATTTAAACAAAAAAATTATCAGGAAATTACGGTTTTCGGCTGAACCACACACATTTCCAAAAAATGTCACATTTTCCGACTGAACACCACTGATTCTCCCACCGAAGCCGACGTCAAACCTGTGGTGATGGAGGCTTCCCTCCTCTTTTTGGTACAAATCTGTTACTTGCTGGTTTGTTACTTTTAAGCTTCTTATTAGTCCGGACTATTTCATCACTTTGAGATTTCAATTTTGAACTGTTTGTCAGTTTACGCTGTTCATCAGTTTGAGTCGGTCTTCAACGTTTCAAAATGATTCTTTAGGTCGCGGGTTTTAAATATTCCATCGAATTTTTGATTCGATGGTGATTAGGAATTCCAACACAGAGTTTCACTTTTGATAAAGCAGCATGTTATCTACCAGACCCATAGGACCACCAAGTTCCCCAAAAGCAAAAGGCCATCTTGGATGTTTTTCAGGCTGATTTCTAAAATATTTACAAATTGTTAAGAAATTAAAGAATACGAGTACATGGTTATTCGGCTAATTCTTATATAGACGCAGGATCTAACTCTTAAATTTGGATTCACACCTTTTGCTAAAATGACCTTGCAACACGAACAGGGTAGCCAGCTTTCTCTCAACAAAAAATTCCCTATTCCCTGACTTTTCCACATTTTTTTCAGATTTTTCCAGTCCCTTTTCCAACTTTTCCATGACAACAACCTATTTTTAAAAAAATGTTAAATTGAGTCCAGCAGAGAAAATTGTACAATACTCTCACATCATAAAATTCTCTTCAAAATTCCCTGACGTCTCCAGGTGTGCTCACATTCCCTGACTTTTCCCGGTTTTCAAGAAACTGGTCACCTTGACGAAATAAGACAAACCTTATCTAGATAATTTTGCTCATTATCTGCATATTTTACAAAATTATCAGGCACAAACTTCGTGTGATTTTTAGATGATTTCAATAAGTTTACATATTAGCTCAGATTTCATCATTTCACTTAAAGGTATTTTTTTCAGTTAGAATATTTGTAGCTAGCAAGTAAATTAATTATAATTCCGTTTTTAGGTTTTAGTTCTAGTTAAAATCCTGACGTTTAGACTTGAGAGGGTTCATCGCAAGTATAAGGCTTGAATGTTCTACAGGTTAAACAGCTTTGATTATCCGCCTTCATCGCAGAACTCCTGTCTACCTTTTCAAGTATTCGAGCTGTTGTTTTCCTGTCCAACAGGAATGAACATCAAGGTGTGTCTGTAGGGAGCCTTTAATCACCGCGGTAGGGTCTAGGATCATCACTTGAGAAGGCAGACTGCAGTCGTGCAGCGAAGATCAAGATCAATGAGCACCTGGCTGGAAGAATGTCGGATGGAGCGTCGAGCCTGAAGGGGGGGGGGGGTGTTACAGTTTTCACCCAAGTATACCCATGGTTGTAAGATGTCGAACTTTTAAGCATTGCAAATCAATCGGCTGCTAACTGCAGCCGCGCAGCGAAGATCAAGATCAATGAGCACATGGCTAGAAGGAAAAATAATTTCCATGGAAATATGGACCACTGAACTGAATTGTGACCATGAAGAGCTAAATCATACAGACTATGGCTTCACGCAATATGCAGAACTGAACTGAACGGTGAACTGAACTGGAATCAAGTTTCGTGTAGGTCGGAATTGGTGTCGGTCGGAAATAGGATGGGAGGATCAGCCAATAGACATATCCAGGTCAAAAAGGTCACATCAAGATACACAGAGAGAAAATTGAGAAAGTAGATAAGTATCCAGGATGTATAATAACAGAAAACTTGGATCCTGACGTAGAAATTAAGACCAGATGTGATACTCTCAGACCGCCTTTACAAATATGAGAAACCGTTTGTGTGACAGGGCCTTCAGGTTGAGAATAGGCAGAAGACAGTACAACGCGATGTATATTCATTCAGTCCTATTATACGGCAACAACAACTCTGAACATGAAACAGAGGAATGGATTAAGAGGTGACGGAAATGTGAATACACCGCAGAATGCTAAGAATATCCTGGATGGAAAAGATGTCTAACAAGATAGTAGAAAGTATTAGAAAGAGCAGAATCCAAACGAATGCTACAGGATATAACATAGAAAAGAAAGACCAGATACTTTGGCCACTGAGATAGACAGGGCTGTCTACAGACTCTTCAAAAAAAAATTTCCAGACTTTTCCTAGACCTCTTACTTTGTATTTGAAGAATCTGCCACTATGACATAAGACTGTTATATTATGCGAACTGAGGTGTGAAGAGAGGGAGAAAGGATTACGTTCTTACAATATTATTTCTTGATTCTCATTTATTCATATAATGGGATTTCCTGTATCTTCCACTGGATGGTAATTTACCAATTTTTTCTTGAACTTCCAGTAAATCCTCGAAATTTTCCGACTTTTTCCTACTTTCAAAAACCCTGACTTTTCTTGACATCCTGACCTGGTAAACACTGTGCTAAAGGACAAAAGTATACAATCCTACACGTCAATAGTAGAAGAGGATCCGGTACAAGAGAAACAGAATGACAGGGCTACATCAAACAACATGCTGGAATCAAATTCGTGCAATAACTATACCATGGCGCCCAAGAAAGAATATTGTGATGACTACGTCCAGTAATGGATATGACGCAAGAAGAAGTATTTAGTTCCGTAAAAAAGGCCCAATTATTATCGCGATTCAAAGAGCTCCTTGTACTCATTATTGAGACAAAATCTAAGAAGAAAAAGAAGTACTTAGTTGTATGAAAAAGGCCCAATTTTTAACGTAACTGAAAATTCCTGGTAATTATAATGCGATAGAATCTTCAAATTTCATAGTCACGAAGTCTTGGGTTTATCTTTTGTCCATTTTCCGTTTCAGGTATTTCAGTTTTCCTGTAGTCTTCGTGCTCCGCAACACCCTGTTGCAATTTGAGCCCTATATACATGAATATGCTATACCGCCATTTTCATATTTTCATTCGCCGTGCAACCTCAATCTGCGTCGCGGGCAGCCTCGATCATCGCCCGCGACGCATTCGCTCGTTCACGGAAAAGGTAAAGATAAAAATGGCGGCTCAACATACTCGGGTTTCCACTGAACTTCCTTATTTGCTGCGACAACTATTGAATATGGGAACGATAAATAATCAACTCCAGTTGGTTCCTGAGTATGCAACTGAGTATTCTATTAACACCGTCGAGACAGGTGTCGATAGGTGAGGGAAGCTATCTTCTATTTTCAATGCATGTGGGTGTACTTTGCGAACTCATTCGAGCGCACTCTACGTAAATAAGGCACATAAAATTGCTCTATGAAAGGTGTAAACATGCCATAAATCTGATTCCACTTGGTTCCCGATTTATTAATCCACGACACTTTTCAACGTGTCCAAAGTTTCGATATTTATTACACGTTCTATACAAACGACTCTACGGTATAGAGACCAAGAAACCAACAGTTTCGCAGCCTATCCATACCATACACGAATTTATTATATATTTTTCACGAAAAAAAAAAAACAACCAACAACGGCGAAAAACGATTAAACCGTTTTATCTGGGCGTTCGTATCTCGAGTTGGCTTTTTGCTTCTTCCTCCGTTTGTTTGTTTTTCCAATACACAATAAAATACGAAGATGGATGACAATTTGTGTCCGTTGAATTTTCTTCGATGTTACTCGAAACCCTCTTTTAATTGGAATTATAGAAATTAGAAAATATTATCCGCGTACGTTGTTCCGCGCGCTGATTTCAGTTATTGATAAAGACGACGAGGCGAAGAAGGTTTTTTTTTTTCTTCCTTCTTCAAGTGGGAATAGAAATAATACATAGGTTATGTGACATCCCATAGAGGTGATCCGACATCCACCTAACAGAAATACACGATCTGATAACGGACGAACTGGTAGTAGTTGAAATATACGATCGTGTAAGCTTTTTCCTCGGACATTTTTATTATACCCATTTCGAAGGTAGACCATCGGCGGAGTTAAACATCCGCAATAACAACAAATATCATATCGTTGTATAATATATATATAAAATTTTTTTGTACTCTCCGTCTGCGAGTTACTTTTTTGAAACGCTCGCGATCGCAATTGCAGGTCGCAAGAAATGGTAAATTTTTTGTAATGCATTTCACGTGTCGCACGTACACGTACATATTCCATGTACGAAGTGACCGGTTGTATTCGAGCGACCGCAGATCTCGAGAACGACGATATCGGTCTTTTCACAAAGGCTAATTAAGATATTATTACGAAGCCGCGGTTGAAGTGCAACATTTTATGGCCGTTCCATTTAATGCGTGGAAACTCAAGTTCTACCTTTAACGCGCGTTTATTATGGCTCGGCAAAATTCTATTTACTCTGATCATAGAAGAATATTCAGGACTACTGTTTTTCCAGTAGCACAGAGCCAGCCTAACTCCCCCAGACGGGAGACAACCACCACGGGGGGGGGGGGAAAGCTGCAATACCTATACACCTCTATTCAAGGAAGAAGAACGTGAAGAAAAATGAGGAAAAGGTCTGACTTTATTATATTATAATTGTAAGGGGATGGTCGGGGAAGATCGAATATATGAATTTTAAAAGGGATAGAACAGGGTGTCTACTGGATTTGAGGAAAAAATATAGTGCCTTTTCATGACTATCATGGAGGACATAAAAAAGAAGTGGAAGGGGGAAAACTCCTCACCAGAAGCTCCACCTTTTGACCCCCCTCCCCCACCGCCTCCTTTTGATTAATTTTCAAATAAACCAAAACTTGTACTGTGAAACTTACATTCTGCATCTGATTTTTTAACAGGGGGATACCTGAACTAAGAGAATATTTTGAAAGTACAAGAGTACCCTACTTTTCGACTTCCATGGAGAGGCACAAAGCTCGGATTTTTTTTCTTTTTTTCTTTCTCTCAAAGAATCACCAGAATTATACTAGTTGCATACTTCAACATTTTTCCTTTAACATCACTGTAATATGAATTGTAATACAAATGGGACAGTCTTAAGAGAGTTGATAAACGCCCTCAGTTTTGCCCCTCTTTGTGGGTAGTTGGAACACGCAATCTTCTGCATTTATAAGCATACAGAAAGAAAGGCAATATTCCATTTGCATGAAATTGGTGATAAATGTGTTCCGCATCTAATAACTGTATTTTTTCTAAAGTATCTTTCGGTTCCAAGAAAGCTTCATTATTATAGATTATATTCACTTATTCACTGTTCCAATATTGTTTGATAATTTTAAATTTGTATACAGGGTGTCTGTTTTGCAAATACACTTCCCCTCCATGTGGTAAGTGGGCAACCTACCCGGACAATACGTAGATATGTTTGCATACTCTTACTTTTAAAGGGGCTGTAGTCAAATTTTGAAAAAGTTTTCTATCTTTGAATTTTCTTCTCTTCTCACGACTGGGGATAGACAGAAAAATGGTACCAGTAATAGTAGAGGGCAGTTGTGGTAACCACTAAAAAATGGTCAGAATCGGTTTAACAGGGTGATATCAGAAAATTTTCATTTTTTTCCTCAATTTCTTGTGAAACTTGCCCTCTTAAGCTACTGTTTTTTTATTTGCAGATTGTATATTAAATTTCCCATAAAAAGGTCACCAATAGTTTTCTTGCATTTGGATTAGAACTGCTCAAAATTTAGTTTAAGATATCCCAGTTAAGAATTATTACTTTTTAACACAGATGCACAGACCTTATGAAAATAATAATCATTTTTCAGCTACTTAACCACTTCTCAAAAATTTCAAAGACAGAAAAACCTTTCAAAATTTAACCATAACTCAGCCCTTCAAAAGTACGAGTATGTAAACATATCCACATATTGTCGAGGTAGGTTGCCTGAAGAGGGGGGGGGGGTCATTGCAAGAGACACCCTGTATATTTAAATAAAAGTATTTATTTGTAAGAAAATTGTAAAAGAACGAAAGTTTTTTCATTAGTATCCATAAGACAGTGTATCATATAAATTGTAATTTGGTAAGACTACTCTTTTATCACACTCAAATTTAACCTCTTCTGTTTTTAATTTATTGATTAAAATTTTGGTCTTGTGTCGCTAATTTCTTTATTGTAAGTCATGTCTATATCGTAGGTATAAGCAACTTTCCCAACTTTTGATAATTCAATGTAAATCCTTTTACTGTAGTGACTGTTTTACCAAGTTTGTTTCATATTACTTAATAATTTTTAGGACCAGCACCTGCCCAAAGTTTTGAATATTCACTTTTCTTTAATTTATCAGTCCATTCTCCAAACATATCACCTGATTTCTCCTGGTTCATCGCCAGTAAGAAGTATACGCGCGACTTTCTTAATCGCTCAGTCAATCTTCTGCCATAGTTCATGTAATGGGTACGCCTGCATGAGTCATAGATAAATAATGTTCGTAATGCCCAAGTCTGGGCTAGCCCGTCAAAAGGAAGAGTAACAACCTAGCATGACCTACACCTAGGGGCACGACTTGAGAACCCCTTTCATTTCCATCGAGCAACATACATTGCCCTGTCATGCCAAAATATCATTATAATTTCACTCAACTCCTCATATCTAAGTTCATCCAGAATGCAATACGAGTATAGAAGTCGCTTCATAAATTTTAAGGGTTGTTGAATGCATTTCTGATGACGATTTGACATCCATATCAAAATTGTAGTTCATGCTGAGGTAGGGGTTCAAAAATTAAAAAAAAAAAGTTTCCTGTCTTCAGTTTTTTTTTTTTTTTAGAATAGTTTGAACTTTATTTCAAGACTGTTGTACGTAGTCTTGAGAAGCCTCAGTGAATTTTACAAAAATCTGAAAAAGTCTAAAAAGGAGCACCTGCTTGTTTAACACAAATACAGAAGAATTTTCTCAAGCCTTGACCCAGCATTACCGAGCCTTAAAAAGTCTTTAACCAAATGTCGACCTGTCCGTGAGTTTTGAAAAAGAGTAAAACAAGTTTGTATACGGCGGACTGCCGGACTCAAATGCCCAGCTAGTACACATGTTAAAAAAAAAGAAATTACCGAGGACCTTTTGTATGTTAGAATAGATCGCATGATTCTGATAGTGGCCACTAAATAGCGGAGTTAGATGATCCAAAAAAATGATCAGACGATACCAGTGGTGCGGGGAGGGGGTCAGATTTCAAGTTTCATGAACTCATTTCTGATGGATATCGTTTCACAGGTTTCGAGAGTCCCTGAACTCATTTCTGATAACAGGTTTACCCATATTCTAAGGTTCTGGCAACTGATAGCCGAGGGATGAAACTGAAGACATCGGTAGCTAGGTTGGAAGGACTGCTGAATCCATTTTTGGCAGATTGCACTTCATGTTCCTACCCTTCCTTTACAAAACATATGAGAAGGCGCTGTTAGTTTCAAGGTAACTGGCACTGCACCAAACATGTGTATTACTCGGTCCAATGGTCAAGTCACTAGTGGCTAGTCCCACTATTTACTACAATATTATATGTATTTGCTGATTTTCAGTTAACACTATCTTTCCAAGTCACACCCAAAGAGATATCTAATTTCAAAAATTAATTTGGCAGTTTTCTAAGCCTGGTTACCGATGTGCTCAATTTGAAACCTCTCTAGTCCTTACATGCCCAAAATTTTCAGGTTTAAATGTTCGACGATGTGTAGCACCTGCCGTGATCAGTCAGGCCTCAACATTGAAGAAGTTGAATTCGGAAAGCATGATTTCGAAGTCGTTGACAATCGACACCCTAATTTTCAATGTTTTAATATATGGTTCAACAGATGTCAAAAATGAATTCAACAGTCTTCCCAACCAAGCTACTGGCATCCTCAGTTTTAATCCCTTATCTCCCACGTGCTATAATGTTAAAATAAGAGTAAAATTCTATCAAAAATGGGTTCACGAACCCTCGAGAAACCAAGGCAACGATATCCATATTAAATTCTTCAAAATTTTGTGTCTCCACCTCCATATACAATTTTGAATAGAGTTCAAACTGTCATCAAAAATTAATTCAACAACTCTCAAAACCTATAAAACATGAATATCGTATTTTTTGAAATTGTAAGCCCCGCCCTTCATCGGTACCACAAGTTTGAAATTGAGGTCAAATCGTAATCAGAGATGCACTCAACGACCCTTCAAACCAACAAGACATCCACATTGCATTTTTTAAATGTTGAACATCCGCCTACTTGTACTACAATTTTGAGATTATAGCAAAACAAAGATCAAAATTGAACCCTTCCCTTATTGGTATCTAGATTTGACGAGTAGTGCAAATGGAAGTTTTAAAAGCGGTAGTAAAAATTCGCTTTCTGATACTAAAAACAAATTTCAAAGTGTGGTGTATCTGTGGATGGGAGGAGGGAACCATTTTAGAAATTGGTAGGCGAGGATGCGGATGTAGAGAAACGGGCCCGGGTTGTTTCACATCTATACTATCCGATGAGATCAAAAAAATGACGAGAATTCTACGCTTTCACCCATGAAAATGTATCATGATCACGATGTTACTCCATGATAAAAACTATCCATTCACATCAACTACAAAACTTCGGGAGGAATGAACGGAAAAATGAAATTCAAAAGAATTTTATGGAACTGGTAAATTAGTCTGAATAGGCCACCAAAATCACAACCTTGTATGACTATTTGTAGATGAGATCTAGAATTAGGAGTAGAAAACAGAAAGCGTTCTTAATTTCTTGCAGTTAGCGTAGGGAGACAGCGGCTTGAAAAGAATTTTTTTTTTCAAATTTCATTTACTCCTTTAGACTCGGGTCTTCGGCGCAGGTATACATATGTCGCTACGCTGAGGCGACCTAATGCAGGGCATAGGTTTCCACACATCTCTTTCCAGTTACTCCTATCCACAGTAGCTCTGTGCCAAAGTAAACCAAAGCTAGCCAAAAAAGGTAGTACTTCTAAATTACTGCGAATGTACATTCTCGATGCAATTTTCCTGATCTACCTTTCCCACTTCCACTGGCAGATCAACGCGAAGCTCAGTCGAAACTGCAACTTGAATTTAGATTTCAATTAACCTTGACCTACCAGAATACAAAAAAATCAACGGTAACAAGCAAAATCCGCATACATCATACACGAATGACCAACCAACACGAACTTGATACGAACTGCAGATTACACAAAACGTGTGTGCACATACAAACGGTACCAATAAAAAGTTGAATCTGGTTACAAGAATTATAATAATTTCTCGAGAAGTAAATTATCGTTATTCTTTCTCTTTCTCCTTCCAAAGTGATAATACGCGAGCCGAATAAGAAAAATACATATATGATAAGGATAGGGTGACCAATGCGTGACCCCCTCTGGCAGTAAAATACATAAATCACTTCGGAGGAGATGAAGAATTGGTATAAAAGCGCTGCGGTTATGTCAGTGATGCCGGAGCACCGGTGAGGCATCGGTTAAAAATCAATTACCTTAAAACAAACACGTACAAAAAAATCAAAACAAGAAAGGGAAAAAAAATGCAGACTCGAAAATCTATTGTGATATATGGTCGGCTCTATCAGTTAGTAGGATAAACGTTCGTGACCGTTCAAAAATAAGACAGAGTAATTTACGTGTTACGAGAAGCGATACTTACAAGGTGCAACTATATACCAACAAGATATTAATGTTTGTGAGGCGTTCTATGAAAAGGTACCAGAAGTCGGAAAACTTGTTTTTGAATTTTCGGTAGAATTTGATAGTGCATAAATGTACCCACGTTTTAAAAAAAATCTTCCCAGCGAACACAGCGACTACAGTATCAATCGAAGTGGAAAGATAACGCGTCCTGAAATCCCGCCAGTTCGAACGAACAAGGCATTACAATCACAGGACGTGTTACCACCAGATCTGAAAGACTGAGACTGTTGGGTGCACGTCGTGGACAGCTCACTCAACGCTGTGAAAACAGGTGGCTAGTAAGCGAACTGCGGCTGTACACTCTTTGGCATAAAAAATTGTAACGCAACAAACTGTGGGGAAAGCAACGGCAAATTATCCCGACTAATTTTGCCCAGGAAAGTCGCGCGACCGCCAATATACGGCAACAGATACAGCACTTGACTTAATTGAATCTAGCTTCAATGCAGACTGAAATAAAAGCAGCTGAAGTTTGAGGATCTGAAATCTATCTATTAGAAAAATGCATGTTAAGTTGTGAAACAGAAAAATACACGAAAAAATCGGTCTCAACGTCAACAGCGTCAATCCGCCTCAAATTTTGCTAGGATCTTCTGCGAACATGTACCAAAATATCATGTAAGGTTCACAGTCAGTCGAAACATGTATGTAGAAGAATAGAACTTTGAAGATGACAGCCCACATGACGAACAAGTAAAAAGTTGGTTTTGAAAAACTGATAAATCCAGGAGGAAAGTTCTGCAAAGTCATACATATGAAAAGAACAGAATCATCGGTAACGCGATAGTAATTATCAGCTACAGAGGTAACACACCCGCACAAATGTAAACAAGATCAACGCGACTTATGGTATCTTTTCCAAATACAAGCGTGTTTGCAAACTTGAAATATCACATCTTAGATCATTACAGTCTACTATGCAGGGTTGCCAGATGTATCTAGAAACTGATTCCGTTGAAATCCAAAAAACGGAATTCCGACTCGAAAACACATTTTGTGCTGTAGGGCAAAATTCACTATTCCGACATATGGTATTTTTTCACAGAGTGCTTCAAATGTATATCCAATAGTTGTAGTTAACCCCAATATGCCAATGCGAGGAAGGGTTTCGGGACATTCAACACCAGCCTGCTAGGATACCTGGGTGCAATTTTTCAGATTTCAGCAAGGCAACTAGTTCGGTATGTTTTCAGATAGGGCAGCAAATTCTTATGTATAGAGAATAAGGAATTAAATCCAGAAACAACATAAGTTGTTGACAGTTCATTACAAACCCTCACTTTCTCACTGTTTAAGAGTAAACGCTGTCCCGTGACTTTGCCTAGTCTAAGGCAAAAATTCACCACAAAGTGCGGGAATTTTGAGCACATTTTCAAGGCCGCGCGAGGCCTTGATAAGTGAGAGGTCTCAGGAAAAATGTCCCTTTGCCCTCGCCCCAGACGGCACTGTCACAAGTTCCAACTCATCGTTAAGATCGACAGCAATTGAAACTGTTTTAGATTATCCAGAAAAATTCAATACTATTTTACCAACTTCTACGTCTACAGGGAATAATAATATTTTTGTGATATTACCAATGGAGTCATGTAATTGTTTTCAAATATTCAACATGGTTAACCAACTCATAATAAATTTTTATAAAACTACCACTTTGTAAACAACAAATCACTTTACAACTGTGACTGTTTATGAACAGTTATGTCCGATTTCGGAACACCAATTTTCCACAACCTGGGTGACTTCACTGATGGCCGGTATACTTTCATTAAAATTTTTATTCTAGTTTTTTCAAACTTGAAAATAACTGTTACCCTTTATTTTAAGATATTAGCGTGAAAGTCATCAAACCTAGGTTGTCTTCCTGCCTTCATAAAACACGGAAGAAGAATTATAATAAATCTTACGGATTGTGATTGATTCATTAGCAGTCATAAAGAGAAAAGAATTTCGAATAACCATAAAGTGCAGTAAGCTGACTGGCCTTGTAAAATGATAAAAGGTGTCATAAGAGACCCATAAAATATGTTCAAAGTCTTGCCAGCAACCTTCAAGAGTTGCCAACGTACACTTCAGTTATTAGATGGACAGGAAATCAGATGAAAATAGATTCGTGAAGTACAACATACTTTGACATCATACCTAAAAATATCGTATTTTTTCCTCCTTTGACCTAAAGGAACGCAATAAGAAAAATACTGTTCTTCTTTTAGAGAAATCAGAATGGAAACGAAGCTAAATGGAAGAAGGAAACAAGTGAATAAATGGGGCATATAATATGGTTGGCAGGATGAGAATCAACCTCAAATACTGAGACTTCAATATGGCCTCGCTTTCTAACCCTGGAACTCCAGTGACTCTCTTCCTAAATCATATTGAGTCGTATTCTGTTTTCAGTACATCTACCATCTAAAATTTGTGGTTGTCAGAAGTTGAATCAGTGGTGTGGGGAGGTTTACTTTCTTCTTGTTTGGAGGGAGGGAATTAAGAACAAGATTTACAGTAAACTGTAAGTAATAGGGGTTTAGTCTCGTTATAAGTTAAAATTGAAACGTTCGAAATGGAAATGGAAACATCAGAAAATTAGGTCATAAAGTTGACCAATAAAGGGAGAAATTAACTGATACCTAAAGGCTGGAGTTATCATAATATGATGATTCGAACACTGATATAATAAAATGGAAAAGAAAAAGAACCTTCAATCCTCTTCCATTCAGTGAACGCTAAGTCCTTTCTAATTCCCTCATATTTCGATTTCATCTATCTCCAGAAAAATAAAAGGGGGGAAAAAAGGAAAAAAGGTCGAGAAATTACTATATTGGTTCCAATCATGTCCTAACAACATTCAACTTCACCACCGAAAAATAAGAAAGCTGATGAAAATGAAAAATAATTGTCCTTCAGTAACCTAAATGACGCCTGACATCAGGGGCGCAACCAGAACTTTTTTTGGTAGGGGCTAGAGTTTTGAAAAAAAAACTTGGGCGGGGGTGAAAGCTCGATTTGGTACCTGCCTGATTTGGTGCTTACCTACTTTCATGAGCTGTAAAAACTTACGACGTAACGTAACCGCATCAAGCATTC
Organism: Acanthococcus lagerstroemiae; assembly: GCA_031841125.1. Lineage (NCBI taxonomy): Eukaryota > Metazoa > Arthropoda > Insecta > Hemiptera > Eriococcidae > Acanthococcus > Acanthococcus lagerstroemiae. The sequence continues at coordinate 11,385,905 of CM063114.1, read as the reverse complement.
GGCATCATTTTTTTTTTTCGTTTCAAAATTGATTCTGAAAAACTTTAGAAGAATTTCTGGGGGTGCTACAGCCCTTTAGCCCCCTCTTTGGTTACGCCCTTGCTGACAACTAACAGCTGGAGCTCGCAGAGCGACAATTGTTATTAGGTCTTCTATTTTCTATGTTATTTTCACAATATATTTTATTTAAAAAAGAAAACCAAAAGACATTTGAATCTGTTTGGATGTAAAATTTTGAGCTCATCAAATTTAGTTCTCTTCAATTTTTTGATAAACAAACCCCTGGGCATTACCTCAGGGACATCGGGGAGCCTTCTAGGGCTGCCTTAGCACTCTTCTTTTCTTGAGCAAAATACAAAAGAATGAATCTCTTCCATAAACCCAATGTTAATTCAGGCCTTTTGCAACGTTGCGAGTTCTAATTATGTGCCGACCTGTTAATTGTAGAGAGCCGTGCCTCAATACAATAAGCGGAAGGTCCATTTGTTTTTATCATTCATGTTCCACAGTATATGTATAATGATCGCATGTTGAAACGATTGCTTGATGGGATTGGAACACTAGACCAGGTAACATTGATAAACAAACCAAGAAAAAAAATGTCAACATAGACCTCATAAAAAAAAAATTTTTTAATGAACGCAATAGAGTAGGTATTTGCTTCGCAAAACCCCTAAAAATTTGTGTTAAGAAGAACAACAACAAAAAACAAAAAACTAGACATTTACAGAATAGGAGATTGACCAGCAAAGAAAGAAGTTGATGACATGGAGGTAAGTGCAAATGCATCCGTATACCTCTCCTATGCCAATACCACCAAGTAGTATAAAAATGTCCAAAATATTTCGTCTCATTACACTCCTTCCCTCCAAGTGTGAACTAATTATTCAGCCAAAATTTTAAACTTGCGACGCCAATTTTTTAAGAGAATTCTCATTTTTGGTGAGTAACTGCGCAAGGAGGCTAGAAATTCACATACGTGACTGAACCGTAAGATTGTAAGCTGCTATTAAGTCTATATGGCGGTAGAGAGTTCTAACAATTGTGAATAAGGTAAATGCACCAGTAGTTGACCGTGTTCCAGTAGTTGATCAATTTCCCCTAAAATAGCTGTTTGCTAAGCTTGGGACATTGTACAATTAGCCACACCTATATCACATCATGCTATAGGGTTTGCCAACTTTACAATGCTCCAAGCTTAGCAAACAGCTATTTTAGAGGAAATTGATCAACTACTGGAACACGGTCAACTACTGGTGCACTTACCTTAAATGTGAGGTAACTTGCATTGTCAGTCCCAACATGTGGATGTGTCGTGATTCTTATTAATGAAGATACGGTTGCGTAATAAAGAAAGAAACAGTTGTGTAGTCTGGCACAAATTTACAAGGATCATATATGACGGTAAAGTAGGGCAAGATTATTGTCAACAGTTGGGAAGTTACCGAGTGAACTATTGTACAGCAGTACAAGGTAGATGTACAGTCATAAACTTATGTCACATCAAGTTGTTCACATGCCATGATCACTCTTTTGTAGACCCTTAAAGAAACTAGAAACAAAGATCAAGAGTCATCGATCAAATGCATTCTTATCTAGAAGCACAGAACAGAGTATTATCAATTCCAGTCAATGTCACATCAAGTTGTTACATGCCATGATTAATCTTCATCAACCCTTAAAGAACCTAGAAATGAAGATCAAGAGTCTTCGATCAAATGCATTCTCATCTATCAGCACACAACAAAATATCATCAATTCCAGTCACTATCACATTAAGTTGTCTATAAGCCATGATCAATTCTTCGGCAACTCTGAGAGGGCCTACAAAAAGAAGCCAGACGTCTACAATCATTCGTCCCTGACAAACTCACCCGCCGAACCTGCGACACTTCGCTCGCATCTTGTAAACGCCTCCTCGGCGCAAACCTGAATGGAATTGAAATACAAGAAGGGTAAGCTCACGGAAAGCATTATAATCGGAACGCGTGTATTCGGCCATCGGATGGCGCTACATGGCACTGAAATTGACCCCTACGGTTCACGAATGCCACCACTAAATACTGATGAATGTGGAAACACACTGGGCGATAACAGTGGGTCCCATACACAAAATAATAAAACACACCGATTTCGGTGGGCGCGTATCCGAAGGAGGTTACAACGCCATTATTCATCATTAAATGTATTCTTAAAATCTCAATGATCGCGGACGCGCGCGACACATCCCCGTCCGAAAAGAAAAAATGGTTCCAATAGGAAGAAATTTCTCCACCAGCAACGCCGCCTATAATCCGAAATTTAATTACGTCATCGGGTTAATAGGCCATCGATAGCTAATTATTTTCGATACGAAAGGATGTCCGTACACGAAGTGCGTGCCCGCCGTTTACGATACCGGATCGCCTTCGGCGAAAGCGTTAATCCGTAATTATTTCCAATTTTCTAAAATAAACACCGTTGCGTTTTTCGCACCGACTATTTTCATCGCGAGATTTATAACCCGAATGATTTTAAGGTATTTAACGCCGAACAAGTTAGCTCAACGCGGAGAACGACCCGACCATGCAACGTATTTGCAGCCTTACAAAAAAATAATAAAAAAAAATAAAAAAAACCGAAACAATTTAAATTTATAAATACTTTAGTTAGCATAATTTACCTATTACAATATTCCGGTTATAGAACACAACTGCAATTATCTTATGTGAAACCAGTTATTAACGTCAACGTTTCGTACGAATAAACTCGTCACCCGGGGCAATTTGTTTACAACAGAATGAAAAGGTTTGAAGAAAAAAAATTCACATTCGAGCATTTTTTTTTTCTCTCTCTTCATTTTTCGTTCGTTTGTGTACAACTTTTCTTGACGAAATTATTAGAAAGAAAAAAAAAACAAAACATACTTTGCCACGAAAGAGACACACACATAGACCCGATATAAATAAAATAACAATTAAAAAGGTCAGCCAACGTGCCGAACCACCCGGCATCACGCAGTTACCGGTCGAAGACTCCGATGTTATCAGCAACCCTCATCACATTAGCATTTCAATCTTATAAAATCAAGTCAACGTATCCAGTCGTACATTCGGCATAGTTCTTCTCACTCTCTCGTGCGGCTCTTTCGGTCCAATTTGGTGTTTTACGTACCGGACGATCATTCGAATAACTCATTTGCTCGAGGTAAATATTTTGACATCTCTCATCTTCGTTTCCCCCCACCACCTGCGTATGTTATATCGAACACAACGAGGGCTTACGGCGAAACGACCACCGAGAATGAAGAAATTTAACAGTGCGTAAGTAGACCCACTTACCTCGGAGTCGATTTTCTTGAATTCGGCGTCCTCTTCGTCCACTTCGAAGTACAATTCCGACGACGTAATCGACATTATGCCCGGGGCCACGACTCCCGGTGCGATCAGCTTCGCCTTCGTACTCATGTTCACCGGACCTGCACACATTGAGAACACATATGTATTATTTTCCAGCTGTTACTCAGAAATATTACGCGTACATCTAAGCGACGAATACTCTGCATGTCGTCTTTATTTAGGCGCAACTCAGCAAAAAATTGATACGTGCATCGAGCAGTTCATTGTTTCGTATCGCACAGGTCTTCGGCTCTTTACTATTTCATGACCTCACTGGCCGTTTAATCACTGCATGCCTGAGTACAAGGAAGATGCTCACTCTATTACATCTTTGGTATCGAGATAGTAACCCCTCCCCCTCTCAGTGAAAGCACAACCATTATTGAGGGAACCTACGCATCGATGTAAACTCCTTAGTATGCAAGAAAAGTCAGAGATACCGATTCACTACCATCTGTGGCATCAAAATTGCCTTCTCTCCTTCACCGCAGACAACGATCATGAAAAAATCTTATTTCTTGAATCTAGGAGTGCATAAGAGTTTTCTGCTCTCTAGCTCTTCTCATTGAATCAAAGGATGGATTCTCGGTTGCATTCGCTACATTAATTTGATACATGGATTTACCGCCCCTCCCTCGGCTGATGATCGATCAAGTGTGGCAAGTTACGGCTGTCTATTTGCGCACGTTTATTTCTTGCGGCAGAAGCTATCTGCATTATCAATCATCTCTAAGAACCAAGGTTAGGCTTCCTAATCAGAGATGGATTGTCATAATGGGTCAACAGGGCCACTAGCCTCGAATACCCGACTGGAAGAGAGTGATTAAGAAATGAGGTGAAAGAAGGAAAAGAAAGTGGAAATAGAGCACAAAGAACGGAAACGGAAGAACGTATTCGAATATGCTGTTCAAAACAAAACCTAAAAATGGTTATTCTCCGTCTCTATGTAACACAATTATTCGCTATAGTCGACCACATCACCCATTTTTACCTCAATGAGAGAACGAGTACGCGATGCATGTGAGAAAATTAGCTTTGAGAAAAATGAAAGTTGGGATGCCAGACATCATACTCGAATACGCACATCGTGATGCCTCGATGTAATTTCAAAAATAGAAAAAGAAAAGCTGTTCCGAATCCACCCCGCTGAAATTGAGTGTACTTTATGTTGAACAGTGACATTCAGATTACGTGTATTCTCACATGAGAAAATTTATTGTGGGATCAAGGAGAGCAGGCTTGTCTACGAAGAGAATCCACTACCTCCTCACCCGCGTGCTGATGCAGAAAGGGCGCGGAATAGAAATTCCCTTTGCTTTCGATCTTCGTCATTCAAAATTCTGCGTCAAAAAGCAGTCCTCAGTATTTTTTTCATCTATTTATGTTTATTTTTCTTTTTCCTCCCCACCTTTTTCACGAAATCTAATGAAAAGCCCATACGCGAACATCACGCAGAGGCTCAGTACCCGTGTCAGTCCACGTTCGGGGGGTACTTCAAATTTTAAGGTCCTCAGAGACCATCATGATTGGATCGGACAATGGAAATCGTTACCGAATCCGTAGAATCCGAAAAGCGATCGTTCCCAGATGTTCAGAAACTCCAGTTCTTAATTCGAGATTAGTGAAGCCCAAATTTTGAAATTGAATTTTTACCTGGGAGAGGGGGAATCTCTTGTGAATGTTATTTCGAATTCCCATATGGTTATTCCGTGTGTAGGGTGTGCCAATTCACTTTTTCTTATTCTGTATTCCAGAGCGCTTTCGGCTGTTATGCCATCATCAGTGGAGTACCCTTTTTTGGATATTTTGTGTTTCTTTCAAATCGGCGGTGGTGTGGGAAACCACCAGTCAGATTCTATTTGGTGCTGACCTTATCAAAATTTTCGTTTGCCAACGGTGGCGATGTATTTTGATTATTCTAAATTTTAGGGGAGAAATGATGCTACTCCACGATGTTGTGTTACATGCCTATTGTTAGCACCTGCAGTCGATTGTGAAGTTAATTTTTGAATCTGAACCCATATTTTGATAGTAGTTGCAGTATTTTTGATCGCATGCGAATGGGAGACGAATTCCGAAGTAAGAGTCACAGGCTTCATGTTAATTTACGAAACCGTCGAGTATCTCCATTGAACCGCATTTCATTTTATTATTATTTTCTACTGAGAATTTTATTTTATTTATTAAAATACACCTCTTCTTGTGCTGTGTGACATGATTTTCATAATTTCAGTGAAGTGAACTTGGAACAACTTTATCTTTTCTATTTATTTTTTCGATAGTGCATGAACGTACCACCCTACTAGTATTGATTTATGGTACGCATCTCTGGACTTTTTTTAAAATTAGATTTCCCTTCGGTGGACCCCTTTTCATTTAGGGACATGAAGAGTGGGTTCCCAAGTATTTACGTCCATCTGAATGGCTCAGGTCGTCATCACTAATTCGCTTGCGAGGCACACTGGGGCATGGATTATCATGAACTCGCCCAGACCCCCGTAGGGCTTGGTGGTGGTCTGTATTTAAACACCCAGAAGTATGGTGATCGTAGGCTGACCACTCGTCATTACGAGTTATTAGCCCCATTCGTCGACAATCTATTATTTATCTGCGATTTCTCACAGATGATAGCCTTAGAGGGAGCTCTTTTTTCTTGGGATTTTATTCCGAAATTTTAGGTGGGACATCTGGCTTTTTGCGAAATTATGCTACAGCTATATTCTACAAGTACAAATTTTCACAGGAAACGTACATCAAATTTCTATGAAAAAGTTAATATTGTGCCTGCATTAAGAATTTTATCATCCCTCCCTTTTCAACTGAAAAATCGCGGTTTCCTCAAACAGGGATTTTCACAGGAAAAGTATATTATATTCCTACAAAACAGTTAATAATTGTGGCTACACAAAGAATTTTATCAGCCCCCATCTTAACTGAAGATTACGGATCTTTGAGTATGATTTTTTTAACGGTTCCAGTCCACGTAGGATAATTTCAAGACAAGGTGTACCTAGTAGAATCATAGAAATTCTCGTCCATCTATACGGTCACTCGACGGCCTATGTTAAGACGGACATATAGGTGAGAACCTCCCGATCCAAAGACGTGTAAAACAGGGGGACCCACTATCCCTAAATCTTTTTAATTGCGTATTGGAACAAATATTCAGGGAATTGAAATGGGAAAGCAAAGGTATAAAAATTACGGGCAAAAATTTAAACGACCTTAGGTTTGCAGATGACACTGCGCTATAGCAAAAAATTTCAACGAAATGATGGAAATGGTAGGGGGAGTAAAAATAGTAGGCGAGGAACACGGCCTTGTCATGAATTCATCGAAATCGAAATTTATGTCTAACAGGGAGGGACCCAATGAAATTTGGCTGGGGGGGGGCAAAAATATCTCGGGTACACAAGTACGAATATCTGAATCGAACAACGGAATTTGATAACAATATGGAAGGAGTTATTACAGAAAGGATTGCTAATGCATGCAACATGGAAGGCTTTTTTGGTGCACAAATTTATCTTTAAAAATAAAACTAAGTCTAAAAATGAAAGTACTCGAGAGCTGTATGGTCACAGCTCTAACCTGTGGGTCTCAAACATGGGCACTACCCCAGAGGCAAATTCAGCGTCTGAAAGACACATACAATTCAATGCTGAGGAGCATTTTGGCCATTCGTTTAAAAGATAAGATCGATAAAAAAATTACCAGGGCAAAAATTATAGGGTACAAAATTAAAAAATTGAAACTGAAATACGCAGGCCATTTGGCAAGGGGTGATCCAGAGAAATGGAGTTACCGCAGCACCATGTGGGACCCGAAATATCAGAAGAGATACTAGGATACCTAGCCCCTTGCCGGGCACAGACGGCGAGGGGGCGCGAAAAATGGAGGAAGGTGACAGAAATCTATACCCAACGGTGAGCAGATTAGGCGACGACTTACACCGCAAACCTGGTGTACACCTAATCAAGGTTGTAAATAAAAAATAAATAGATAAATTGAACTGACTTTCTTAGCCCACCTCATCATAGATATTTTTCTAATAACGTTCTCAAGATATCTCAGTATCAGTGAGCCTTTTTCAGCCGGATGAACACGCATTCATTCCCGACAGTGTATCTGTTTATTTTTACTTCTTTTTTTGTCGGGGGGGAGGGGATGGATGATACTGGAATAAAATGACTTAGAAACTCGTCTTCTTTAAATCCGCCTCGACGCCAAATCCCATCTTCATCAATCTACTATGAAACATGATCTCGCTAACGAGTCTGAAAATGTTCAGACAGTAATTCAAAGCCAAAACAAAAATTAGGGCGCCTCAGCGAGTCTGATTGCGTTTCACAAAAAGTGATAGCGAATTCTTAAGGAATTGACAAAATCTTGACTATTTTGCGGAATGACAAGAAGTCTTCAACAATTTTTATTCATTTTAAATGAGTTTCAATCAGTTTTGATAAAGTACCTCAGTCTTAATATAATTTGACTGGATTACAAGCGAGTCTTATAATAAGATCTTATCGAAGTTACAATAAAGTTGTAAAACGAAGTCTTAAGCCAGTTGTCGATAACATATGGTCGGCAGAAACTATTGACCCGGCCCACGATAGACTTGACAAAAACGAGACAAAACTTCGTACGTCACGAAAAACAATTCAAATTTTTTACAAATTCTAATAAACATGCAATCATACTTCCTTTCTTTCCTATAAAGCCCGACCCCAGCCCCCTTCACTGATGCGATCCTTGAAATGGTAGTTTCCGGGGCCAGGGACAGGGACGTACCGAAGATATTTTCCTGGGGGGGGGGGGAGTGTGGAAGTCCCAACTGATTCAACTTAAAATTCCCAAGTATCAAGAAATAAAATGAAAGGCTTTTGATTTGTTGGGTTTTCTCAACTTTTCAACTCGAAATTCCCCCCAAATAAGCTTTTGACTTGTTGGATTTTCCCAACTCTACCGAAATTTCCCGACTTCGGCTGACTGAAATCGTAAATTTTCCCAACTGCTGAGTAAAAATTTCCTACGGAAGAGCTCTCCCCTCCTCCCATCGGTACGTCCCTGGCCAGAACTCGGTGTCTGGTGTCTGGGGAGCTACTTTGACATGCGTGCATCGCCATACGCTCCACAAAGTGAGTCCTCCTCACCCTCTTCACTCAAAAATAAGAAAATAACGCGGGACAACTTAGTTTTTTCTGTACTTGCCCGATATTTTTTAAGCGCCTGGCTTGCCAGATGTTTGAAAATTGAAGATTCAAAGAACGGCCTGTTATTTGGGATTATAGCCGACCCTTGTTTCGAAAATACCTAAAAAATCTTAATGGCACAGGCCAATTTCAAGACAGTGGAAGGAGTAAATGGCTTTCCCTCTTCAGAAACGATGTCTACCTAAGCACTTATATTTCTATACTGCAAAGAGGGAACCAAGTCCATTACCCGGGAGGATTAACTGAAAATAGCCGAAAGTAGCTTCTCCTCCCTCTTTAAATAGTACAACCAAATCTCGCTTATACTTACAATGCTTCTGGAACCTTTCCGTAGTCCTCAAGAGGCTTTAATCTATCTTAACGGATACTTAATGAATCTCAACAGTATCCTAGGTAGACTCAACATATTCTCAAATCTTCACTGTCTTATCAAATCTCAATGTAGTCATAACTAGTCTTGGCAAAGTCCGAGCACGTTCTAACAGGTCTTCACGAGTCTTAAAGCAGTATGAGGCTGTGGCGGATCTAAGCTCTTGTCCTAGGAAAGGACTGAATTTGTAGGAAAAATGACGGAAACAACAGTTTAACACACAAGAAGTTAGGAGGATATCCAAGAAATAACGAGTTTTGAAAAGACTCACCCAGCCAGTTAGTCTCGAAGTATCTTATAAGGTCGGAATTGAGACCAACCATGCTGAAAAAACGTTGAAGAGTCTCTAAAAGCTCTTCACAGGCCTGAACGAAAGTTGATGTTTCAAACTCAATGGTTAAATGCAAAGCATCAAAACACTTGATTGAAATAAGGAGCCGAAAATAAGTGCCTATATCAAGTGTCAAAAAAAAAAAAACTTTTATACATGATTTCAATATTTTAGTTTCGATATAATTTCATACCACCCCAATAAAGAACAGCATTAGATGAGGGCAAACAGGGACATTTCAAACAAACCATACTTTTTTTTCTTTGCTTTGGTTTAGTTTGTGAAAACCCATTTGGAGACATTACGAAGACAACACACATTCCCTTGGCAATTCAGCAGAATCTCGAATCCGAAATCGAATGCTCTGGTTTTGAAACATATTTCCCAGAATTCAAATTCGTTGACTAGATTTTTTTTTGTGGATCTGGATTCTGGAATTCTGTTTTACACAAAATTCAGATCCGGATTCTGGATCCGTTAGAGGATTCTTAATTTACACGAAGATTCTGAATCCATTTCCAAATTCAAGAATCCGACTCCATGATCTACATGTGATCTCGAGAATCCGGATTCTGAATAATTTCATCCTGGATTTGGATTCTTCTTGGAATATAAGACCTCACTTTCAGACAGAATTCGAGTTCTTGGATTCGGATTCTAATATCCTTTTTTGGCGGCGGAATCTGAATCCATGTATGCGGACACTTGGAAATTCTAGAATCCTTCTGAGTTGATTTGGTTCCTCTGATTCAAAATCATTTCGGTACAGAATTCTGATTTTTCTTATTTTAAATTTCTTGTTCACGTATTCGAATTCTTTTTCTTTTGATTATTAACAACTCCGTATAGAATTAAAACATTTGTTATAAACATTGAAAAAAAAATCCGACCATACTGCGAATAAATCAAATATGCCCCTTCCATGTTCGAGATAGGCAAATCCGACCATACTGCGAATAAATCAAATATGCCCCTTCCATGTTCGAGATAGGCAACCGTGAGTTTCATCATTCACTCGATCACACGTACTGTCTTCTTTCAAGTTTATCAAGTTACTTTCAAGTACTCTCATGAAAACCAAATACATACAAGTGTACTAGTTATAAATGCTGAATCCTGCATTAATTATACAATACTGACAGATCTAAGCTAAACCCACTCACACACCCCCCCCCCCCGGGCGATAGTTGCTATGCATTCAATGCACTCGTTTTCAACATATTTGAATTCATTCAATATACAAAAGCCGCCGAACATCTCACCTGTCAGATCGACGTCTATATCTCTATCGTCCGTGATCAAATCAGCATCGTCCAACAGGTCAGTCGACTGGATCGGATTTTGATGAGACGACGCCGCCAGCTGTACGTGGAATTCTTCGCGTGCCTGCGATCAATAACGAAATCGAGAAACTCAGGTCGATACGTTTAACCTCAAACTTGTTTTCAATGATTCGTCAATACCACACCCGTTCACTTCTGGGCTAATATCTCATTTCCTTAAAGATCCTCACCTGCAGTATGGCGTCTTGCGGCCCACCGTGTTCGACGGCCGTTTTCAGCGTAGCTTCAGGATGAGTCGTGCCCCGAGGATTGTGAATAAATCGTTTACGACGTCTGGCGTCGTCTTCCCACGAATCCAATCGCCAGAATTCTCTTCGCCTGCGTCCGAAACACGAATAATTAAATCCAGTTCGATGACGACCGTGTTCGATGGTCGGTGGACATCGTCGGGCACACGTTATACTGACCTTGTTTCTTCGTTGTACCCCCATGCGCCGTGCTTATTCGATAATATATTCGTAATTTTATCCAGGAGCCGGTTGGCAATAACGTTATCGCGTCGTCTTGCCGCTGTTATCAAATGATCGCACATTCTTTCCTCGTCCCTGCGTTCCAGCATCGTCTGTGCGCACTGGCCCTGCGATAAACATTAATATCGTTTGGTCTTTTTAATTAACATATCAGATGTAAGTTTACATATTTTCGAGTATTAATAAATATTAATGATTCTGGTTGATCAAAACATTAATAACGTGCACCAGATCAAGAAATAATTATTACGTCCTATGTATAGCGAATGTGCGAACGGAAGATGAAAAATATGAAAAGAATTCTAGATTCCTACTGATAACATTGTCGGCAGCGTGTAGAATACATTTCAGTCAGCGTAATGAATTATTTAATCATATTCTATCTTCGTCAAATTTTTCACATTCTTAACCAGGATGACAGGTCTGTAGTTTAGATAGTTATTTGTGAGTACAAGTTACAAGTAATAAAATGAGAATACTGGAAATTTTTGTTTATAGTGTATAAATAGTTTGTCGACATTTCAAGCCAGATACCAGTTCCAATTTATGAACGAAGCAAGTTAGTCAGTACTGCTGCTGGAAAATCTTGATGTAAATTGGTAATTTAGGAAGGCAATGGTTGTAATAATTTCTTACTGTGTTACTGGAACACCGAGTTACCGCGCAGATGAATACAGATTGTCATCGACTAGTGATAACAGTGATAAAACCGAATCTATCACAAGATGGCATTCAAACACAGTAGATGACAGACGGTTCATTCATAATTTGTTTCGGGGATCAACTAACACCAGCGTAGGAGAGACTCAATCTTGGGGGAGGGGGTTAGTAGTCGCTACAGTATACATTCCCTCACCTTATTGCTGTAATTAATGCGCTAAAATACATTTTGAAATACACTTTTTGACGGTGTTCCCGGTTCCTACGCTGGTGTCTTGTTAATCATCATCATTCGTTCCTGTTCAGTCAATGCATACCAACGTTGGTAGTCATAGATGTCCCTTCTCCAAGATTACTTACATACCTTCTGTCATCAGATATAAGACTAGAAATAATAAGTGAATCTCGAGCCATCAAAGGCTATCAACTGATAGGCAAATTTCTATATTCCTACATAAGTTGTATATTATACCTACTGATTTCTCACAGTTCCTCAAATATCCCTGTCTTTTCAAGGAAACAACAGAAACAAAAATTATGAACCTGGCCTACAGGGAAGTAATCACCCATAAACCCCAAACCGACGTTAACATATCCGGCAACAAATTACTAAGCTACATAGTTACCAACCTCGAAGTCAGCATGCTTCAGCACATCATCGGCTCTCATCCTATTCAATATGAATTCCGCTTCGTTAGCGACACGAACGATGTGATCCTTCATTGCATGAGACAATAATCTGAAAGAAATATCCTATTTAGCCTACAGGTAAAATTACTTTATTTTACAACATCCTGTACTGTCATTTTACAATGAACCACAGAGCAATCCATTGGATACACTGACAATATGTTGTTTGTGAATAGGCACTGCACTGTTCACGATGTACTAATGAGCTGAAGTGGGCAATAACTTTTTTTTGAAGGGGGAATTCTAATTATTCTGAGCAAGAAGAAACCAAATCAAGATAATCGCTGCTTCAAAAGAATAGTGACACAACTGCAAATCTGATTCTCTCGGAGTTAGAACACATAACAGGCAGGGACGTACCGAAGAGTTTTGTGTGTGTGCGTGTGTGTGTGTGGGGGGGGGGGTAAAACTCAAAATTCTCAAGTATCAAAGCAAAAGAAGAAAAACATTCGGACTTGTGTTAGGTTTTCCCAACTTCTCAACTCAATTCCCAAGTATCGAAGCAAAAAAAAAAAAAAAAAAAAAACGAAAAAAACCTAACTTGTTGGATTTTTCCAACTCGCCTGTCAAAAATATGGTATAGTAAATTTTCTCAGCTGCTGAGTAAAAAATTCGGACGGGGGGAGTTGCCCCCTGCCACCACATTGGTACGTTCCTGATAGCAGGTCGTAAAAACACCAATGGTTACCAAGGAGGAACGACGGAAGTGTAAAAGTGTAATACAAAAAACTGCCGATAGAGGGCACTTGTGTCGTTCTTCCTTGCTAACCATTAGTGTTTTTGCGACCTGTTTTATACGTTCTAACTCCAAAAAACCGGATTTATAGTCGGGTCACTATTCTTTTGAAGCAGCCTTATGTACACAAAGATAAGGAGTGCGAGTGAAGCAGGCATGGCGGCGAGGAACTGCAATTCTACAAAACCTTGAGGGACAAACAAGTGAGCGAATAGTCTCTATTCTTAAATTTCGATCAACAAAAATTTTCAAAATCCAAAATAAAATGATTGATAAATTTCTTCTTTTTTCTTGAAGAAGAAAAGAGGCAGAGAAAAGGGAGGTGAAACTCACATGCTAATAGACTTTCGGGATTAACAGGGAACAAAAACACAAATCATTTCTGGAGGTAAGCGGGATCCTAACATAAGGGTAACGATGGGTAGGGGATCAGGGAATGAGGGTGTGTCACACTCATCCAATCGTGTTTGAAAAATCGGCACCTGGCAAATTCTAGTATCCACCTGACGAAAATAGGGAAGTGAGGACCTCTTGTCTTCCTCTAAGGTTCAAACCGATCGCAGCGTTACCAACTCACAACTTCAGAGTTGCCTGGGGCTGTATATTAAAAATGCCTAAGATTGCATGCTGGAGACTGCAGGAAATTTTTGGAACACGAGTTCGAGCGAATCATTCATTTTTCGAATTTAAAACTAGAATCGACACACCAACTAACAACTAAAAAAATTATTTCATTAAGCTTTCTCAGCTGCGATTTTCGTTCTATCAACAAAAACAGACACCAGACTTGGCCAACTAATGAATGACAGAATGATAGTTCGTAGCTCTCAATATGCAGCAAAATTGCCAACATTCAAAAATGTAAAATGTAAAAATATAAGTGTAGACAGAATCGTAAGAAAGAGAAAATGCCTGACATTGATAAAAAATACCTGAGTGCCGAGAAAATGTCGGAAAAATCTATAAAATACCTGAGTGCCAGGAAAATGCCGGAAGAATCTATAATCGCCTCAGATCTCAGGCAACTGCTGGAGGGTTGGTAACACTGACTGTTCGAACTGAAACTTTCACAATTTATTCGGCATCTTTGCTGTCTAACCTCTCTCTCACCCCAAACACCGTTGCCAGCCACGATACTGTATTCCATTGTTGCCAATTAAAAAAACATTTTGTCATTTAGGAACCATGGAGTCTCAGGGTAACAACAAAATATTCATCTCAGTCCAACTCTCGAACATTATGAGGAAGGAACAAAGGAAAAGAAATTCACATGACTGTAGTCTTGCCAATTTGAGACTGGTAAGCACTAACTGATATACGGTTTCCTCAACATGTGAGAGGAAATACGGGAGGAGTTATAATTTTCTTGACGAAAAATGTTGTCGCTGTAACAGCAATACAGGTATGTCAACGATCGAACATTTTCTGTTTCAAAAAGAAAAAAAAAACACATCTTTTGGTAGGAGAATATGAGAATTATATTCGTAGTTTTTTGAGATCAGTAAGCAAGCATTCATTTTGCATTCCAAGAAGGAAGAAGTGTGATGAGGGGAGTAGACGGTAGAACGGAGGAAATATTTCACATTTCTAATTGGAAATTTCACGGACTGAAAAAATAAACGAAATATTCCAGGCGATTGAGGGAGGTACGGGAGGGAGGATTCAAGTTTTCCGAACAGATATAGTTCGAGGTTATCGAAAGAACCATCAATAATTTTAGCATCAGAAAATAAATTTTGGAAACTGACAAGGAGAAGGGCATCTTAATTTGGGCAACTGAAACACATTAGCATCAGCAAACAGAAGAGAAAGCTTATTTCTTTCAATATCTTAGAAAACAAATGGACTAATATTTTTGAAATCAACATCAAGTAGCCCATAACACACATTTCATCATACTTTATTTACCCTGTTTTGAAAAGGAAGAAAGCAGAGCTCAGTTTTACCGTCTGAAAATTTCGAGTTTATGGGTTTAAAATGTAGAAAATTTCCGACAGCACCTGCACCTACAACATTATTTTATTGGAGATCAAGAACCAGCAGAAAACTTGTGAAATTTCAAGTAGGTGTACTCCTACTGGGTTTAGAGAAAGCGGGAGGTGAAGTATTTCAATCCTGATCCTCAAGATTTCGAAATCGACCAAAAAAGTTAGGTTCGATTTTAATAACTTACCCATGATTTTCGAGATCGACAAACAAAATCATCACCATTCTTCTTATAAGAAAAAGGAAGATTCAAATTTAGCCAGTAGGAATATTTCGGCGTTCGAAAGCAAGCAAGTAATAATTTTCAACATTAATTTTTTTCAAAAGGAGCCACGGAGGAAGAAAAGAGATTCCGATCTCTCAAACTGAAACACATCGTTTCTTAATGGATCCCTTCTGACAATTTGAAAAAAATCGACGTTGACAAGCAACGACATGACCGAAAAAGACGTTTATATCACTGAAATGAAGGAGATATGAGGATTCCATCCAATCTCAACTAATCAAATTTTTGGATTTCACAAAAAAGTCTCCTATAACCGGAAAAGGAAAAATTTCTCGAATTGACAACCAAACGGATTTTTACTATCTATAGGTAAGGGTGGGAGGAGAGGATTCTTCCTGACAGCAATATTTGTGCAAGCAGAGGTACCGCCATATCACATTGTACTCAGGCCCGTAGCCATGGGAGGGCAAGCTGAGGCTGAGCCCCCTCTAAAGGTATCTCGAGACCTCCTTAGCAAAATTACTTTTCTGTTCGCTTGTTAAAAAATGTCGGCCTCGGCCCGCTAAAAAATTCATGGAGCTCCATGTACATATAAACTCCGGCTACGGGGCTGATTGTACTACACGCTTTAACAAAACATACCTTGGAGAATATTAAAAAGAAAAAAGGAACGGAACTCACTTTCTGACTTTGTTACTGTATGGATACATCTTTGATGACAATCAACCCAGTAAGTTTGTCCCAAAAATTTAGAGAATTATTGGGTATAATATAAATATGTGTATGATGTTCACACCAAATATGGAATCTACGCAATGCCAACCATGCCCCTCCCCCTACTTGACAAACTTGAATGACCGAGTAAATATTAACGGAGAACTAAGTTTTACCTTCCTTCATTGATTAGCTCTATGAAAGCTAATCCCGCGTGCTTTTGCAACGAGTTT
Organism: Acanthococcus lagerstroemiae; assembly: GCA_031841125.1. NCBI lineage: Eukaryota > Metazoa > Arthropoda > Insecta > Hemiptera > Eriococcidae > Acanthococcus > Acanthococcus lagerstroemiae. The sequence goes on along the minus strand of CM063114.1, from coordinate 11,369,556 downwards.
TGCCATTCTTGGGAACACAACAGCATGACCAACTCCACCACAGATTGGCTGTTTTTAAACGTTGATAATCCTGCACAGTTCAAGCAATCCCGTGAAAGCGCTATGCATTGAGAACGGACATCGTAATAACTATCTATGCAGATACCGTTTTACCTTTTCCTTCGATGAGTAACTCTTGACCGTGAGAGCCGATCAGTGTTTTCGACAGGAAACCGGCGAAGTCGACCATTATCTCCTTCAACAGAGGGCACACCGATCCCAAGGCAGTCTCCAATTTCTGGGTCAAAGACGCTTCTCTAGCCGGTGCCGACGCCGGCAGTGACATATTTTTCATCGGCAGTTCTTCTGTACGCGATTGTGGCACCGCAGACATCATCGACGAATCGCTGACGGCTACTTTCACGACTGATATTTCGCCATGCGGTTTCTCTCCTCTCTGTTGGTCTATGCTGCTTGGAATATCTACAAACATAAATCGTAGAAGAGATGATCACAACTGCACATACAGCACTGGTCGATACTCGAGCATCCTCATGGAATCCAGAGTCCAACTAACCGGTCATACGAGGAGACGAATTACTGTGTCTCGAGTCGTCGTCGTCGTTCAGGTTGACTTCGGTCCACGCTTCATCGTTCACGTTGCCGCTTGGTAGATGGTTTTTGATATCGGTATCGTTGGTAGCGTTACTTTCAACATCGCTAGCCGCTTGGGAGCTCATGGTGGACGCAGCTTCGTCCGAGCAACAGCTCTGAACATAGATCATCAAGAATTACCAACTAAGACTCATACATGAAGAAAATGGCAATCTTGAGAGTTGAAGATACATAAAAAGTAACAATAACGATGTTGGTGTGCGATCCGTTTCGAGGAAGAGAACATCGATACATATCAAGTTTTCAAGGAAAGCTATTTCAATCGGTGGATTCAGGACAGAAACCCACAGGATAATCAAGATCCATTGGTGAAGCGTATGGCGATGCATATATGCCAAACTGGCTCTCCAGACATCGCACTCCTGGCCCCGGAAACTATCCTTTCGAGTATCGCATCAGTGACCAGAGGGACGTTTTGAGGCTGACCCAGGACCCCATTTCGCCTCAGCGCTTCGAATTCGCGCTTTCCTGCCAGAGCAACGCTCATCCAGCATTAACCTAAACTTGGGTGCACCGCAGCTGGACGCGCTTCCTCCCTTCAGGATGCTTTTTGCAAACTAACTTCTTGTTTCATAGTAAGCTTGTTCAAATACGATAACTATTTCTCAATTTTCTCAACGAACAGCATCTACTACCGAAACGGATCGAACACCTCAGACCCACAGTGGTTGAACATAAAGAGATCTGAACGTCCAATTTGGTTTCTTGCCTCTGGAAAAGTGTTCCAGGAAGCACTCTCGTTTTCTGAGTACAAAATCACAAAAATGCTGAGGAAAAAGTCTTCGAAGGGATCCAGAGAAAAATCTCCACAGGTCTCAACTAAACCAGTTAATTTATTTTTTTTCTACGGAATTGAATTGTTTCTTATTCTTCTAGTGATCCACATTCGATACATGACAAGCAACACACATGCAGATTTTCAGAACACGAAAAAGATGATCCAGTCGGACCTGTCATAGCCAGCTCGCCTCTGGACACGACACACTGTGGGCCTGACACAGAAAAACGAAATTCGATAATCACAGGAACGCCTACCTGAACATTCAACGGTTGCTTAATAACACATGCATATTTTCGTATTTCCGGATTACGGTTATCAACGTCGCAGTTAGTTCTAGTAGGAGTCTAATTTCCAAATTTTTCGAATTAAAATCGCATGCGAGTTAAAGAAAAGATACAATAAATAAAAAGAAACATACAAACGATCGATTAATTACATTAGTAGGTTAGTACAAGCGAAAGGGTCGCAATTCTCAATAACTTAATAATACGCTAAATAAAGTTCATTAAACCGAACCCGGTATCTAAAAAATAGTAAAATCGTCCGTACAAGCCGAACAACTCATGCAAGTTATTTTCAAAGAATTCGTAAACTCTTTCTCCTCCATTTGGAAGAGTGTCTAATCAAAACAAGGACTGACAGAAACAAAAGCTAAAAAATGCCTACAAAATTTCAAGCGTATCATGCCAGATTAAGATTTGTTCGAACTACACACCAACTAGCCGAAAATAAAAAACTGTTGGGAAGTTGGTAAACACTAATGGGGGATAGCGACAAACTGTACCTCACTATATTTTGAACAAACTAACATGGAGCTCCTGGAATTTGAAGGCAACGGGGACGAAGGAAAAGCGAACGAACATTCTCCTTATTGCTCACGTTGCAATTTCAACTCGAAAGGAAATGTAGAGGGTAATCCTCTTAACTGGTCATAACACCAGACAGGTGGTTGTAAGGACTTTAAAACGGGGTTGCAGAACAATTCTCATGCATAAACCTTATACAGATGACACCTCCCTTCTTGAAGTTCGGCTACCTGTGTCCTCAGCCTTAACCAAATCTAAATGAGGCTTCAGAAGAATCTTAACCAAGTCTGAATGAGTGTAATGCAGTCATACTGAGTCAGATTTATCTCAATAGAGGCGAAATATGTCTCAGTACAGACTGAATGAATTCTAACGTAATGAACTTTGAGTAAGTCTAAGAGAATCTCAATGAATCATCTCATGATCTGCATGAGTCTTAACGTCATTTTATTGAGTCTCGATGAGTCTTGGCGCAGTTCTGATAAGTCTTATAATCAGAAAGTATTGTTCCTGCTTCGTCTGAGACTAGGTTTCTGTCCGTCTTGACACAATCAAAATGAGACCAAATTGTCTGAATGAGTCCTAAATAAGCTGTAAGTCAGGTTGTGGAAGTCCTAACAGCGTCAGAACAATCTCAGTGAGATTGATGAGCCCCTCGTGGCTTAAACGAATCTCAGTAAGTCTTGGCAGAATCCAAACATGTTGTACAAGAGCCTAACGAGTCTTAATAGAGTCTATAGGAGTTCTGAAGAGTGTGGCGAGCCTTCACGAGTCTGATTGAGTTGCAGTAGAGTCTAAGCCAGGCTTACTAAATCATAACATTATTTGAATAGGTCTTAAACAAGTCTAACTGCACATGAAATAACATATCTGTCAGGTGTTCTAAGCAAGTGAGTCTGGAAAAGGTCTGAATGAACCTTGAGTCTTAACAGAACCTGGATGTATCTCATTTTGGTCACAGTAAGTCTCACTGGATTCAGAAAGTTTTAATAAGTATTACCCTAGACGCGTTCAACAGTCATCAAAAATGTTTATGGTAATAGGTTTGCCAATACTGTAGTAATGAAAGCATTTGTGACCTGGAATCATGAAATGTGCCTCTGGTGTCAAAAAATCATTTTTCACTTTCTTGAAATATAGAGTATATCACGCTCTTTCAAATGAAACAAATTGCAGCTTCCTATCTTCATTAGTTTTTCCACAAATTGCATTTTACACTCGTTTATTTCGAAAACCTGTTTTTGCACAAGAGGCACATCTCATGATTCCAGGTCACATTTCCATTTTGTTACAATCAACGGCATGGGAAGTGACAAATTTGTTTAAATCAGGCTCCAATTAGATTGTATTAGATAAATTAAGCTTAGGTCAAATGCACAACTCATTCCAAGAATCACCAACAGTATTCAGAGAAAAAAAAGTAAACAAAACCATAAACAACAAGCTATGTAGAAAGAAAATCGAATTTGTACACATGTATCGTTACCTTCACTGATGACATTATGCAAGGTTCTGTATGCACCGAAGAATTATTATCGTCAGTTACCACCTCATTTTCTTCTTCTTCTGCAACCATAATAAATACGAACTTAGATTTAGAATACACAATGGAGCAAGATGAGTAATAATATGAAACATGGATTCACATTCAAGATTATTTAACAACTGTACACAGTAAGATGCAATTCAATAACTAAATCAACGATAATTGTATTAGGATTCGAGGAAACTGAAATTATCAACTTTCTAGCAGAACTACATCATACTGACTAGAGAATTGTGAAACTGAATTGTTTCAAATCTTCGCAACATTACAGCACAACTGTTCTTCACAGGACACAAATTACAAAGCAAATTAAAATACATAACTTTTACAACAGTGGTCAGTTCCAGGCTGACAGTAGTCTAAGGAATCTCAAAAATGAACTTAGTTTTTCAAAAAAGGGAGGAAAATTCACTCAGTAGAATGTTAGTTATCAATCAGAATATTCGAAATTCAACCGAAGGAGCAAATCCTTTCAGTTTCCTCTAAATATTCAAAGTATCACAGTCAATCCCTTAAATTCCTACTCTAATTTGCAATGGCTATACGTTTACACATTCTTCTGTCCGTTGTAATATTTCGTAGATCGAGAGTAAATTCTCAGCGAATAGTAAACAACTTCTACACTATTCCATGCAAATAGAATGATGAATGAATAACACATGCACTTAGGAAAACATTATGATCAGCAAAATAAACCTGTTATAAGGAAGACATCAAATTTCGCGCACATTACATCTTAATAATTTGCAATCCCAGTACATAGTTCATCTTTAGTGCGGGAAACATACAATAGAAACGTGTTATGAATGTAGATGAGCTAGTTGAGTAATCTACACCAACATCCAAACGTTACTGTTCTACCAAAGAAGCGTAGGAACACAAAATATGCGGCGTGTGAAAGATACGAAAAACCAAACGAAAGAAAAAATAAAACAAAACAAGGCAGGCGAGTGACTTTAATGAAAACAGAATCTAACCTGGGTGGTTCATAGGTGCCGAATAATGTCTCGTAGCAATTCTATGATTAACAGGTTGTGAAGGTAATGTAGAAGTGATAGGGTAGGCGTTTTGATTAGAATGGGGATGGGAACTGGGGAGAAATTGCGGATAAACGTGATTCGACCACTGCGGAAATAAAGGTCTTCCGCCTATCGTGTTATTATTCATACAATCTAAACATAGACAATAGCGTCAATTAGAACTCTACAAAGTCCAAGCTTTCCCTATACAAGTATTATTTATCGCCGAAACTATACTGAAATAATTAAGGTGAGAATAGCGTTGTGCGACAAAATTTGAATTTATGTAGTGGAAGTAAGTGTTGAACAATCACAATCAATATTTTTGTTTTTTGATTCTGTTAACCTGGCACAAGTTGCACAGCTAGTAGAAGAAAATTAGGTAAAAGAAGCGTTACATGATTGTAAGTAACATAGGACAACCATCAGATCTTCGGGGTATTAATTATCCAGGACAAATCCTGAGTCCTGGCTAATACCAAAAAGAATGAATACTTCAACGATTCTACTTCACATACCAATTCCTTTACCTAACACGTTATTGCACACTCAGGATTCTGAACGGTCACCAATTTTGAGCACATACACAGCTTTACATTACTCCTTTCCTAGTGACCATTCTCTCCTGTTCCCAGGGTGCGCTTAGAATAAATGTTCGGGCGCGCCTCAAGAATTTCATATGCTCAAGCGAATGGGAGCCATCGTTCAAAAACCGTCGGTTGTTTGACTCGTAACACTCTTTCTATCTATGAGTGGTGTAACAAGTGTCATATTCACTCTGGAAGTTCCCAAATCGTAAAGACAACACTCTCAGGATAAACACCCGAGTCTTGCTGTTTTTATTCTAACCATACCCCTACACTGAATCACCGTTGTTAAACTAATAATAACACAATGTGAATCAAATATTGAAATACTAACGTGTCGAATGCTCGTTATTCAGTACTGAACCGTTCACAGCAGCTGGAATGCTGTTCGGCGGAGAAGTCGAGTGTTGAGATACGGACGGTGGTTCTAGAATATCCCGGTACTTGGATACCATCAGGACGGAAATAAAGTATACAATTGCTAAAGCTAGAAACTGCGCTTGTTTAGTTTCTTCCTGCAAACAACGTCAATACGTGATCATTATTTCAGTTTCTCGGTTCACCAGTTGATTTCATTACCAAGTGTCTCACAACGGAAGAAAACGAAATACGCAATATAATTCACTTACAACATCTCTATACACTACGGCTCTCAGCCTATTTACGTCCATATCCTGTAACAGTTTTTCAGGATCTCGAACTGGACTAGCTTGTGACGTTACATTTTCGACGATATCCTGAAAAGAAAATACTCATTACTTTTTGAATGCATCGCGGCTGTAAAACATTCAAGATTGCAGTTATTAGATTCTATAACTGTACCTTTGGTGAAGCATGGGCACCTCTCACCAGTGACTGCATGAATGAGGTTTTGCCACTATTACTCGAATGGGAGAAATGAACTGGCACGTACGCATTATTTCGTTCTTTGCATTCCAAACAATTTCTCACAGCACTTGTACAAACCTGTAAGAGTATCAAGATTGATGAACTGATTGGTTCAACAAATAGGTACTAAAATTATTGTACGGGTAATGAACTACATCAGTCATGTAAGATCCCTTCCCGACAATATTCACCAATCAACTTAACGGGAGAAAACAAATCTACTGTGGAAATCATTCCAACAACTTTCTACAAATGCTACAATTAATACAACACAACGCTATAATAAGAAAGCTGAACAAAGGAAAATAGTGTTGTAATAACAGTACCAGTCTTAAACACTGCCTCAGAATTCCTCCACTCGACATATTCTTCTCGGCCTCCAGCTCGCTAAAGTTCAAGGAACTAGCAAAAACCAACACATCTGCCATGTTCACCAATCGCTGCAGAAAAGAAACTGCGACTTCGATTGGCATACCCTGAGTCGGTTCCATTACATCTAGTTCGTTCTACACGACGAACAGAATAGTTAAATAGTTAGTACTTACGAGCTACGAATCATTCAAAAGGTATTCAATTTATCGTTACATACTCAAAAATAAAACTTTGCTTACATTCGGTGAAGTGGCTGATGCTAGTAAAGGTAACAATCCGCCACAAGCGATAATAAGATTATCAGACAGCTGAGATATCAAATGCACGGCGTTTATAACAAAAATGGCGTTTTCGCTGCTATTAACGAAATCTAAAATAGACTTAGTTGAATGGCTGCAAACACAAATCAATATTTGTAGCATGAACTAGAATTTTAAACAAAAGGTAAATATACAGCAACTGAGATAAACAGTACCTTCTCCAAATTTGGATGTCAGTCTCCAAGGAATACAAAATATCAGATAACAGTCTTTGATGAATGTACGACCATTTGAATTCTGGTATCCGGAACGGCGGTCTTGAAGGGCCTGGACTGAACATAGGACGGTTGCCATTTTCACTGGAGTCTTTTGGTTTGTTCTCGGTTTCTAAATAAACAGAACCAAACGTTCATCATGTTTAATAATCCAATGATATAGCACTTGAAAAACTTGGTTAATGGTATAGTCTCCGTATGAATGCAGAACAGCCAACAACACTCTGTATACCATGCATTAAGAATACCTCAGAAGAAATTCAATTTGATACTGAACTATGGAAAGGCAATATAGCCGCTTTATGAACACAACAGTAGTACAAGTATCATTATATGATAAAAGATTTCAGAAACTGAATCTTCATCTGAACATAAGGTATGATAATAGAGAATGGCAAGATAAGATATACTAGAAAAACTAGAAAATCAGAGTACTATAACTAAAGCGACTGATAAGATTTTGAGAAATACCATGTAGGAAATACTTCTGAAGAAATTCAATTTATTATTGAATCATGAAGAGGCAATAAGGCTGTTTTCAGGAGGCTTCTACAAACGCTAAAATAAGCTGTGTTTTCGAAGCACTGACTTAAATGGTAAACATTGATATTTCGTCAACTTTTAGAATGTAACGGGCGATTATTTTATTAGTATCTGTACACAAACGCACAGACGCAGTTAACGCGTTGTCTCATATGGTATAGCTTATAGCGTTTAAAAAAGTCTCTGAAAAAGATACTATAAACACTGAATACAATAACACTGATAATACAAATCACTGAATGATAAGTTCAGTATCCGAATTTTCAGCTGAACATTAATAAGTATGATACTGGACACTGGCAAGTTCAGATACAGTTAAAATTTGAGCACAATGACCTCAGAGACATTGACAAAATTTTCAGAACCAAATCATTAAAGCCACAACAACAAAGCACTATGATTAATATAGAAATAATGATAATAATGTCATAATACTGTAAGCAAGTGTGTAGTGAATAATGGTTCTACGGTACTGATTAAAATTCATATTTATTCATACAATCCAATTTTTCAAATCTGAGCACCGTATCACTAAAACACTATGTTCACCTACCTATTTATCCACAAATGTAATTACATGTGATAATATATACAATTAATATGAAATCCAGAGGAGCTAAGCCCAAAGAGGTCAACTCATTCTCCTCAAAAAAGAATTCACAAAAATGAACACAAGCCGTTCCTTTATTCCATACCCATTAACCAAACATGGAAAAGGAAATGGAGGCATTCTTGACATTCACCACAGTTTAAATGTCAAACGCAGTGCTGCCAGATTGAGCTTATTGTAACCAGTTCTGGCTATTTTCCTTAAAATTTGGACGCCGTTAAGCATAACAGAACCAACTGACATTTGTTGACAAAATGAGTTATTAATATTGTTGGAAAGCGTGTAAAAAGTAAAATTTTTCAAAATTGGGCCCCGATTCAAAACTGTGTACTCAAGTTGAAAAAATCTTATCAGTAAACGCTATGTTATACAGTTTCTATGTAGTTTCTATATGGCTCTTGGACTTGAACCTCAAATCACGCATTCTCGAAAAACAGATTTTGTTGGTTGGTTTGGTTCGGGTACACTTAACAGTGTCCATTTGAGGATTTGGACGCTATTCAGCCTAAGGGAACCAATGTTTGGGAACACCTGAATTGAAGTTCAAGATTCAAGAGCCATGTAGAAACATGACATAAGTATGGACATTAGCACATTACATGAGTGTGAGCGTGAGTGAAAAGCAAGAGCGTCAAGGCACAGCGTTGAGAAAATGCGATGTCCGCTGAGTGTTGACGCTCAAATATCACACGTTTGATAGTGAGCGCAAGCGTCAGCGACGACGCTCAACGCTTACACCCAGGACCACTATTCTCGAAAAGTTGTTATGCGATTTTATGATAACAACTGTTGTAATAAAAAAAATTGTTATGAGTTGTTATTGTTACCGGTTGTTACCCATTTACCATAATGTTGAATAACATCTCATAACCACTCATAACACCACCTTGGGACTTTGTTATGAGTGGTTACCTAACAACTTTTCGGGAATACCGCTCCAGAACTCACCTCATGACAAGACCCATTCAATATAGCACCTTGATATTTTAAGCAAAATGTTCTACGTTAATTAAATAAGTTATTGGTATCGTTGAAAAGAGCGTAAAAAGTATAATTTTATCAAATTGGGCCCCCAACATAAAAATGTGTATCAGTAAACGCTATATAACCCGGCATTATTCATTGGCTTTTACCTTTATGTTTTCTCAAAAAAACAGATTTTGTCGCGTGGCCAGTTTTTGCTTCAGTGTCCAAATGAGGAGTTATCTGTCAAAAGGGTCCTTGACATATGGGAATTCCATATGTCAAGGGCCCTTTTGACAGATAACTTTTCAAATGTGACCGTGTAAAACTACTAGTGGAGTGTGGAGATAGTGGAGACCATATTGCAGGACTGGGGACATTTCAGCATACCACAATTGTACATTCATTGGATTTTTGGAGGACTCACACCGGCTACGCTCTACAGCGTGTAGCCCTGCAGCCTTCTATTTTTGAAAATTGATAAGATTAAATGGACGCTGTTAAGCAAAACAGACTAAAGCGACAAAATCTGTTTTTGAGAATACGTGATTTAAAGTTCAAGATCCATATAGAAACTATATGGATGGTGTGAAGCATAAGGGAACCAACCAACATTTGAGGAGTTATCTGTCAAAAGGGCGTCCGTTCAATGTATTTCTTATGGAACAGACGCCCTTTTGACAGATAACTCCTCATTTGTAAACAGAATAAGTTATTAGTATCCTTGGAAAGAGCTAAAAAGTAGAATTTTTCAAACTCACGTTGAAAAAAGCTTGTCAGTAAACGCTATGTCATATAGTTTCTATATGGCCCTTGAACTTTGAACCACACGTTTTCAAAAAAAAAAAAAAAAAAAAAAAAAAAATTGCTGATTGGTTCCCTTAGGCTGAACGCTGAACAGCGTCCATATGACATAGCGTTTACTGGTAAGCTCTTTTCAACTTGGGTACACCTTTTTGTACCTGGGGCTGCAATACACTGCCTGATATCAATGAGATTCTTGCTGGTTAGACGGTGGTGCATCAAGTAATTAGACCCTAACATAGTAGAGAAACATTTTTTTCAGGTGACTAATGATCACTGTGGCCTACCATTACCTCAGTAGCGTACCATTATCACAACTTAAACGAACTTTTTTTTTTTCAGGAGACTAATCATCACAATCACTGTAGCAGAACATTACTGTATTTTATGTCTCCCTGATACAGTCTTGACAATGTTATAATATTACTGAACACGGGGAATGATCTGATGTTATAAAACATACTGAGTATAAAATTCATGTTTACAATGACTTCACATGAACCAGCCTTTTATTTGTCAAAGTCGCCATCTTGAATGAACGTTTGAACAAAGGGACAGAATAAATAAATGTGTGTTTGTGCAATTTTAGGGTCACAAGTGTGAAATCCTACTACTGCGCTCCACTCTACATTTCAACTGAACTTCAGGGAACGTGTTCACTATTTCCATTATTCAAAGTTCAAGCAACCTAAAAATGAATGAATGGCTGATGTGTGAACAGGGGGTGACATTTGTTCCTTCTGCGCCTCTGTCTACAACATCTTTCAGCAAACCTCTTTTGTATAATCAGCGGAGCTAGCTTGCCATTTAACAATATTAATGGATGGTTCAAATCTTTAAACAGTATGTGTTGTAACGTTACAAATAATGGTTTAGATAACTTATAAAACCTCAAAATTATGTTAACATAACACAATTTGTATGTAATGTTACATAATCATTATATTTGACAGGACAATTTTACTCTTTTGTTATAATGTTCGACCAAGATTTGATGTTTTCTAAAATGCAACCCTACCTTAGACTGATCTTGATATTCCATAATACATGGATAATAATCACTGGCAGTGACCTTATCTTGAACTATTAAAGTTTATTCACCTCCTAAGTTAGTGGAATAATATAAAATTTTGTTAGGTATCACAGTTCTGATCTTATAGGTATCCTGAGAAACAATACTTTTATCTGTTTACAGTTCGGCCACTAATAATGTTGATGCATATAACATTACATGATATGATATAGATCAAGAATAGATGATAGTTGATAGTTTTTCATTACTGATAGTATCAAAAACACTCAAATATTCAATAGTATCAGACAGTTTTTTGGAAATCTATCACTATAGCACCTATCAAATGTTTTTGATAGTTCTTCAAAAATTTCATCATTATTATTAAAATATTTGCATTTTCTTAAAATTGACTTACTGATAACTGTTGTATGCATTTTTTTGGTTAGTTAATATAATGATTTAAGTGACTCTGGTTAATTGATTATTAAATTATTACATATGTAGATGATATACGTATATCATGCTTTTTGAATTTAGAACTTGAATAACAGTTCATTTTAGATCTTTCACAATCTTCATATTATTTTATTCTCACTTTCCAGTTCTGCAACTTCCACCTCACAGTATATTATATTTTGCAGTTTGTAGGTTTGTACTTCACCTGTAAATCGTACATTCTTCAGGCATGAACTATCTACTGTGAAAAGTGAACTAGTGAAACAGACTACATTTATTATTAATGCCGATATATGGGCATATATTATTATGTATCGAAAATTCACAAACAAACCAAACCAAAACTAATCCATAGATTGAGACAACATCAACATCAAAGCTACATGGTTATACTCCTAGAACATACATGCATACTGTGAACTCTAATTCCATATCGCGCTTTCATCTATCCTCTTTAATTATAAAAGAGCAACCGAGAAAAGAGAACAGAACCTGAGACCAGAGACCATGCCGACCATAGATTGATTTGTAATTTAGTCTAAAACAGTTAATATAACTATCTAAAATACTCCATAATATGAAAAAATTATTCGATAGTAACGATAGTTTTATTCTGTAACAACTATCAATAGTGCCTAATACTATATTACGTGTGATCTCAGCAGCGACATACTAACAAGATCAGATGATAAGATTTTCAGAATCTGGGCAATGGTCAGCGGGCGAGTAGCAATAAGATGACGTTTGAAGACAAGATTCTCACAGAATCTGAGCAGTATATCTATTACATTGAAACAATCAGGCACTATTGTGATCAGATTATATGAATGTGAGCACAAAACACTACACCTAGATCTGATTATATGCTATATGGTACAGATACAATCAGGTACCTAGCTTTGATCAGATTATGCGAAAAGATTATCACATAACACTGCCAAAATAACTGCTCTAACTTCGTCTAAAATAGGAAGTACAAGCACAATTGAAATACACCTACTATTGAGGTGTGTGCTACATAATTCAAAGGTATAATCGGATTGACACTACTGAAAATATTTTGGGTTGACAACGCAGTATCGAGTAGAAACTGTTTTGAGTATATAAATCATTATCTTAATATTAATTCTATGGTTTAGCGATAGGAACAAATCAAAATTAGGTAGTAGGAATTTTTATAAATATACGTTCCAATAGATGCCGGGAAAAATATTTAAATGTACAGGTTTTGGATCTCGTATCAATACGTTAAGATTTGATTCTAAATTGCTCATGGACTCGCCGACACATGGAGAACAAATTTTGAAAATAACCAATATATCTATTTCATTCAGTTAATATCACATTACCAGCACTTATAATTTATGAAAAGATATCTTGTTCATATTCTTGAGTTTCCCGACGAGTAGCTTGTGTCTCTCCACTTGTTTTTTCTCCTGCGCTAATCTTTTCATTTCTGAGAAGGACTTACAGTTTGTATCATTCATTATCTGCTCTTCATAACTCATTTTTTGCCTTCCTGTCCAGTTCCTTCCCTCAACCATTCCCTCTAGCAGTAATAACAATATCCCTGCATATCCCATATTATGACCTTACCAATCATTTTAACTCTTCTCTTTACGATTATATTCCAAATTTCTCTCTTCTTTCCTATTCGCCTCAATACTTCCTTATTTCTGATCTTTCTGTACATTTGATTTTCAACACTCTCCGATAGCACCACATTTCAAAAGCTTCTATCCTTTTTCTTTATTGTGTTCCTATTGTCCAAGTCTCACATCCATACAATGCTATACTCCAAAAATAAGTTTGAAGAAATCTCAGTCTCACATTTAAATTTATATGTGGTGTTTAAAATAGTAATAAGAATATAGTAATTGAATAATTTGTTCACAGAGGAACAATAAGAATATCAGTTTAACAATTCTTCCAGAAAAAGCGAAAAAGGAAAATAAAGTACTTACCATCAACGTAAGATTTATTGGCGCAATTCATATTACAAACTCCTTCATCTTCACCGCCAAAATTTGTATCACTTTCTGTAACAATAATCATGAAATTACTGTACACTAATTAATAATCTACATCGTACACACTAAATTGACACACAAGAGTTTTTCTACAAAATATACCAGATGAAATTATACTAACCAGACTTAGATCGCAATTCTGGAGAAACTGAGGCACAGCACTCGTAGTTCGTCGGTTCAGTGTGCTCCGAATGGGTGTTTTCATACTCATCGTGACTTTCTGTTTCTGGAACTCCAGATGCAGAGTCAACACGAAGAGTCGTCTTTGAATCATCTTTGATGTCATCGATGGAAGAAGGCAGCGGTGAAGCCGGATCTGAGAAATTATCATCAGACACTTCTGTTCGATTTGGTTCGCAACAGATAACGTCGTCGCTGCTCGTTTTGTTCTCTTCCGATCGTTCGCAGTCTTCAGCGTTTTCACTCACTTCTTCTCCGGCTTCTTCGCACTTGGGTTCGCTCGCTTCAACACCGTCATTATCGGGGCAAGATTTCTGGGAAATATCAATTGGACTCTCGACATGATTCTCATTGCTATCCTTTTCAACAAAGCCGTTACATTGGCGTGCGACGGAATCCATCTTCTCGACCATCTGCTGTGAAACTGATTCGTCATCAACAGAATGGTCCTCGGTTTCATTTTTAATGACCGTCTCAGAGGCGGGTTTCCTCTCGGAATCGGTTGCCTCAGTAGGCGTCAAATACACTTCCGAGGTATCGCTGTCAACGATTTCTCGTTCAGGCATTGAAATGGTGATCGCTTTGACCGCGCTATTCACGTCAGGCATCTGCTGAATTTCGGGAGTAACTTCAGGTATTTGCTGACACTCGGGAATCAGCCGGACTTCCGAACCGACTGCATCATCCTCCTCTGGCGACGAACGGGCCTCCGCATTAGGCACATCATCGTCCTGGATTGCCGACAACCGCTCCTCCGGGGGTTCATCATCGCACACGTTAGGAGACGAAATCACAACCGCGTCTTGAGCAATATAATCATCGACAACCATATTTTCAGCACCGGTTTGAGCAACATCAATATTAGCGGGTCCTTGAGGCTTTTGAATTTCCTCATGAGTTTCTGTTTCGGAGTAGTTTGTATACGACGTATTGTTTTCGATCGAACATTCCGGGTATAGAGGATTCAAGTCGGGTGACTCTTTACCGCAAAGCGGATTTTCTTTGTCATACACGACTACGTTATCTTCGATTGGTAGTTTGTGACTTAATTCGGTATTGTCGGCTTCCTGTTGAGATAAATGAAGAGTGTGAGTGGCCGTGCGAAAAGCATATAATACAACTTAGCAATAATTTACAATATGTAGATAAGAAACTTACGGAATGATTATAAGGTTGGACGGCAGGAATGTAAGAATGGGTTTCCCATCCTGATATTGTACTAATCGGCCTCTGCTGTCGCAGCTGAGGATCGGTAATATTGTCGCTACGCTGTCTTTCGTAATGTTCGTACATTTGAGCAAACTGGAGTTTAAATTCTTCGTACGAAACCTAAACAGGAGAGAAATTATTGAGACAGCTTACATGATGTCCCATGTAATAGGTACTTTCAGTTTTCTCTCCGAGTTCCCGCAACACGTTCACTCTACCCCACGACATGAAATTTTGATTTACAAGAAATAGGTTGCAAATAAATGAACAAGTACCTTCGAATGAACAATGGCCAGGGTATCAACCCAAACACGCCAACCTCCGTATTCGTGCTTGATAGCGTGGTGGAGCAGCATTCGAAATAGACTGTACACCATATCACTGGTTTTCTGTTCTTCCAACGTCTTTGGATGGATGTACGCCATCGCGATAAGCCATTCCTGAAACAGCAATCAATTTCAAAATGAAAAACGCTTCGAATTTACTCGACATGATGAGCAAATGGCTAGGGATTGACCGACAAGTTTCACTGGCATGTTGATTTTAAATTCTGTTGGAAAATTTCTCAGGGGGATGAAAGTTGCTGTTCAACCTCATCAGCATTTGACCATTGCAAACTCAAATACAACCATGGGCGTAGCCAAAGGGCGGGAAGAAGCTGTGATGCTTGACCCAGCAGACACAGACTGAAATTATATAAATATGGCTACTGGGTATTTCCCGTGTGATTACACGCGTGTGTATTACATAAATTATTGACTGTTTGTTTATTGCCCCACTACAGTAAAAAGTCTGGCTACGCCCATAAATACGACGACAATCGACGGATTGATTTTGTGAGATCGAGAACAGGAACACATTTATTATCATTTGTTAAAACTTATAAAAATTCACATGAATGCTAACTTTGTATACCAGCGCGGGCCGGCAATTTCTAAATAGCGGGTGTAGCGAATGGTACATATGGCAACACCGAGGAAATTACTGGTACAATTGGAGGTATGCACAAAGAGATGCTTCAGCTTTCACTTCGCAAAAGTGAAGTGCAAACTGCAAGGAGTATGCATAAAAAAAGGGAAGAGGAAGTTTGTGCTCAGGAGTAAGAGCGCTTGCTCCGGGAAAAAGGTTTCCCTTAAAGTTGTATTTATGCATAAAGGGGAGTGTTAACTTCAGAAGTGAAGCTTTCGCTCGCGAAATAATGCATCTAGTCCCGAGTAGACTTCTTTTCACAAAACACACAAAACACATGCAGTTATCATTCATCTTCGAGAAGATTCCTTTGATTTCCGAAGATAATTTCCGAGGAATTTTATTAAAAATATTAAGGAAAAATTTCCGATAATTTTCGAAGAATTTCATCGGACATCACTGAGAGAAATCTCCGATGATTTCAGGAGAACTTTGTTGAAAATTTTAAGGAAAATCTCCAACAATACCAAAGGATTTTATTGGAAATCATCGATAAATATCTCTGATGATTTTTGAAGCATTTCTTCAGAAGAAAAGTTCGATAATTTCCAGAGATTTTCATCGGAAGTTTTTGGTATAAATTACTGATGATTTCCGAAGAACTTCATTAGGAATGTTCGGGGCAAATTTCCGATGATTTCCAAGGAATTTTATCAGGAATCTTTGAGAACAATCTCTGATAATTTCCGAAGAATTGCATCGGAAATCTTTAAAGAAAATTTCCGAAGAATTTATTCAAAAATCTTCCAATAATTTTTACACAGTTTTATCAAAAATATTCTGGAAAAATCCGATGGTTTTTAAAGAATTTTATCGGAAATCATCAGGAAAAATACCTGATGATTTCCAAAGAATAACTTCATTGGAAATCGTCGAGAAAAATCTCCGATGATTTTAAACGAATTTCATCGGAAATTTTTGGAAAAAGATTCAGGAAATTCCCGAAAAATCCCATTGGAAATCTTTCGAAAGGATTTCCAATGTTTTCCAAAAAATGTTATCAAAACTCTTCGAGAAGATTTTCCAATAATTTGAATAGGAAACATTCGGGGAAAAACTCCGATAGTTTTTGAAGAATTTTATCGGAAATCTTCAAGAAAAATCTTCGATGATTTCCAAAGAATAACTTCCTTGGAAATCAAGAAGAATCTCCGATGATTTTTAAGGTATTTCATCGGAAATTTTTGAGGGAAAATTCTGGTAATTCCCGAAGAATCTCATTGGAAGTCTTTAGAAGAAACTGTCGATTCCAAAAAATCTCATCAAACTTCATCGAGAAAATTTTCTGATAATTTTTAAAGAATCTTATAGGAAATTTTCGGGAGGGAGAGGAGAGCTCCGATGGTTTTGAAGAATTTTATCAAAAATGTTCAGGAAAAATGTTTGATGATCTTCGAAGAATTTCATCGGAAATCTTAGAGAAGAATCTCCGATATTCCGATTCTTGAAGAATCGAGACTATTTCCCCTCTCATGCGATGGTATCAGAGATTTTTCCCGAAGATTTTTCATGAAATTTTTCGGAAATCGTTGGAAATTTTTCCTGAAGATATTCTCCGAAAATTAGTGGAGATTATTTTCAAAGATTTCCAATGACAAATTATCAGAGATTTTTCTCAAGTATTCTCGATAAAATTCTTCCGAAATTGTGGTCTGATTTCCGAAGAATTTCATCAGAAATCTTCGGGGAAAATCTCTGATACCATCGCATGAGAGAGGAAATAGTCTCGATTCTTCAAGAATCGGAATATCGGAGATTTTTCTCTAAGATTTCCGATGAAATTCTTCGAAGATCATCGAACATTTTTCCTGAACATTTTTGATAAAATGTTTCAAAACCATCGGAGTTCCCCTCTCCCTCCCGAATATTAATAAAACGTTATTGCGTAAAATCAGTGATGTTTTTTTCGCTACACATGGGATTATGAAAAATTTCCGGCCCTGTACAGCGAGTCTGAGGAACTAACTGAAGTAACTCACCTGCCACACGGACATCTGCAGAACAGTCCTTCTGTTCTCGCGATTGTTATTGCATAAAATTGTCATATCAGATAAGAACAATTTTTTCACTTCGAGAAGCAGATCGGTTTGTTTCGATTGTCTGATTAAGGTAGCTACCACTTTCAAGATCACTGTGAAACAGAACAAGAAATTACGATTACTGCAACGATGTAAGCTCCTATCTTAGCACGATTATCGCATGGCGTACTAATGCGACTTGTTCCGTTTTTAGGGGACGGGGGATCTGAAAACTGAAAAGTTAGTTTTAAGTATCGTGACTTCTTTCTCCTTTGTTCCGTCAACTAAAATTTAGATCAACGAGGACTATCCAAATAGGTTGGTCTTTCGATCTATAATCGCATTTCTGTACGCATTTCTTTTGAAAACACGAAAGAAATTCGGAAATAACATACTCGGATTTTCTAATCTGTATCCACTTTCAGGCTCAGAGTGTCTTGTGTACAAAATCTGCTGGCTTATGTGTTCAGTCATGATCTGCAAAACGAAGAAACACGACATGAAATGACGATGGAGAGGACAGATGAGAGAAAAATCTGTCTTTATGAAAAACGGAAGACAGTTAAAATTACACTTACTTCGTATAACACATTGTACGTTGGCAGGGTCAAGGAATCTTCGTGCAACAGAAGTCGCTCGGCGAGCAACGTGTACAAATTGTGAGGACTCATTACATCGTATTTACGTCTGAAAAGAAAACACAACATGAATTATTATTGAAGTCTTACATACTCATTACACATAGGAAGATGATGAAAATTCACATGAATGACAAGGTGACGGTCGAGGAAAGGAGAAAGACCAAAATGCGATGATGACACGATCAATTATTTTAGAAGTGAAAGGGGCTGAACATCAGATGATAACAGCCCCTCCAGGCAATGTACCTACATCTCTATAAATGAACGATGGTATTCACAGATCAAAACGCGATGGTGAAACAGTGTAAGGGGCTGAGCATCAGGTAATAGCCTCCAGGCAATGTACATCTCTCTAATACCTAAATAAATGATGGAATTCGCATTTTCTTCAGACAGATATTTCTCTCCACCTTTGCAGGTTGCAACTCTCCCAACGTCTGTAAACCGTCCAAATCGTGTATTCCCCCAACGAATCACAACTGAGTCATCATAACAACTGGCAGGTTTTCGTCAAAAGAATGTACATATCTTTTTCTCTCAACTCGAGTTAAAAATTGATTCTTTTTAAACTTCATCTTCCTCCTTCACTTTCACTTTTTTTTTTCGCAGCCTACACCCAACATTCACGGCTTCCTCAGACAATTCTGCTGTAACAGAAAACGAGATGTGATATTCTGGAGGGAGGCGCACATTATTTCACCACTCATCACTCGCCGTACGAACCATTCAAAAACGCTTTTCTTTCCTTTTAGCGGTTCTGTTTCATCGACTAAGCATGATGGTATCTTTTCATTATAGCTAATTACTCAGCGGTAGCGGAAATACATCCTCTCTTAATTTAGGCGCAGACGGGATTACACACCGAAAGAAAGAGGAAACGACGCCGATAGGGTGACGCGCATTAAGCTCTAATCAAAATGTTTTCCGTTCTTTGATTACTTTTCAAAAAGTTGAGTGTTTGTAAACGGATTACTAACACTCGTTCGCATTCACACAGAGCAGTTAGTTCCAACACAGATTACGTAAACTCCGCCTAAATACTTGCAATTCTTAATATATACTCACTTATGAGTGCTTCGACTGAGGAAGAATCCGAGCAATTTTAGCGCTTGTAGTCTTATCAATTGGCTTTCGGAAGCTAATAATTTAAATACAACCCTCACGCCGTGTTTCATATCGAAGGCGGGTATCATGGCAGCCGGATGATCCGCCATTAAGTTGATTAATGTCTGCAGGATGTCGTGTAGGTTTTCGTCTTCGTGAACTGCAAAAGAACGACGTACCTTTACGGCGTGATACTTAGAAACGCGATGTCGTCTAGATGTGATTGAAAACATCGAGACTGGAGTTGTCAATAAAAATGAGCAGGAAACTCAGTGTGGGCAACCTTTCAATACGAACTTCAGGTTCCCAAAAAGAAACCAAGCAGTGTTCGCCACTAGGGAACTATGTATGTACTGCGAAAGAACTGAACTAGCGAGGAATAACTTACCGGTTGACAAATAGTTCAATATGCTTTGCAATTCGTCTTCCTTCACGCCGACACCGAGCATCATCAGTTGCTTCAGAAACAACAAAATGTACGATCTAATTGACAGGATATCTTTTTGCGCTGGTCGAGGACCATCTGAAACAATATCTGAAAACTATTAGCATCTTTCACTCAGAACAACGGCCTTCTAACCGAGTCGTGCGGCACATACCAGTGGCCTTTGGAACGATGCCGCTTTTCTGTCGAGGATTGACGACCCAGTAGTAATACTTGATGGTATGCATCGTCTGCAGCACGGTAGATACCCTCCGCACGTTCGAATAGATTTGCGTATCGGCTAGAAACTCGGTTGATAAGTAAGAATAAAGTCGGATCTGAACTTGAGCAGGAGTGTAGATCCACAGAGACGGATTAAAAAGTATATGATCTAATAACTGCAACAAAATATCATAAGGGCAATGGTTAGGCAAGTCTTTGATGGGTTATACCGGTACTGGAGGAAACAGGATAGACAGCAGATACAGGTGTGATTGATTACGGTCACCCATTTTAACGATATTCAAATATCGACATGACTGTCACTCCTAGCAACTGCTGACTCATCATCATATTTATCTCAGGACATCTCAGTGTACTACCGCGGTGGGACCTCTTCAATTCAATGCGAATACTAGTGGCTTATAGCTCAACTCAATGCAACAACGATGATCTCCAAAAAATCACTAATGTTTGGTTGAGCGTATGGCGAGATGCACGCACGCCAAAGTGGCTCTCCAAACACCATACCTCTGGCCTCGGAAACTACCCTTTCGAGTATCGCGTCAGTGACCAGAGGGCGTCCCAAAATCACTAAGCCAATAAAACCAAACTTACTTGTTTTAATAATAATTCGCTATTTGATGAAAGACACGTTATAAGATGCTTGGTGAGCTGTAAAAAAGAATTCAACACTTCCATGGTGAGGTGGTCTCGGGACAACCGTTGCAGCATGTAACTTATGACGAGGAAGCCTCGATTCTGGATCATATGCTGCTGCACGGTCGGCGATATCTCCACCAGCTCGCACACGAATCCCAGTAACTTGGCGCTGCAACACAAGCACGCGCGCGTCGCAAATAATCATTTTGAAATAAGAAGAATGCAGACCGACAGGGGAAACGAGAAAATAATCAAATACCAGAGCGTCGGATCTCGCCTCTCGTTCGCATTAACGGGTAAATCGAGCTGCGAAAATAGAGGGAACAGGACCTGAATACCACCTACTGAATTCAGGGTGCTGTGGATGGAATGCGTTAATACAGCTTTAACATCCTGAATGGGCAGAAAAGAACACATCACATTAGTATAATTATTTCGAATACAACAAAGCGATGCATTGTGCTAATAGTGACCTCGTTCCATTAGAACTCATCGAATCGCGCACGAACGAAGAATTCTCACTACTCTTGGAGGTAAGAAATACGATAGAAAATTGAAAATGAAGTAGATATGAATCAGACTTCCTGGGAAAGTCAGAACGCTCTTCCCCGGCGGGGGATTCTGACAGTTGGATTTCAGACTGGGACAGCAAGCTGGGAAACCTGTTCACAGAAAGAATCTCGAATACTTCGATCGACGTAATAAAGGCCACCCTAAACTAAGATTCCTACTTGAATCAGTTTTTAAAAATTGTATTGTTCCAATCTGCTCAGGCTACAGAACAAGAATTCCGTTCAGATCACTATCGAGTCAATATCCAAACCGACACATATATCCTTCTATAATTCTCCTCGAACTCATAAAATTTGGCGCACCAGTCATTTGAAAATCTCCATCTCCTACACAACCTAAGTAAAATTTAAACTTTAGATTTCCCATCATAGAATTTTTCTGTACCACGTACGGAAGAGAATAAAATGCCGAGAGTAAAAACTATTTTTTTTTTTTTTTTTTTTCTTTTTTTGGTACTAGGTGCACTGAAAGCTATGTGTCGTATAATTTTGGTATTACAGAAGTTATAAAATGTCAAGGTAGACGAAGAAGAGGAGCATAGACCGGCTGCGGAGGGCCTGAAGGCACAAGAGGACGGGTAGTGAGGTAGGCAGTTTTGTTTTTCATTCCAATAAGAATGAACACAGCAAACATAACGTACTTGGAGCATCAGTGCATGCGGCGTATGAACGAAATAGGTAACATTTCCTTTTGGGGCGGATTGTAAACATAATTGACTATCAGTGGCGACCGGATTGTACATGAACACAATCGCATTCGATAATTTTCCGTCGTATAGAACCTGGAAATAAAATAGAAAAATTCAATCGTACCGAATCACAAACGATGCGATACTCGTAATACCGATAAAAAGAGCTTAAGACAAAAAGAGAGAGAGAGAGAAGGAAGATAAAGAAACGAAGACAAATAAACGAAACGATATTGCTTTCTACATCCTAATATACGAAACAAAAAAGAAAAAAACGGCGTTTATTGAGACTATACTATCTCAATTTCAGCGAGAAAATTGTATCACAAGCTGGCGGATCAAGGTTTCATCAGTTGGGAAGACAGAATGGCTGACCGGAATGCATGAACACATTATCAAATCATTGGTAATGAGAGTAAACGGTTGAATTACAGCTTCGGTAAAACATTAAATGCCTTCTACTTCGATTAGGGTTCCATAGTTCCACATGGGTACAACTAATCCACAGAGAGGGGGAACAGTTATCCTCCCTCCACTTGTGAAGCTCAAAGACGGGCAGCAGTATCATTTTATGCGTATGGAAGCATCGAAAGCCTAAAATTTGGTGCATACATATCTATTTTCGATCTGAATTATGTATTTGAACCGCAATATAATAAAACGGTATAAGTCAAATTCATTGTAAGTATTTTTCAACGGAATATGTATTGTGAAACAAGCTGCATCAACTGATAACAGCATTTTGTTTAGCAGGAGAGGAATAAGATTTAAAAAATAATGAATTTATA
This sequence comes from Acanthococcus lagerstroemiae, assembly GCA_031841125.1. Lineage (NCBI taxonomy): Eukaryota > Metazoa > Arthropoda > Insecta > Hemiptera > Eriococcidae > Acanthococcus > Acanthococcus lagerstroemiae. The sequence goes on along the minus strand of CM063114.1, from coordinate 11,346,471 downwards.
AAACTGCATAAGTCAAATACATAGACTGTCGCTAAGTAACGGAGACTAAAATTCGTACGGCCCACCAACGCTACCTATCGGCGTTTCAACGCAGTAGGGGAATAATTTGGTTCATTAGCTATCGATTGAAACCACGCCGAGCTCATTTAATTGAAAACTCGCTGTTCCAGACCGATTTGAAAGAAACCATATGCGTTGACCCCTCCAGGTTTTTTAAAGAAGGAAAAAAAGCATACGATTACAAAATTTTTTATTAATCATCATCTTCATTAGGTACACAAATGTCTTTTTCAAAATAAGCGCCATTCATGGCTACACAGGCGTCCATTCGTTCTTGCTATTTATCGAACGTTTTCGCGTATTCTGCTGCCGGTAACGACGAGAAAAACATCTGCTCCGCGGTGATGACTTCTTAAAAAATCACAATTCACCCCCATCCCCGGATAGTCCTGACCTCGCCTCCTGCGACTTTTGGTTATTTCCTCAACTGAAGGCAGCCTTACACAGTTGTCAATTCAACAGGAATCAAGAAGTCATCACCACGGCGCAGATGTTTTTCTCCTCGTTAACGGCGGCGGAATACGCGAAAACGTTCGATAAATGGCAAGAACGAATGGACGCCTTATAACCATGAATGACGCTTATTCTGAAAAAGATATTCGTGTACTTAGTGAAGATGATGATAAATAAAAAATTTTGTAATCGTATGCTTTTTTTCCTTCTTAAAAAAAAAAATCTTTACGTTGGTGGGCAGTACAAATTTTAGTCTCAGTTACTTAGCGACACACCCTATGTAAGTTTTTGATTTCAACATTCGGCAACACTGCAATTGAACCTACTAACCCACTACATTAGAAATTATACCAACAGCGATGTAGAGAGAGCGTCAAAAGATTATTCAAATGAGTACTATGTGTGAAAAAAATGATTATTTTTCTTGACAAAGTTTTTCTATACTGGAGAGAAAAAAAAATAGACTGAATGACTGACTGGACTGGACTGAACTGACTCACTTGACTGACTGACTGAGTCAATACTTAATTCGCCTACGAGTACTACACTCCTTGTATCAGCTTGTATTCCCATGCGAGCATCAAGTTCCTTGTACCAGCTTGCAAGCACTATGCTCTGCTAGTGCATCATCTTGCAGACGAGTCTGCAACCATGGGAGAGCATTTTCATGTCTGCTTCATAGACTGCACCGACATGAGAAGAATGTCGTCGTCCGCTACACTCCGCAGTGCACGTTGCGCTTCATATTTTTTAGCGCGCTCATTTTTTTGGACGCTACGTTCGCTGGACGATGACATTCTCATGTCGATGCAGTCTACAAAGCAGACATGAAAATGCTCTCCCGTGGTTGCAGACTCGTCTGCAAGATGATGCATTAGCAGAGTGTAGTGCTCGCAGGCTGGTACAAGGAACGTGATGCTTGCATGGGAATACAGGCTAATACAAGCAAGTCAGTCAGTAGTTATTATTATTTATCGTAACGCTCTTTTCGCCACGCTTCAAAGTAATGCTCTTGTCCATTGTGTGTCGAAGTAAATACATAAAAAAGTCAAAATTATTTTCATGGAAATGGTAATTTGTTTCGTTACTCCTTTTCGTTCCTCCTCAAATGTAACAACGGTTTTCCCGTTTGTGTGATACCCATGACTAGAATATGGCAAGTAAAGACAAAAAAATGTCAAAATAAATTTCCATGGAAATAATATCATTCCTCCTCACATGAAACGTCACGCGTAAAAGTAACGTTTTTCCGGTTTACGTGCAAAAGTAAAGACATAAAAATATTTAATAAAAAAAAAAAACCCCACAATACTACATTACACTACACAAATTTCTTTTCGCTATAAACATTATTTTCAAACAAAAACATTTGTTTGTATTATCTTAATATGTTTCTTGCTGTATCTTGAGGAACTGAAGAATTTTAATTCCGTATAAATCTCCCACCCCACAAATCCAGAAAAACAGCATAAGTCAGTACAGAAAAACGTTATTTTTTCTCAACATAAAATACTCGAATCATTTTTGATAGAGTTTTCTACATTGTTCTAGACATCGTTTTTATCAGTGGAGCATAAAGGTTCTTCTGGGGGGAGGAGCGATGCAAAAATCAAAAATTCAAATTTAAAGAAAAAAGGGTCCTTTCATAAGAGTGGAAGTAACAAACAGAAAATCATGTAAACCTCCAAAAATCTCGTAAATCTCGTCTCTAAAACCTCTAAGACCGCTTTCCTACAATTCGCTTAACTTCATCTCATTTTTAGGTGGGGGGGGGGGGGTCGCAATTTTTAGGAGTACAATATTTCGACACCACTGATTTCTAGTAAATAGTAGGTGTCTTCACTTTTACGTTGGCTTGAAACGTTTCTTCCTTTATTATATTTCGTTTCTGTGACCTTACAATGTTTCATTATACTGCGGTTCATTTCTCAACTATTAGATTTGGAATTGATTTAAAAATTCACACATGATATCCTATCATGAAAAGCGCACGAATTCGGTCGTTTCTACGATCATCGTGTAAGGCGACGCCCAGAGCCCCAGTACTAGATCTTTTATTCTTTATTAATTATCAATTATTTTTTTCTTTTAGTCCTATTCGTCACGAGGAGAGATAACAATAGAAATTTCTAAATTTATTTTCACTATTAAAATTTTTCTTGTGAAATATCAAATACTGATTACCTGCTGCTGTCAAATTATCTGTCCTATCTAATTGCTCCAAAAAATGTTCTCCCCCACTTACTTCATTCTGTTAAGTTCTGCTTTTATCGAAACATTGTAATTATTGGTACTTGTCATTATCATTTGTTAAAACAGTACCTTTTCAAATATGGCATACGAAGTACACTAACTGTTCTATAAATTTTCAATCTCATATCCCCAACGTTTATTAAATTAAATTTGTTAATTCCCAAATTCGGGGTATTTGTTTTCATGTATATATTTTGGAATCAGGTTTAAAGTCAAGTTTACACCACCCTCTTTATCAACTGGCACCCCAAACTTCTTAATGTAACAAATGGAACGGAGAATAACTCGTACTCACGTCACATTTATTTTGGCATCCCTGGGGGAACATAATTATAGGAGGCATATAATTAGTTTTCCATAACTAACTCATTAACATAAGTGCTCCCCAGTATCATTTCCCCCAACAATATGATTTTATCATGACTTTTATCAGATTCTAACAACTCAATTTACAGGAAGATGGCTATCCCTGGTGGGGCACATAATTATACGAGGCATATATAATTAGTTCTCCATAACTAACTCATCAACATACGTGTCCTCCTGAGTCATATCACTTCCCCATACAATATGATTCTGTCATGACTTTTGTTAGATTTTAATAACTCAATGCACAGGAAGACATGCTTGCAGAATCAAAATGACCAAACTACTGAATCCATAGTCTTGAAGTATAAGTGAAAAATAAGTAACATGCAGTTCTTGAAGTTGATATCAATTCCACTTGGAAGCAGAGCAATCATAACCAAAATAATACAGTTACTGATTATTAATTATATTTTTTATGTATTTATTTTATTTATTATTTTTAATTTTAAATTTAATTTTATAATTAATTTAAATATTTTTTTATTTGATAAATTTAATTTGTTGTTTATATTAATTATTTTGATAATTTATTTATTAGTTAAAATTTATAATCAAGTTTATTTAATAGATTGTTAAGGTTAAGTTATTTCATTCATAAAGTTAACAGTTATGTTATAGTTATTATTTCATCCATACATTCCATAGTTAAGATTACTGTTATATTATGTTACACTTACAGTTAAAGGTTACATCTATTAATACAGGGTGGCTGTTGACATTTCAACGTTTTCGGATTTTCTCCTATTTTCATTGTGTAAATGGATATAATGAAAGTATCAACTCTTATCTCTGAAATAACAATGACAACAAAGGCGAAGACTCTAGCCACTAATTTTGGATTTCGATTCTTAGTCTTAGACTTGCATTATCATTTTTAAAACGCTGTATTTCACTTAGTTTCATGTTTTTGTGTCACTTCTGAACAGTGGCGGATCTAGAAATTTTCCAAGAGAGGAGAGGGGGGGGGATTTTGAAAAAGAAACTTTTTCCATTTCCGCCCCCTAAAAAACCGAGATGGATGTCCAAGTTGGTTCTTGATATATTTTGAAGTCCACACAAGACTACAGCACTGCAGGTGTACACGTTCACTACATTTTCATGTAGGTACCTAATGTGCTTTCGCAATGTTTGTTTTTCCTTCTTCGGCCCGAAGAGGGGTGTCCGAACCACCTCCCCCCCATAGATCCGCCACTGCTTCTGAAGTTCAGACTCATTTAATAATTACAGAACAAAACTCCCGATGCGTAAAACCCCACCAGTTACCCGGGTAACTAAAGGGGAACAGAGGTAATCTGAGGGTAACCGAGGGTAACAAATGGGTAACTTTTCCGCCGCAGGTAACTGAAGGGTAACTAGAGGGTAACTAATGGCGTAGTATCCGGCCAGTTACCCCGGTAACTAAAGGGGGACCAGGGTAATCTGAGGGTATTCTGAGGGTAACTATTTTTGTCAGAACGTTTTCGGGTGTAATCCCATCATCAAGTGACTTAGCTATGATGGTATAGTACCCGATAACGTTTTAATAAAATTACGCTGCTTCCCAAAATCAAACTGGTACAAACTTCAAGAACTGTAGATGACCAAACTAGCTGACTCCCAAACAACTAGATAACTCTGTACCGCCAATGATAATCAAACTGCTAACCAAACTGAAAAACTGAAAGCTACGAAACAATATACCAACTATTTCTAATAAATAATATAATCTACGTAAAAAAATAGCAGCAACGCAAACTAGTCTTACGATTTTATCAGCGGGATGCAAATGGTGCAAGCAACAGTTAGCATGATTCGAAAAGGTATCTTCTGTATCACTCACCCTCCTGTGATTCTCTGGTAAACTTAAATTACATTCGTTATCGAAACGAAACTGGCACTGCAAGACACAAATGAGATCTCGAATTAATATGTCATAAAGCGAGAGAGGGAGAAAGAGAAATAGACGCGCACCCTTTCCGTATATCATACACGCGGAACGGAAACATCATCAATTTTATCAAATTGGATGCCAAGGTAAATGAAATGTAATTACTTTATACGTAGGTCCGAGTCTATGCATGGCACATATTTGCTGAGTAGTTAACGCTTCACTGAACAAATATATAGTCGACATTTGTCCACAAAACACCCGCTCTTCGTCCAGCTCCGGACTGGCACCGATGTAACATTTATCAAACGGCTAGAATGCGCAACATCGGAACAATTTAGAATTTGTTAGCTGTCTGATACAAACATAAATAATTAATTCGGGTTCGGGTCTCTTTTTTTTCCCTCGCCATGTCAAGCGAAAATGGAGAAACTTGACTGAGTCGCAGCTGCCCGATTTTTCACCATTTTAACGCAAGACTTGCTGTATCCGTTTCTCGAGCCAATTTTTGGATATTACGTGCGGGTTGGAGAGGATAAATCAATTTAGCGTCTACGGTAGATTCCCAAATGAAAGTAATTTTGACTGAGTACCGTTTGATTCAGCGCCTCAAATAACCTAAATTTCGATATGCATTATCTATTTTATTGAATATTCGTCGTTCCTGCCTTCCCCTTCCACCACAAGAGCCACAATTTTCAATTCGTTATCAAAATAATATCAACAATGAATTTAACGACCCAAAAATCTAATCTTTTCAAAGTATAATACGTTTTAAGAAAAGTTAGATCACACATCCCCCCTACAATTTTCTGAATTTTAAGTCGAAATAATAATATCAAAAACGAATTCAGTGATCTTGGAATCCTCAGATGGGTCGTACAGATGGGGGACGGGAGTTTCTATGAATAGATGGGTACATAAATAAGAACAAGGGTTAAGGGGTAACTAGCATTTCTTTAACTAGCACAAGTCGCTATGACCGGAAGAATGGTGAAAATTCTATTTTCACGTCCAAAACCCCTGTGTTAAGACATGGCATTTGAAAGGATTATTTTGAACACTCAGTTTTCGACATTCCTGGAAATGGTCATAAAAAACTGGCATGGAGACTTTTTTGTTTTTTTTTAATAGGGAATCCACTGAGCTTTAAATTTTGCCCGAAATATTTTCCATTTCTGGCCATGTAAGGTAAAATAGAGTTCAGACTGATTGTCGCCTTTCTCCTCCCCCATGTGTGGATTCAAAAACGGGCTTCAGCACAGTGTTAATTCTTAAACTGATCCTCATACCCTTCCAAACTCAGATACCAAATTTACGTTCTCTTGATAAAATGCACGATGTTTCTCCAATTCGCCTTACTACTACACATCACGCAACTTCACTGACGAGTTAATAAAATTGCATACACGATTCGCCGTAAATACGTTCTTTCTTGGTCCGAGTATTAATGCCACATACCATCAACTTAACAATACGTGAATCTCCCATTTAAAACACATTGAGCGCTTTTGTACCACGTTTTCAGCGCTCCCTAGCGGCGCGGCCTGTTGTAACATAAATAAAGGACGTAGTAGTCTTATGGGAAATTGCAACTTTTTTTAAAATCGTCATTGATTCTGGATTACACATATTATCCAAATTTAAATCGTAATTATTCGAAGAATGATTCTGCACACAGTCAAAACTGATTATAACGACTCACGAACAAACATCAAATTCACAGAAATACACTATCGGACTACACACACCCTTACTAACTTACATTAGTTACAGGCTGTAGTTACAGGCCACGCCGCCAATCGCTGCGGTTCAAAAAATGTATGACAGATTCGCGTATTGTTAGATTGACGGTATTTGCTAATACTCTATATTTTTTCACTAACCGAGCCAGAACACATTTGTAGTTCAGACACTAAGAAATTTTGAGAAATCTGATCACCCCGAGAGCCACATTGGTCTCTCAGGAGGACCTAAGTGCTTCTTTCTCACTTTTTCCGCAATACATCCCAGACAACAAGTCGTATACTCAAAATACGCATAGCAAAATTAATGTACGCCAAATTTTACATAAAAATGGTCTCTCGTAATTTTTTCTATCTGTCGTTGAAATCCCGGAAACAGGAGCTTCTTTATAAGCCGTACAATTCAATACTTAGACACAGGCCTTACGGGGCGAAATGCCATTTTGAGATTTTCTATTGAACACGAAACTTAGTCAATGGTACTGTGGCAAATTTTGGACTGTATTCGTCACCCTACCATCACTGATTCCCTTCCTAAGAAATTGTTCTACTGTACCTGTCCCTTTTAAATTGATCCTTACACCTTTCCGAACCCAGACATCATGCTTTTATAATAAAATACACGATTTTTCTCCAATTCGCCTTATTATTACAGATCACGCAATTGTACTGGCAAGTTAATAAAATTGCATACACGATTCGCCGTAAATACGTTTTTTCTTCACATCCAACAGACCGGGTACAGAAACCTTGTATTTTGTCCCTTCCCAGGGAATTTTTCTACTGTTCCTGTCCTCACCCTTTCTACACCACACAAATGAGATCGTTTCCTTGAGTTTTACTAATAACGTGGATATTAAAAAACTTTTTATGCGGACAGAAAATCAAAGTGATAAATGAATTTCGAGGTTTTGAAGCCGCCATATATTCATTTTTCGCATTGATTTGACTCAAAGTCAAAATTGCGGAACTGAGGCGGAGGCGAAGACTCAAGTCATCAGGAACTACAATATGAGTATCAGACAATAGGTTTTGAGGCCGCTGATCTCAATTTTGATATCATTTCAACCCTCGAGAATATTCGGACACTTATGGTGGAGGGCGAGGGTCAAAACAAAAGAATACTAAGAAATACCCATCGTTTTCTACCTTTGCTCTCCACCCGAGTCCTGGAATCCGCCCTTTCGAACATTACTTCAGAGACATCGGGGAGGCTTTTAGGGCTGTCTCAGCCCTCTTCCCTTCTGGCGGAAAAACCAGCTTAGGTCAAAAATTCTGGCGAGTTGCTAAGTGGGCTCGAACCCAGGACCTCCGGATTCTGAAACCAACGCGCTATCCACTTGGCCAACCAGAAGGCCTGTGTTGAAGTACTGACACGGAATTATTTTGGGCTCCTTATTTCGGGAGTTTTTAAGACAGATACGAACCAATTACAAGGGACCGTAGTTACATAAAATTTACCGGGTAATCATTTTGCTACGTACATTTTATTGAAAACAAATTAAAAAGAAGTATTTGTATCCCCTCGTAGGGCTCAAAGTGGGCCCCCTGGAGGCCACAACTTTTCAAATATTTCTTAGGGTCTCAACTACTAATGCACCAAATCGCACCGTTTCTCAAAAAAAAAAAAAAAAAAAAAACAACAAAAAAACAGAGTACCCTCACAATTTTTGTAAACAGATTTGCGAAAATTGGGGAAGAGTTGAAAGGTGCGAAAATATGGTTCCCGGTCAACGTACTAAGAGTTCACAAGAATCCCGATACAGCTTCTCCCCCCCCCCCCGATAAGGTTAAACGGTTTTTCAATTCAAAAGGAAAAAAAAAAGAAAAAGAAAAAACACAAACTACTCAGGAAATTAGGAAATATTAATTACAGGTGAAAACTCTTCAAACAAAAATTATTCTTCGTTAAATTGTACACAAGAAACGTATCTTGTAATTTTTTCGTAATCACCCTCCGAATGTTCCAAATCGGGGGTTGAAAATAACTTCATTTTGCTATGCATTAACACAGGCTTCACAGACGTCACAGACTAAAAAAAAGGTCCGGCCCTACTGTCTTCCCCGAATAAAAGGGGTACAAATAACCCTCGGACCCCTTTCTCCATATTCCTATGTGTTTCCCCCCTCTTCCTCCTCCTATCTTCTCATACCACGCGAAGAAAATTCGTTCTTCAGTTTTAAAAATGACGTTTCCATTAAACTTTTTACACCTTTCACTGGCACGAATCATCGAATCGAGATATCGGCGGAGGGGGCGGTTCCAGGCTACGGAATTCGATTCTTCAAAGTAGTCCAAATTACGGCCTGAAAATGACTTCATTTTGCCAGCATCAACACAGGCCTTATAGAAGCTACAGATTTAAGACACAGATTTTAGAAAAATGGTCTAATTTTCTGGTCTCACAGTCTTTAGCAAATAGAAAGGGTGCAAATCATCTTCTGGACCTCTTTCTCTACATCCCTATGCATCTTCCCCTTCTTCCTTCTCCTATCTGATCATGAAATTTGTATTTTTCCGGGTTCTTCAGTTTCACGAATGACTTTTCTCCATTGAACTTTTTGCCCCTTTCACTGGCGTAACTTCATCCGTAAAAGGTTAATAAGCCCACGAAACGGGCAAAAGCTCAAGGATACTGAAAAACAGAAAACTCGTCTCGGATCGTTACAGGGGATGGGTACTTTGAAAGAGACAAATCGAGAACATTCACTGACGGCAGGCGAACATCACTTTTTAAAGAACAGTACTGAACTAGGGTGTCTACAGGCTCTTCAATTTTTTTATTTTTCCCTTACCTTCTTTTATGTATTTGAAGAATCCATACATAAAAGTCTTTGGATTAGTTATAAATTTCAAATATAAAGCCACGAGTACAAAATTTAAGGACTTGATAATGAATGTAACTGAGGTAATATACATAATTCTCACATTACATTGCAGACACGTTCATTCATAATAATTGGGAAAAAATTGGACTCTGGATGGTAGTCACTCATTTTTTCCCCCTGACCTTTTAGTAAATTCCTCGAAATTGACCTGCTTTCAAAAACCCTGACTCTTCCGGACTTACTGACCTTGTAGACACCCTATTAAAATTTAGCACCACGGCTGCTCATTGATCAACAGCTAATCCTACTGCTAACTTCAACACAGCATGCCCTTCAGCCATCCCTCATTCTGAGGATGAGCAACATTACTCGCATAGCGAATTGAGTTCTACACTTGAATTTCGGAACTTGGGATACTCTTTCCAGTAGAACTCGATGCAGTTTCAGTCGCTTAAGGCTGCTGACACAAGATCCGGTGCCGAATACGAGAGTAAGACGATTTCCGAAATTTCAAGGAGGAACACTCAGCCGCGGGCTGGTGAGGTAAATTCAACGAAGACCGACTTCGCTTTCTTCTTTGATCGTCACGAAGACTTAATAATAAGAAAATTCGTGTTTTACTTACATCATTCGTCGAGACGAACCACGCCATTTCGGTGCTGGAAGCTAGCTGTCCATTAACAAGGCACTTAATCTCACTCTTCGTCCACCTGTTGTAGATGTACACTATTGCGATCATGTACCACTGCGAACACACATTGAAAATTAACAATCAATTACCCTGGTGTTCCATCATGCAGACTAGCACACTTTATACAAATTTAACAAAATTTCAATTTTTATAATTTTCACCATAGGGTTCTCTTCCCGCAACGCATCATCAAGCTTCATTTTACAAGTACATGTACACTAAAGTGCGCACTCGTGGCCCTAGAATCGGGCAAAAGCCTCCCCCAGCCTGCTCCATTTATTGCGGTCCTGGGCAATCCTTTGAAATGCACTATGTCCCAGCAGCCTACCGAAGCCGTCCCTCCATCTGATCCTGGTTTACTTTGCCTTCTTGTTCCCGTATTGTACCAAAAGGTCAATTTGTACATCCAACGGTAGTCCCCCAACTCCATTTTTTATTTTTTATCAGCTGTACAGAACATTTATTGTTTTTTAATTTGCATTGATAGTTGAGATTTTGATATGCGGCAGTTTCTGTAAAAAGGGGTAACTTTGTCGATCGATCAAAGTCTCAGAACACGCGAAAAAATAAAAACAAAATTTTTTGGTTGAAAAAATCATTTTTGAGATTTTGGTTGATTTCTATAGAAAACGCATCGCAATAACAAAGAGACAAAATTTACGCGCATGAGAGAGAAGAGGGAGAGAGAGAAAGAGAATTATGAAAGAGAATGAGAAAATACTGCGAATGTCTGCGACCGCTTCTTCGTGGTTTTTCCGAACTCACGAAAAAATCCGATGTTCTGAATTGTTACCACGCAGAAGAGCGAAAAATTACCTTTACAACAAGCCCTCGTCAAGGTTAGTAACGTGATTCTGCGGCGAGTTAGAACCGCTTGACGGAGTGGGAGAAAAAGGTGTGTCTAACTTTAAACGCGTTTTCCCAAAAAACGTGTTTTCGCGCGTTCTCGTTACACTTATCTTTGACCGCTTGTATCTCCGGAACAAAAAACGCTACAAATCTCGCCGATAGCTCGTTGGAATGGACATTCATTCTTCTATTACGTGCTTCTGTAACTCAAAATTCGTCGGATTGACAAAGGTACCCATTTTTATAGAAACTGCCACAATTGTCTTTTTTCTTGATATTTAAAACTGATCGTTCCGTTAAATTTTGAGTAATTCGAACTTTTTGTTTCATTTGTTTAGACAAAATCCAGGTTTCAGAGCCATATGTTAGAGTTGGGAGGGCACACGCATTGAAAATTTCGTTTTTTGATCGTGGAGAGGAACCTTTCAATATTAATTTTAGAGACCAGATTTTATTCCAAGCGACGGTTATTCCTCGTTCAATTTTTTCCTCTTGAGATTTGTTGCACGAAATCTTTGAGCCCAGATATATTACGCTTTCCACCCCTTTCATTTTTTCTGCGTCAATTTTATTGTCATAGATTCTGTTTTGAGTATTTATTATTTTAGATTTGGCCAGATTCATGCTAAGGCCTGCAGTCAGCCCGTTTCCGTCCAGTTCCCGTATCATGTTTTCTAATTCTTCTTTGTTGCTTGCAATCAGCACTACATCATCAGGAAAGCGTAAATTATCTAAGTGTTCCCCGTTAATTTTTATACCCTTTTCCTCCAAACCAAATTTCTGAAAACTTCCTCTAGACCACAGTCGAATCTAGGAGTCTCCCTGCTTTACTCCCCTTTGGACCGGAAAATAATTCCCAACTACATCTGTTACGATTCTACAGCCCCTCGTACATTTCCTTGTTGATTTTGATAAACATTTCCGGAACCACTTGATATTTTAGTGCTGACAGCAGTGAATCAAAGACCTTGGCAAAGTCTATGAAGGCGAAATGGAGTTCAACCTGGTATTCATTACATTTCTCGATTAACTGGTTCCCCGCAACGCATCACAAATATTCAAATAATGACCTTTTTTTAAGAAGGTTTATCGATTTTCTCTGTTTCTTGATAGACTTTTATGAACCTTTGCACGTAGAGTAGCTAAAGAGCATTATTTCGAGTATTGCCGTCATCGAGTTCTCATATATAACAGGGAAAAGAAGTCAAATGTGCCCCACAATCGAGGTAACTTTGAACACATCCTTTATATAAACCTGTACACTTTCACAGGCAATTTGTAAAATGTTTCAAAATACAAACTGATTGAGGAAACTGGACTTAGAATCATGGCTTGAACACTTCTTCATTACAATCAGTGTAGCTACATTTATGAACCAAAATATAGCAAAAAACTATTTAAAGAAGCCCCACTTTACGGTTATTTATATTTTAGGACAAAGCTACAGAACTGGTCAGCCTTCAGAGTTCCATCGATAGAAGTTACGAATGGAATTACCGAACCGATGGATATGGACAGTGAAATCGATGGTGCTTACCTTTCGCGGATGGAATTCGTACTTCACACAGTGTTGAAAGCCTTTGCCTCTGATCTTCATCGATGTTAACACCAAACAATGCCCGACAAAATGAGCGCTGTAACCTACACCTTTGCTCGTTTTGAAGCTGAAAACGTTATAAAACATCACGAATATAAGATAAATAATACTGAGCATGGTGATCTTCAATATTCACTTTGAATCAATGCGCAAACTAATTTACCAGCCCGATACAACCGAATGGTACCTACACGAAGATAATTCATTGAAAGCATGCGGTCAGTGTTCCAGAATACCTCTGTCATAGCACAGAATCTGAACCGGTTACACCAAAAGGACTCGAGAACGCAAATTTTGTTCCCTCCGTGAGTTTTTTGATACAAAAACAAAAACCCGTGCTATGGCAGAAGTACCTTTATGCTAATGTCCAAAGTACTTTGAGACATTTATGATGCACTCCACGAAGCAGTATAAAGATGGTATCTTACCAGTACAGGTAGGGTTTCTCCCTCTCGATGTTCACCGAATTGATGGGATCCAAACGAAACCACGTGGTAAAGGTGAAACCGTTTTCGTGAGGCCATTTTGCTAATGGTGGCAAAACAATCGCCTATTGTAACACACAGAGAAAACGCGCAAATAAACCAACGGGGTAAGGGCAATTTACAAGCCAATTCGCTTAATGGGTTGGGTACGTACAGTATCTATATATATACATATATAATATATAGTATAAAATTTTATTCCAACACGTGATGATGCCCTACGCACGTGTCTGACATATTTACCGTTCGTGTATCGCCTTCTGGTGGATATCAGTACAGTATAGCACAGTACTGCTATACTGAGTACTATTAAGTTGCGGTACGACGTGAGATAAATTGAAAACAGCCGCCCGATGTTTTACTGCGCCTTTTTCGGTTCAATGAAAACACTACTCGCCATCAATTCGACCCGGAAAAAAGAGGAAAAACGACTGCAAGCCCCGCTAGTTACTATATTTGGGAACTCGAAATAGGCTGAGCTCGAAAGAAAATCGCTTGGCTGGATTACGCAAAACGCAGCATCTTATGTCCAAGAGAGTCAAATTTGAGGGGGTGAAATGAGTTCACAACTGTAGGAGACGCGTCGAGTGCAACTCGAGACAGCCAGAACAGCGACGAAGTACTTTACATCGGGAATGAAGGCAATTCACACCAGTGGCTCCCACCATGGTATAAGTATCTGACAGATGCCGAGAACTTAAGGGGTGAGTGGCGAACGAGGGAGAAGGTGGAAATGTCCAGGACAAATGACAAAGCAGCAGAAAAGTTAAAACATCACATTTGTGGGGGAGGGAAGGAAAAGAGTACAGCCTAGGTGGGGTTTTCCGGGAGTTCATCGCCGGGTAATTTTCAAAACAGAAAAGCGCCATTGAATTGCAACAGCGCTGGGGAAATCATCAACAAGTGACCAGTTTCTTCTTTTTCTTCAGGCGCCTTCTCTGATGTAGGGCATTGACGGTCACGGTTTCTGACGCGCGACTCTCCTGGACAGGTTAGTCGAGGTAGTTTGTCGTTGCTTTCCCCATGGTTTTGTTGCGTTGGAGTTTTCCTCCTCAGTACCGGAAAGTTCGCTTACTAGTCACGTGTTTCACGAACGACATGCACACGCACAGTACCAATCTTTCTGATCTGGTGGTAACACGCCCTACGATTGTAATGTCTTGTTCGTGTGAGGAAAATAAAAAAATCATGAAATTCGAGTAATTCGATAAAATGGAATATCGAACCTCATTCACTATAGTTTTCAAGCAACTCGCACATCGACACCTTCGAGCAAAAATAGTGCTATATACATTTTTGGGGAGAAATGAGTTATTATGGTATCATTGGAAAGGAAATTCCACGCTCTATCATGAGCAACACTGCATGCTAACGCAGGCCAAACATCAACTTTACATAAACATGACGTCACGATTTCGTAACACAGGAGCGATAGGCTATTCGGACCGGGCAAACAACAACAACAACGATGCAATGCTATTTTTATGTGAAAAATAAAATCACTCGGATATCGATAAAAATGAGCTCATCTGAAAGGAAATTTTATTTGCTACAAGGCATGTTCTTTTCAATTTTCCGTTAACTGTATTCATTCTCGAGATATTTTGAAAAAACATCAAAATTGACATAAACTGCTGTGTTGAACTTCCCCTTTTCGACCTATTTTCCTTATCAGTTTTTTTTTTGATCGATGCTAGCGAACCTACAATTTGCCCGGTCCCATTCGAAAACTTCTCCCTCTTCTGCCAATTTCAATAAAATGTAGATAGCACTACTTCGCTCTAATTTATCGATATGTGATTTGAATAAGATTCGTGAGAAATAGAAGTCATGCAGGTGAAAAAGTAGCCTCGCCAATCGAGGAGGGTCTGCAACTAAGCACGCATCTTGACTTCCAACAGTACTGAACAATCGATACTTTTACATGAAGATGAATAAGTAATTATCGACCAAATATAACGATCTGTAATGTTATCTGTAAGAACTTGGCCCTTAGTCCAAGGGAATTAGCATTTTTGATGGAATTAATTGCAGCACAGCTGAAACTTGGTACGATTGTTTAGTACCCTCTTTGGAAAAGCCCCGTAATATCTCCTCTTCCTCCGGTGTGAGCATCGCCACCCAGAGTCCAAAAAGGAAAAGTTCACAAATGTCAACCAGAAACAAGTGCTCAGAATAAAGAATTGCGGGAATCACGAGTGCAGCATGATAGAAACGATGTTCAAACTTGTTTAAACTGGCTGAGAGCTCATCATCTCTTCCCATATGTATCTGAATTACAAGAGGGGATCTACCCGGGTTTACGGAATTAAAAATCGATTTTCATTCGGGGTTATAAGTCTTCAGAAAAATTCGTACACGAAATTTGAGGCAGATTAAAGAAAAATTGTATCATTCTAAAAAGAAAAAAAAATCAATAACAACGATTTTGGAGGAAAGAATCCAACAAATTCAAACAAATTCGATAAATTAAAAAATTTAAATCAATTCGGAATCGGGCGTTTTCAAGCAACTCGAATAGAAAATTGCTGCCTGATACCAGGAAAATTGCAGCCATCCTGGGAAAATGATTAATGAGTTCAGACAAGAATTTGGAAGGGGAAAATATTTCGAAATTTAGATCATTTGACAAGAAGGTATAATGAATCAGATTTACCATTTCGAGTCTTTAAACAACTAATATACAAAATTTAAGTGAGATTCGCGGAAAATTGTGGGCACCCAGAAAAAAAAATCAAGCAACCAAAAAGAAATTCTTGAAAAAATAAGTAAATTCGATAGAAAGGGAAATGTCACTTAATTCAAGATGATAATTATTTAGGAAAGCCGAGCACGAAAATTGAGTAAGCTTCTTGGAAATTTGTAGTCCCGTTTTGGAAAAATGATCAGTGTTATAATAACCATTTTCAGAATAAAAAAATATCGCAAAATTTGCCGAAATTTGAAAAGTTGAAAGCGAACATAGGTTGATACAGTCGGTTTCCAACTGACTGGAATATGAAAATTCAGCCCAGTTGGTGAAAAATTGCGGCAGAGGCGCCCCCCATTGAGTGAGTTTCCGGTTGATTCTGAGAACTTTAGGAGTCGGCAAGTGGGTCGTCAGACAAACGGAGAGGAGGCGGCAATGTCCAGCAAAAATTACAACGGAACACAGAAGCTAAATAATGGGGCGAACAAAGGGTAAATGGGCCATTCCGCAGGATTTTCGTCAGGTAGTGTTCAGAACAGGTGGGCGCCCCTCCACTTTCACGAAAATATTTCAGGTCAGCAAAAGGTAATTCTACAGAATGGTCGCGATTATTCTTTTTGGTGGGTGGGGGCGGGGGAGGGGGGGAATAAATATTCAACACGACAGAAAAATAGACAACAAATACGTGGCGACGAAGCAATTAAGAAGGTCAAGTTTGCTCGAACTGAACGACAATTGTCAAACAACGCCAAAATAGGTGAGAACAGTAATCATGTGCCAGGTCGAACTGTCGAATCTTAACGATTTTCTAAAAAAGACTTGTGAAATATTGAACGGAAATTGAAAAATCTTACTGAATCTGGAACAAGTCTAGAAGAAATTGAAAAAGTCTCTACCAAGCTTGTTACAGTTGTGAACATGTCTGGAAGAGTCTCAATGGTAGAGTCGTGGATGAGCCGGGAAATGTTGGGGGAGTCTTAAATCGTAGACATTTTTGGAATTCTTTTTATTTTTATTTATTTTTGAACATAGCCCAATTAGGAGACACTTTTGAAATCAAAAATCTAACGAAGTATTTATAGCAGGTAGGCGAATTCACCCGTTACTGACTCCCCCTTCGGCTACCCATTTCTGGGTATAGCTCTCCGTCACTTCTCTCCATTTATCCCTATCTCTAGCCAGGTGTATATCCATTGGAGCCCCACGCCTTGCACCAGTTCGTCAGCCCATCTCCTGACTGGTCTGCCTCTTCCCCTCTTGCCTTCGTGTGGGACATATGGTATCAGGATATTCTTCCATTCAAGTCTGGATTCTCTCACAACATGGCCAGCGTATTTCCATTTTAACCGCTTAATGGCAACCCAGATATTTTTGGCTTTAGTCTTGTTAACTATTTCGTCTATTTTTATGTGATCTCTTAGGTTCACTTGGAGAATACGCCTCAACATTGAGTTCTGGGTTGTCTGAATCTTTCTTTCTTGTTTTTTGTGGTGGCCCAAATCGGAGCCCCGTAGGTCAGGACAGGGAGAACAGTACTTTCCCAAATTGTTATTTTGGTGTTCAATTTCATTTTGCTCTTCAGTATTTTTCTTTGCGCCCAGAATGCTTTCCAGGCATTCGCCCTATGGATTTTGAAACCTTTTTCTGTTTCATTTTTGGTTGATAAAACCTGGCCTAAATACTTATATTCCGGAATTTCTTCTACTTTTATATTATCAACTTTGATTTCGCCAAAGTGTTTGACATTTTAAAAGATTTTTATCATATCCTGGTTGATTGTCAAGCCAACTTTCGCGCTCTCTCTCCTCAGATCCTCCGCCATGACTTCAAGTTCGTCTCCGTTTTCCGCTATAATCGCGTCTCCTCTCACGACAATGGTGTAATTCAGAGATCATCTTACTCCATAAAAAAGGAAACCGGGCAGTGTCCATGAATATTGGGAAAAGGTTTATGAAACTTCTGAAAAATCGTACTTATAAGATTCTAGACGGTCAACAGCCAGTGGAGCAGGCAGGATTCCGAAAAAACTTTAGTACAATAGACCAAATTCAAACACTCAGTCAACGAATTCAGCATAAAGTAGACAATTATGTTTAAAGATTTTAATAAAGCTTTCGACTCTCTCTTCCATGACAAAATTTGGCTAACGTTAAGCTCAGCAAGGGGTTCCGGAAAAGATCATCAAAATTCTAGAAAATTTATATGAAAACTCTGAAGCCCAAATCAAGTGGATAAAGAAAGTAGTGGTTCAGGGTCGAACGCGGTGTGAAACAAAGGATCCACTCACCCTAAACAATTTTAATGCAGTCTTAGAACGTATTATTTTAGCAAACTAATTGACAAGGAAGAGGGATCAAAATTAAAATTAGAGATCAAAACTTATTCCACTACAAACAAATAAATTGGAAGAGTCTTAAGGGATTTCCTAGATGTACGGCAGGCTTGAAGACGCCTTGAAGAATCATACACAGCTGTGGGAAGCCTAAGGATTTGCAGTCAAATCTGGAAAGCCTCAAGAATTTTCAATCAAATCTGGTGGAGTCTTAAACGGTTTAAAACTTCTAAAACTGTCACCTCTTTGGGTGAAACTTAAATTTCTCAATGAATGTCGCGGTTAATTCTATTTTCAGATCAGACACTTTCTGTTTTATTATCGTGCGCTATTTTTAGGCCGTTCAAAACTTTATTTCACCGTGCACTTCTTTTTTTAACCTCTGATTATATTTATTTGTCGTTATTCTCTTTACTTGTCGTTGACTCCAATCATAGCCATTATTTTCTCATTTTCTGTCAGGCGGAAAAATGCGTGTCTATTTTTTTTTTTGGATCCGTCGAGTTACGTTCAACAATAATGAGAGCTATAACTGGGTTAAGAAGCTGAAATTTTGATACGTTGTTTAAAAAATAAAAGGGAGGTCAAGATGGTAGATGGGCCTAATCAGACCATTCGGAGGGGGAAAGGGTAGGAGGCTAAAATATATATTCCGGAAAGTGCGTCAAGTCGATTTACTTCAGAAAAATTCTATTTCGGGAAACGTAAGTTCTCTCAAACTTTTGACGACAAAGAGTATTATTATTATTATTATATTTTTTGTTTGAGGTACAAATTTAGTGATATTTATTTTGATGGCAGAATCAACGGTTAATGAGATACTGAACGTTTATGGGGTCGAGAGGCCCACTCAATATTTGTTCAATGAAATGGCATCAGTATGGACGGCAATATTCTGAGCAAAATACATATATTCCCTCCTTACAAATATTTAGGTCAAGCAACGCCCACTCTTCATTAATTTGGCTCAAACTAGGGAAGAGCGAGCACTTATAATACAAACTAAATTTATTTTCAACTCATCAAATACCAGTTTTGCCATCTCTCATAAAATTTCGTGTGATCTCACGTAAACTCCGATGTATTCAGTCCTGCGACACAACCAAATCTCAAGAATTTTCATGAAAAGGATCTGGCAACACAGCAAAATGCACTGGCACGCATATGGCAAATATGGGGTTGAATTACACAGGTGGCACAGTAATTTCATTGTTAGGGCCATAAGCTTCATGATTTCCACTACTCAAATACCATTAATTACCATGTAAGCTCAAAATTCAGCACCAAAGACCACAAAGACCAGAAGGTAATGCAGATAAATTTGAAAACAAAAGGCTATCACATCTTACAGGCTACAAGTATGCCTCCTGAGCACACAAAACCGGTATATCTTGTATCAGAACACGAGAACATTCAAGTTCGAACACTCAAGATTGTCCATTAATCTTCGAGAGCTTCGTCCTCGCGGATGTTTTATAAAACCGTGAGATTCTTCAGATCCACATTGAAAGCGTTACCCCACATCGAAGTACACCGGAATTAAAACCAGCTGGAAAAAAACACACTCCAGCAGACTGTAGAGGTGATATATTGCTAATAGGATAAGGAATTCCACACAATAATGGCGATTTTTCCAACAAACGTCATTGCCAGAGTATTCTGGTATAAGAAATAGCTGAAATTTATAAAGCACGTGAATTCGCGCAATAGACATCCCGTAAGTAATTTTTCACGCTTCACAAAAAGGCGCCATAAAATTGTCTAAATTCCGAAAACATTCCCGCAAATTATTCGCCAAAAAAAAAGAAGAAAAAAAGGCGGGAATCGGTGCGTTAAAAACAATTTGGTCGTTCGCTTGTGCAACTACCCATTTTTCGTTGTAAAAGCGTTTCCCTGCTCCGCGTTCCAGTTGCCGCATTCGAGAACGGAAAAAAGAAAGGAAGAAGTCAAATGAATACTACTTACGTCTAGATAATATCGAAAAAGAACCACCCGGGTCAACTTTTATGCCCCACCAACCTGAAGTTATCGTAGACCTTCTCGAAATGTACTCTCTTTGAAACGAGACACGATCGCTGAGAGGAATGCGGAAAATGGAAGCCGCGCCGGAAGAGGAAGAGCGAACGATTTCAAAGAGAAATAACGATACATTGAATGGAACAGGAATTCCTAACGAGATAAAATGAGTGGACTTTTCTCAAAAAACAGTCTGTTATGGTTTGGCCGGCCCGAAAGCATTCGAATCTAAAATTGTAACTATATCTGAAATGCGCTTCTTGAGATGACGACTCCACCTGAACCATAGAACACTATAAACCCGAGTATGCTCAGCTGCCATGTTCACCTTCTCATTTGCCGCGCAACCTCGATCTCCTCCGCGGGCAGCCTCGATCGTCGCCCGCGACATTTTCGCATGTCAACGGAAACAGCAAGGATAAAAATGGCGGCTTTACTCAGGTTTGTAGGGCTCTACTTAAACTAGCCTTCGAAGTGTAAACCCATAGATCGATCAACCTACAACACACGTCGATGTCACAGCGTAACATGCCACTAAACAAAATTACAGCAACACGAGGTGATTTTACAATCACGGGGTGACTTGGCACATCATGTTTACGCTACTCCTGCGAGCGCGAGGGAATAAATAAAACGGTGACTCGTTGTAGGCTCTTGAAGTTATCGTGTAAAACTAACTCGGTTTAATGCCCCCATTTTCCGGGCAGTAACAGGCCGTTTATGCAGAGCTTCAAAAAAGTATAAAAATTATGTTGCAAAAATTGTTCTAAATAATGAAATGAGACCGGATTTTTCGGCATTGAAACGTGTGAATTTCGGCACCAAAATCGGAACATTCGACAAGTGGGGAAAATCAATTTTTATCTCATTTTTATATAACAGCATTTATTGTACATGACACTTGTCGTACTTCTGCAATTACAATTAGTGATTTCAGAAGCCCTTATCTTGTACAAATACCTTCCTTAACCTAGCCCATTCGACCCGGTCAGTGGCTTTTCTGTGGAAGAGTTCGGTTTTGCTAAACTTACAGATGTCGTCCATCCACCTGGTCCTCTGTTTACCTGGCTTTCTCCCTCCTCTGATTTGCCAGAAGGTAATTTTTTCTGACCAACGTTGGTCCTTCAGTTTGCATAGGTGCCCTGCCCAGTCCCATTTTTACACTTTTGACAAAGTGTACCACATTTTTGTTGGACCTAAATTTTGCCTTTTATTTTTGTTAGCCTTACCTTGTATTTCAGTTTGAGACCAAGCATGGATCTCTCCATAGAGTTTTGTGTAGCCTGGAGTTTGTTTTAAATTCGTTTTGAAATTGTCCACGTTTGGCACCCATAGGTCAGTGTCGGGACAACACAGCTGTTGAAGAGTTGGCTTTTGTAAGATAGCGAAAAATTGTTTTTTAAAATAAATCCTAAGCTCCGAAATTCACCCCGTGCTAACACAATTCTTCTTTTTTAACTCTTTTCGGTTTGATTCCAAAATGTTATCAACTGACCTAGATAAATTATATTGTTGACTATTTCCAAAGGTCCCCCTTCATTTTTATTAGTTTTGTATTTTCAGAGTTGCTAAAATTTTTTGTTTTAGATAGATTGATATCCATACCCGCCTTTTTGCTTTCACAACTGAGTCGTCCGCACTCCCCGCCACTATCACACCGTCGTCTGCAAACCTTAAGTTATTCAAAAATTCTCCGTTAATGTTGAGTCCCTTTTCGTCACAATTTAGATTTTTAAAAATTTCATACAGGGCGCAGTTAAATAACGGCGAGGAGATTGGATCTCCTTGTCTTACCCCCCCTTTTGATTTCGAAGATTTCCCCTTCCAGATCTGTAACTATTTGCGCTTTTAGCCCCGAGTATATTTCCTGAATTAGAGTTACGATATCTTGGTTTAATCCGAGGTTAATAAGTGCCTGAAGCATGAAAGTTTCCTTGAGGAGATCGAAAGCCTTAGTAAAGTCTATAAAGGCTAGGTGAATGAGAATTTGGTATTCGGTTTCCCTCTGGATGAGTATGTTTATTGTGTTGAGATGATCGACCGTGGAGAAGCCTCTCCCACAGCCCGCCTAGCATGGAGTTTGTTGAAGTTCCAGCTTTGTTCTCAGACAGAAATCAAGCATCGACGAAAGGATTTTGGCCAAGATTGGTGTGAGGCTGCTTGTTCTATAGTTTTTGAAAGTGTATCTACAGTTTTTTTTTAAAGAAGAGTATTATTTTGGAAGTTTTCCAATTCGAAGGTATTTTTTTTGTTTCCAGTATGTCGTTGTAAAGGTGAGTTAGAATTTTTACCAAAGAGTCTCCGCCGTATTTGATGTGTTCATTGCTGATGCCATCGTGTCCTGTCTTGTCCGCTCTTAGATTCTTAATCGCCCTTTGTTACTTCTGTTTCTAGGAACTCAGGTTCTGGAACTCTTCTCCTTGACTAGTGGGAACAAGGGGGAGGGGAGGGTTGGTATCCGAGTATAAGTCAGCGTAGAATTCTATAGCAATATTATTAATTTCTTTCCGCTCGTAAACCCTCTCTCCCTTTTAGTTGGTTAAGCAGGTCGTATATTTTTTACCTATAGTTCTTTCCTTTCTGATTAGTTTTGTGCTTTTAGTAGAATCCATAATTCGAGATACAAGAGAATGTATATTTTGTTTTGGTTATGAAGCCTTAGAAGTTTTTTAGTTAGTTTACAGACCAAATTAAATTCTATTTTGTTTCTGGTGGATTTATCTCATTTACGTACTCCATAATTAGGGAATTACAAATCAAAGTAGCAGATAGGCTGAACTCTTGTTTTCTTCGAATGCTTTAATTCTAATTAGAAGTGTAAATGTTGATAGGAATAAAAGAAGAAAAACAACAACGGCGTCAGAAGGTTGTTTTTCTTGGGGGGTACAAAAATTTGAAATTAAAGTCGACAAACAAGAAAACTGCTCTCTTGTCTCTTAAAAAGTGAAAGAAAGAAGAAAAATCTTTAGTTACAGGTATCTCGTATAACTTACTGAATACTCAGTTTTAATTTATACTAATGGCGGGAGGGGGAGTGTGGGGAGGGGGTAAATGATACTGCGTACCACTTGACGAGACTCACTCTGATATGTGGAAATAGTACATAATGGCTATATTTGACAATTCGACAGTCGTTAACGTTATATTCGAGCTGTATTACAGTACTTTATTCGTTAATTTTATTCGAGAACGTTTTTTTGTCGTTTCGGCATTTTTCGGCACAATTGAATTTTTTCCTGCGTCCCATTTCTCATGATTCGAAATTCATTTTGACTCGCACTGATTTCGCCCTCAAGGAAAAAAGTGCCTAATGCCGAGGAATCCGGTCTCTAACAATGAGTGAAAATCGAAAGACCCTGTATGTTTTTGGTAAAACTGAAAATAATTAACATGAACGGGGTACTTGTTTATTTGTTCTTGAAGCTAGTAAGTGATCAATTTTGATGTTCTGTCGTATTGCTACTGAATGAAGAAGTTCAAATCGGATGTTTTTATTTCAGACTTGAACTCCTTTTAGGACACTAAGGTGTCAGATCTCAAAATCACACTCAAAATTGAAATCTGTGACCTCGAAACCCTATAAATCTACTCCTATTTCAAATTTCGCCTTTTGCCCCCCGTCGCCCTCAATTAGAAGACTCACTATGAGGGGAAGAGAGGCCAGGGGATGGTCTCGGTTCGCGCGTGCTCTCTCCCCCTCCCGTCTCTCCACGAGCCGTTGAGCAATCGCACTCGTAAGCTGTGTTTGAGGCGATTGATCGCACAGCTAGGGACTAATAACCCGATAGGTACAAAAGCAAGATTCAGCGGCATTGTTATCCGAAAGCGATACAGTCTCCGCCACATATACACTGCGTCGATAAGTGGAACCTTTCGGAACAGATCTGAGCAAAATCTGTATTCTTAACAATTTTTCTGGCAACATTCCATTTTTACTGATATGAACCACAACTCTTATGCAAACTACATGTTAGACCTGACCTCTCCCGAGGGTCGGGTTGAAATTTTTCAATGACCTTGAAATTTGGCACACATTTTCTTCGTGGTACAAGGGGCGCTGCAAAAGTGCTGACTTCGTCTAAATACGAGCCACCCAATAGTACACTAGAGCGGCATACCCATTCTGCTCATTATCGATACCTCATTACTCTGAATATATTATGAACCCAACCCTTTGCATTTAAAGGTCACAACATTCAACAAGAACGTTCCAGTTCCGACAGATAGCGGGGTAACATAAACCATTCAACGATTAGAATAGGATGGTCATGATCTAATGTCTTTCCCAGGGTGTCTGCAGAAATTGAAAAGTAAAAATGAAGTACTTTTTCAGGACCCTTTCCAGGACTGTAGCCGGAATATTTACCATATTTCCCCCAAGTGTACAAATTTTCTCCTCAACTGTTTTATCCCCCTTACACCTCCCTCCTTTTTTCTCCCCGACTTCATCCCTCCTTGTGAATATAGATCCTGCGCTACACTTTTTCATGACCAATCATATATAGGAATCGCAAAAAATTTATGTTTCAGTATTTCTAACAAAAATGAAGGATTTTTTAGCACCTGTAGACACACCCTGTTTCTACAGGGTGTCCGTTGTTTTTATAAAATGAAAATCTCCGACTTTTCCCTAACTCTCCCTGACACGTTTCAGAACGGTCAAAAAGGTGACTCAGTAAATTACAGGGCGTGCGAAAAGATGCGCGCAATATTCAAATTTTTGCAATTTTATTACCAAGAAGACAAACATAGGTACAAAACTAAGATATAAGAATCAAAAAAACTTAATCAATTCGCTTCATTTCGGCTTCAACTACGTCAAAGGACAATACATGAAAGTACACTGTTGGAAGCCCTCTTGTATGTATTATGTTTTCCCAGAAATATTTTTTTAAATCCCTGACTTTTCCAGAACTGGGCACCCTGTTCTAATTTGCTTCAAGTCCACCCATTCCCTACCACGTCCAAGCAACATAAAAAAAAACAACGCTATCGGTAAATTTTAGCTCGAAGCAGTCACGTTTTCTATCGTTTGATATGAGAAAATGAGTTCCACGAAAGCGCCACTTCCAAAGCGGATTCCTTATTTCTGATCTAAAAAAAAATGAACCAGCGCTGCCTATATTTACACTTTTACTATACATCGTTATCGTAAAAATGTTTTCGACGAGTTTCTCGAAGTTACACATAACTATACAACGCCATAAGTTCGAAGATAGTACAAGAAAGCACTAAAACTACATACCACTTTTTTCTCTGAGACAGCTCTTTATTACTGAAACTCAAAACCATATAACACTATCATGATTGATTTAACCGGCTTCGAGCGCGGTAACTAAATATCCGCTTACATAAACCTCTTTAAGACGTGGGAACTGCAAGGAGATGCCAACTAGAATTAAGAAATACGAGGCCAGACCCGGCTTTTCATCTTCACGGCCGCATAGATACTTCACAACAGACCCTAAGATGGGAATACTAACTCGGAATTTGAACAAATCAAGAGGAGATTCCGAACACCATGAAATTCGCCAACACCGCACCAGGCTATCGAAATGAGACAATGCTAACATAAGAGCGTTGCATAACGTATGCTTCCTTTTAGATTCAACTTTATTTTCTCATCTTCCGCATCACGAGCGGAAGACTTCTCTCTTTGTACTCATAATTCAATGTTTTGCATGTTTTCTACATACAATAGGAAAACTCTTTATTACTTACCGAATATCAACCATAGTCAACATGTGAGCTCTATACGAAGCCAGGTAAGGTAAAGCCCTATTACAATACGAGTGTGGAAACCTGCCATTTTGTATTCTGCTTGAATGTAAACAGTACCTTTTTCTAATTACATATACCTATACGACACCTTTCTCGAATTTAATTTAATATTTAAATCAGTAGTTTTAATTTAAAACCACTAATAATTCACTCTAAGACACGATTAAGACTTTCTGAATAATTTCAATCATTTTTCAGTACGATAATGAATATCAGCTGTTTTACCTGTTTATTGTCCATATTCGAGCAGAATACAAAATGGCAGGTTTCCGCACTTGTACTAGTTATAGGGCTCTAGGTAAGGACGGCCGCCATATTCTTTCCAGTTTGTTCCGTGAAACAGCACGAAATCAAGATACTTTTTACTGTGACTGTTCTAGTATAATCGCGGGTTGAAGTGTGCGTCTGTGTGCGTAGGTATCATAATACACGCAGACAACGCTGAGCACTAGGGTGACGTCAGCATTCTGCGGGTTGCATTCTGGATGA
Source organism: Acanthococcus lagerstroemiae (assembly GCA_031841125.1). Taxonomy (NCBI): domain Eukaryota; kingdom Metazoa; phylum Arthropoda; class Insecta; order Hemiptera; family Eriococcidae; genus Acanthococcus; species Acanthococcus lagerstroemiae. The sequence goes on along the minus strand of CM063114.1, from coordinate 11,319,966 downwards.
GCTAACCTTCTGTTAAAAGAATCTTGCCGTGAAACGAGAACTGGTCACGCGATGTTTACTGCACACGTCAGCCGACTTCCTTTGACGAACCGAACTGGAAAGAAAATGGTGACGATCTATACCTGTAGACCGTAGTAAAATAGAGCCTTGCAAACACCTCTGATATAATGGATTCGTGAATTACGCTTTCATTGAACCATAAAAAGGAACAGAATTGCAGACGGAGATTCGATATCGGTTATGTTGGCACCATTGATACAAGTACATATTACTGAACTTTATATCGGCGAATGATCGCGGGGGAAAAATGCTAAACACCTACCTCCTTTCACAATGCGCAAAATCCCATCAGTTATCTGGGTAACTAAAGGGGAACAAGGGTAATCTGAAGGTAACAAATGGCTAACTTTTCCGTGGGTAACTGGGTAACTAGAGGGTAACTGATTGTGCATCGGGTGAAGAGTAAATTTTCTTGCGCAGCCAAAATTTAGAAATTCTTGCGGGAAATAACAGAATGGGCACAAAGAGATTTTTGTACTTGAATTTTTTTTAAATTACATATAATTGCAGGAGTCTGGTAAATGAAGACAGATTCACCGAGTTAGAGGCCGCCCTCACCAAACAGAGGTGGGATACAGTGGATTTATCTGAGATACAACGCAGGGGGGAGGGTCTATTCCAAAGAAAATCAGGAAACAACTTTTATGGCGAAACAAGCGATTTCTCGATTTTTTTCCCCAGAAGAAACTCCAAAAAAGCGGTATTAGTATGTCAGAGACGACTCATTAAAACGAATAATAATAATTATGTGGAAAACTTACAGATCCTTTTCTGCCGGGGAATGTAAAGAACACATCAGGTCCGTTCCTCTGAGGCATCTGACGAAGAACGCTCAACAATTTGGTGGAATGTTTCGGCTAAAATTGCAAAAACAAAACAAATTAGTATTTATTGTAAAAACTACGACGATATGATAATAATAACTACGGTCACACGGGATGACTGTGATCATAGGGTGATGTGGAAGGTGGAACATGCATGTTTTCATTATTCCTACAAGCGTGAGGGAAAAAGTAGAATTTGTGGCGACACTGAGGCGTGACTCATTGCAATGTAGTATGTTTATGTTGTAGCTATTGGGACTTTGGGACTGTGCAAATTGTAGAAGCGCTTGTCGAACAGGTATTTTTTGATAAGCGAACTGTAATTTTACGTCACACAGTGAGTTACAATTCTTGGTTACTGTTAGCAAAAATACCCAACTTTTGGCTAACGAACGTTTCGACTCACATAAGAAAAACACAAGGAGCAAAGATCATTATGTTACTACCTGGGAATAAGAAATTTGTTAGTAACCAGAAGTTTATTAGCAAATGCTAAAAACCGTCTGGATTAAAAATGTATACGAGTATACCTTTGGTTTAGAAGAAATTTCTTATTCTCAGGTAGTAATATAATGATCTTTGCTCCGTGTTTTTCTTATGGGAGTCAAAGTAACCATCACGGTTCGCATATCACTTAGGCTTAGTTCCGGTGTTGTTGTTGTTCTTGTTTGCCCAGTCCGAATGCCTACTCTGTTTCATGGAAGAAGCATCCACATAATAGACCTTTTCATGGGCGACGTCATGTTGACACATGAGAAGGACTGTTGTGCAGCTGCTCCAGCATTCGCAGCATTTCGTAGCCTGCAGGGCCCAGTTTGTTTTGTTTACATTCATTTTACTTGTAAAATGGTAAAGCTTAATAAGCCTTCTTTGCGCATAAATATGAAAGAGAGAATTTTTTCTTAATATTTAACGATGATTTAAATCAAAAACAAAATGTGACGCGTCATGAGAAAACATACATTAAGGTGACAATCCTAATTTGCAGTAGAGACAAAAATAGGGCGAAAAACAAATTTTTGGTGAAATTGTGTTTTCAATGGGAAGTTGTTGTTCACCTTCCTGGTAACACTGTATCAACTTGTGGAGGCCCAAGTGACATTTTAACCAGTCATTAGTAGCATTTTAAAAAGGGACTTACAGGTCTACAATATAGTGCGATGATGAAGTTCCGGGCTTGAGTTTTGGGTCTACGCTTCCTGGAGAAATTTACAAGCGCCATCTCTCGCGAAATACTAGTATTATTTTTAATGCAGTTTCTCCTGCGCACCATGCAAATTTCAGCTTATTGCGCCGACGGAAACGTTGTTCAGAATTTGTGACTAGCTCGGAAGAAACAATCCTTATGCCTACCTATATCTCAGTTGGGAAAAGAGCTAGAAACTTGCGGTAAGTTGCGTTGGATTCCCCTGGCCTACTTCTATGGAAATTAGTTAAAATCTCAATATCAACCTTCATCACCCAACGGTATGTTTTCCCATGACACGTCGCAAATGCTTTTAGATCATAAATAAGCGTTCGGAAGCATAAAGAAATGCTCTCTTTCATATTTATGGACTCGCAAGATGAACGAATATTCGCTTATGGAATTCTACATGTAAAATTAATGTAAACAAAACAAGCTGGACCCTGATGGCTGCGACTGGCTGGAGCAGCTGCGCAACAGTCCTTATGACGTCACCGTGAAAAAGTCTACTGTCAGTCACGAGAAAGTGGTGAGCATTATGATTCACTAAACGAACGACCCGTGCATTCTTTGCATTCACGGAAGCGACTACATATGAACATTCACTGATAAAGGGGGTGTTTCTTTTCTGAAACAGAGCATATCGTGCAAAACAAACCCGGTGTGGTACCCCTATTTGCAGGCAGTGTCATCAGGTGGTTCGTGCAGAACTTCAGAAAGCGAATACATATAAATTATATTACACAGTGTTTTAGATAATGAGTGAAAAATGAAAAGAAATTGTACATACACGTTTCAGGAAAATTTTGTTTAGTTTTTTAGAATAATATTCCCTGACTTTTCCCGGTTTTCCAGGCCAATTTTCCACATTTTCCCTGACATTTTTTCAGTTAGTATTGTGCATAGCATTAAGACATTATGCTGACATTTATTATTGAAAAATTGAGTATATTCTTTAATTCGTATTATTCTCAAGAAGGTTCCGGAGTTTGATTAAAATTATAGCAATTCCTTGACTTTTTAGGACTGATAAAATTCCCTGACTTTTTCCTGGTTTTCCAGAAAATGGCTACCCTAGTGTTTGGTATCATTACATGCAGAATTTAATCACGGCCATGATAAAAGTAAACTATTCGTATTAATCCTATTAATCAACATAGTAATGTAGCAATTTGTACAAAAATGAAAGTGAAACGTGGACGGGGTGAATTTGCACAGAATTGTTTCTTCGTTGTGAGTCAAAATTTTCCTGTTCTGTCTAATTGTTAGAGAATGAATAAGTACAAAACGGATGTTTATGCATTTCAGATCTATGTACTAAGGGCATACAGTGGTTATTAACGGTCTCGTCCCTTCAAAGGAAAAGTCTTATTAATTTTTTCCCCATGACTTTGGAAACAAAAAAAAAAGAGTACTCACGGTTAATAATCACTGTTATTTTTGCATACATTTGTATACATAGTTTATCCATTTAGGGTTCCTTGGAGCTTTTAATAGACAACTAACACTACATTTACGTTTTTCCTATTTATTCATGCACATGTGCAATGTCCCCCAATCACTGTACTACTCGGAATAATTCTATAGAAAAATACGTGGTCGGAAGTGTCATTATCTTTCCAGGAATCTATTCCGCAAAGTTCATCAAAATTACAAAAAATATCCCGGTTCTCTAATCCAATTTCTACGGTCCGCACAGCGCGTCAAACTAGAAAGCACAGAAAAAAAGTGAGCAAAGTCACCCCGTGTTAAGGTACCTAATTGTTAAAGGTCAAAGACGATACATATTCACTGGTCATAATTTCCTCAAAATCAAGAAATCTCCAAGCCTTGCGGCAAAAATCATTTGTTAGCGCTCATTAAATCGATGGGGAGTATGCAGGTGAAACTGGGAAACAACTGACAACACCAACAATCACAGATATTCTCATAATTGTTTTCAACAAGTTTGAAGAAGAAATAATATACGTCATAGTTTATAACTTTACAGCACGCTCGTTTCATTTTCCCCTCACAAATGAAACAAATCGCTCGACAAAATTCGGTAACCGAAGAACTCCATTTCCACTATTACCATAATGCGTTTCTGTGAAAAGGGCGAAGACGCGACGCAATATTTCATTTCGATTCCGGACAGTTTATAAAATTGTTTTTAGTCAGCTTTTTCAATAAGCGAACGAGTTATACAGTGTCGTAGGTATCGTTCTGATTTTTTTTTACACCTCCCATCACTTCTTTTCTCTCTTTTTTTTTCCCCGAGTAAAAAGGTAATCAAATTGCGCGGCGAATTTTGTTAGAAAATCTCTCTCCCTAGATTTGTCGTCGGATACAAAACGAAAGTGTCGAAGAGATTTTTTGTAAATATTATATTTCTCGCAAAGGCCAAATCACAAAGCGGTAAATGTACACCTATATCACCAGCAGTCACGCTGACATCCCGTCAAAAGCCTCCTTAATTCGCGTTTCCCGAATAAACGTGTCGTTGGTTTTATATTATAACGTCAGCGTCAAGAAATTTTCACGACGAGGAGCTCATCAAATGACTCCACAGAACCGTTACCCGTTCTGCTGGGCTTCGCACAAAACTTTCGACGGCGCTGACGGCTGTCGATTACGTCCACCCCACGAATTATTTTGTACAGAGTGAACGGATCGAGTGCGTCGCGACGCCTCGACCGACATTTTTCACAAAAGGCGAGCACAAAATGACTGCCACTGTAATAGCAGTAAACTAACGGAGTTCTCTGTGAATTCGAGGAGCACCTTTAAGTGCCGTAATATGAGAGGAGACTTTGCCAACAACAGAATCTTCAGTTCAACAACTTGCTGAAATGTTGAAGCAAACATGATACCTACTGCAAGACACATGTCGACACGCAAAATCTGTTACGTTTTTAAAACGACATTGTGGTGGAATTTGATATAATGTATAACTCAATGTAAAATTCAAAGGACCACGTCGATACTGAATTTCAGATCGAATTTTACATCGACTTCTATGTAGAATTCCATCCACAAGTCGACTGATATCGATTTTCATATAGAATTCTATCCAAAAGTCGGTTGATATCAACTTTTAGATCAAATTCTATCCAGAAGACAATTGGTATCGACTTTTAAATAGAATTTTATACACAAGTTGATGCAAAAGTTGGTCCAAGAGTCAACGTTGATATGGTCGGTTGACTGTGATATCAAAATCTATAACAAATTCTACCACAATATCGTGTCAAAGAAGTGATGGAAAGGTTGATTTTGACCATGCCTTAAGGAAAGTCCATTACCAGAGTGAGTACGTCAATCATACAGTTTCAGGAGGAGGGGACATATCCAAACATGATTTCTCAGCCACATTGTCTCAAACCCCTGCACAAATTTACTCAAGGGAAATTCAAAGACGTCTGTTTGTATCCACCAAGAAAATTTTTTTTTAAGCTGGGGGTTCAAAATAACTTCACGCATTTAAATGAGTCGCAGTCGAGGTCCGACAGCACATAGCCGACTCGAAGTCACACTTCTAATGGAATCGGAGTCATAATCCAGAGTCGAAGCTAGCCCATGATAAAATACAGTGAACTAGTGGAAAATTGGTCAAAATCTGAGCTTACTCCACCTTCCCCAGCATTGCCATCAGGCAATGTCCGAAATTCAGCTCTGCTGGACAACGCAGGCGCTGACCAGAGGCGGATTCTTTCCTGGTTTCCTGCGTAAGACAAACAGACGCGAACATCGTACACATGAATGTAATATGTAGAATCAACATACAGACGATGTAACGTGCGCTTTTGCACTGTCGGCACACTGCACTGTATGCTCCCCTTATATGATCGAGAGCTCCACCCAATGATAGGGGCGTGTGGGTAGACGCTGCGACAGTAGTCATGTGGCAACCCTTGAGGCCAAAAACCTCCAGGTTGCAACACAACCACACCAACCATAGGGCAAAGGGAATCAAGGTGGATCAGAACTTCTGCCTACCAACTACATCAGAGGTGACAGGAATCGAAGAATCACTGTGCCTGCCGACAGAAGAGCCCGAAAGAGGGTGACCTTATGATGAAGAGCCTGGAAGTGGGTGGGTCGAACATCAATTACCGGCAGTACTCATGATGAAAGATGTGGAAGAGAGTGGCCATACGACGAAGAGCCCAGAAGAGGACTAGCCGAATGCCAATCACCAGTACTGCTGTTTCGAGGAAGCGAAAGCCCTCATTGACAGAAGAGGTGCTCTTCGTTCGCTGGCTCATGGAAGCGACCCCCGCGATATAAAGGAACTCTCCTGTTCTGGGATGTACCAAATAGGCGGATGGACTGAGGACCCTGGGGCTTTTAAAATACTTGCCGTGGACTCGAACAAGCCCACGGATGATTTATTATCATTATCATCATTATTTTCAGATGTACCTTAAACTTAGTATATTCTTTTCTAATTTTAATCCCAACCCGAGCCCTTGAATCCGCCCTTTCGAGCATTACCTCAGAGACGTCGGGGAGGCTGTTAGTGCTGTCTTAGCCTTCTTCGCTGTGCCAATTACTAAACACTAAACGTAACACTCTATGTTCCCTACATTGTGAACCTCCCCTGTCCCGCATAAAACCTAATCGAAGATATGTAAGGTAATGATGGGGTAACCAAGACTTATTCAGCGTACGGAGACGAATGCATTGAGTCAGCAGAACAAGTTCGGAACTGACCATCGTGAGAGGAGGAAACTTCGCTCTCCCCAGAGTCGGAGTTAAAAATTAAAACAGAGTCAGTCTAAGCCTCCACTTCAATTGGAGCAGATATTTACCATGACCTGAATCTCTGAGTTGAAATCAAAGTCAGGGTTAAGGCACATTTCGCAGTCAATAGTGAGATCAGGTTCTTCCACCTCAAACATTTTCGAATCTAATACCAATAGGCCAACTTACTTGAGAAGCTCTACGCCTCTCCTCAGTCACTGCCCACTCCCCTGATCTAGAGGCAGTGAACGAACTACCCTTCGACGAAGTGCATAATGCATCTACTGCCGAACATCTCTAGTAGGTATAAAACAATGATGACAGTAGATCTTACCCATTTTCCATTGTTTGCTCTCATGGCGCTCAGAAGCAGCTTCAGTTCTTTCACAGTAATGCTGTAACTGGCCAAAACTCCTAACATATCGACCAACAAATCTGAAAATATAAGATTAAATTACGATAAATCTTTACAGCTACTTACATTTTTTTCTAAAAATTTCGAGTCAATCTGTAGATAAAGTAACCAACAAACCAACCCCAGATATGAGAACGGTAGGGCGAGTATTCAGCATTCTATATTCCCTCTAATTTATTCCTTTGTGAGAATGATTCAGAACTACGCTGTGTGAGCAAATGCAGTTTTCTAAAATTTAATTCAAACTATTATCGTTTACCCACAGAGCTGAACCTCTAATTCCATAATTAAGGCTCGAGACTCATAGCTGCGAACAGAAGGAAGGAGCCTGTGGGGCTCACTACCCTACGGCCTCTATAAGCTCACGCCAGACCAAAAAAAAAAAAAAAAAAAAAAAGACTAAGACTGCTGGACGGTAGGACATTGTTACATGGATATGTCCTTCATTCTCGGCGTCGTTCGGCAGTCTTCGTGTCCGCCAGTCGAAACGTGACGGAACGAATGACCGCGTAAAGAGGAATACGAAACTACCTCACGGTGGTAACGTTTTTTTGCGGAACGTTTTCTTCAGAATTTTCCTCTACCGCGTGGCGAGCCATTAGACATATCCACGTGAAAAAGTTATACGATGAAAAGAATTTTTAACATTATTTTGATACCTATCAGCCTCCCCATTAACCCCTGACTCTAGACCAGCTGTTTGCGTTCAAGAGACATTTTGCCTCGCTGGGGAAATAATCTCCAAAATGCGTTTACCTTTCAAAACCTAATTCGATCCACACGTAATCTTATAGCGTAATAAATTAAACTGTCAAAAGATTAGTCAGCAGCAGTACAGTAATTAAATTTCCAGCAAAAGAATATTAATTAATGCCACGGAACAGCATGGAGTTGCCGAACGACAAGCGAAGACATAACGGTGTAGATTTAGCAATAGACACACACACGACGCCGTGACGTACGTGAAATTTCAATTAATAATTTCTAATTAAAGTTAATGCTTTACCTGCGACAACCGAATTTGCGCGATTTAGTCTGCATAATACGTGTTCTATTAAGCCCACTTCCGTGCAAGCTTGAAGATTGCGCACAGATTTTCTCAAAATAGCGATAAACACGCTCCATATTTCTGCCTGTGAACATGAAAAACACAATCGCGTTTATTAAAAATTTGTAAAAGGGTTCTCGGCGAGATTCATAATTCTAGCTTCCTTTCTTCTCCTCTTACTATTCAGAAGCAAGAGGAATCTGAAATTACAGCACAGTAGATTGTAAGGAAGTCGATAGACGAGAGCTGTTCTCGTAGAAGTTCTCAAAATTAGTTTCGGGAGAAAATACAGCTAGTGGTACGGTTATCTTCAACCCTCTGGTCACCGATACGATACTCGAAATGGTAGTTTCCGGTGTCAGGAGTGCAGTCTGGGGAACCAATTTGACATGCATGTATCACCATACGCTCCACCAAGTGATGGTTCTTTTGAAGAGGGTACCCGGTAAATGGTAAGTACATAAAACTCTTTTGAATACAGTGGAGTAAAGCGGAAATCTTTGACCAATTGCGCTGTACTCCAAACATCTGCAGCTGGTAAATTCGTCAATGACAACAAAGAAGTTTGGGAAGGAGTTGCTGCCCAAATGCCGCCACGGAAATCATAAATCAGGAGTTGCTGCGAAAATGCCTCCGTGGAAACCGCAGCTCCAATCAGAGCAATGTAAAGACACATTTGAATGCTCGTAAAGGGGAAAAATACACTACTAAGAAAGACGACATGTTGCAGAATCTACTGGAGCTACCGCATTTCCTTCGACCCCCCCCCTCTCAACCATTTTATTGAAAGTATATTGTGTACATTACAAAACTGACCCCTCCTGTCCATCATAGTTATCAGAAGAGGTCTGTCTCAAAGATACAGATTTTTATAGGAGTTATTTATTTATTTAGTGTTACAGCCCAGGACTACGCATTAAAGTTTACTTTCCTTAATCTACGTCTATTCTATTTCTATTTGATACGCCATTACTCCGCCCATTGCCGGGCATAGGCCTTCCCAATTTCCCTCCAGGTACATTCGTTTTAAGCAAAAAAGTAATAATGGTGTTTCAGGTTTCGAGCAGTGAAGCTTCCCGCAGAGACGCCGCGAGGGGGGTGTGGGGGTGGAACACCCCCTACGCATTTTATACTCGTCGACATTTCATTGACAATTTTTAGTACTTCGTCGGCAATTCTACAGTCGGCAAAAAAAGCGCACATACGCACCCTTGACCGCCTGTCGGAAAATTTTAATAAACACCCCCTCCCCCCGCAGAATACAAGATCGCGCCGTCCCTGAGCTTCCGTTAGGCTAATACATATAATAGCGTAAAATCTGTAATCTGTTGCCAATGATTACGAAAATTAGCTGATGATTGATTATTGACGATTATTCTGTTTCTAGTTTTTTCTAATTTCTAGTCAATCGCGTGTTCATCAAGGACCTAGGTAAGTTGTACAGACTACAGAGTATAAAAGGACCGATTGTATGCGGGAGCTGCGGAGATTATCTTTCGATCGTTCTATGTCAATGTAGAGTTAAGAAATTATGGCGAACAGACGGATACTTCGGACGTTCTCAAAATTGCACGTTCGTTAACAAGTTCTGATAGTTATAGTGATTATTTTGGTTAAGCTTGTTCTTCTCAATTCATTCACAGTGTGGTTCAGTGGCGTGTCATTTAAGATGCATGGTTTTCGGTAGTGTTCTTTGATCTGAGAATAATGGGATGTGAATTACATGTCTCATAAATATGATGAAAGAATTGATGCCTAACTAGCAGAGCGCACCACATATCTCTATTCTATATATTAAAAAAAAAAATCACAAGAATTCTGAAGTTATCATATTGCAGGACCTCCTTCCACACCACATTTTGCAGTTTTATAGCATCCAGGTTGTACTTGGATTTTTGAATTATTAAACGAAGTCGTGTGCGACAGAGCTACGTGTAATTGTCCATGACTGAAGACATATCCCAACCTTCTCCAGCCTCTGTTTCTGGGCCTTGTTGATCGTCATACAAAAGGCTAACTGTATTGGAAATTGTCTCCTTTTGAATGAAAAAGGCAAGGTGGAATCCGCTGGCGACAGGTCCACTCTTGGGAGTAATATCGTTCGACCGCACTCCACCCCAGTTATTATTTCCAGATCCAGTGCATTCGTGTACATGTTTTTCACAATTAGTCGTGTCCCATTCAGCAGTCCAAATGCCACATTCATACTACGTAGCAACACAACAATCGCACCAACTTTTAAGTGTAATTTATTTGGTGGTAAACCTGTCAACTCAAGATTATCCAGAAATTCAACGGGGAATTGCAGGATTTCACTGTCATCTTCACTGATCAGTCTATTCACGCTTGTGTAGGTTTTGGCTTCTCCAGGAATTAAGTCCAAAATCTTGTCGTTGATCTTCCGACAATGATCATTCTTTGGTGCCAGAATTCCAACATTAGAAAATTTCAGGACATCCTCTAGAGTGTCAAATTTTTCACCATAGACATCTCTTATAATGTTCTGAGAAATTATGCTTGCAGGTAATTCTAAATCCCCCCATTTTCAGAGCCAGAATGAGGGAAAGTACCATTACCAATCTGCAGCAAGAATTCCGAGAACTCTTTTTCTCCTGCTTCCGCTCGCATGTTCTGGGTCTGTCTCAGCGTCTTGAATATAGGCCATAAAGGAGAAAACTTGATGGAATTAGCAATTGTAGCAGCTCTTGAACCATATGGAACTACTGGCAGAACCTGCCAAAAATCTCCACCCAAAACTACAATCTTACCGCCAAACGGCACGTCATTTCCCATGATTGTCCTTCAACAGTCTGTTGTGTATGGAACGGATTTGAGTGATCAAAAAAGCATATGAACGAGGTTGCTTCACTGGGTGTTTTTAGACTAAGATGAACTTTGTAAGTCAAGTAGTTCGTGAGTCATGGACAAATGAGTGGAAGAAATGCGTGTAAGTAGTGAGGTTAAGTTGGTTGTTACCTCATAACTCTCCTCAGATTGAACGGATTTGAGTGATCAAAAAAGATTCATAAGGAGCTTGATTCACCGAGTGTTTTAAGACCTTAACTAGCATTGTGTGATAATTAGGGCCTGAGATATAGGTGTTGAACTTCATAGAACCCAGTTTTTCAAACATATTTTAAATATATAGATATTCATATTCTGTTTCAGATTTTGAGGGATGAAGTCTTAGCGTTGTGGCTGTCTTCACTCGAGAAAAAAACAACGGCGCTTCTCTCTGTGGTGATTGTGGGAATATGGAATGTAGTAACGCTGTCGAGAAATGCAACTGTAATCAGATAGCAGTAGAACAATGCCGATGTATAACTGGTACTGTTCGCTGTGTGGCATCGGCACCATCATCGAAGCATCGTCATTTATTTCTTATCACCTTACAGGATAGTCGTTGATTTATACAAGTGTTCGAAGATACTATGTTTAACAAATGTCGCTTGGTCGCTTTTTGTTTATTAGCATATTAGCGTCCAATTGTACAGATAGGGCTCTATAGTTTACATAAATCCTGAGTACAGACTACAGAGTATACTTATATTTTCCAGCCGAGAGCTTCCACCCTCTTCGAGCAGCAGAGCTGCTTGTTTCCTTCTTGCTCTTCAGCTTGTTCCTATATTTTATTAATCTTTTTGTGCTCTCGGTAATTTCATCGTCTGTTCCGACCCCCTCCCTTTCCCAGCCAAATTTCTGCCCCATTAGTAGGATGATTCGTTCGATTTTGTTGTACAATTCTTGTACATTGTTTCATGTTATGTTACCTTCTATTCTACCCATCTCTTCTGAGAAGTATTCATTTGCTTGCTGCTTTGCGTGTTTCGGGATGACCTTTGTGATCTTGTTGTGCCGAGGTTTCTTTCTATAATTTTCATATCTTACTCTACATTTTATCTTTAAGATGTTTCGTATTATTCTGTGATTCGAGGGGAAACTAAAGGCTCGCAGGCATACTACGTTTCCTACAATTCTCGTGTCGTTAATTAGAGTATGATCTATTTCGTTCCTAAATTTTCCCTCCGGCGACTCCCAGGTTCATTTTAATTTCTCTTTCTTATCGAAGAACGTATTCACTATTTTAAGGTTTTGACACCCTGCAAACTCAATCAAGTTCTCCCCATTCTCATTTCTTTCTACTATCCTGTATGGACCCATGATCCCTTTTATTTTTCCCCATGTCCAACCGTAGAGTTCCAATCGCCCATAACTATATTATGGTATTTTTTTCCTTTTCTATAGTTGTTTCCAGCAGTTCGTAGATATTTTCTATTTCGTCTTTTCCTGTTCCTAATATCGGTGCGTATACTTGCATGACGCTTAGATTGACATTTTCCTGAATTGTTAGGTAGTTTAAGTATGCTTATTCTTTCCGAGATCCCTTTTACTTCTAAATTTCTATCCGTTACTCCGCTAGGTTTATCGAAGCCGGTGCCCCTTATATCACCTCGTTTCCCTGTAGTAATAAAAGTATTTCCCGTTTTTCTTTTTCTCTAAGCTATCTCCTTCCCTCTTAATATCCGAGATACCTATTACGTCCCACCTAATGTTTTTCATTGCTTCCTCAAATTCGTATATTCTCGAACTATCAGCCAACCCACTACAGTTAAAGTGCAGTACCTGCAGTTTTATTCCACTATTCCTGTTCCTTTTCCCTTATTTTCTTGTCTCGTTTTTGATAATTGGGATTTTGCAGCTTACCCTCACGGTTGCTGTTGGCCGGATTAGGGAGCTCGAAGGAGTTAGGGGAAAGCGAAATTCGAAGTGTGCGGAATCCACTCCCGTTATGGGGTTGTTTTATGTTGGAGCCGAAAACACTGTTGGACTTTTACCTTCCAGTATCATCAACTGTCACCACTTCGGAACTTCTAGTGATGTCAACTTCTCAGAAATTCTGAATGGAGTTGACTGTCGACTCGGGCTCCGAATTAATTACGATCATTACACACGGACACAAATTACGAGTATTAGAAGAGCAAAAACGCCCCGAGTATTAGGAGAGCAAAAACGCCCCCGTTCGTGTATTATAAATCACGGCGTCGCAAATTATGAAAATGATTACGTTTCCTTTTTTCGCCTCGTCACTCTTTCCCGTCCGAATTTAATTAATCAACTTTAGACGAGCGTCGCGTGTGTCAGAGCCCATTCATTATCGCCGAAAGAAATAATACAAACATTTTCGCATCCAATTCAAAATGAATGCGAGACAAAAGTGCGAGCTGTTGCTGAACAAAATGTGAAGCAAGAAAAATGCGTACCCCATAAATAATGGATCGTCTTTGCCGCGGGGGGTCTCCGGAAGTTCAGAAAGAGAAAAATGTTGCGCTCCGCCGCCCTGTACAGCTCGTCGCCGTCAAAAACCCTTAAAAACGTTCACCCCAGAAACCGAACCGCTGTTACTAGTTTAGTGTTTTCGGGTAACTACATGACGTTCTTGTGTTTTCGCGCCCCTCGTTTTATTTTGTTTTTTCTTATTAAAAACTAAAACAAATATACGCGCCAGTAATTTGCAACAGCGTTTTTACGAACAGTCGGAAACGTTTTAATGCCTTTCGGTGAGAGCCGCAATAAGTAACCTTTTACGAGAGGTATTTCGTGTCAGAAGAGTGGATATGGTTTTCTGTTCACATCTTTTTTCACTTTTAGGACACCATTCACGGTAGGGTACCCGCGAAAGTGGTCGTTTTTCCAGCGTATTGTACGCACCTACCCAGCTGTAATTCAATCCGTGTTTTCTGAAGAGCACTGGAAAGAAGGGACAAAGTGATGGCCGGATGACAACCATACTCGAGGGTACATCTGTCGCTGTTGTAGGAAAGTGAAATGGGGTAACAAGAGGAAATTGAAGACGATTCGCCGACTCGATTGTCGCAGATTTAAATGCGATGCTGGTATACATTATTCGGGAAACAGTTTTTGATCGTATTACTAAACGAATTTTACCCTGCAAAGAGTTCTATTTCTGTTTTAAAATTGAATATTCAGAGTATGAAATCAATTTATGTCGTCGTAGAGGTTGCGTACATCTACATATACGAGTATTCTTCGGTTCCTGACACATCTGATCGTATCACGTAGATTCTTGTACGGAGAGCTCAATTAGTCCAGGAGAATTAGACAAAAAAGAGGTGTTTCATGGAATTAATTGCAGCACAGCTGAAACTTGGTACGATTGTTTAGTACCTTCTTCGGAAAAGCCCCGTGATTTCCCCCCTCCCCCGGTGTGAGCATCACCCCTCAGACCGGCCTCAAAGCGTCCCGCCGGCCACTGATGCGATACTCAAAAGGGTAGTTTAAGGGGCCGAGGGTGCGGTGTCTTAGGAGCCACTTTGGCATGCGTGCATCGCCATACGTGCCACCGCACCATATCTTAGCCTGAAAAAAATACAATTTCCAGTTTTCAGTTTAATTGTTCCTCATTTCGATCCCATTCGCACCAGTTTTGAGACGCGGATGAAAATTCAAATTAACACCACCGATAGTTTCGTAATTTCGGGAGAGATTATTCGAAAGCCCGTTAAGACTTCTGAGAATTGTAGAACAAAAGAAGAAAACTTTTATTTTCAATTTAGATTCGAAAATTTTTTGTCCTGGCGGCAAAGAGATTATTCAAATTCGGCGACGTGAATACGTTCGTGTCTCGACTGCACTCGTCGTGTCTATCTAAAATTTTAATTTTTTTTTTCCTTCGTCTCCTTTCTAATTCGAAACTTTGTCTGGAAATTAACATTTACATTCAATTACTCCTACGTATAGTTCTTAGGTGGAGTATAAAAGCAGTCGTACGCGACCCTGAGAGTATTATGTAAATTGAAACGCTGATATAGTGCCACTTTCAACAAATAAATTTTCCAGCGCAAAAAGAACTTTTCACGTGATTTTTTTCCCCCGCTCGTTCTTTCCTAACAAACTGCGGAACGTATGCCAAAAACTTTCCTGTCCTATTATTTTCCCGCGTTCTCTCTTCCGTCTCTCTCTCTCTCGCTTTTTTTGTTTCTAACGGAAGACCAAAAAGAGCGCAATTTTTATTCTCCTTCGTCAACAAGAGCCCGGCGAACGTAATTAGTCGGATGTTTTTCAATTGAATTTGTTGCAACATGTTTCTGGGAGGCGTAAGTAGACACACGAGACCACTTATGTCGAAAATATCTAAAAGCCTACTCGAATAATTCACCTTTTTCTTTGTTTTCCTTTTTCCCGGCTCCGAAGAAAATGATCTCTCGCCCTTGTCGACAGATTTTCCTCGTTAATTATGTCGTCGTGTAGCCGCGAGGTCAAGAATACTCGATTAAACGAGAAAATATTTTATAATTACGTTTATAAGATTACTCGAAAAGGTTTTTAAGCGTATTTATTTTCCAAACTTAGTACAGTCGAGCTAACATTGAACACTTTTCGCCGACGCCCGAGCTGTGAAACTGAATTTGTAGCCCTTTCCGTCTCTCTCTGTATCTCATCCGACAGTATAATCTTCGCAGGTAGCAAAACAAACAAAATCTCATTATCTGTTGAATTATAACCGACACGGTGCCGCGTTCCGGTAATCTCGGAAATGATAAATTTACCGCCGGTATTTACACCAGCAAGGAGAGTCTCTAGATGTTTACAAGAAAGAGGTCTTCATTCTAAATTATTTACACATCGAGCTGTCCCTGCGCAAATGAACTGCCTATTTTCTCTGTTGGCTAATTTACCACATCTAGCCAAACGAAATCGATTGTGGCTATTCAGGTGGATTTCCCCACTCCCACGGGGTGGGTTTCTACACAAAAACGGAATGGGTGGAAAAGGTAGAAATGATCCAAGAGGTTTCGGAACGAATTTGTAACTGAAAAATAAAATTGAGTAAAAATACAAAATTCTATATTTAGGGTGTGCCAATCCACAATTTCTGCCTTCTGTAGTCCAGACCGCTTTCGGCTGCTATGCCATCTTCAGTGGAGTACCCTAAAACGTTTCTCTTTGTCGTCCTGTATTTATAGTGGTGTGTAGTACCGTATGGTAAATGTATTTATAGTGGTGTGTAGTACCGTATGGTAAATGTATTTATAGTGGTGTGTAGTACCGTATGGTAAAACCTATCAGGTGTGCTCCTATTGGTTGTCTGTGGTTGTGTAGTCTGTTGAATCAGACACCTACATCGAGCGGATGGCGAAAATGCTACAAGATGCGCAGCGAAAATCTCTACTCCCGATACAACAGAGCAGAAGGAAGAGGATACCGACTATCCAAAGCCGATAAAAAGAATAGTGGCGGAAAAAAGAAGAGCACGGCTAGAATGGCAGCACACGCGACTTCCCGACTAACAAGACGAAACTGAACAAACTGACCAAAAAAGTTCGCGAGAGAATCTACGAGTTTAACAATAGTTCAAAATATTTGAATACATTATGCAAGTTAATTCCCCACAAGGACTCAGACTACTCTCTCTCCAAAGCGACCAAAAGAATGAAGCAGCCGGTAGAGCAGAACCCACTACTCAAAACACTAAACAGTGGATGGACTATCAGCAATGGGGTCAAAACCATGCTGTTTTCAGAGCATCTGAAAACAGTCTTAGGCCACAACCTCCACAAGTATACGAATACTTCCAGCCAAGCTGCACCACAGATCGAGTCAAAAACCAAACTGCTCGAGCCTATTGAAGTAGCAAGCATAATCGGCAGAAGCATCAACGCTAGAAAAACGCCAGAATACGATGAAATCACCAGAAGAATGCTAAAAGAAATGCAGAAAAAAGCAACAGTGCACTTGACTCGCATCTGTAATGCCATCTTAAGATTGCGATACGAGCCCGAAGATTGGAAGAAAGCACAGATGATTAAGATCTCAAAACCAGGGAAAAATCAAAACACGAAGTGAGTTTATGTAGACCAATCTCACTTCTATCGGCGCTCTCCAAACTAATTGAAAAACTGTTCCTCTTGAGACTCGAACTAATAATTTCGGCTAACTAATTGATACCAGATCATCAGTACAGCTTTCGAAAGAAGCACTCAACAGTGTAGTAGGTTTACCGCATTGCAGACAGAACCAGACGTCGTAGAAAAAGCGAGGGGGGTTGATCGATAACAAAAGCCAATCTTCAGAGTGCGAAACATAAAGTGACACTGCGCTGTAACTCAGCTGAACTAAACCAATGTCCTGCCTGGCCGAACGAGGGAAAAAACGAGTAACCTCGCTACTCCAGGAGGGTTGAAAAGCACGCATCTAGTCTCTTGGCCGTCTTGAACAATCGATACTTTTATGTTTCATATGAAATTAATAAATAATTATCGACTTGAGTCGACGCTAATAGAAAAATAAACAAGCAGCTAGCTGCTGGAAGAGGATCGGCTCTCGACTGAAAAATTGGGCACTGTTAAGCGTAACAGAACCAACCGACCATTTGTTGACAACATGAGTTACTATATGTAGTATCGTTGGAAAGAGCGTAAAAAGTAGAACTTTTCAAAATGGGGCCGCCGATTCAAAAATGTGTATTGAGTACTCACATTGAAAAATGCTGATCAGTAAACTCTATGTAACATAGTTTCTACATGGCTCTTGAACTTCGAATCACATGTTCTCTAAGAACAAATTTTGTCGGTTGGTTCCGTTACGCTTAACTAATATTGGCGGCCGTTGGAAAAGATGCCAGGGAAAAGACCTATTGGTAATTATGTTTAGGGTCTTTCGTTCCCGAACACAAGAGCTGATAGATGAAAGGTAATTGGGAAGACACTACACACACACTAACAGCATATGGTAAGTTCAGAAGGCTTCAAACTGCGAAGCTGCAGAAGATTTCATCCGATTTCTAATTTGTAATTTCTGAAGAGCAATTGATCAACAGATAATGATAAAACACCAACACTACTCCTAGCCGAGCCTAAAAACATCAAATGATGATCCAACATTTATCCACTTCTAAGGGAATGAGAACAACGTACTATATTCACGCTAGTAGGTTCGCTTGATAACACTACTGAACAACTATTTTGCATAATGCATTTCGACAGGTGATTCTGAGGTACTTTTTAACGCTGAGCACGATACTGCGACCCATTTTTCTCTATCACGCCACAATTCGGAGTTCTGAACGACTGAAATTCATTTTCATTTTGTTTTTGCATTGGAATAAGCGGTACCACTGACTGATATCATCAGTGTTATCAGACCACAATAACAGAAAACAAACAGACGGAATACACACCACTACACACGACCGCAACACACAACAACACGAATCAGTATGACCACATTCAGTTCCTAAACCTCTTTTTGAACACATTTAGTTGAATTTTTTATAGTTTTTGATCAGAAAAACTAGACGTGATAGAGAAAAACGGCCGACGGCACTGTATTCAGCGTTGAAAAGTACTCAAGAATCACCTCCTTATGCGTTGTGCAAACAAAAAATTTCATTTTGTTCAGTAGTGTAATAATTACACCAGTGATGGGCAAAAGATCAGATCAAAGATCATTAGATCCTTAGACCGCGTAAAAGATCGCGATCTTAGATCGTTATTTTTTCAAATGATCTGAAATCACGATCTAGATCGCACTTTTCAAGTGGATAGATCGCGTAAAATATTGCAAAAGGAAATAACGAAAATAAACCCGAAACCGTTGAATCTATCTAGTATCTAGAGTCTAGACTAGAGTCGACTGCATTTTAAGCAGCTCGGTGCCTGTAGAGTTATTTTTGTCTATCAGTAATTAGCTGCATGCGCCGAGACGTAATCGGTTTACTGACAAAGTATTCGAATCCATGCTTTCAACAATCATTTAGGCGATCTAGATCACGACAAAATCGCGACCTTTTAAAATTATCTCGATTGCAATTTGCCCGTGATCTTTAGATAACGATCTATATCCCGGCCAGTGTTCTTTTGCCAAACACTGAATTACACAGAGAACATACATACGTCCTATGACTAATTTGTCTGAATAATTGTTACACGCTTATAGGTTTATAGGATGCATGATGCAAAAACATCGGTACAAACATTGTTCACTTCAACATACTGAAAAACTGATAACGTCTTTACATGCTACATCAATAACACTACCCAACAGCCAAAAAACCGCAAGAACGAGAGTAGCCGATTCTAGAAGTATTTTTCACGCTGAATTCAATGCCGCTTTTTGTTTTTCTTAATTAGCTCTCCTTTTCTCGTAAATTCATTCTGAATTATTTCCCGTAATTTCCCTCTCGTGTTAGAAATATTAATGAATGTGGCCACACTGCATGTATCACAAAACAAACTCGCCAACACAGTGACGCGTGTGAACGTGTGTTTTGACGTTTTGATATCAAAACGATCTAACCAGTTTCAACTGATTCTAATCATTAACGATGAAGTGATGGAACGACAATTTTGAGGAAGGCGATCTCTTCATTGAAAAAATAACGCCTTTTCATTCCGGTATTACAGTTTATTGTTTCTTTTACGAAATGTAAGTGAACTAGATAAATGTGTTCTGACAATAAATTTGATGAATATGAATGTGTTCAATGCCCGAATATTCACGATAATCACAACGCTCGTTGTTGAATTGGAATAATACTTACGGAACACAAAGGAACAGAGAACAACACGGAACGGAAGTCCTCTTATTCAGTACCGTCGAAAACGAAGTTTATCGGTAATATCAGTTTAATACAACATCAGTGTCGCCACATAAAATAGAACAATTTCTCATAATACACTATTAAATTTCCCAGCAAACGTAATAAATGATTAGCTAACTCAGCATTTTTAATATCATATTTGAATTCAGCGTGAAAAATACATTAAGAATCATCTATTTTCCTTCATGCGGTTTCCAAAAAATCTCAGTTTGTTGTGTAGTGTAATCGTTTGCTTCTCGTTACTAACTGGTAACTGGCTATGAACATAGAACTTCGACCATATTACTTTATGCTTGAAGAATAATACTAAACACCAACACTGAACACTAGAACACTACTTGTAGCCAGAGATGCCGAACGAGTCGAGAAGAACGGCTCGTTCCTCGTTCCGTTCCCGTTCTGTTTACATGTCGTTCCGGAACGACGTTCAGAACGGCTCATGCCGGAACGAAAATGCGGAAGAACGACGTTCCCAAAGTCAATTGCCAATAAATGAAAAATAGGTTGAGTAACAAAACTTCAGTAGATATATATCAGCAAATCTTTCCATATTTTTTAAATTATACTTTTTGTTCGCATTTTAAAGTTTATTAAATGACGGATGAGTGCAACGAACAGTCGGAAACTGCAGGTCCATGGCCTCAGTTTGCCGAATATTATAAGTTTATTCGTGAGGAGGAGGACGAAAAATTTTGTATGCAGAATCATATACAATGCAGTTCCAAATTTCTCCTAAAGTAGGCTCTGCATCAGTATATAATGTACTGAACTGAAATAAAAAATGAAAAGTATTGTAACGAAGTTTGATGGTAGAGAAGAAAGAAAGAGGCGACTTTGTTCTTTTTCTTTTGGTTCACCAAGTTCGAAGTTCCTTTGACAGAGTTGCCATTTCCTGAGAAAGAATGAGTAAATCTAGTGAAAGATGCATTTTTATGTCCTTAAAACTGTAAATTTGTGAAAATATGCCAGGAAATGCCATAAGAATTTTAAAAATAGTCGAAAATAATAAGCAACTACCCATAAAATATACAAAAAATGCTCTTCTAAATATATGGCTCATTTTACTTCAAAGCTTACAGTTCGTAAAGGTAAGTGTTCAGTGAAGCAATGGCAAAAAATATGCAAAAGCATAAAAATCTCAACCCTGGTTATCATGTTGCGTAGATAGAGAAATATTATTTCATAAAAATATGTTTTCACTATCAACAAGAATGGCAAGGAAACAGACTTGACACCAATCATCATTAATTTTCGCCGATAACAACCGATCTCAAATCGACAATTAAGGAACATGAGGAGTACCTGAATCTTGAAATTTGTAGGTAACAACAAAGGTGGTTTCAGTTTACTCGCAGGTACTTTCTTCATAAAAATAAAAATAGTGCAACCTCTACCTGCAGCGAATTAAGGTGAAGGCATGAAAAATTCTATTTCCTTCATTAGAAATTAAAATTTTACAAATTGTGAATAAAAATGAACAATCAGGCTTACGGCGAAATGATAGGGGAATAATACTGATAAGGGAACGGCCGTTCCGTCGTTCCGTTCCTCGTTCCGGAACGAAAAAAAACGGAACGGCGTCGTTCCCTAGCTGAAGGAACGAAGAACGAGTCGTTCGTTCCCGTTCGGCATCTCTGCTTGTAGCTGACGATTCTCGCATCTCGATCCTCATCATAGACAAGCATATCTTTTACTTCTTCTAAATACCCTTGAGGAAATAATTCCGTCGTAAAGTAAAATCCAAATTATACAATGTAACAACGCTAAGCTAGTAGTTTTGTGAACATCCGAAGTATCTGTTTGTTGTAAATTACATAGAACGAATTTCGAAAAATTATCACACGTTTCAATGAAAATGAACTGATATACTGATAACAGTTAAACGAAAAGTAAACAGGGCCCAATTATGTCTATTTTAGAAGATCAAGATCAAGGAGCAAACTGGAACAGAAAGAAATAGCAATTGCAATAGGCTCGGCTAATAAACCAGTAACTGTATTCTTTGAATACAAATTTCCATGGAAATTTCAATCAACATGAACGTATTCTGATATCAACATACCAGAACCTGATTCAAAATTCATAGGAATGTATTGACAATCCGCCGAGACGTTTCTTAATCACAGTCATACAAGAACAAATATTAACATCAAAAAATATGTGCCTTTACTATTCAAACTCACGTCAGTTCAAACTACAAATCTTCAGACAGCAGTCACGCACCACTATCACTCTATCAACAACACAAACTCACTCTGCAGTCAATTCATTAAAATAGTGGTTGGAAAAAAAAGAATGATTGCAAGAGGCTCGTTGCCGACCCTAAAAACTAACTTTCGCTAACTAATGGTAATGTCTCAATAAATCACAAGAGTTAAACAAGTTTATGCACTTACAAATTTGCCCACTGATTTCCCGAATACTTTTTTAGGGTCGGTAACGAGCCTCTTGCAATCGTTTTTCTTTTCGCTTTTGTATTTCTTCCAACCGCTGGTTCCTTAAATGACTGCAGAATGCTCTTGTGTTATGGATAAAAATTCCCATGGAAATTTGTAGTCAAAAAATATATTTACTTTTCGTATGTTTACTTATTCATTGATTAAATTTTCTTCTGTTAAGGTAAGATCAAATCGATAACACTACTGAACAACTATTTTGCACAATGCATTTCGACAGGTGATTCTCAGGTACTTTTTAACGCTGAAGACGATACTGCGACCCATTTTTCTCTATCACGTCACAATTCGGAGTTTTGAACGACTGAAATTCGTTTCCATTTTGTTTTTGCATTGGAATAAGCGGTACCACTGACTGATAGTATCAGTGTTATCAGACCACAATAACAGAAAACAAACAGACGGAATACACACCACTACACACGACCGCAACACACAACAACACGAATCAGTATGACCACATTCAGTTCCTAAACCTCTTTTTGAACACATTTAGTTGAATTTTTTATAGTTTTTGATCAGAAAAACTAGACGTGATAGAGAAAAACGGCCGACGGCACTGTATTCAGCGTTGAAAAGTACTCAAGAATCACCTCCTTAAATGCGTTGTGCAAACAAAAAATTTCATTTTGTTCAGTAGTGTAATTAAATCAGGGTGGCCACTTTTCTCCGAGGATAAAATTCCCTGACATTTCCCTAACTTTTCCAGATGTTTTCAGTCCATTTTCCAACTTTTTTGTAACAAATAAGTGTGTAAAAATAGGTTATTTGTTGGCGATATAATTTTTTGACTTTTTTCCCCACTTCCAATATTTTGTGATTTTCTAGGTAATACTAATGTTGAGACAGGAAAATAGTTCTAGAAAGAACAAAACAATCATTCCTTTCATATAAAAAACAATCAATTCATTTTGCAAAGTTTTTCATGTTAATAATACATGAGAACACTCAAAAATATTCAGTTTAGTTAAATTAGAACACCATTTTGTAGGGGGAAAACGATAAAACAACAACAAGAAAACAATAGTTATTTATAATAATTGACTCGAAAATATTTAGCATTGTTAAATTCGAGCACCACTTTGAGGAAAAACTATTGTTATTCATCATGACTGACTCAAAAGATATTTGGTCCAAATTAAAACACGTTTTCGAATACAAACAATTTTAACGTGAAGATTCAATTTTTGACGAGCTTCATCAAGCACTAATCGCTTCTTCACGTTGAGTACTTTCATTTTCTCGTGAGTCTTTCGTTTTTCGGCAGCTGCTTTTGATTTCGCATCCTTATCTTGACTTTTTCTTTGGAGCGCATCTTTGTAAATGGCATTTGCATTGCGCGCAGTATGAATAAGACTCTTTGTCACAATGATGTTTGACACCCCACCATGATACATCAGTACTTATACTTGTCTCTGACCCACGATACATTCTTGGGAGAGATTTTCAATCAAAGTCACATTATTTACAGAGAATCCTCTTTCAGCAAGTGTTTCCATGTGAAAGAATCAATACCATCTTGAGGAAATTAATCACAAGTGTAAACTGAACTTCATTAGGAATTACATCATTAAGTCTTCGTCCCGAAAAATTCTGCATTTTTTGTTTTATAAGTGTCTCTTCCAGATTTCAGTCAAGTTATTTTCCACCCTATCTGCGCTAGTTGACAGGAGAGCCACCTATGTTCCACAAAAACATCCAATCTTTGTCCAGTCTTGAATGTCTCAATGTAGGTTTCAATGCAACTGATGGGTCAAAACAAGAGATCCCCTTCGTCAAGGAATGTATTAAAGAATTTTTCTTCAGTGAGGCACAGAACGCTATGAAAGCGTCGCGACAATCCTTACGAAATTATAGTTCTTCAATTGGTTTTAGTTTCGTTCCTTTCAGAGCATTTCTGACAGCAAAACTAACATCAATAAGTTTGACTTCTTTCAAATTATTAATGATCACTAAGTCAATATTTACTGTATTTTTGAAAACATCTAAGATACTATCTCTAACAAATCGAATCATGATTGTATGAAGTGTCCTTAACAGGGATTCATACAATCATGGAGACATGGGGTTATCAGTTTGAAAACGGGCCAGGAAAAGCTCCACATCCGAAGCAACTGTTTGAAAAAGCGTAAGTTTAGCGTGAAGTAGTTGATCATTCAATTCAGAGCTAACAATTTTATAACTGTTGCAATCGGGTTCTTTTTTCTTTCTTCACGCCATCAACATAATTTTGTAAATGAGGTAAATTTGTAGCGCTCATGCAGCCACTTGAAAATTTTCAATCCATCGTACAGCACAAAATTTCAACGGAAACACAGATAAACCGGAGTATTTAACGCAGTCATCTCTGCGCGCAAGAGAATGAGAAAATAGTACAGCGATCCCAAAAATTTTACAATATTCCACGAAGTTTTGTTCATTACTCTCTTGTATGCGTTATGTACGTAGTACACACTATTACTTCCCAGATTCAGTAGGATTGGGCCATCAACATTACTTCCATGAAATTCAGCTGTTAATCCCTTCAGAAATTTCAAGTTTATAGGGCCATCCACGGAAACTTGAATTAATTTACTTAAATGGAGCTCAGCATCGTGGAAAGATTTTAATAAATCAGACGTGGTTCAGTGGCCCAAAAACGAGGAATTATAATACCGAGTGCTAACTTGATTCTTTTTTGCATACCACTAACGAAGCACCTTTCTACTCGATCTTGTTGAAGAACTCGTCAAACCCAATCACAATGTGATCACACTGACCTTATGTTCAATTGAGTCTGACAGAGAAAACTGTACAATATTTTTACATCATAATATTTTATACAAAATTCCCTGACTTTTTTGATTTTATTTTCAAAATTCTCTGACTTTTCCCGGTCTCACAGAATTCCCTGACTTTTCCCTGGCATTCAGGATTTCCAGAAAAGTGGCCGGCCTGAATTATTTATCAACTTTTCCACTGATTTTTCCCTTCTTCTTCTTCTTCAATATATCTTGTCGAGAGTCAAGATGCATGCTTTCAGGTAGACCCTCCTGAGTAGCCAGGTTACTTGTTCATCTTCTCCACTGGGGACAGTTTTTCCGATTGATCAATCTATGTTCGAGGAAATTTCCGTATTTTCCCTAATGATACGTTTTTGCTATGGAATTGCGGAATTTGTCTCGAGCTGCGTATTTTTCGGACACACTATACTATTTCCAATACCTCGTTAAGGTCACAGCCGGAGCAGGTAGTTTCAAAATTCCCCGGCCTGACCTTTCGGATCTGGGAATTTTGTTGACTTGTTTTCAGTTTTGTCGAAATGTAATTGCCCCCCTTCGAGTTAATTGATTTCCTTTCAGCTGTCAATATGTCATGTCCTTTGACAAGCGTTTGGCTTTCTCTGTTACTCCAGAGAAGTTAAGACTATTGTCTTCGTCAGTATTATGCCTATCGCTACACGGGTTTTGGGAATTTTGTTTACAATAATATAAAGGTCTCATTCAGTGGATTTTGTTTACGATGTGTACCTGTCTCAAGTCGAACGGCTGTTATTCTCACTGCCCCACTCTGTATTCGTAGCCAATGAGAGTCGAGGTACATTTTGGAGGCTCGATTACTTGGGAGATTTTATATGTTGTCGCCGTTAGATATGATTTAGAAGTTCTCGAGGAAAGGTGTTTCGCGTTAGTGATGTTTAGATGTTCATGTGCAAATGGTGTGCTTTTTGGATCCGATATGCGTGCATGTTCGTGTTTGCCATCGTGAATATTCGTGTTCGTGTTCGTCGTATGCATTTTGATGTTTCGAATCGCTAAGTTGTGATAAAGTGTTGATTTTGCCCGAAGCTGAAGTTGGTGCTTGAGGTCACAAAGCCGTTGTAGTGAGTTATACCAATTTCGCATGTTAATTGAGTTTGCCATCTAAATGACTGCTTGCTTCTCTTTGACTGTTATATTGGGTGATTTGTTGTCGTGTACTTGGTTCATTGTTGTATCATTGGGTGTTATATTTTTGGATGTTTGTTACTGGTTATGCTCTATCAGCGTTCAGCGATGCTCCTGGGCCACTCTGCTGTGATTTAAAGCTCCGGGCTCATTTGCAAATTTTTAGTTAATTTGATTGGTTAAATTGGCCGTTATACCTGAGTAATTTAGGGGTTTTTCTTGGGTCAAACTGTTGTAGTATGATACCGGTCACAATCCAACCTCTTATGTTCCTAAGAATCTTGGGTCCTGAGATGATTCCAGCAGCAATACTGTTGGTAGAAGTCCTGTAATGGGACGATATCAACAGGCTACTGGTGCCAATAGCAATAATTGTTGGTTGAAAGTCCTGTAATGGGATGATTCCAGCAAGCTACAGGTGGAAAGTCTCATACCGGTGGAAAGTCCTGGGATGATTCCAGTAGCTTGTTGGTCAAAAGAGACACAATTCTAACAACTACTGGCAGAAAGTCCCAAAGGATGATTCCGGTTATAATCCATCTATTCCTTTATATCTTATTCCTTTTAATCTGTTGATTTAAATTCCTATTTTGTGCCGGTACAAGTATTGTGGTGAGATAATTCCTATCTAATATCCAAACTGATGTACAGTATCTGGGTCACTTGGGGGTTGTCTTGGGGCCAAGCTATTATTCTATGATACTAGTCACGATCTAATCTATTTTGTTCCTAAGAATCTTGGGTGAGATGATTCCAGTAGCGACAACTGTTGGTAAAAGTCCTATAATGGGATGATTTCAACAGGCTACTGGTGCCAAGCAACAATTGTTGGTCGAAAGTCCTGTAATGGGACGATTCCAGCAAGCTACTGGCGGAAAGTCTCATACCGGTGGAAAGTCCTGGGACGATTCCAGTAGCAACTACTGTTGGTCGAAAGTCCTGTAATGGGATGATTCCAGCAAGCTACTGGTTGAAAGTCTCATTATAGGACGATTCCGGTTGTGATCCTATTTCTGCTCCTTTATATCTATTTCGTGATCCAATCTCAGTATTTCTTCTCGTGACTAAAGCTATTGTGGAGAGTTTCTAAACTATGGTAATTTATTGGGATGGTGAGTATAAGAATTTGAACCGATACTGTACTACTTTTATTTCATAGCTGAGCCCCAGGAGCACCACTAGAACTTTGTTTATATTTAGATAAATGTAATTTTACTTTTCCGCTTCGTTTACTTCTTAGTTACGTTCTACATTACTTTTTTAATTTTTAATTTTAACTTAGGCTAATGCTAGTTACTAATTGTATACGTTATTTTCCTGCTAATTTTTATGTTCACTTAGGCTATTGCTCGTTACTAATGTTTTTTTTTTTGAGTTCGACAGGGCCGTGCAAGGTCAACAGTGGAGACCAAATTCGTTTTTTCTAAATTCTTTGTTACTAATATAGTTCAAGAGCACCGTTTGAGGTAGTGATTTTAGGTTTTTTTGTATCTTACAAATTTATTGATTATTATATTATGAGCTTTTGATATCCCTCTTGGGGTAGTAATTTCGGTGTTTTTGGTATTCAATAAATTTATTATTTTTTATCATTAATATACATATGATTACTCGCTAATGCTGGTTACTAATATTTTTAATGTGAATTTGACAGGGGCATGGAAAGATTGACAATGAATATAGTGGAGACCAATTTGTATATTCCTTGCTAAGTTAGTGGTTCATATACAGGTATAAGTGTGAGGTTTTATGATTGCTCTTCCTGCAGCCTTATAGGTAACTTTTTTTTCTTTGGCTTTAGCTTTTGTTCGTTTTTTTTTTAAATTTTGATTCTGCAAAATCATGTTCACAGCTTTTAATAGATTGATCGTACCTCCAGAGATCTACAAGACCTGCGCTTCTTCGAAGCAAGCGCCGAACCCTCGATTCAGACCCCTACTGCCTTCTAGATGAGAGAATTGAGATTTTCAATAACTTTGTATTTTTACCCGCATTCTGCTGACTAATTTGTATATTCTTTGCTAGGTTAATGGTTCGTATATAGGTGTATGTATGAAGTTTTATGATTCATTTCCCTGCAGCCTTGTAGGTAAGAAAATTTTTTCTTGAGCTTCAGGTGTTTTTTTTTTGAATTTTTGACACTATTGAATCATGTTTTCAGCTTTTGATGGATTGATCGTACTACCGGAGATCTATAAGACCTGGACATTGATTCGTGGAAACGCTTCTTCGCCTTCGATTTTACAGATGAATTTTTTTCATGGACTTTCGTATGTTAGGGTAATGGTTCGTATATAGGTGTATGTATGAAGTTTTATGATTCATCTCCCTGCAGCCTTGTAAATTTTTTCTTTAGCTGCAGCTTTCGTTTTTTTTTTGTTTTTTTTTTTCGAATTTTGATACTTTACAATTATGTTTCAGCTTTTGATGGATTGATCGTACTTCCGGAGATCTATAAGACCTGGCCATTGATTCATGGAAACGCTTCTTCGAAGCAAGCACCGAACCTTCAATTTTACAGATAAGAGAATTTTTTCATAAACTTTCGCATTTTTACCCGAATTTTGATAATTTTTTAGTTTTTTTCCTTTTTGCTTTATAGGTGAGAACATTTTTTTAGCTTTCACTTTCGTGTTTTTTTTTTTTGAATTGTGATACTGCGAAATCATGTTTACAGCTTTTAATGGATTGATCATACTTCTGGAGATCTACAAAACTTCGCCGTTGATTCGTCTAAACGTTTTTTTGAAGCAAGCACAAAACCTTCAATTCAGACCCCTACTGCCTCATAGAGAGAATTTTTTCATTAACTTTCGTATTTTTACCCGAATTTCAATGACCAGTTTGTATATTCTTTGCTAGGCTCATGGTTCGTATATAGGTTTACGTATGATGTTTTATGATTCATCTCTCTGCAGCCTTACAGGTAGAAAAATTCTTTAGCTTCCTTTTTTTGACTTCACAGGTCAACACTTTTTTTTGTAGCTATAGCTTTCGTGTTTTTTTCTCAACATTGATACTGCCAAATCATGTTTACAGCTTTTGATGGATTGATCGTACCTCCGGAGATCTACAAGACCTGCGCTTCTTCGAAGCAAGCACCGAACCCTCGATTCAGACCCCTACTGCCTTATAGATGAGAGAATTGAGATTTTCAATAACTGTATTTTCACCCGAATTCTAATGACTAATTTGTATATTCTTTACTAGTTTCATGGTTTGTACATAGGTGTATGGATGAGGTTTTATGATTCTTCTTCCTGCAGTCCTTATAGGTAAGAAATTTATTTCTTCGGTTTTCGTTTTATTTTAGGACTCGTATCCCTGTGGCTTTATAAGTAAGAAAATTTTTTTCTTTAGCTTTAGCTATGTTTTGTATTCTTCAAATTTTGATATTGCAAAATCATGTTTACAGCTTTTGATGAATTGATCGTACTTCCAGGGATCTGCAAGACCTCTTCCGTTTATTCGTGGAAACGTTTTTTCGAAGCAAGCACCGAACCTTCAATTCAGACCCCTATTGCCTTATAGATGACAGAATTAATTTTTTCATCAACTTTTGTATTTTTAGCTGAATTCTGATGACAAGTTTGTATATGCTTTGCTAGGTTAATGGTTCGTATATAGGTGTATGTATGTTTTATGATTCATCTATTAGCCGCCTTATAGGAAACAAAATTCTTTCAACTTTTCGTTTTTTTTTTGTTTTTTTTTATTTTAGATTTTGCAAAATCATGTTTACAGCTTTTGATGGATCGATTGTATCTTCATAGACCTACAAGACCTGGCCGCTGATTGGTGGAAACGCTCCTTCGAAGAAAGCACCAAGCCTTCAATTCAGACCCCTACTGCCGTACGGATAAGAGAATTTTATTTTTAATTTTGACACTGCAAAATCATGTTTACAGCTTTTGATGGATCGATCGTACTTTTGGGGACCTACAAGACCTGGCAGTTGATTTCTTCGAAGCAAGTACCGAACCCTCCGATTCAGACCCCTACTGCCTTATAGATGAGAGAATTAATTTTTTCAAACTTTCGTAATTTTACCCGAATCTTGATACTGCAAATTTATTTTTATAGCTTCTGACTGGGCTATCATGTCTTAGTGGATCTACAAGACCTGGCCGCTGATCAGTGAATGTGCTTTCTTCAAAGTCAATGCCGAGCATCAGCAGTTTTTGGATCTTCTCCGTGAAAGTTCTGGATTGGTCGAAAGTCGAAATTGCCAAATCCGTCGTACCTTGAATAATGGTATGTAATGTAATTTCCGTTTCATGGGCTTGTAAGATTTGTATGCCATCTCGCCTACCACCTTTTAGATGGAATTATTTCACTTTCTTTTTGTTTTAATTTTTTCCTTTCGGATGTTGATACCGATATATGTTTATAGTTTTTGATCAAGTGATCGTCATTGAGGATCTTCTCACTGGTGAAGAAGCACTTTTATGCAGACACGAAATACCAGACTGTTTAGAATTTCCTCCGTGAAAAGTTCCGGATATACCAAATTTCCCAACATTTGTCGCTGGATAATGGTATGTCATTTTCATGGGTTTGATTTAGTAGTGAAGATGTGAGTTTTATCGATCTTTTAAGAAAGTACATCGTTATAGGGGGCATCAGTTCAGTTCAGTTCAGTTCTGTTTTTCATTTTAAAAAATTCATGAGTGAACAACTATCAGTTTTTTCTTCTCCTTCTTTCCTTTCTATTTGGGCTGTATATTATACTGAGTGACCTTACTAGAATTTAGTTTAGAAATCTGTAATTATTTTTTTCAATATTTTCCAGGGGATACTCTCGGTGAAAATTGAGTCATAGCCAACTCTTACAGCCCATCCACTAACACTGAATCCTGAATAATCAGACTGAAAGCAGTTTAGAAGAATAGAATTCCTGAATTCTAGTATAGCTAAGTAGTCTGACATTCATGTATTCTAATATAGCTAAAAAGTCTGGAGTAAAGTGCTGGCCCCATCTGGATCTGTTTGAAGCAAAATTAGTCGACATAACCTGGGTTTTTGCAAAAATCCTAATGTTTTGAAATTTTCCCAGTGTTCCTCTTTCTGTTTCAAATTATGGTAGCAGTGATTCCTACACAACTTTTTTAACCTTCTTTGAGCGCTCCCTCTGTCCATACTCTCACTTTCATCAGAGATGCTCTTGCCGCTGTCGCCCTTTCCATTGTCCATTACCCGCGTCGCCCGCGTCGCTCGCGTCGCTCTTTTCCGTCGTTCGTCGTCCGCGTCGCTCTTTTCATTGTTCGTTGCCCGCGTCGCTCTTTCCGTCGTTCGTTGTCCGCATCGCTCTTTTCCATCGTTCGTCATCCGCGTCGCTCTTTTCCATCGTTCATTACCCGTGTTGTTCCTTCCATTGTTCGTTGACCGCGCCGCTCTTCCATGCGTTTGTTGTTTCTTGCATGTGTCGCTTTTTCCATCCATCGTTCGTGTCGCTCTTTTTTCTGTCATTCGTCGCCTGTGCCACTCTTTCCATCGTCCGTTGCCTGCGCCACCTGTTCTGTCATCCACGCCCCACTTTCCCCCAAAAACGTGCTGTGTTCTGAAAGACCCTTCTAAAATATTCAGCTTGATCATACAAGGGGAGCACATGCCACATAGCCCTATTCTACTTCTATGTATGATTCAAGTGCCACCAAAGGACTTATTCTTAGAATTGAACTTCCCCCCCCCCTTTACGAGGCAATTATTTTTGATTCATATCTCTGTTCCCTTACAGGTTATAGAATAATTTTTAGACTTCGTTCATTAGCTTCTGTATTTTTTTTTTTTTTTTTTCGAATTTTGATACTGCAAAGTTATTATTGCAGCTTCTGATTGAACAACCCTATCTTTGAAGACCTACAAGACTTCGCCGTCAATTCGTGGAGACGCTGCTTCGATGTAAACATGGAAAACAACTGTTTGTGCATAGCCTTCCTGGAAATTTGAATATCTCGAATTTCTCAAATGGTTAAATATACGAGTATGTATTGTGTTATCTCGATTTTCACGGGCGTAGGACATTTGCATCTCGTCTCACCTGCCCGGTTCTAGTGAATAAAATTTTATTATTCACTAGCTTGCATGTATCTCTTCGCATTTTGATACTGAAAACTTATTTTTACAGTCTTTCGTAGAACAATCGTATGTTTGAAGATCCATGAAGACGTCGCCATAGATTTGTGGAAAGGATTTTCTCAATGGAAGCTCTGAATGTGCCTCAAATTCGTTACTACGCGGATGCCGGTATGTGTTGTAATTTCGATTTTCATGGATTCGATTTGCCAGTGTACGTCTGCTCAGGTTCAATTATATTTTATTATTATCATTATTATTATATGTATTCTTTTTTATTTTTTTTGGAGTTTGGGTATCTTTCCACTTCCTTAGTCCGTCATAATACATATTTAACGCGGAACGTCCCTCAGCTTCATTTTTATTAGTTGCTGGGCGAATATTTTTTTCTCTTCTTTTCCTCAATGCCTTCATTAACCAGCATTTTTAAAGGACTAATGTAATAGTACAGTGATTCAAAAAGGCGTCGCTTCTTCCCTCTTTCCTCTGGTTAAGTTGCTTGGTTGTTTAATGTTAAATTCGGAGACTACTTTCAACATTATTTCGGAAAAATTTTTAGCATCATTTTTCTGTGACCTCCTTCACTTATTACAATCCATTGTTCAGCTTTTTCAGTAAGGTTAAATGAATATTTGAAGGACTATATTTGATGTTTCAAGGTCAAAGTGAGGTCGAAAGAAAAATTTGACCAACCCGAAAAACTCCTATTCTGATACTTCATTCAATTTTTGAAAAAAGTTGGTTCCTTTGAAGAACTTGCCTTCAGATTTTACGACCCGAACCGGAATCGGATCGAAACTTGGATACAATTTCCGAGATAAAGGAAAGCCTATTTAGATACCTGGTTCAATTCTTTTAGCAAAGTCAAGTTTAGCCCTTCAAACGGGGAAAAAACTGGAGGATCAGTTGGGATCAGATCTACAATCTGATCAAAAATTCGAACTCTGAAATAGTCGGATGTTTTCAAGTTTCCGAATAGGGCTAAAATTACCTATTTGACGCGATAAAATTTGAATTTTGGGGCACAAATCAGAGTAGCATTAAGAATCTGTTTCAACTTCGTTCCCCGCTTCGAGAAATTCCTACATTGATATTCATCAGTTTTGTCAATAACTTAATATCGGCTCATTTCAAGGGGTCAAATTTAAATTTTGGGTCCTTCATTGGGATTTGGTACTCCTTTCCAATTTTTCTGCAAAGTCAAGCCGGCCCCTTAGTTATGGGAAAAATCAAAGGGGTTGTTCTTGGGTCAAACTGTTATAGGATGATACCGGTCACAATCCAACTTCTTATGTTCCTAAGAATCTTGGGTCCTGAGATGATTCCAGTAGCAATAACTGTTGGTTGAAGTCCTGTAATGGGACGATATCAACAGGCTACTGGTGCCAATAGCAATAATTGTTGGTTGAAAGTCCTGTAATGGGATGATTCCAGCAAGCTACAGGCGGAAAGTCTCATACCGGTGGAAAGTCCTGGGACGATTCCAGTAGCTTGTTGGTCAAAAGAAACACGATTCTAACAACTACTGGCAGAAAGTCCCATAGGATGATTCCGGTTACGATCCATCTGTTCCTTTAAATTTATTCCTTTTAATCTGTTCTTTTCAATCTTCTTCCTGTTTAGTGCCGGTACAAGTATTGTGGTGAGATAATTCCTATCTAAAATCCAAACTGATGCACAGCATCTGGGTCACTTGGGAGTTCTATTATTCTATGATACTGGTCACGATCCAATCTATCCTATTCCTAAGAATCTTGGGGTCTGAGATGATTCCAGTAGCGACAACTGTTGGTAAAAGTCCTGTAGAGGGATGATTTCAACAGGCTACTGGTGCCAATAGCAATAATTGTTGGTTGAAAGTCCTGTAATGGGACGATTCCAGCAAGCTACGGGCGGAAAGTCTCTTACCGGTGGAAAGTCCTGGGACGATTCCAGTAGCAACCACTGTTGGTCGAAAGTCCTGTAATGGGATGATTCCAGCAAGCTACTGGTCGAAAGTCTCGTTATAGGATGATTCCGGTCGTGATCCTATCTCTGCTCCTTTCAATCTATATCGTGAATCTCAGTATTCCTTCTCGTGATTGTAAAGATATTGTGGAGAGTTTCTAAAATTTATTGGGATGGTGGGTATAAGAATTTGAACCGACAATGTAGGTACTATTATTTTCCAGCTGAGCCAGAGGAGCACTACTAGAACTTCGTTTATATTTAGGGAATCGTAATTTTACATTTTCTAATTTTAAATTTTAACCTAGCTAGTAACTAATGTTATACGTTATTTTCCTGCTAATTCTTAATATTCACATGTTTTTTTTTTTTTTTTTTTTGAGTTCGACAGGGCCGTACAAGGTTAACAGTGGAGACTCGCTAGGTTCATGAAGAATTTCAGTCATAAATGCATCACTGTTTTATTGCTTATTTTTCTTTTTGTACCGCTAATTTTCTTTCTCAGTTTTCCGCATTGGTGTAGATATAATCGGGGTTTTGTTTTTGTTTTTTATTTTATTCTCTCTATTCAGTAAATTTGTTACTTTTTATCATTAGTTTAGACAATATGTTTACTCCTTAATGCTGGTTACTAATTCTCTTAATGTGAGTTTGACAGGGGCATGCCAGATTGAAGATCAATACAGTGGAGTCCAAGTTGTATATTCTTTGCTAGGTTAATGGTTTGTATACAGTTGTATGTGTGAGGTTTTATGATTCATCTCCCAGCAGCCTCATATATAAGAAAATGCTTTCTTTAGCTTTCGTCTTTTTTATTATTATTTTATTTATTTGAATTTTAATACAGCGAAATCATGTTTACAGCTTTTGATGGATTGATCGTACTTCCGGAGATCTATAAGACCTGGCCGTTGATTCGTAAAAATGCACCTTCGAAGCAAGCACTGAACATTCGATTCCCACCCCTACTGCCTTAAATTAATTTTTTCATCAACTTGCGTATTTTTACCCCAATTTTGATACTGCAAATTAATTTTTATAGCTTCTGATTGAACGATTATATCTTAGTGGATCTACAAGACCTGGCCGCTGATCCGCGAACATGCTTTCTTCGATGTCAATGCCGAACATCAGTTTTTGGATTTTCTCCGTGGAAGTTCTGGATCGGTCGAAAGTCCAAATTTCCAAATCCATCGTACCTTGAATGATGGTATGTAATGCAATTTACATGCATGGGTTTGTAAGGCTTGTATGTCATCTCGCCTACCGCCTTTTAGATGGAATTATTTCACTTTATTTTTGTTTTGTTTTTCTTTCGAATGTTGATACAGCAAAATGTTTATAGCTTTTGATCGAGTGATCGTGTCATCGAGGATCTCTATACTAGACCGTTGATTTGAAGGAGCCCTTCTAAACAAACACCGAACACTGGACAGTTTTGGCTTCCGGATTTACCAAATTTCCTAACATTCGTCGCTGGATAACGGTATGTGGCGTAAGAATTTTCTTTGCTACGCCTCATTAGTGAATGTGTGAGTTTTATCGATCTTTTGAGAAAGTGTATTATTATAGGGGGGGGGGGCATCAGTTCAGTTCGGTTTTTCATTTGGGGGCATCAGTTCAGTTCTGTTTTTTCATTTTCCTTTTGGTACTTGCGACTTCTTTCCTATCTAGTCTCATAATAAAGCT
The DNA here is from genome assembly GCA_031841125.1 of Acanthococcus lagerstroemiae. Lineage (NCBI taxonomy): Eukaryota > Metazoa > Arthropoda > Insecta > Hemiptera > Eriococcidae > Acanthococcus > Acanthococcus lagerstroemiae. The sequence goes on along the minus strand of CM063114.1, from coordinate 11,283,995 downwards.
AACTTTGTTGGCACAGTAATTTTCATTTCCCCTTTTTTCTCTTCCTATTGTTTTTGTAATTTCCTTTAACTAACCTCCTTAACTGAGTCATGAAACTGTCGAGTGATTAAATAGTCTCTCCTCGGTGTTACCCCTGGTAGGGGGTAGGTTACTATCTCTGTTGATTAAGAGACTACTTTTAACAATATTCCATGAAAAACTATATCAGTTTTTTCCTTTCCCTCTTTTCTTTCTATTTGGACTGTATATTACACCGAGCGACCTCATTAGAATTTAATTTGGAAATCTGTAATTTTTTCCAATATTTTTCTAGGGAAATACTCTTTGTGAAAATCGACTCTTAGCTAACGCCTGCAGCCCATCCACGAACATGGAATCCTGAATAATCGGACTGAAAGCAGTTTCGAAAAATCGAATTCATGAAGCCTAATATAGCTAAGTAGTCTGACACTCATGTATTCTAATACAGCTAAATAGTCTGGAGTAAAGTGTCGGCCCCATTATTGATCTGTTTGAAGAAAAATTAGTCTACATAACCTGAGTTTTTGAAAAAAATCCTAATAACATTTTGAAATTTTCCCAGTGTTCCTCTTTCTTGGGCTCAAACCATGGTAGCAATAATTCATATAACTCTTTTCAGCCTTCTTTGAGCGCTGCTTTTTCCGTCGTTTGTCGCCCGCGCCGCTCTTTCCGCCGTTTGTCGCCCGCGCCGCTCTTTCCGCCGTTTGTCGCCCGCGCCGCTCTTTCCGTCGTTTGTCGCCCGCGCCGCTCTTTCCGTCGTTTGTCGCCCGCGCCGCTCTTTCCATCGTTTGTTGTCCGCGCCGCTCTTTCCATCGTTTGTTGTCCGCGCCGCTCTTTCCATCGTCCATTGCTCGTGTTGCTCTTCCCATCATTTCTTGACCGCGCTGCTCTCTCCATCATTCGTCGTTTATCGCCTATGTCGCTCTTTCCGTTGTTTGTAGTCCGCGCCACTTTTTCCATCATTTGTCCTTCATCGCCCGTGTTGCTTTTTCCATCATTTGTAGTCCGCGCCGCTCTTTCCATCGTTCGTTGTTTATCGCCTGTGTCGCTTTTTCCGTCTCTCGCTCCCATTGCTCTTTTTTCCATAAATCAAATATTTCTCACTTCTTCAAAATTCGTTCCGCGTTTTTAGGTAAATGAACTTATTCTGCAATCATTTGGCCTCAGTCTTCATGAGTGGAATTTACAAAGATTAGATCGAAAAATTCAACCCAAAACCGGAATCTTATCACAAGTCCTAGTTCCAAGGAGTCTCCATAACAAGTCTCAGTTTACTAACCTAGATCTTCCTTATTCCTCCCTCCCCATTTCGGAGCTACCCATTAAAAATGGTTTTGTATAGGGGTATTTTGTTTCTGAGATTGTACTCGTATATAGGTTTTCTAGGTCACAGATATGACCCCCGTGAAGCCAGAAAGATGATATTCCAAGGTTTGATTTCAAAACATGATTCAAGTGCCACCAATGGGAGCATAATCCGAAAATTGTTTGGCCAGACCCCCCCCCCCGTTCCACCCTTACGAGGCAATTATTTTTGATTCATATCTCTGTTCCCTTACAGGTGATAGGATAATTTTTAGAATTTGTTCAATTAGCTTTAGAATTTAATTAGCTTCCGTATTTTTTTTTTCGAATTTTGATACTGCAAAATTATTATTGCAGCTTTTGATTGAATGACCCTATTTTCGAAGACCTAGAGGACCTCGCCGTTAATTCGTGGAAACGCTGCTTCGATGTAAACGTGGAAAACAGCTGTTGGTGGATTTTCCCCTGGAAATTTGAATCTCTCGAATTTCCCAAATGATTAAATGTATGTATTGTGTAATTTCGATTTTCATGGGCTTAGGAGATTTGCATCTCCTCCCACCTGCCTGGTTCTAGTTATGAAATTTTATTTTTCACTAGCTTGCATGTATCCCTTCGCATTTTGACACTGAAAATTTATTTTTACAGTCTTTGGTTGAACGATTGTATGTTCGAAGATCCACGGAGACATCGCCATTGATTCTTGGAAGCTCTTCCGAACAAACACCGAAAACAAAATTTTAGATTTTCTCGATGAAAGCTCTGAATGTGCCTAAAATTTGTTGCTACCCGGATGCCGGTACGCGTTGTAACTTCGTTAATGTACATCGGCTCAAGTTCAATTATATTTTATTCTTTAATTTTTGAAATTTGGGCTTCTTTCCACCTTCTTAGTCTGCTGTAATATCAACACGGAACTGCCCTCAGCTTCATTTTTATTAGTTACTTGGCTCATTTTCTTATTTCCTCTTCCGATCGCCTTTGTTAACTAGCGTCCTTCAATGAATAATGTAATAGTACAGTGATTCAAACCTCCCGCGTTACTCTGGTTAAGGTTATATGTTACGTTAGGAGACTACTTCCGACATTATTTCGGAAAAATTTTTAGCATCATTTTTCTGTGACCTCCCTCACTTATTACAATCCATTGTTCAGTTTTTTCAGTAAAGTTAAATGAATATTTGAAGGACTCCTGTGCAATATTTCATTTGATTTTTTTAAATTCAGCAACCCCAAAAAGTTCTATTCTGATACTCCATCCAATCTTTGAAAAAAGTTGGTTCATTTGAAGAACTTTCCTTCAGATTTTACGACCCAAACCGGAATCGAATCAAAACTTGGATACAATTTCCGAGACAAAGAAAAGCCTATTTCGATAGCTGGTTCAATTATTTTAGCGAAGTCAAGTTTTGCCCTTCAAATGGGGAAAAAAAATTGGGGTATCAGTTGGGATCAAATCAAATATCTGATCAAAAATTCGAACTTTGAAATATTCCGATGTCTCGTTCAAGTTTCCAAATTGGACTAATCTTACCTATCTGACGGGGTAAAATCTGAATTTTGGGACACAAATCAGAGTAGCATTAAGAGTCGGCTTCAACTTTGTTCTCCGATTCAAGAAATTCCTACATGATATTTCAGTTTCGTCAGTAACTTCATATCGGCTCATTTCAAGGGGTCAGTTTAAACTTTGGGTCCTTCATTGGGATTTGGTACCTTTCCAACTTTTCTGCAAAGTCATGCCGGCTCCTTAGTTAAGGGAAAAATCAAATTTAGGCTAAAATCTGGGTTGGATCGAAAATCTGATTGCAGTTAGCGACCTCCATTTCGATATTTTGTTTGATGTATCCTCAATAAAGACCAAAGCAATAGGCAGGGGTAGACCTTTTATGCACATTTAATTATTAGCGATGAAAATGACGAATCTGAGGCTCTTTTTCGATTTTTCATCAATGAAATTTTATTGAAATTGTGTCAGACTAGACAGAGATATCTATGGAGATGATCGACACATGCACGCATAATCCAAGAATTCATTTTGCTACATTACTAATTCATTTGGCTCAAGTATGACTCACGATGCCGAACATGTCGCTTCAACTGCTACCTCTCCCTCGCTAAGTTTACTACAAACCTTTGAACCGATCTTCCCATAAGCAGCAGTACGGTTGTTAAGTACAACTTTACAACTTGCGAAGTTCGACTACGAACTGCATAGACACCTACCCGGCTTAGGATGCGATTTATGAAACAGAGCTTTCCCCGTTTTTCAACCAGAGAACCGATTAGGTGTACACTTTCGAACTTGTCCGTCTTTTTACAACTTCCACATAGTTCGCCGGAAAAAATTCAAATATTTATCTCGACTGTAGTTTGTTCATGCTGTAACTTATGACTACAGCTGTGAATCCGGGAAATTTTTTCAAAACTTTGGACGCGTGGATGTACCTGCACAAGTTTCGTTTCAACTTATGAAAATCCGTTTTTATTCTAATACAACGCTAACATCGAAATGCGTACATCTTTTATAAATCAATAGCAGGACAATTTCGAAATAACGCCGGTAATCAAAATCAAAGAACGAATCTGTGTTCAGGAGAATATTTCAGATTGTAGCCCCCTGTAGATCTTCATAGGTAGATAAAACTCAGCATTGCAAGAAACTCTGTAATCGATATTTTTAAAGCTATTAACCCTAATTTCCAGGTTATGATCCCTAGTGGAGCCCTTGTGATAGGGGTACGCCAAAAATGACCTCAAAAAGGAGTTGAGGATATCCCTAAACCATGATATTGAGTTCTTACTTGTACTATTGTCACTGAAACCAGTCACCCTACGACCAATTGAGAGTATTCCGTACGAAGTGAGATTATACTTAGAATTTCCTGTTTCTGTCCTCTGTATCCCCACTATATTCCAGTTTTAACAGAGTACTGGAACTTCCATGCCGCCTTCAACTGAGTCAAGAGGTGGATTTTACATTCGCTCTGTCGAGATTAGTAGGCCCGCAGGTATAACGACGTTCTTTGACATCGCCCAAATTGGAAGCAAGAAACATCAATGTGGTTTGCGAATGATGCAAATACATTCGATAGTCCCTCGAATTCACACCTTGCCATCAATACCAGAGACACTCCTTTAGATGCCCTGTCTGTTACATGGAGGCAATCACGATTTTCCACACGCGACTTTTTTGGGCAAGGTTAGTCAGGGTAGTTCGGTTTGTTGGCATTCGAGTTTTCCTTCTCTGTACAAAGAGTATACAAACGCAGCTCGCTTGCTAACCACGCGTTTTCACTACGCGGAGTACCTGAGCTGTCCACGACGTGCACGCGCACAGTACCAAATCTTTCTGATCTGGTTGTCACACGCCCTGCAATTGTAATGCCTTGTTCGTTCGGACTAGCGGGGGTTACAGGACGCGCCATCTAGTCGCTGTGTTCGCTAAAATGTAAATGGAGGGGAGGGGGTATTCGGATATCACCAGCTTTCCGACGTGCTATTCCATAAACCAACACAATTCACCAAAAAGTGCTACAGTAGATGGCCAACAGATGGGGGAAACCTGCTGTGAACCCAGCGCCGTTTCAGAAGACAGGAACAGTTCAAGAAGGAACAGCCACGGGTGTCCCCTCCAGAAAAGGGGGTGTAGGTTTTACAGAATCCAATCCATCACTAAGGACCCATACCCTTGATGAATTGCGAAGGGGGCATGTTACCACTTGGCCACACACAGCGACCGTTATCAGTTTACTGAATTTCATTATACAATAATGAATATCTCGTAAATTTCTTATTTATGAAGAGGCCGAATGAAAATCGTTTTTCCTAAATGCCATCTTGCCAAAATCACGCCTCTTTGTATACGAAAAAGTTTCTGGAAGAAAAAAAAATCACGAAAGCAACACTGAATCGTTTCAATGGAGAAAAACTGAAAGAACTAGATATCGCGAAAAAGGAACTTCGCGAGCTGATTTTGCTGCACATGGAACAAAAAAGTAAATGAGATCTGCGTTTTGTAAATCACTTTTCTTCCTTTTGCAACTCTTTTGGAAAATTACCAATGCTAGAAAACGGGAAAAGGGCTCCACCAAGCTTTTCTCGTTCAATTTTTTCGGCATAGCCAATTTGTCCCCTCTAAAGGAGTTACATTTGGATTCTTGGGCAGAAATTTTGAAATCAGTGACCTAAGTAGTAGCAGTAGTAGTACAGCCTTTATTTACAATTTTACATATATGCGTTTACCTGAATGTAACTTATAACTAATGCGCCCACCTTTGGGCATAGGCCTCCCCTACTTTCCTCCAGCGATCACGAACTCTTGCATCCCTTCCCCATGCTGTTCCTGCAAATTTTATGATTTCGTCTTCCCATCTAATCTTTTGTCTACCCACCCTTCTTTTCCCCTGTAGCTATGTCAATTCCATTATTATTTTGTCCCATCTATTTTCTCCTCCTCTCGCCACATACCCTGCGTAATCCATCTTCAGTTTTTTAGCCACGCATCTGCAGTCTCTTGTTTTCGTTTTCTTTCTTACATTTTGGTTTCTTACTCCGTCCTTCCTTTTTATACCAATTATTGACCGTTCCATTGCTATTTTGGTCCTTGCGATCATGTCCATCTACCCACGTTTGGGCTCCGTATGTAAGGACGGGGATAGTACAGCTTTTCAGTATTTTTATATTTTGTTTAATTGACATTCTACTAAATTCCAAACTTGGTGAAACGTTCCAGCCGTCCTTTTGGAGGGAAGAAAATTTTTCCACTCTAAACGAAACCAGTCCTTAACACTTGAAGATCTCTGTTTGTCGCAACTCAATCCGACAACGCAATATAAAGAAAATAGAGGAGAGGATTTTTGTGTCACACTCTGTGTATTCATATGTGTACATGAAATTGCATACTCAGTTCCCCGTAAATACGACGGTAACCTCAACAGTCCACAGCGGTTGATAGTTACCATCTTCAGGCACTAATAAATAATCATGATCGGTTATTAACAAACCCGGGTATAGGGGTTTCTCCATGGGACCCAAGCTGCGGGGTCTTCACCAATAGAGAGCTCCAAATGAAGAAAACTTTAGTAAAACAGAAATAAAACACTAGTTGTTTGTCGATCATCGATCGACAACCCGTAAGCACAAAAAATGCCGACGTTGAAAACACGTCTCCCGCTGGAAAATTGCCATTACTAAACAGTGGTGGAAGGAGTTTGCACCCAGCTTGGGTCTCGAGGCCTAGAACTTCTTAATGTGGCCGCGAGTTCCACGATGTTCCGCACTTGAATGAAAAATGAAACGTATCAGTAAAGCGAGCGGAAACTGGAACTTTTTCCAGCTGCTGAAAGTTCAGCGGGGGAAAAAACTTCTTTTACAGTAAAATGATAAAAATACGTGGGGGGATAATGTTAATTAACAGGAAAAGATTTCCCCCACGATTATCTTTGAAGAAAGAGAGGACAAGAACTCGGTTATCGCTCTTCCCTATGAAAAGGAAGAGAGAAAAGGTACAGCAAATACAAGCATTTATCAGTACAGAATTTTTTCCCTTTCAGCTATTTTTCTTTTTACTGGACAAATACCGTTTCAGAGGCGCCAGAGTTTTACTCTCGACAAGATATATGTATACACCATTCGGCCGGATGTTATTCAAACTCGAGTTTCATAATTTTAAACTCGACATCAGCGCTCATCCGTTAAAGGAGGGTAAGTCGTTTCTCAATTAACAGCAGTCCACGCTTATTAATTTTACGTAAACTTCTCAACAAGCGAGGATCGCGTAAAAATGTGCTTAAAAAGGGTTAAACTATAATTACTTTCTGAACTTTGTGTCGGAGACAAAAACTTCTTGGAATCACTTTACGAGCAGGTATCTCATATCTGAAAATTCCTCTTTCTCTATCTCTCTCTCCTCGGTAAACTTTCCTCTTTGCGAATATATCAAAGCGCCACCGCCATCTTTACACCGACGTTGTTTAATTTATGAGGCTCGGTTTCGTCGGATACTTAACAATATTGACTTCTTGCGCCTAGATAATTTTGTAAATTTCATCGAAAGCCCTCGTGTAAACGGCCGAGCAAATATGGCAAATGCGCTTCCTTTTGCAGAACCGAGTTTCACACCACGGTCAAATTATGTAATTATGAATTTGATGGAATTCTAGAGTTTTCGCATACTTTTATGCTATTAAATTGAAACGTCAGAAGCAAAGGTGCTCGAATTCATTTTCGGTTTTAGGAGCACTATTAGCCCCCTGTACGAGTATGTGTGTTACCTTGGCGTGGTGAGGGGGCTTCAAGGAGAACTAAAGGCACATAGGAGGACGAAAATTCAGACAGATAAAACCTGATGTGGTTAAATGAAGCTATATCAGTATTCTTCCCTGGAGATGCGTCTCCGCCGCTACAATTATGATGGCAACTCCCAAGAAAGTAGCAACGGACGTTAAGTCTCCTATCCCGTCCGGGAGGAGACTGCCTAATAAGAAACTATCAGAATTGAGAATAGGGACATGGAATACAAGGATACTGAATGAGGTTGAAATTAGATATAATAGGGAGTAGTGAAGTGAGATGGCAAAAAGAGATAATTTTTGGACGGTAAAATTTACAGGGTGTTTCACAATGACAGAGTCAATTTCAAACTCTTATAACACGACAGCACTAAGAGGAAAGTCAGCACGTTTGGTATCATTTGAAAGATAATTGAACCCCATTTAATAATTATGTCATAGTGGACTACGCAGCTACGTTCCTTCGCCATGGGACGCCATTTAGTGAATGACAGTTTTTGCTGAAACGCTACAAGAAGCATTTTAATCTGTCGGGAAGGCATACGGCAGACAATACAGAAATGGGTGAGTGAGGACATTCCGTGTAATGGGGTCTGTAACGTGGGTGCCGGCACGCGGGAGGAAAAACCAGCACGAACAGATGAGAATAGAAAAAGGCCGCCAGGCGGAGGAAGTGTCCTCTGGAACCTCAGTTCATCACTCTTCTGGTCTCGATCTTGGCGTCGCTACCGCTCATCGACAGCTACTTTTTTTGGAATATCGAATTTAAAGACGATGCAACGTCTCACACCACAAACGCTGTGTTAGCCTGTTAAAAAAAAAAAAATGGAAACAGGAATCATCTCCCAGAGTACAGAATTTAAGTGGCTCCGTCGAAGTCTAGATTCGCCTTCATGCGATTATTTCCTCTGTGTGTATGTGGGGGGGGGGGGAATTCAGAGTGAAAAGTGCCTATGACTCCGGTAAACGATACCGTTATGCTGAAGAAGACCCGTACATAAGAAACAAAGTATATTTACCGAGAATTCTCAAATAACATCTACAGATATTTTTGTATTTATTTGCGTATCTTTAACGCGAAAAAAAGGCATTTAGAGAAATGTAATTTTAAAAACATAAACAGATACTGTACTCGATATAAAATGAGGTTCATTTCTCTTCGACTGATACCAAACACGCGTACTTTTCTCTCAGTGTTATCAAGTTATAAGCATTTAAAACTGACCCCGTTATTTTGAAACACCCTGTAGAATAATTAATATTGCAGCGAAAATAGGGCAAGCAGGCGTAGGTATTCATGTGCCAAGTTATAACCAACATAGTGAGAGAATATTAATGGTGAGTATATCAGCGAAACCGGCATCTTTAGTGATAGTCTAAGATTACATGCCAACAGAAAGTTATTGTGGAGAAATAGAAAAAATTAATGAAGAAATTGATGAAGTATTAAGCAAGGTAAAAGGAACAGAAAATTTAATTATAATGGGAGATTGAAAAGACAGATTGACATAACAGATTAAAATGACAAAGCAGGAGGAAGAAAAGAAGGCGTGGGCGGGGAGCATGGTTTAAGAGAATGATTTAAAAGGGGGTCGAAGGTCATAGAATTTCGTGAAAAATATTTAGTTATTGGAAACACTATTTTGAAAAATCATGAGGGAGGAAAATGCACTCGGAAAAATCCAGGAGATGAAAGAAAATATCAAATAGGTTTTATTATGACGAGAAGCAGACATAAGAATCAAATATCGGATTCTAAGGCCCGTTTCACACGTATCCGACATGGTGGTCCGACGTCGGACGGGCATAAAACTGATACACGAAATAAGAGTTTTCACACGAAGTCGGACTGTCGGCTGTCGGCCCGAAGTCGGTTTGATGTTGAGGAATGTCGGCTCTTGCCTCGACACGTATCCGACAAAATGACGGCCAAATAACGCGGACCAACGAGTCAGATAGGTGTGAAAGCGTTGCTATTTGCTGTCGGACCGGCATAAAATTGATACACGCAAGGAAATAAAGAGCTTTCACACGAAGTCGGACTGTCGGCCCGACGTCACGTATCCGACAAAATGACGACTAAATGGCGCGGACGAAGTGTCGGATAGGTGTGAAACGGGCCTAAGACATACCTAGGAGTGGCCGTAGATAATGATCACAATTTAGTAGTAATGAAATACAGATAAAAACTATCTAATTTAAGATTTGCAGATGATGTTGTTATCTTCGCAAATACAAAAGAAGAATTGAAGGAAATGTTAGATGACCTGCACAGGTCCAGTAAATGTGCTGGCTTGGAACTGAATATGAATAAAACACATATTCTATCAAACATATTATATGATACAAATATAAAAATTAATCAAATAATCCACCCAGCATCAGAGGTCATATATCTGGGATAAATACTCTCATCGAAAACCGATACGAAAAAGAGGTCAAAAGAAGAATAAAGTTAGGGTGGAGCAAATTTTGGTCATTACAACAAATCTTTAAAAATAATTTACTCAACAAAGCTAAAATCGAAAGTATTCAATATATGTGTTACTCCAACTTTGAGCTACGGATCTCAAACTTGGGTTTTGAGACAAATAGATAAAAACAGGTTACAAACTACACAGAACAAAATGGAAAAATCACTTCTGAAATTAAGACGAAAATCTAGAATTAGAATAGAAAAAATATAAAAAATAGTTAAGAACAATAAAAACATAGTTGAAGAATGCTTATATCGGAAGTGGGACTGGGCAGGCCATTTAGCAAGGACAGAAGAAGATAACTGGGGTAGAAGAGTAACTTTTTGGTTTCTAAGATATAAGAAATGCAGTCAAGGTCGGCAAAGGAGGAGATAGACTGATGACTTCATTGATTTGCTTGGGCACAAAACGTTTCATGGGACAGCCCAATGCAGGCCCGAACGGAACAGAGTGTCGGCTTTCGTCCATAAGGCAACAAGCACTTTTAGCAACCCGGCGTTCAGTATAGATTGTGCTTTTGTTTTATCTCTTCAGAAAGAAGCTATAGTACTTGTTTTAAATAATTAGCGGATAGCATAGTATAATGTCAAGATAGTATTTGGAAAGCATAATAAAATAGAATAAATAGGTGAACAAGAAGAAAGTAAAAACAAAACAGAATTTGGAGTTCTTGAAAAAGGTAAAGAAAGAGAAGAATATAAAAAAGGAATAACGAAAGAACTCGGCAAATCAAAATAAGGACTGATATTGAAGGCGAGTGGACAGCACTAGAAAAAGTAATACATCTGGCAACAAGGAAGAAAATCTGTGCTCAATTAATAGAAAGATGAAGAGCATGGTTGAAAAGTGAGAATAGAGATTCTGGAAGAAAAAAAAATAAACAAGCCAATGATAGAGAAAGTATAGACACGTATATGGCTTTAAGAAATCAAATACAGAGAGAATGCATAAGAGACAAGAAAGCTTAATTAATCAGAATTGTGAGGAAGTTGAAGAGCAAATGAAAGCAGGAAAACCCCATCAGGCATGTAATACAGTAAAAAATATTCCGGAGCAAAAAGAAAGAGAACAAATAATTTGACGGATGAAAATGGAGACTATAAAAAGGACCAAAAGACAGTGGCGGATCTATGGGGGGTATTTCGGGGGTGCGGACACTCCTCTTTGGGCCGAAAAAAAACATTGCGAAAGAATGTAGTGAACGTATACACGTGCAGTGCTGTAGTTCTGTGCGTGGACTTCAAAAAATATCAAGAATCAACTGAAACATCCATCTCGGTTTTTTAGAGGGCGGAGGTGGAAAAAGTTTTATTTTCAAAACACCCCCCCCCCTGGGAATTTCTAAATCCGCCACTGCCATAAGATGGATTAGATATCATAAAAAATTGTATAAGAATCGGGCCCGTACAATCAAATGCATAGACAGAGACGATAGTGTGGAGGAAGAAGAAAGAGGATATCCTATTTTCAGATTGGAATTTGATAATTCTCTGGAAGAAATGAAAGGAAATAGAGCAGGGGTTGATGAAATTGCTAGGAAGTAATTGAAGAAAGCAGGAGAAGCAGTTTTTAAAAATTCATACGAATTAATTTGCAGAATCTATGAGGACAGAGCAGATTAATTATGATCCCTAAAAAAGCAGGAGCAAGCAAATGTGAAAATTATCGTACAAATTTACTATCTTATGCAAAGATTCTAGCAAGGATAATAAATAAGAGAGTACAAAATAAAATAGAAGAAAGGGAGAAAGAAGATCAGTTTCGATTCAGAAAAGGTAGAGGAATTAAGGAAGCAATTTTGTGTTTGAGGCTTTCATTAGAGAAAAATACTGAAAAAAGATTTGGATACATATGTAGCATTTGTAGATTTAGAAAAAGCTTTTGATAATGTTGAATATTCAAAAATGTCTCTAATATTGAAAGAAAGAAGAGCAATATGAAACTTATATAAGGATCAAAAGGCTCAAATACAGATAGAGGAGATATAAGGATCAAAAGGCTCAGATACAAATGGAGGAGGAGAAGTGAGACAAAGTTCTATTTATCCCCAGTACTGTTGAACCTGTTTACAAAAAAGGTACTTGAAGAAACTGAATGAAAGAAAATCAGGCGTACATATACAAAAGGGAGACGGTTAAAATGAGAAGGTTTACGGATAACATTGCAATAATGGAAAGAAGTGAAGAAGAACTAAAGAAAACATTGAAAAAGTTGGATGGAAAATTGAAAATAAAATAAAAATGAAAATGAATAAAAGTAAACAAAAGTGACGGTGGTCAGTAGATGGAAACAAAATCCCATAAAATAGAAATAGAAGGTGAGAAAATAAAGGAGATAAATGAATTTAAATACTTAGGCAGTCTGATAACGCAATGGAAGGAGCCAAACAGAAATAAAGAGTAGAATGGAACAAGCTAAGAAGACTCATTCAAAGAGGAGACATATTAGGGCAAATATAGATTTAAAAGCAGGACAGATTTTTTCAAACATATGTTTGTATCATATGTGAGGCCTAGACAACAAGAATAAAAGAAAGAAAAAGGATAGAAGCTTTCGAATGGTGTTATCAGAGAATGTTGAAAATTAAATGGACAGAAAAGATCAGGAATGAGGAAGTACTGAGGCGAATCAGAAGGCACAGAGAAATTTGGAATATCATCGTAAAGAAAAGAATTAAAATGATAGACCGTAGTATAAGACACTCAGGGATACTGTTAATACTGCTAGAAGAAATTTAAAGGAAAGAACTGGAAACGAAATCAAAAAATAAGCTATGAAGAGCAGATAATGATGGATATGAAGTGCAAATTCTTCTCAGAAATGAATGATTAGCACAGCAAAGAAAAAAGTGAATGCAACCTACTAATCGAGAGACTAAAGAATATAACAACAACGTCATATTATAGAGAACCCTAGGCTTTTTCACACCTCCTTTGAAGAAACATGACTTTTCCACAACTTCCACGATTTCCATAACCTGTAGACACTCTGCGACAACAAGAAATGTGCATTTCTAGGTCACAACTTTATAGAATAGTCCCCTTTGAAGTCCACAATCGTGTTAAAGGACCCACTGAATACACTGTCTTCACCCATCTTATTAAATCCTGGCTTGTCATATCCTGTGTCCATATACCAGTAATCCGTCCACATACTACATGTGCTGTTACAGAAGTCAAAAAGTAACTACGCCTGGCGACTGACCACCAGTGGTAAGTATGTGGACTAATGACACAAACACTAAGGGCCAATGGCTACATTTGATTGCTCCGGACATACCATTTGACCATCACTTAAAAACTGAGTAACCAGATTGGTTCAACACAAATCCACGCCTAACTGGATATGGATGCTTTGGCTTCCATCTGCACAGACCGAAGTAACCCATGCGAGACACGGTCGCAAATACCGCTGCACCTAATCACAAACTGTCCATATTCGATTACTGGAGCCCCATGATACCACACGTCCAGCCTCACTGTCATTTTATCGAGATTTATGTCCACTAAAGGCACTGGAGCACTACAGTCCTCACCCAAGATTGCAATACCAATACACACTACGAACACGTAACCTGGGATAAGTTTGTAACCAGGCCCTTTTCTATTGCACCCTCTCCTAAGGCCCCAAGGAAAATCTTGTAAGTAGGATGGAAAAGCTCACAGATAAGGAGGCTCACAGATATCCATTAATAAATCGTGACACACAAATTATGTAACTTACTTTGGAAATAGGTTTAAAGTAAGTTTTGGTAATTTATGGTAATTGAAAGATTTCCAGCAAAATCTGCGTCTTTGTTCAAATGAACTGTGAGTTCCCTGTATGTACTATGTAGGTACCTTTTCAAGGAACCATGCGCACAATAGCGGTCACATGTACGCACACTATTAAAATACTAATCCGTAAAATGCACCTGCAAATACAATGTAGGGCTGGAGGAAGGTCCAGCATTCGAAAAAAGAAGTTTTATCAACTAAAGTATTAGAGCAATTTGGACTTCGGTCGATAAACTCACGTTAACTTAATTCAGTATGGTATTTATAAATACATGCATTGAGAAATGGGGTTTCAGCCTGGACTGTAAAGAGGAGTTAGCTGTGGTCGCCGGGGTTAACAAACAAATACCATACAGGCACCGTTTAACGACAACAGATCTGGCGAAAACCGACTTTTTCAATTCAAAAAACGAAACTGATATCGATTAAGAAAGCCCTAGCTGTAGAAGTTCAAAACGCTCGCTCGTCAAACCATTGTTTCGAATTGGTTCCTACTAAACTGAAAAGATTAAAATCGAATAACGCTATAAACAGAAGTCAAACATTTTGCAACTCATTAGGCATTCATTCGATTCCTTTTTCCGATACATTCGGGAATCGAAATCAATTACGATTTTAAATTTCCGATTTCGCCTCAGCCGCACTCCAGAATTTCTTCGGACTCGGGTTCTCCTTTGACGCGAATTCTTTTCTCCGGCTTTTAAATAGTCGCTCGACGGAATACGTAAAAGGGAAAAGAAAATAACCAATTGAAAAGGCGTGAGAAACAGCTGAAAACATGTATTCAGTCGGAACGAAAAAAATAAAGACGTTCATAGAAGAAAAAAAGGCAACATTTGTCAACAGAAAAATACACAATTTAACGAGGGAGAGAAAAAAAAAGGAGAAAGAAAGGAAGCCGGCACGTTTAGAGAGAACAAAAACGCATTATCAACGATAACGTGAAAATATCGAAAGGAAAGTCGAACGAGAAAAGAAAAGTCTTGTTAAATTTCTACCACGCGACAGCAGGAGGAAAAATAAGACGCGATTCCAAGTTAGTGCAGCCGCCTCCATGTATGCACAGAAGTCCACCAGAGGAGCATTTTAGTTTTTATAATGACAATGATGTAAAATTGGGAACGCGAAAGCTACCACAGCGATTAAAAAGCTGATGTCAACTGTTCTTACAACAATCAATGGAACTGAAAATACACTGAATATCAGTTTGCTACTATACGTTAGTCTTTATAGATCCATAGTGAACACCTGAAACCGTACTTACTGTCAAATGGGGTATATTGGAACAGCCGGGTAACTTTGACAAACCAGCAGGCTTGCACAGTATCCATGAATTTCGACCGTTTATTGTTCATGCTCATAAGTGACCGGAGAGGTCTAAGGATTAGGTGCGGTAGCTCCTACGTATGTCTGCTGGTATGTTCCAAGATACCCCATTTGATGGAACCAACAGCCAGTACTCGTGGATGCTATAACTGAGCATTTAACTGCAGTCCGAAAGAAACGATAAGCAACGGCTATAACTGCAACCACTGACCGGAAGTTGCAGCTATGACCTTCCATGGTAACAAGAGGAATCATTTAAATTTTCTCCAAACATAGGTAAGCCCGTTCTAAGGAGTTAAAAATGAGAATTTACAGGACGGTGGCTGCAGAGTGTCCTGTTGACTCACCCAATTTGTGATACTTATGTTCACCAGAAAATGCAATTTCTATGGGATTTTCAATCTAATGCACCTTTAATAATTTTTCAAAGAGAAATTTCAGTGGGTGACCAGCCATCGATAATCATAACTGCAAAACAAGCTACGAGCTCTACCCACACTGCAAGAGGGCTTTTGCATAGAGCGTAGTAAATTGGACTGAATGCTTCATTTCTATTGAGGGACACCCTCGAGGACTTTCAGAATACAATCCTTTGCAGATACTTGCAAGGTGTTCTAATCGCTTCAGATATAAGAAGCCGCTTACTACGCCTTTCTTCAAGATAATAATAACTCGAGAACTCGAATTTTACTACGGAAACTAAATAGCAGTAAAATCTTCAGAGATTTCATGGAATGCTGCTGCCACCCGTATCATGCAACTTCAGCAGTTATACATTAGGGTGGATCGTCATACATAGGCTAAGAAATTCGAATTTTTGAACGTGACCTAGTTAACAGGTTGCCTTCGGTGAAAAAATTTGTTAAGGGATTTATCGAAGTTATGTACTATAGGCCTGGAAATTGAATGTTACGCAGCCCCTTAAAAATGCAAGTTATGTAAAATTTTTACATAGACTTTTTAATGGTATTCATCGCGAACTTTAAATTAGTTCATATACGAATTCTGCTTACCTGTGAAATTGAAGGCACCATAAAACAACATAGTATTGTAAGTGCTTTAGCGTCTTCAATATTGCAGATACGCAAAACTTGTACATAACTCATTTTGTAGATCGCAATCATTACTACTGTTAAGGTTATATAAGAATATTGCCTATTTGTCATACTGAAGGCACTATGAAGCAACAAAGTATTGTAAGTGCCTTGGCGCCTTCAATTTCACAGATAGGCAAAATCTGTATACGAACTAATTTAAAGGTCACGATGAATACTATTAAAAAGGTTAGGTAAGCATTTTCCATAACCGGCATTTTTAAGGCGCTGCTTACCGTTGAATTTTCAACCTAAAGTACATAACTTTCAAGGACAAATCCCTCAAGGAAAATTAACAAATTAAAAGAAAAAAAAGTTTTCAAACACATTTTTTTCACCAAGCTTAAATTTTTACCAAGAATTTTGACGATCCACCCCATCACACATGTTTTGGCGCAAGCATTCCAAGCAATTAATTCTTTACGAAAGTTTCTAGAAGTCATCCAAGATGTTCTTGTTTTTCTCTGACGAGGAAGCGAAATCCATGGATTTTGTCCGCAGAATCGTTTTGTATCAGAAACTACTAAAACTTAACTTACTGTAATAAATAATAACTGAAGTCGAAAAGAAAAGAATACTGAATCACATTAATATATTATGGAACTTTTTCTCAGTCGTAAAACTACACTCGCAGGACATGAAAGAAAGGTGAATGAGATAAGAACAGAGTAGAGAGTGAAGGGCTGAAGATGAATGATGAATAAAAAAAAAACTGGAACAACAATAATATGTTCATGATGAGGGAAGAATACCTGGTAACTGATGACACATTTCTATTCATGTGAATACTCGTAGAATGACCATTCATTAACTCAATTTATTAAGGAGCTACACCACCTTGCCGCTTCATGGCCCAACCAGCAACAGGATTGTTTAAAAATGTAATCATGAATACAAAGACATACAACGCTCTTTTCAGAAGTAAGGTCACACTGTCTGTAAATGACTCAAAACAAAATCGAAACACTTCGAACAAAAAGGACTTTATTTGAGAGGAAATTTGCTATTTTTCTACAAAATCCCCCCCCCCCCAATGATCTAAACATTTGTTGAGCCGGTACACAAGTTCTTCCACTAGAAAAGTACTAAGCGCCGTCCAATTTTTGTAAAACCGTCTCAATCGCGTTGCGCAGTTCACCTTCATTTGCAAAATGCTGACCCCCAAGCTCGTTCTCAACTTTGGAAATAAATGGAAATCCGAGTTTTTTGTCTTCTCGTTTTTCAAGTGCCGTGATTTTTTGGAAAGGAATTACTGCCAGTCATACAAAGTGCGCGTGGACATAGTTCCTGTATTGTTTTTGTTAGTTTTTGTGTTTTGTCGGGCAAGTAAAGTACGAGTGACTGAGGCCTAAGCCATTGGGCCGCCTGAGTGGCCACCGAACCGACTCCAGCCAAGCACAGATCGAAATGAGATGTAGATCGAGACACTGTGTCTAGGCCAGCGCCCGAGCCAGAAGTCAGCCACGATTCATGTGTTAAAAAGCAGTATTCGCTTTTTTTTTCGTTCGTTTTTATCCCAGACTTTCATGGACTGCACTTGAAGCTGAGGAACGGATATTGGGAATCCAGACCATCTTCCAATACTCCAGTGTTGGTCTAGTCTAATTTATATAGTTTTTCTATTTGGTTTCTCATGTTTTTTGATATTTTTTCTATTTTCACTTGAAATTTTACATTAAATACATTTTTTTTTTTAATGGGAGTTTTATTTAGAAATTAGGAATCAGCAAATATGGAGGAGAATCTGATTTTATTTTCGTTTTTGCTAAAGTATTCTAGAAGGCGCTGTAAGTAGAGGCCTCTTCTTCGTCACCACTGAACCCCAGGTACGTGACCATTCATTTATAATTATTGTTGTTTTCCATTTAGTTATGTCCATTCTTACGAGGAATGTTAATGTGATTGCGAGTTGCGAGTTGTTTTTTTGTCATCGTTTTTATATGTTTGGAGCGAGTCACGTATTTTGGAAGCAGTTTGCTTTTTCTTAGACGAGTTGGTCTCTATCTGCTCAAGTTACCGATTTTTTAATGTTTTCTTCTTTATATTACGTAATTTATCATTTAAATTGTTTAATCTTGCTTTTCTTTTTATCTCATTTTATTTTGATCTTTGATAATTTTGAAATTAATTCTTCGTTCTAATCAGTCATTTGGCTGTAATTATTTTTAGTGGTGCTGGTTCCATTACAGCAGATTGGGTAAAATTTATTAAAATTATTTGACTTCTATTGGACTTCCTAGCTCGGTAGACACCCGGCGAATGTGTTCATCTTATATTGCAGAACGAGATGAAAGACAACCATAAATTGAACTTCGAACAGAAGCGTCGCTAAATCACAAACCGTGCTGACACCAACGCAATTTTCTGCGTGAAAACGTGGAAAACGAAATTTTCAGAAATATACATACACACGCATAATATAGTCTGCCCACGTGGAATTTAGCATGATTCTCATCAAAAGTCTTCTTTGTACTGAACACGGTGCAGGACCGGATAATGTACCGAATGATGAAATCTGTTTACTCGAGTTTATGAGCAAATGCTTCCAGTATAATTTCTGTCTGATTTTCTTTTTCTTCCCGGGAATTCCTTTCAATCGTAACGTGTACTCGGAGCAAACATAAGCCAGTTGAAAGATACGACTATGCCCGCTGAGGAGTATATTCTTAACTGCTCTCCTCCGATCCTCTGTTTGCTTTTCATGTTCGGATTCTACGCCTTATTATCGAAACCATTTCTCCCATATGATTTTAGTTTAGCATGCAGATTCTATGTACCATTATAACATGGAACAAGTGGAAGTAATTCACAATTTCATAGGGTGTGCGGAATTAGTAGAAGCTCGTTCGAGCAAACAGTTGATTAAATTGTTGTTTTCAGTAACAAACGAATGCAATTCTGTACCATACCAAATTATGAAAAATATTTACTCGCAGCTCTTCTATTTCTGTGCGAAATTTCGTGATTAAAAAGTAAACACGATAAATATCACCATCTAACATTAGATTGAGGAAAAGTTACCAAGAACAAGCAACACACAAAGTACCAATCAACTCGAAATGAAAATCTTCGCCGGTGTCTGGTAATTTTTTGAAAGTGACTCCGCGAGCTATCAGAAATTTTAGAGTAAATTAGGAGGAGAGAGAGAGAGAGAAAGAAAGAAGGAAAGCAAGATAAAAATAGGAAAGAAAATAAAAGTAATTTCCTAATAGCAACGGTGTTTTTAAAAAAGAAACAAATCACTTTCATTCCAGCTGGGAAAAGATCATAAAATGAATTATCTTTATTACGAAAGAATCCCGTAGCGACAAGAAAAGATATACCATCCATTTTATAATCTGACTTAAATGTTTTTCAGAGAGAGTTCTGAAGAATCATAAGATCTTCTCCATTTATCCGCTAATAAAAGCTCGATAAAAATGACTGATTGCGTAGTTTATTCGGAATTTTGGGAGATCAGTATTGCTTCGAAAGCGCCGATTTAATAGATCTCGCAAACATCTATGAGCTGTATCTTAAGCCTCTTAACGACCCTGCATCTACCATCATGTTACTGCAGCTAAGCGTCTATCCCACTTAGTCATATGGGTGCCACTGGGCCACACCTGGTCGCTTACAAAAACGGAAGAGAAAAAAATAGTACACTAAAATAATACAGAAAGTGCAATTCTGGGCGTAAGGAGGAAAGAGAAAATCAAGTTATCAAAAATAAAATCAAAATTGAAATACATCAACTTCCATCACGCCATAAGGCGGCAGAAGTGAGACTGGGCTAGTCACATAGCCAGGATGGAAAACAGAAGAAGGGCAAAAATAGTTTCAGTTTGGTTAATAAAGGGGAAGGAGAGGGAGGAGAAACTGATCCACTGCACCAAAAATCGCACTACATAGGGGGAATTGGATCGCCTGAGGGAAGCCTTTGCCCAACAGAGGGCAACTTAACCTATATGGTAGGGTCAAGCATATTTGTACCACCACTTTAGACTAAGTAAGTGTTTATACAAAGAAATAAAATAAAGGCCACTTTGGTTAGATTCGATTTGACTGTAGCCAAAGGGAGTATACACGCACAGATAATTCACATTTTAAAAACTTCATACCAGCTGCAGGACTGACCTTTGAAACACGGGTGATACACACATCGACTCTTCGACAAGGATGAGTGCATAGAAAGTAGACTGAATTAAACGAGTACATTCTATGTCTATTCTACACATGCATAACACGCCATTTTACATGTAAAATATGTAGAATATGTAGAATGTTTCAGATTTTTTTTTTTTTACATAATATTGTCGGTGTCGCATTTGACACCTCATATGTGATATTTTTGGCTAAAACCACTTATTGGTATTGTTGGATTCGTCTCTGACCGACGCGTCGAAAAAAATTCCTACTATGTGCTTAGTTACAATGTGGTCCGCTAGAGGACGCTATACCTATAACACCTCCCTATGTGCATGGGTTTCTAAACCTCGCCCTCGCTCCAAATACCTCGTATGGGTAAATGATGAATAAAAGTTGTGTTTTGCACATACGAGGTGTCAAACGCGCCACCGACGATATTCTAATATTCTTCTTCTCCAGGAGCAGTGATGAGAAGCCGATTGGAAAAGTTCTCTTTTGGACTTCCTTCCTACATTAAGAAACTTTTGGCTACCATTTTGAACGGCTTCCGGCTTCTGGCTACCAACTCTTTGTAAGTTTGGTAGAATCGTCATTTTATAGGAGAGTGTTTTGAAGATAATGTACTTAAATTGAGAGTATATAAGGTACCATTTCAGACGTCAAAGTAATATAATAGCAGGCATGTTGTATGGTACCAGTTCAGGGTTGGCATTTTACATGTAAAATGAAATAAAAATGTATGTAAAATGTAAAAAGAAGAAAAAAACCATATAGATGATAATGATACAATACAAAATGAGAATAAAACATTGAAAAGGAATGATGAAATAAATAATTGAGATGAAATAAATTAAATTTTTTATACTACTTGATCAGAAAGACAATATTTACGTTGGTGTTTTACGGACGACAAGAAGCGCCTATCATTCATGCATCAAGTGCTCACAAAACCTGCATGTAAAGCGTTTTTACACAAAAAACTGTTGGCCAGTAATTTTGAATCGGGGAATCAAAACCGCGTCCATCAAAACATTTGACTGAGATATAGCGATCGTCACTAACCACTCGGCCATGGAGCAAATTACAAAATAGCGACTTAAGAACGCATTTAAATATTCACGATGTAGTACAGCTGTTACCATTTATTGTTAACCGTCATTATGTTTTTGCTGGCCACTACATGTGT
Source organism: Acanthococcus lagerstroemiae (assembly GCA_031841125.1). Lineage (NCBI taxonomy): Eukaryota > Metazoa > Arthropoda > Insecta > Hemiptera > Eriococcidae > Acanthococcus > Acanthococcus lagerstroemiae. The sequence goes on along the minus strand of CM063114.1, from coordinate 11,262,389 downwards.
ATACTGTTTGTGCACGAGAACAAACTGAGACAAGACTGTGATACTGCACTTTGTAGTAATTAACTGAGTAAATTAAATTTTTGGATTAATTACGCATACAAAAATCACCTGTCTATAATTTAAATAAATAAATAAATAAAAAATACAGACCATGTCAGCGAAAAACATTGCCGCTTCTGATCAAGCAGTATAAAAAATATCTTCCAAAACAAGAGCCAAAAGTGAGTTCACATGACTCGGGAATTGCTCACTCGCTACGCTCATTCGCAAACTTTTCCTGACCATGTAAACACTCACTTTTGATTCTTGGTGTGTAATATACTATTATTTACAGTAAAATGAAACAAATACAGTAGTTTAAGTAAAAATTGCTGATATCACAAAGTCCGACGAGTTTTAATTTGATTATTTGAAATGGAATTCATATGAAAAAATTTATTAATGAATCATTTTTGTTAATCTTTGTTTTTTGAAACTTTTCAATTTCAAGTTTAAATTTTACGAAGTTTGGTGAAAATTTTTTTAATTTATTTATTTAGGCCTAAATTGTTCAATATTTTTGAAAAAAGTTTTATACCTGTCTTTTGTAATTCACTTTCTATTTAAAACATTCTACCGTCTTCTGAGTTACCAATAGTGAATTTGAGGAGCATAAATTAAAAAATCAAGTGATGACGGAGACGACCATTTTTGACTGTAGTTCCAGTTGTATGCAAGTTTTAAATATTTTAATTGAAAAATGGGACTTCAATTTTTTTATTTTTCACTCATTTTGATTCATTTTACATTCTACATGTAATATGCAAAATAAAAAGTTATTTCTTATACTACATGATCAGAAAGGCAATGTTTACATTTGTGTTTTGTGGATGGAAAGAAGCATTTATCATTCATGCATCGAGTGCTAACAAAACCTGCGTGTAAAGTAACCGTGCCTTAATGTAAAGGGATGCGTCATATTTTTACATGGAAGCACAGTATAGGCATAAATTACTGACCAGTAATTCTGTATTGGAGGATAGAAATCGCGTCTACTGAGACATCTGACTGGAATGTATCGAACGTCTGTAACCACTCGGCCACATAGCAAATTACCAAATAGTGACTTAAGAACGCATTTAAATATTCACGACATAGTACAACCGTTACTGTTTGTTGTCATTTACTGTTGCTTAGCCGTCATTATTATGTTTGCCTCGTGAATTACTCGACAAAAAACTTTGCTATTTCTGAACATAAAGTGTAAAAAATATCTTACAAAAGAAAAGCCAAAAGTGAGCTTACATGACTCGGGAATTGCACACTCACTACACTCGTTTGCAAACTTTCCCTCGCCATGCAAACACTCACTTTTGACTCTTGGTGTAATATACTATTGTATCGACTATTTTATATGTAAAATAAACAAGTAAAATCTATTTTACCTGCCAACCCCGGTACAGTAGTGGACAGTGCAAATGTGATAGCAGATAGCTCATTGGAAAGAGATCCGAAACGACAAAAAGTCAAAGTCAAAAATCACAAGAAACCGATCAAGAAGCCTACAGGGTGATCATGTAAATCCGGTATTACAACCACCGGTCTAATGGTAACCGCGATTTAACCGAAATGTTTTTTCATCCATCAAAATTGGCGCGTTAATCGCATTAACGGATTGTCAAACAGAACCCCGTTAATCAGACTTTATAATCCTGGCCCAACGAGTTTTCCTTCTCTGTGCCGAAGAGTGTGCAGACGCAGTTCGCATACTAGCCAAATGTTTTCACTACGTTGAGTAAGCTGTCCAAGACATGCACACACACAGTACCGAATCTTCCTGATCTGGGGGTAACACGCCCTTGGATTGTAATTCCTTGTTCGTTCGAACAGGCGGGGTTACAGGACGCGCTATCTTTCCACCTCAATTGATATTGTAGTCGCCATTTTCGCCAGGACTAGCTTTTCCTGAGTAGGTGGGACTCGAACCTAAGACGCAAAAATTGTGAAGCTGACACTTCCCCACTCGGCCACACTATTTTACAAGAACAGAATTCATATTCTACAAGTAGTAAATAAAATATGTAGAATAAATTCATTAATCAGAGAGCATTCTACATTCTGCATATACATGTATTTATTCATTCTACACTTTTTGCAGGTAAAATATAGAGCACTCTATTTTATGCGCACAATCCCGTCCCTGCTGCTTGATCACCATTCAGAATCATCACCTTGACACAACATTGTGGTCAACTTCGATACAGAATTCAATACAGCTGTCGAGTTTCTTTGTTGATCTCGACATCTGGATCAAATTTTCATTCCAATCTCATCGCAGTTGATGCAGTGTTCCATCCAGAAGTCTACGAATATATCATCTGACGTGCTACAATTGAAATTCTGTATCCGGCAGTCAAGCATCGGCAACACTGGTTGCTCTGCCGACCCTCGACTTTGATACCGGGAACACTGCCTACAAGATTAACTGTGGATTATTATACTCGTATTATGTTACTCTCCTAGATTATCTTATTTTGTCGAGTAAATAGCGCGTGGAAATGAAGGATCCTCCACCCCCATTTTACGTTATTTGTTTCTTTAATAACATATTTGAAGGTGACCGTCGAGGTCAATTCGAGTCAGTGAACAGTCGAAAGTGCTCACATTTTGTATCTTGCAATGGGTAAATAAAGTAGAAAGAAACGCCACAATTCATCCACATTTGAGACGGTTGAAACGACTCTAACAAACTGAAAGAAGAGGATGATAATTTCCAAAATAAAGGCATAAATCAGAACTGAGATGTTACCTACTGGTCAGGATTGGCATCTCTATCACCCTCAAAATAAACATTAACATACAAAGTCCGTCACTCGTTCGGCACGACATTGTGATCAAATATTGTATAGAATTCGATACAGAAATTAAGTTGGCGGGTTGGTATCGACTTTTGGATCGAATTGCGCATCGATTTCAACATAGAAGTTTATCTAGACATCGATCTCACCATGATGACTTGACTTTTATCAATCGAATTCTGTCTCAGGTTCGAATACAAGACCGTGTTGGAAAGTGCTGATTTTGAATATTGACAAATGAATCGATTTTTGTATTGACTGTGTTCGAAGAGTACAGTAGTCAACGCCGGTATCACCAGAGTCAGAGTTAACAACGCAAAATGAGCTGAGTACTTATTTGGGAGTAAAAATCAGTGAATAAGTTAGTGATGAAGTTAGCAAGTTAGGAGAAACTCGACCCCGGAGACAAATCAGTGTAGCAGAATCACACACTTAGGAGAGGGTGTTAAAAAAAGTACCTGTCAGCTGTTAAGTCAAATGAACTTCTTGTTTCGACAAATCGCTTGCATTACGTATTTTGCGAAGCAAATGAAAGCGTTTACTTTTCCTCCAACACTATTTCCCCTCGATTCGCTTCTCTTCACTCGTATATTCAATTTAAGGAATGTTTCGCCTAATATGTCCCGCCGGAATATCGCGCCGTGCTGTTTGGAAAACTTCATCCGTGCGCACCTATATTACACACTCAGTAACAGTGTATCAAGTTGAAAAGTCGTATGCTAATGTTACATTATCTCCCTTCCTTCCTCCCAGCACGGTGCAGCGATGATTCCCTGGCGACACGGTAATAGAGCTATTTGCGAAACTGTTGCAAGCGTGCACCAATAATTCATTCAAAATTGATGCGCCTTTAAGGCGCGTATTTAGTAACGTATCTCGAGAAGAACTTATCGTATATTTCTCATTCACGAATTTCGAAACGCGAGCGCGCTGAGAGTTATTCGTATTCACCTCGATAGGGTTCTTTTTTTTTTTTTTTTTTTTTTTTTTTTTGAAAACTTCGGTGGCGCTACAAGACTTTCCATGGAAGGCAAACGATGAATATGATACTTTCCATCTTAGATGATATTTGCTTTATTAATTTGATGTTTATTTAATGTTACGTTTAAAATGCCGGATAAGCCGTGCAATCTCTAATTTTCGTAAAAAGTAAACGCGAAATTTCAGATCATTACTAAGACGCACTGCCTCCAAGGTTTGTAATTAAAACGGCTTCAAAAGGATCGACTACCGACTACCATTCTTACTTTTCTGAATTCAACTAGCTGATAATAAATCCGATTCATACCTCATTTTTCTCCCTAACTGAGGAAGTTGATTTCTTTCTGTTCCGGGATACACCTTTCGAGTGCTGACGGGGTAAAATGCCGTACTGCAGAAAAGGCGAACTGAAACAACACTCCGTCTCCTTCTAAATAACACAATACATGGGTTACCATTCAATATCGGTGTTTGATTCGTTTAGGCGTGGCAGTCCATGTAGGAATCATAGAAACACTAAACACAGCCTTATTATATACCATTAAATGGGGTATCTTGGAACAGCCGGGTAACTTAAAGCGACCAGCAGACACGCGCGCGAGTCACCCAACTTGCACACTTAACCTAATTCCTCAAGCTCTCTTCTCAGTTATGAATCTCAGCAATAAACGGTTGGAATTCATGAATACTGTACAAGCCCTTTGGCGTGTTCTAAATTACACAAATGTGCCACGATACCCCAGTTGACTGTATCACTGAAATGGTACGAAAAGCGTGGCAAAAGTAAGCTTTGGACAACTGTTCAGTCCAGTTTGAAGAAAGGAAAAAAGAAGCGTGATGACAAGGCTTGTACAGGCTGCAGGATTTGCCGGTTTACATTTGAAAATGCATATTTGATGTAGCGGTGGTCCCCAGCGAAGTTTCACAAACATGATTTCAGAGAGCGCTGAGGCTGTGACTGTTACTATAGACAGTGTCATTGAGGATGTTTCTGATCTTCCACTGAATGTGAGGAATGAAGATGGAACAGCGTACCTAGTTTTTTTTCTAAAATGAAATGCCCCTAACTTTCCTAGGCTCGTTTCAGAGTGGTCCAAAAGGTGGCTGAATGAAGTTACAGAGCGTGCAAAAAGATGTAGGTAATATTCGAATTCTTGCAACATTATTCTCAAGAATAAAAACAAAAACTAAGCTAAGATATAAGAATCAGAAAGACTTTATCAATTTACTTCATTTCAACCACTTCAAAGGACAACGCATGAATGTACACTTTTTGAAACTCTCTTATACGCATTATCCTTTATCCAGAAATATTTCCAGAAATCTCTAGATTTTTTCTTATTTTTCTAGAATTTCAAAACTTGCTGACTTTTCCAGACCTTCCTTAACCTTTCTAGATTGATAAAACAACTTACAACCGTTTCAGAAATTGTTTTCAAGTAGCAGAATCTAAGCCACTCCATAAACCAAAAATAAATCATCGAAAAAGAAAAAGACAAAAAATTTCAGAACAGTTCTATGCTGCCCAGAGCCTCTGCATCCAACTAAACTGTCAAATGCATCAGCATGGCATCTAGGGGCACTAAAATTGGACATGGAAATACCAGCAGCAGAAGTCACTGCCTACAACAAACTGCCAAGACAAGAAAAAAAAACAAAAAAAAAAACAGAACCGCGTGTAAGGTTTGCGGGGTCGTTTTGAAAATAAGAACGAGCGGATTCCAGACCGAGAATGTATTTTGATAGTCGAACATCGAAGAACTGAAAAACGTAACGCACAAAAAAAAATATGCGAGAGGACTGTTAGACTCGAAAGATATCGAGGGTGAAGAAAAAAAAAAGCCTGATCAAGAAGAATGCGAAGGAAACAATGGGGATCGAGAGAATGGTGCACGAGGGTGAAAGAAGAAATACATTAGTTTGGATAGAAAAAAAGAATTTTGGTCAAGCAGTAAACTAAATGTTAGAGAGGATGAAGAGCACCGAAGGTTTTGAAAGAATAACTAGAGACGATTGTGGCAGACGGACCTAATAAAATAAAGCCCATCAGAGGCCCCGACTTGGGATAGTTTGAGGGATCTGAAATTCTGAGAAGGTATTCTTCAGTAGGCATATTTCTCCCGGACACTGTATAAATACCCTTTGAAACCGAGCAGAAGCTCTGATCAAAATTGAGAAACTGCAATCATAAGTACATGTGGGCGGGCGGGAGCCACTATACCTACATAGCGTATGAAATTTCAGTTCTGGAGATAGAGTTTGCGGAGCAGATCAGCTCGATCGCTAATGCCTACGCCTAACTTGAAGCTGCGATATGCAAAGCCAGATCTAACCCTGGAATACAGAAGAAGAAAAAGTGAATTGGCACACCCTACACACGGAACATTAATTAAGCTACGAGAACAACAGGGCCCAAACACCACAGGGGAAAGCAATCATGAATAAAATAAATTAATAGCAGCCGGTGGTGGGGAACGAGCTTATTCTGTGGATGTGGGAGCCAAAGACCATCTAAAAATCACACGCGATGGACATAAATTTGCTCAGTGAGCAACAGCTGTCATCAATGCTTAAAATTTGTGAAGACTGAACGGCGCAGGAAACATTTAAGCAGTACTTTCACACCAGAAAAAGCTGAAGAACGTGAAATTAGTAATCAGTAACAATGCATGATCACTCTGTCTAGTCAAGTAAGATATCTAATCTTGGTTACCCCAGTTCATAGTCTAACGCTGGAATACCAGACAGTCTCCCACTTTAACGATGTGCAAAATAAATCACACAATATTTGATGTACGTTGATTCGAGATCCAGTCTCATGCGACGAATTCAGAAAACAATGAACAATTACTGTTACAAACGAATCCATAAAAACTAATTGCACTGGTAGCAGAAGTGATTAGATAAAGTCGGGCTACTTAGAACAGCGATATTTTTTTCACTTAAGCGCACGCTGGAGGTGAAGTTAAGAATATTTTCCCGCGTTCCTTCGGATAAGCAAGAAAACACTTGAAGAAAGAGTCCGGATCAGTTGTCTGGGAATGTTTACATTTGGAAACATGAAATGTGCCTCTGGTGTCAAGAAATCATTTGTCACTTTCTTGACAATTCTTATAGAAAAAATCACGCTCTTTCGAATGAAATAAATCGCCGCTTCCTATCTTCATTAATTTTTCCACAAATTGCATTTAAAAATTACATCGAAAGTTTAAAAACATCCGTTTACCTGATGTCATGTGAAACGGGCCTACAGGAATGACAGATGGTTGTCACAGCAACGCGTAAATTCACCACCATAAATGTACACGCTATGTACATCTGTGCGCACCTCTACCACCATTCCATCTTTACACTTGTTTATCTTGAAAACATGTTCTCGCACGAGAGGTGTATTTCATGATTCCAGGTCACATTTAGTTGTGGAAATCCACATTGTAGAAATTTATCACAATTTTGCGTTGAAATTTATGGCCGCAGTTACCCCTATATGAAAAATTCACTTTCAAGTCTCTTTGGCAAGTGATACTTCTCAAAAATTAGTACATCCCTGTGATATCGCATGCCATGAATTCAAGATCTTCCACGTCAAATAATAAATACGTATAATTATTTTTCTGTGTGGGGCTACTTTGAACATCAAATAAATAATACACCATTGTAATTTACAAGTAATCTTGACAGAATGAAAAATATTTTTGATTGCAGATTATTTGTTCAAAAGTACAAGAAACAGAAAGGGTCATGACAATACTGTAATTATACAGAAGAAACTTTACAGAAGACTTGTTCAGAGTTTGTAGAAGGCCGAAGTTCGTTGTTGAGGGAGAAGAAATTTGTAATATCATAGTGTTTTCGAATAATAAAGTTTTCTTTAATAAAGAAACTTTGTAAGTAGAGACTGTACAGCGCTTCATTTTGATTTTTACTGTCATCGAGTTTTCACAGAGGGAAAAAAAAGGTTCAAACAAACTCCACCATCGAGGTAACTTTGAACACATCATTTACTCAGAGCTGTATACTTTCACGAGCAACTTATATCATACTTCAAAACATAAACTGAGACAGGGAACTGGAGTTAGAACCATAGCTTGACCACGTTTTCAATACAATCAGTGTAGCCATTATCACAAAACAAAATACAGCAGAAAATGTTTAAAGTAGCCTCACTTTATATGGTAGGTGCGTTTCATCAATGGTACACGGTTCCAAACAAATGCGAGGAAAATTAGTAGAATACGAAAATCGGTTCGATAAATTTAGTAATTGACAGAAATTAACACTCCCTCTCTCTCCCTTACTTCGACCTTTTATGAACCTTCTAATTTGAAAGTCCCAATAACTGTTGAGCGTTTATGTTGTTCACCGATACACGCCGGTTAAGAATTGGCGATCCGAGTATCAACTTCCAGCCACAGGCTGTTGAAAACTACATTAGATTAACTGGGACTGGGAATTTATTATTGGCACCGCCATATTGCTTCGAGAGAATTCATCACGACGCGTCGCCATTATTTATTAAAACCACAAGGAAAACCTTGGCCTCGAGCCGCACAAGCCGGCAGCCATAATAAAGAAAAGCGAAACCGTATTTTCGTATCTGGCCGACATTAACGGCCTTTAAACGTAGCTATTCAATTTTTCATTTCGTATTCTTTCGGGACAACTGATACAAATGCCTATAAAAAGTCGTCATAAGCCGGTACAAAAGAGAAATACAGCTTTGTTATTTTTAGCTGTTATTCATTTCATTCTTCCATGTGCCGCTCACAGAAGAAAGCCGAGGGAAAAAAGAATACCATACGATCGCTAGAGTTCTCCCGTTATCAACGAATATACATTGTGAAAGAATTTTCATCTGAAAACTTTTCTCGTTTTTCGGATAAAAATTACCTATTTATACCTTATACAGTTTGTAAAATTAGGCAAATTTTCCGATCATATTACGGTAATAAATTTCCTCTTTCGAATAAGATAACCCAGCCGGAGGGAGAAAATTCGCTACGGAACGTGTCGTGCTTTTACGATGGCGTTTAAGCTTTACCGTCTTATAAATATTATACAGCTGGAAAGCGGTACTTTTCATCACATGCTTACAGATGTTAATGTTGGAAACGGAGACGATAGAATTACAAACACGATGCACAAAGTATACACTCTCAAATTTTCTCACTGAATTGCTGCTACGTATATCCGATATATACACACAGCAGCTGCTGGAACTTTCAGACTTCTACTTCCGATGATATTATTCGAGCGACTGTCAAAAGTACGGAGGAGGACTGCAGCAGTTCAGTTACTAGGTACCTTAGCGCAGAGAATTTTATTGATAATGAGTAGAGGGGGTTATGTATCACAGTAGATAGGGTTTTTATCAAAATACAGAACAGATCAACTAAACGGTCAGTCTTTATGAACCCTCAGTATCTGATTAGTTTTTATTTGAGGTGACACTCGACTTCCCCTTTCTATGAAGGACTTCAGCATCTTCAGATCTTAATATCAACGCCTTACTCCCAGACATGTTCCCGTTGACGTTCCAAAGGTTGCTCTTCCTGCGAAAGATCTCATGTTCCAACTTTTATCAACCCTTTCACTACTCTAGGGACATACGTGTCCCAGCGAGTGTTCAAGAAATACTGGTGGGACAAAATGGGTTTTATGTACTCGTCCTTGATAGCCACCGATAGAGGAACTTCATAGAGTCATTCATGAAGAAGCGAAGCGAACATAAAGGAAACACCTCTAGAGCGGTATTCCCGAAAAGTTGTTACGGTAACCACTCATAACAACTAGTCCCAAGGTGGTGTTATGAGTGGTTATTCAACATTGCGGTAAATGGGTAACAACCGGTAACAACTCATAACAACTTTTTTATAACAAGGGTTGTTATCATAACATATTTTCGAGAATAGTGGTCCTGAGCTTCTGACCCTTTTATTCGACTCGTTATTCTGTATTTACACCAAAGTTATAAACATGCTACTGTATTAACAAATATGTTACATACATTTTAAATTGAGCACACTTGTGAATAGCATGCTTAAAACTTTGGTGTAAATCCAGTGTTAATAATATTACTGAGCCGAATAGTGAAAATGAACGACTGAAGCACTTCAGTTCGAGATAGAAGTAAAAGAACGAATCGTTCACCGAACGGAGTAGTTTATAAGAAGTACTTCATGAACTAACAACACATCACTACACGGGTAGCTTTGAGAGAGTACAGACTATCACGCTCGTGTATTTGGTTCGATGTAAAAGCTTGAAGCTAGTCCACGTAGATTATTTCTATCCTTAATTGAAGGTATATGTGTTTGTATGAGCATTCTACTTCATTTCAAATTAGCAAGATAGAGCTTGTTATTCTAAAATCTAGATTTTTAAAGTCTTTCTGTTGAATGTGATTTTTATTACCATAGCTCTCATCGCCACGCCCAATAGTATTTTTCAGTTTGCACGGTGATGTGATTCTTGTCTTTATAATGATAATTCAACTTAATCACACAGATAATCCCCTCTTATTCTTTTCAGATGACGAGAGATGACTGTTATATTTTAATGAAGAAATTTGTCTATACTGAATTAAATATGGCTGTTTTTTCAATTGAATTATATAATTGTTCATTACCCTGTCAAGGCAGTGTGCCCCTTACTGGGAAATTAGTGCCAAAAATAAATGTCAGAGCGTAGACATCTAGTTTTGAGAGGTAAAAATTAATTTTAAAAGAAGAAAAGAAAACTTACTGAAAGTTAGAGAATCCCTCAATTGGTGAGCCTGCTAGCACTCCGGTATTTCATCTGTCTTCCAAACAGTCAGTCTACATCAAATATAAGGAGCAGATACGGAGAGTCAAACGACTATTAAGGCACTATCGGCACACCAAACTACATCCTTGGTGGTGGCGGACTGCATTAACAAATTATATACCCTTGCTCAGGAGAACCGTTTCATCATACTATGGACACCGGGGCACTGCGGCATACAAGGTAACCTAATCGTGGGTAAGCTAGCGAAGGAGGGCATAAAATGGAACTGGTAACGCGCAGGCCGTGTCTTCCCGCCGCTGACTATCATAAAATCCAACATAAAGGCTTGGATAAGTAAGCAGATGAAAATGCATTGGCAGATGGCCTGTGGCATGAATGTGAGAAAAACACTGATACGGACACCCCTTTTAAGTATGCCGAGTTCCTACTAGGGTTCGCCGCTCCGTAGAGAGAAAAAGAGGGCCTGGGGGAATTTCTACGGGTCTCCTCTCCATCCAGTTCAATTCGTTCATTTGTTAGATAGGAAAAATGTATAAGCTACGGGACAAGAGGTTTCTTTAATGTTGTAAAAAGTGATTGCTGATTTGATGTACAGTATGATTGAAATTCAGGCTTTTTAAAAATATCGGGCCTTCTTGAAAGTCCGGGCATAGGGTATCCCCCCCCCAACGACAGGGGTGAGGGTTCGGCAGAATCGGACTACTAACTGGTCAGGGAACCACAAAACACATCTGGTATAAAACAGGAGGGGTGAAAAGCAGCTCCTGCAGGTACTGTGGAGAAAAGGAAGAAACCTCGATTCGCATCATATGTTACCGCCCAACAACATCCGAGACTAGACGTGGAGCACTGGGACAGAAGTATCTAGCACCCAGTAAAGTCAAAGGGATAGAACTCATAAAATTCTCACTTTGGCTGTAAAAGTGAGGCTACTGAGCTGATCCGGAACACTAACCTGAGGAAAAGTGCAATGGACTACAAGGTCTGAGCAACCGACGCATATAGCGCCACCTCGCACAGAGAAGAAGGAGACAACGGTTCAAATAATTCAGCAATAACATCCAGGTCAATGACCTTACCTGGCCTTACGACTGTCCCAGCAGGTCTATACTCGTACTTCCATCATTATCAGATCAATTATAACTCGTACGCTCTCGACTCATCAATGAATGTCAACATCTGTGTGCGCGTTTTCACACAATTCACGAGAGACTTTCCAATTTTCAAAACCCAACAATATAAGTAGAATGTTTCAATTTGACCAACGTACTGGACATTTTTATCGTTGAAAAACAATACAGAGTACACAGCAGCGTGTAAATATCGAGCCTTTTATAAAGGTTTCGGAATGCAAAAGTAGGTCGCTGATACGCCTGTCTATTCCCGGGCAGATTAAAGTCGAACACTGGCTTGCGGGTTGAAATATCATCGGAAAATAGCGAAACACAGATAGCAAAATCCCGATGATGAAATCTTCGTACACGGGTGGCGGGGTGGTGCGCGAAAATCTTACAGCAGAATGATCGAAAACGACAGACTCCGCAGAGTTTTCAGGGGAAAAAATGACCGAGCGACTGGCAACTGGAAATAGCAAGTAAATATTGTCCTTAAAATAACAGAAATAAAATCATAAATAAAAATGAGCGCGGTAAAAGGAACTTTCATTGGACGTTGGACATTTGCTGTGCTACACTTGAGTAAACACACGGCAGAGAAAGGCAAACTTGACTTGTAAACTTCGTGAGCTGAAATTAGTCTTTTTGCCGATGAGCAAAGCCAATAATATACGTCTGATAGTGTTAAGAGAGGTTATTTTCTAAAAAAAAAAATAATATGTACGATATTTCAGTCATCAATTCAGATGGCCCAATCCTAATTTACTGTTTTAGTTTATAGGTCACTGTCCAGAAACTGAAAATATTAAGGTAGTATTTCTTTTTACTCCCCTCCGCCCTTAAATACTTAGTTTATGTGCAATAGAGAATATGCAACAAGTTTATAGGGCAGGAAAACCAATTTTTTCCCTCCTTTTTTTTTGGGGAGGGGGAGGGAGGGTACATCTTACGCCTGTTGTCCATCTAAACATCTTGTACATGACGAAAGCACTTGATATCTATGACCAAAGACACTACAGCTTCAAGAATTCCCTTTTCCAGGGAATTTTTGAAAATTGTTCACATGGGGTCGTTGTTTGGTCAAAAAGAGCAAACCGACACTGAAGCATGCATTGCTAAAATAAGCATGGGGCGCAAAGCGGAGGTCGCACTGAAGCACAAATGGATTGAATTGCAGGAGCGCATCTAGGGACGAGTTCACAACTAAGGCAACATGACACTAATTGATCAGCTCTTTTGAAGCGCCGTATTTGCCATTAGAATGGGAATAAGAAATTGGCCACTATGACATCATAAAATTAAAGGATTGATCAACACATTGCAATGATTACGAGACACCCAGCACGGACAAGAAAAACGCAGAAAGCCGAAAGCCAAACCTTTTTTCCCCACAAGATCAGAAGTTTAAAGCTGAAAGCTAAATGATAAAAAGTCAAAAGCGAAATCGAAATCTTTTCATTTTCGACTTTCATGCAACATTTCGTCACTTTTACAGTCATCTATACTGGACCGCCATTTTGATTCTCAATAGACGAGAAAAAAGCTGAGAGCCGAAATCCAAATGCCGGAAGCCGAACGATTTTTCTCTCAAAGCTGAATGGTGAAAAGTCAAAAGCTAAATCAGAAGCCAAAAGAGTTTTCTCTGGAAGCTAAATCCGAAAGCTAAATCTTTATATAGGGCTTTCATGTCCCTGGCATCCAGCATGCCTAGTATCACAGTAATCATCTGTTGAAAAATATCAATTTGACCTGGTCACCTCTCTAAAGAAATTTCGCTTTTACAGCATGCAAGACCAAGTAAAACGAACCATGAATCTGAAAACCGGAACGCGGTAAGATGAATAGGTAAGTTTTTATAATTATTTGAAATTTCAATATCGATTTGCCAATTCTTGGTCGACCGAAAATTGGCATTAAAATTTAATTCAACTTGAAATTTTCGTAGCTTATTGATTTTGAAACAGTTGCCAATTCTTGATCATGCCAAATTTGGGTCAGCTTTCAAATCGTGTTTTTGCTTAATTTCTCGAACAGAGATAAACGTAGAACACAAAATATACCACTGAAGAGGACAAAAACCCAGAAAAGTTGAATTTTGGCGAGGTTATGGCACTTTCAAAAAGAAATTGGAAAATTTTCTATTTCTCCGCGTCAATACAAGACGGCAACTATTTTCAAACATTTTTCAAAAAAAGGTGTCTTTGAACCTTATAAAATAATAAAAACACAGTTGGAACCAACAAAATCAATAATTATCCAGCATAATTAATTTTTTCGCTCATTCCTTTCTTTTTTTTTTGGTACATCAAAATAAGTGCAAAATAAGCAGGTAAAATTTTTTTACAAAATCGCCGAATTCTTCTTGAAAAATCACTATTTCACAGCGCAAGAGATGTCCTTTGGAAAGTAGACACCTAGAGAACAACCTACCATAGATAGCAGCACTTATTAACTAAAATAGTTCGATCTGTGATACTTTGAAAATTAACCATAATTCGGCATGGTGATCAAAAATTGGCATTTTGCCTTATTCCGAATAAATGATGATGGTAGAGAACTCGAGTATCTTCGAACACTTTCGTACAATGTTAATCTATAATAAGTAAAACTTAGTTTTTTGTACAGTGTTGATTTTTAATCCAATTTCTTTCTTGAAAATATTTAAGACGGTAAAATAAATAAATAATACAGGGTGTCTACTGGATTTGGGAAACAAAATATCATGCCTTTTCATGACTATCATGGGGAATATAAAAGGAAGTGGAAGGGGGGCAAACTTGGCGTTTCGCGTCTTACCGGGGGCTCAATACAGAGCGTGCTAAACTTCCATAATAAATATCAGGGTGTCTACCGGGTCCAAATTTTCCAATTCCTTGCCTGTTCCTTGACCTTTTCTCACTTTTTTCATAACCGTTTTACACACATACAAATAGGGGAATATTATAGGACACGACAGGAAAAAAGGGTTGCACGACAGAACTTTTGCATACTAAATAATGGTATATAACGACAACATTAACAACAACTATTTTATTAGTAAGAACGACAAAAAATATTTTCGAACGACTTTTATTTTAAACGATAATTTATTACATTCCCCGCCAATTATATTTTTTCTCGTGTGCACATATCATGCCATCTACCGAAATTTTTTGTCACTAATACGTTTTTGTGCGATATGGCTTTATTACCCACATGGCGTTTATAACCGCAGGCGCCTTATTAAAAAAAAATCTGCGAAGTTTGAGCAAAATCGGAAAGGTTAACCCGTAGGAATTAACATTGATTTACTGAATTTGAGCTTCAATCACTATGGGTACCTCCCGATATGAGCTTAAAAATTGAAGCGCCACGTGGAAGGGCCTTCGTCTCCTCAGAAATACATTGATCGAAGGCCCTTGTTCCAAGTAGCACTTCAATTATTTTCTATTCTAAAAGAAGGTTTTAAGGGTCGCTGACTTTATTTCAGGGGTTATTCCCTCCCTCCTCTCCAGTCAGGGTTCACTTGGGACTAATTTTCAGACACTCCAATTCTCCTCAATTCTCGAGTTCTTTACATCGCTAGTAGGGTTTCTCAAGTGGCTGAATCCATTTCAGTTTTTTCCCTTCTCTCACCTCAACCCTTCAAGTTTCACATGGAGCCAACATCCAATTACTCCTGTGTCCTCGATTTCCAAGTTCTGTACGTCAATAGTACGGTTTTTGGAGTCGCTGAATCCGTTTTTGGAGTCATTTTCCCCATCCTCTCCGCCATTAAGGATCTACAGGGGTCTGATATACGATTTTTTCGTTTATTTATAGTCTCCA